>CM060407.1:103662805-104305760 GCA_030545235.1 Helianthus tuberosus
TGTCATGCCTTTTGCTTTGACAAATGCCCCAGCTATCTTTATGGACTTAATGAATAGGGTCTGTAAACCTTATTTAGACAAGTTCATCATTGTGTTCATCGACGATATTCTCATTTATTCAAAGTCTCGAGCCGAGCCGAGCACGAGCAACACCTTCTCTTAACATTGGAACTCCTTAAGAAGGAACAACTTTTTGCTAAATTCTCCAAGTGTGAATTTTGGCTTAAAGAAGTTCAGTTCTTGGGTCATATAGTCAACGAGCAGGGTATTCATGTGGATCCATCCAAGATTGTTGCTATTAAGGATTGGAGTACGCCGACGACACCTACAGAGATTCGATCTTTTCTTGGTCTTGCTGGTTATTATCATCAATTCATTTCTAATTTCTCGAAGATCGCGGTTCCAGTCACAGCTTTGACTTAGAAGAATAAGCCTTTTTAGTGGGGACCCAAGCAAGAAAAAGCGTTCCAAACGCTGAAACGAAAGCTTTGTGATGCTCCTGTTTTATCTCTGCCCGAGGGAAATGATGATTTCGTTGTCTACTGTGACGCATCTAATTTAGGCCTTGGTTGTGTTCTTATGCAACGAGGTAAAGTTATAGCTTATGCGTCTAGACAGTTGAAAGTTCACGAGAAGAACTATACGACTCATGATCTTGAGTTAGGAGCTGTGGTTTTCGCGCTTAAAATCTGGAGACATTATCTTTATGGCACAAAGTGTGTGGTGTTCACAGACCACAAAAGTCTCCAGTATATTCTTAATCAGAAAGAGCTAAACATGAGGCACCGACGTTGGGTTGAACTCTTGAACGATTACGATTGCGAGATTCGCTACCATCCTGGTAAGGCGAATGTCGTAGCCGATGCGCTTAGTCGAAAAGAGCGAGTCAAGCTTCACTCTGTCCGAGCTCTATCCGATATCCAATCTTGTGTTCTTCAAGCTCAACGATCCTGTTTGATCAAAGGCTTATTGAAATATGAGCTACCGCTTCAACTCGAACTTAAACTCGAAAGGAAAGACGATGGTTTGCTTTATTTCAAGGATCGTTTATGGATTCCGAAACAAGACGGTCTCCGCACCCTAGTGATGGACGAATCTCACAAGTCTCGATATTCTATCCATCCTGGTGCAGATAAAATGTACAAGGATCTTCGTACTCAGTACTGGTGGCCTGGTATGAAAAAGGATGTTGCCTTGTATGTATCGAAATGCCTAACTTGTCTCAAAGTCAAGGCTGAACATCAACGACCTTCGAGTTTGCTTGTACAGCCAGAAATACCGGTTTGGAAGTGGGAGAACATTGCTATGGATCTCATCACTAAGTTACCACGTACATCTAAAGGTCATGATGCTATTTGGGTTGTTATCGATCGATTAACGAAATCAGCTCATTTTATTCCGATTCGCGAGGATCTATCTGCTGATAAACTTGCAAAGATTTATGTTGATGAGATTGTATCACGACATGGTGTTCCTTTGGATATCATTTCCGACCGTGATGCTCGGTTTTCATCTCATTTCTGGAAGACCATGCAATCTGCTTTGGGAACTCAACTGAATCTAAGCACTGCTTATCATCCCCAAACGGATGGTCAATCTGAGAGGACGATTCAAACTTTGGAGGATATGCTTAGAGCATGCGTGATAGACTTTGGTGGTAATTTGGATTCTCATCTTCCATTGATTGAGTTCTCTTACAACAGTAGTTATCATGCTAGTATTAATATGGCACCATTCGAAGCTCCCTACAGTCGAAAATGTCGTTCACTTGTCTGTTGGAATGAGACCGGTGAAGCTCAGCTTACTGGACCTGAACTCGTTCTGGAAACAACAGACAAAATCAATAAAATCCGTGATAATCTTGTGACAGTTCGAAACCGTCAAAAGAATTATGCGGATATGCGATGCAAGCCCTTAGAATTTCAAGTCGGAGATCGTGTCCTACTCAAGGTTTCACCTTGGAAGGGAGTGGTGAGATTTGGAAAGAAAGGAAAACTTGTACCTCTATATGTTGGACCATTTAAGATTGTGGAAAGAATTGGGAAGGTTGCCTATCGACTAGAGCTACCTCCAGAGCTTGGAAATATTCATCCCACTTTTAACGTGTCCAATATGCGAAAGTGTTTAGCTGACGCTGATCTTCACATTCCTCTCGACGAGATCCGAATCGATGAAACGATGCACTTTGTCGAGAAACCCATGGAGATAGTGGACCGTACATTCAAACAGTTAAAGAACAAACGGATTCGATTGGTCAAGATTCGCTGGGAATCCAAACGTGGCCCAGAGTTTACTTGGGAACGTGAGGACCAAATGAAGACGAAATATCCGTATTTGTTTTCACAAGCTTCCTCTAGTTAAAATTTCGGGACGAAATTTCCTGAAGTAGGGGAGACTGTGACAACTGTGTTCTGTAATCGATGTACAAAATAAAACAATGTTGATTATTAATAAAACAATGTGCTTTGGTGTTATTATATGTGTTTTGATGTCATTATGTGTGTAATTGTGTTTGGTGATTTTACAATCTGATTCAAATCCGATTCAAGCTTTAAATCGCTTTCTAGAAGGTTATACGCGAACTGGTGCGTAAACACAGTCAGTATAACGCGACAAACACTCTGGAATAGTGACATAGGCTTAACATACCTTAAATAACCTCCACATAACTTAGAAATAAGTTTTGGATGGTTTGGTGTGTTGAAATCAACTTTGTTCGATCACAGGGACTATTTGTGTCAAACTGCGAAACTATACCGATTTGTATAGTAACGAACACTCCGGAACTTGATCATAAGTTAAACATACCCTAAATATCCTTTACATAGCTTAGAAATAGGCTTTGAGGGGTTCGGTATGCTAAAATAAACTTTATTGATCAAAAGGGACTAAAAACGTCAAAAAGTGCACAAGTTTGCATTTTCGCGCATATCTTACGTTCTGAATATATCCGGACATCCAAAAATTTATGTAATCATTAAAATATTTTATTTTAGTGATTGGCTTGATAAAATTCCTTTCGTCGCTTAATTTGGATCGTTTTTGCGTTCGTTACGACTTCAGTCGTAATTAACCGAACAACGCAACCGTACGACCAAACGAGCAGACATCCTTGATATTTTTGAGCATGTTTTAAGTTCCCTATACTTTAACTTTATTTTAGAGCCTTGAAATGAGGTTAACGGGGATTAAACGTGTCAAAAATGAGCCGAAATGCAAGATTCTGAAGTGCAGGGACCTGTTTTGACATTCTGTGAAACTACCTTACACGAGCCGCGTAAGGATTACCTATATGTTACGCGGGCCGCATGGCCTTTTCAGACATAAAGATCAGAAACAGCAATCTGGGCTAAATTCAGGGGTTTTAATGTAATATTTGCAATACCTGGAGCTGGTATTCGACCCCCATTGTATTCTAATACCATTAACCCACATGTATGGCCAAGATTACTCCCTCAAACCACTTGGAATCATCCTATTGATCCTAACTTACTATAAATAGCAACCCCCACTTCACTTCATTCTCACACTTGATCTGAAATCAGCTCTAAGTTGGGGTGTTTGCACTTCATACCTGAGCTATTTTAGATCAAACATCTTTCTTGGACCCTTTGTAAGTCCTCTTCTTGCTTGTTCTTGTATTTCAAGCATGAAAGTCAAACAAGTTTGACTTTCAGCTTTGACCAGTCAATGGTCAACACAAAGTTCCGTTGAACTTTGCAACGTGAGCGTAATCACGATGGTTATAGTCCCTTGTGACTATACCTATTGATTACCACGTTGACTAGGCATAGTGACGAGTCGTAGTTTCGGCCAAAATGCGTGTTTATGCGTATTTTGTAACCAAACTACTCTTGGGTATCAAAACCGTTTGTTTTGATATCAAAAACCTGTTTTCTAACTTAACTAAACATGTTCTAGCATGTTTAGCTCATCACATTTAGATTAGTGCTTGTGTAGAGTCGTAAGTCAAGCGGACTAAACACCCGCTTAGACTTTCGAACTCGACCCGTTTGGTCGATCATTAGGATCCAACCAAACATGTTTAGTGACCATAGTTGCATAGGGAATAACCTTCCGAGGTTATACCTTATGGTCGCTTAGGTTTAATTAGTTGTATGATAAGTAGTTTATATGCCTTAGGTAAATGACCAAAATGCCCTTTTCATGCATAATTGGAAATTAAGCATATGTAACATAAAATTTTGTCACGTAACTGATTATGCAACATTTTTAAACATGTTTAGGCATATAACATTTTTCATAGGACTAGTTAGACGTCTCGAATGCGCTTTTGCGCGCACGACGCGTTAAAGTAGCGTAAGCTACCTTAATGGGTCGTGACGGGTCGAAAGCACTTAGGTTAGGTTCCGATTTAGGATGTAGGCTTTGTTAAACCATATCACATGAGTTCCAACACTCATTTGGTTTACAAGACCTCATCCTATCCGATCTTCCGATTTAGGCGTCTATTGTTTGACTAGTGATTCGATTACTAGGTGCTGTTTGATTTCTCTGGTTTGCTCGAGTTTGTTGAAGTTCTGTTGATTGAGGATACTTTGCACTTCATGTGAGTACATAGTTCCCCTATTTTACTGTTTTCAATTGTTTTGGGGTGATTCATATGTGCTAAATGTTTTCAATGTTTTAAAGATGGTTTTCAAAACGATTTTCGATATTATAACGATGATTTCAAAAACGATTAAGATGGTTTATATTAAACTAATAACGATTTCAATAAAGTGAATAAACTAGTTGGTTGTAATTACATAATGAATGGCATTCATTAGCATTGATCAAGCCGACCAGTATTAGGTTATGGTACCATAGGATCTGACAAATCCCATTATCGTACTGCACCCATGGTTATGTGTGGGTTAGGTGGGTAATGACTGAATCTGAATGTTAATTTACCCTTTGGTGGTTTATTAATGCGAGAGCGAGATAGTCGAGTCACGAAGGTTTGAATATTATTAGCGAGGCGACCATAAATAGTTTTCACACTTAAAACGAGGATGATTTAAACGATTTAAACGAATTAACGATTTGGGAACGATTCATACAAGATTAAACGAGTTGGATAAACGATTGGTTTTTGGTTAAGTGTTTAGATAACGGGACAGGGGTAATGTGGTGAAAACATGGTAGATACACCGCTGGTACTTCTTATATATAAGTGTTTTCATCATATTACATACCGTGGCGTTATTTAGTTCACTTGGGTAAACGATTTTGAAACGATGTCACACAAACGAGGTTTTCAAAATGATATAAACCATACGAGTTTTATTAACAAGATTTATTAACGAGTTGATACGAGATGTTTTACAATTTGCTTTACTAAAACAAATGTTTTTTGGGTTAAGAATCATGGCTACGAGGTTTTATAAACTATAACCCGCTTGATTTGAGCTGGTTAATTAAGTTGCAATATTATACTCTTTTCAAAACAAGGTTTTTAATAAAGTATTGCAACATTTAAACTAGCCATGAATCCGACACTCCTATAAAACCTATGTACTCACCAACATTTCTTTCTGACTTTGTTTTTACATATGTTTCAGGTGATGTTGCTTGATGTTGATTACTAGGATGCACGAGTCACTTAGGATATGGACGAGGCCTTAGTGACATAATAACAATATTAGTCGATATGTAACTTGTTTGTTTTGTGTTAAAACAATGTAAATTACTTAATGAATCAATAAAACGAAACTTTTTGTATCCATGGTTGTGAAACAATAATTCTGCCACGACACTCCCCGACATTTCCGCCGCGGTTTTGTTGTTTTAACGCGGTCGGGGTGTGACACCAATTGAAGCTAAAAGTTGATAGGGAGGCCTTGACTGTTCAACCGAAGGCCTCTGATGAAGAAAAAGATGGCTTGAAGGCTTTGGTTGCTCAAGCCACTGGTGATAACCAGTGGCTTATTGAGCAAGGTTTCCACCAAGTTGTTACCTACCTTCTTCACTCTAAAGAGTTCAATTATGCTCTTGGTGAAGTTTATACTAAACTACTCAACTTGGGGAAATATCAAGGTCTCATTGCCGGTTACAAGCTTCATGAATCTGGTCATCCTTTGGAAAAGTCTCCTTTGTACCGTCCTGAAGCTTCTGGGGTCTTCAAGGGTTCTGTTGAGCAGATGGAAAGGCTGACCTATCTGTATGTTAATCAGGTTGCAGCTTCTTTTGGTAAGCCCCTTTCTGTCTTGCAGGAACTAAAACCGGATGGTCTTAACGAAAAGGTTTGTGCCGAAGTGCTCGGTTCCCTTTCAAGAAAGCGATCTTATTCCGGAGACTGCAAGGACACCTTTTCGGGAGAACCTGATGCTTCTAAGGATGCGAGTTTGGAGGGTTCAGTAGTTGGTGGCGATGGTGGTTCGAAGGCTAAGAAGTCAAATAAGACCAAAAAGGCTAAAGGTAGCGGCTCTAGGGCTTCTAAGCCTTCTATTGATGCTTGATAAACATTCGTAGCTTTCTTAGCACCCTTGAAAACAATTTGTGGTTTGTATGTTAACTGAAACAATCTTAGGTTTTGCAGGAACCCTTAAGGTTCCTGTTTTGTGGTTGTGGTTTGGCCTTTGTGGCTTATTTGAACAATTTCTTAGGTTTACAAGCCTGTAAAGCTTGTTTGAACTCGTTTGGATGTTTGGAAGCCTTTTAAGGCTTCCTTTATTATGCTACTAAGTTTTTACTATTTACCTTGTGTTATGTTTTTATGCTTGTGCCTGTTTTGTTAAGGCAGCTTGGTTGGCTTCAGGCCTTCAAGGCTTCTGGCCTTTTAGATGTATGTAGCTTGAAGCCTTCAAGGCTTCTGGTTACTACCTTAGTTTTATGACTTGATGTCTTGGTTTGTATTTTTGAGTTTTGGGTTTTGGGTTTTGGGTTGTGTGTAACCTTTTTACTCATGTTGTTGCATTGCTCCTTGGATTATTTTTTTCTTTGTGGTTTTGTCTTTGTTGGGTTTGTGTTGTCTTTATGTTTTTCATACCTTGAAGGGTTCAGTGCTGCAGTCACTTAGCCTTGGTATTTTTAACAAGAAGACATAGCACCTATCCTATTATTTTCCTTGGTTTTATTTCAATTCGTAAGCCTGTTTTTTGATAATTTTTCTAAGGCTTAAGGAACATTTGGTGTAGGCTGTTCGAACTCGTCTATGAGACAGCTTTGTTTTCAATTATAAGTCTCATGGAGTTGTATTGATTTAGGAACTCACCCCTTATATAGGTTCATTCAACCCTTGAACCTATTGAGCGATATGGCTTAGGAGCTCATCCCCTTACATGGCCCTTGCCATGTAGTTTTTTGCTAGGTTCTCAACTTGATTTTAGGATAGAAAGACAAATTTGATAAAATATCATCATTCATTCAAGAGATATTGTGTTACAAAAGGTAATCATAGGACAACTCTTGAAGTACAACTTTGTGAAATACAAACCAATCTCTCTTGATCAGACATGGAACCTCTTCAGGGTTTTTCCATTCCAGTGCTTTGGAAGCTTTTTACCCTCTGAGTCTGCTAGCTTATAAGATCCACCCTTATGTGCTTCAAGGATTGTATATGGCCCCTCCCATTTTGGGCCAAGCTTTCCTTGGTTCTCTTTTTTACTAGCCTCATTATTTCTAAGCACCAGGTCTCCTGGCTTGAAACGTTCGTGCTTGACTCTTTTGTTGTAATAGGCTTCCATCATTTGTTTATACTTGGCTTCTTGAATTGCAGCTTGGTCTCATGCTTCCTCTAGGAGTTGTAAGTTTAACATGGTCTTTTTTTGGTTTGCTTCGGGATCCATGTTGATTGTTCTTTGTGTTACAACTCCTACTTCAGCTGGAATCACGGCTTCAGATCCAAATACCAAGCTGTAAGGTGTTCTTTTGTGGCTTGTTTTTTCGATTGTTCTTATGGCCCATAGAACACTTGGCAATTCTTCAAGCCAATTGCTTTCATATCTTCCCAATCTGGCTTTGATTCCTTCAACTATGCTTCAGTTCATCCTTTCAACCTGACCGTTTGATTGTGGATATGCCACTAAGCTGAAAACCTGAGCTATTCTGAATTCTTTGCACCAAACGCTGAAAGGCTTCTCAGCGAATTGCTTTCCATTATCTGTAACAAGCACTCCTGGCAATCCATAGCGACAAATGATGTTTTCCCAAACGAAGTCAATGACTTGCTTGCTCATGATTTTTGCAAGTGGTTTAACCTCAGGCCACTTGGTGAAGTAGTCTATGGTTACTAACAAGAACTTCACTCCACCTTTGGCTGGTGGGAATGGGCCAACGATGTCCATCCCCCATTTATAAAATGGCCATGCTGAGGTTATCGGGACAAGATCATGCTTGGGACTTTTCGGGACTGGTGCATGAATTTGGTAGGAATCACACTTCCTTAGTTGCTCAGTGCTGTCTCGGTGCATGGAGGGCCAAAAATACCCAAGGTTCATTAATTTAGCAACCATCGTTCTTGCACTAAAATGGGCTCCGCATATCCCTTCATGAACCTCTTTGACCAAATACTGGCTTTGTTTGGGACCAACACATCTCAGCAAGGGTGCAAGGTAACCCTTCTTGTAGAGGATTTCTCCTTGCAACACATACTGTCTAGACTTGATTTTAACCCGTTCAGCCTCTGTTTGATCAGCAGGTAATTCACCATTTTTAAGGAATTTTTTGATTGGAGTCATCCAATTGGGACCTTCTTCAGTGATTATGTCCTGAACTTCCAATTCTTCAATTGATGGAGTTTTCAATACTTCTACCAACACCTTTTTAGTGAGGTGGGCAAAAGTGAGAGAAGCGAGTTTATTCAAGGCATCAGCCTTCTTATTTTGAGACCTGGGAATTTGCTTGATGGTACACGTTTGAAATGTGTTCATCAGTTCTTTAGATTTTTCCTTGTATCTCTTCATGTTAGGTTCCTTTGTAACATAACTGTCATTCACTTGGCTTGACACCAACAATGAGTCCATGAAGACTTCAGCTTTTGGACCTTCATTTCCTTAGCTAACCAAACCTTAAGCCAGCTATTAGTGCTTCGTATTTAGCTTCGTTTTTGGTGGTCTGAAAATCAAATCGAAGAGTATACGTGAATTCTAACCCTTCCGGGTTGATTAGAATAAGACCGGCCCCTGACCCTTCAACGCTTGAAGCCCCATCGGTAAAAAGCTTCCAGGCTTCAAGGTCTGAAGGTTCAGTGGCAGCTGTGTTTACTTCAGCGGTTGTTTGTTTTAGGACTTCTACAATGAAATCAGCCAAGACCAGGGCTTTGATGGCTTTTCTGGGAACATAGGTGATGTTATGTTCACCGAGTTCAACAGCCCACTTGGCTAATCGTCCTGAATTCTCCGGTTTTTCAAGCACACTTTTTATTGGTTGGTCGGTGACCACCTGTATGGGGTGTGCTTGGAAATACCTTCGAAGCCTTCTAGCCGTTTGGACTAGGGCTAGAGCAAGTTTTTCCAGGGGAGGATACTTGATTTCAGCTAATTTTAGAGTTTTGCTGAAGAAATAAACGGGTACCTGAACTTTGTCTCATTCAATGGTGAGGACCGCACTTATTGCTTCTTTTGCAACTGAAAGGTATACCGAGATTAATTCTCCCATTTCCGGGGCTGCAATGTCATGTAGAGAAGCTAGGTGTTTCTTCATCTAGTTGAAGGCTTCTTCAGCCTCACCAGTCCATTTGAAGTCCTTCTTGTCAGAGCATCCGTTGAGTGTTTTGAAGAAAGGTAAAGACCTTTCATCCAATTTTGAGGTGAAACGCTTCAGGGCTGCAAGCTTCCCATTTAGGCTTTCTACCTCTTTTTTGCTTCTTGGTGGCTTGGTTTCAATAACAGCTTTCACCTTGTTTGGATTGGCTTTTACACTTTGTTTTCCCACAATGTGTCCCAGAAACTTTCCTTCCTCGAACCCAAATGAGCATTTTTCAGGGTTGAGCTTCATGTTGACCTTCCTTAGGTTCTTGAATGTTTTTTGGATGTCATCAAGCATTTGGTATTCCGTTTTGCTTTTGATTACCAAATCATCGACATATGCTTCCATGTTTCTGCCAATTTGACTGGCAAAACCCTTGTCAACTAGGCGTTGGTAGGTTGCACCCGCGTTTTTGAGACCAAAGGGCATCTTTTGGTAGCAAAAGATCCCTTTGTCCGTGTGAAAGGTTGTTTTCTCTTCATCTTCTTCCTTCATGAGAATTTGGTGGTAACCCTTGTAAGCATCGAGGAAACACTTGAAAGGGTAACCAGTGAGGGAGTCAACCTTGAGATTAATTTCTGGCAACGGGTAACAATCTTTAGGACAAGCCTTGTTCAAGTCTTTGAAGTCTATGCACATTCTCCAAGAGTTGTCGGGCTTTCGAACCATGACTGGGTTTGCAACCCAGGATCGATACTTAACTTCCCGAAGAATGTCGGCTGACACAAGCTTTTTAACCTCTTGGCATGCAGCCAAGCTTCTTTCAGGTGCTAGACTCCGCTTCTTCTGGACAACAGGCTTGACATCTGGTGGTATTTTTAACTCATGTTCAGCAATGCTTCGAGGGATGCCCGTCATATCTTCCGGGAACCAAGCAAAGACATCGCTGTAATATACCAACAACTTTTCAAGGTACGAGAGATTGTGAAAGGCTTGGATTAACCCTTATCCTCTGTTCAGGATACTTAGGGTTGTTGAGCAGCCTTTGCTTGTCTTCTTCACTCTTGGAACTTTCCCCTTCAACCATATAGGCCTCTTGAGTAGGTTGAAGGGTTGCAATTCCCCTCTCGGTAGGAAACTTGACGGTGCCATGGCCAACAGAAACAACCATGTAGAATGTACATTGCCCCGACCTTCCTATGATCACGTCATAGTTTGAAGGTATGTTGATGACCACAAAAGTGAGTGGTTGAACTCTTTCCATCTTTCCTTCACTGAAATAGACATTAAGGGTTAGTTGCCCTAAAGGCTTGAGGGGTATGTCTGCAATACCTTTTTATGGAGGTTCCTGAGGGTTGAAGCTTTGAACGTTCCTCATTGCTCAAACGGTTGAAGAACTTCTCAAACATGATTTCAGTGGCTGCTCCAGTGTCTATGTATGCTTTGTTTGTTTGTAGTGTACCCATAGTTGCTTCAACCACAAGGGGTTTTGAAAGTGGGTTCTTTTCTGTTGGAGGGAAACAAACACACTGAAGCTCCCAAGCTTCCAACCTCTGTCGTTTGTGAGGAACCTTTCCATCAAAATCCACCATGTTAACTTCCTTGCCCTTTCCTTCGGCCATCTTGTCCCTTACCCCCTTTACTAAGTGAGCAAGTTCCCCAGATTTGACGGCCTCTTCAATCCTCTTTTTCAGCTGAAAGAAATCATTAGTATGGTGGCCCTTCTCTTCATGAAATTCACAAAATTGGGTAGAATTTTCGTTTCTTTTGCTTTTGGGGAGAGGCCTTGGAGGTCGGAAGCTTTGTTTTACTTCCTCTGTAGCAAGAATCTCTTGAGGGGTCTTGGTGAGGGGTGTGAAGCTCATGCCTTTTTCTCTGCTGGAAGGGTTCCTGCCTTCAGGCCTTCGCTGCTCTGAACCCTTTTGGCGTCTTTCATAGGGATGGAAGCTTCCCATTTTCCTGGCTGGGCTGTTGCCACGCCAGCTTGATCCCCTTTTTCTCTGCTCCTTGATAGCTACGTCCTCTTCTCCTCGGATATGGGCTTCGGCTCTTTTGAGAGCTTCTTCTAAGGTCTTAGGCAGGGATTTGTTAAAATCTCTTGTGAGATTTAGATGTAATGGCGTTCATAAAACCGGCCACTCTCATCTTTTCGTCTGCCCCTACATACGTGAGACCTTCCTTTTTGTACCTTTCTATGAACTCTCGAAGGCTTTCGTCATCCCTCTGTTTTATCTGAAAGATTACTGTAGCATCTTTGACGTATCGCCTCTGCTGTGAGAAATTGGCTAAAAACCCTTTACTTAGGTCATCAAAGCTTCGAACGCTTCTAGCAGGCAAATCATTGAACCATATCCGGGCTGATCCAACAAGAGTTTGCATAAACATGAGGCAGCATTCAGCATTCGACCGTTTCTCGATTCTGGCCGCACCAGTGAAGATCTGAAGGTGATCTTCTGGATCCTCAGTCCCATCATATGTCTTGATATGGGATGGCATCTTGATCTTCGTTTGAAAATCATAATCAGCTATTTGTTGTGAGAAGCACGAGAGATTACTTGGCTTGTAAGGCTTGGCCAAATCTTCCTCAACCCTTGCACCCATGTTGTTGCTGTTATTATTGTTCCCTTGAGTGGCAAACACCTGATTAATAAAGTGCTGCCACGGGAAGCTGGCCATCATCTGGGCCATCATCTGGGGCATAAGGTTGAAGCCTTGAAGGCTTCCAGGTGCAACCGGGAAACTAACTCCCAAAGGAGTGCTCATAACGGCACTTCGTGCCAAAGGAAGTACAGACAAAACTTGTTTCCATGTAGTTGTTGCTGAGGGTGGAAGGCTTGCCACTGGGGATTGTAGGAGCTGGTCTGGAGTTAGCTCATGCCCCAAAGGAGCACTGGTTGTAGTTGGTTGGGATGAAAAGAGAGGAAATGTTGTTGGATTTGGCCTCGTGGACAGATATGGGTTAGAATTTGGAGGAGGATTACTGGAACCAGTCTCATCTCTAAATGCAGAAGGTTGTGAGTTTGCAAAAGGAGGGATGGGGGGTCCAGGAGATAGTCTTGGTTCTGGTTCGTCATAGTCTAAACGAATCCACACTCCCTTGTCTCTCTCTACTCACATATTGGTTGAGGAGAGACCTCAACTCCAGGAAATTGTTGGCGACCCCTTCAGGGGTAAGTTCAACATGTGAGGGGGTGCTAGAGACACCGACATTAGGGGAAGGGACCCCTGATCTAGATGGAGCTGGAGTGTGGAAAGTGAGAAACTCGGGAGTACTCCCCGGTGTCAAGAAAGACGATGGTATAGCCACATGAGCTTGGCTAGTGCTTGGGGTAGAGGTATTTGGAACCTGATTCACCTCTCCCGGAGATTGACTTTCCGACATGGTAGTTTCAAGATAATGGAGCTACACTACTAGGTATTTTGAAGAAAATTAGTGGCGTAGCCCCACGGTGGGCGCCTACTTGTTGATGCAACAAATAATAGACCAGTGTTAGTAGCAAGGCTACTTAGGCAAAAGGGTTGAAGGGTTTAGTTTTGCCTAACGCAGGTTGTGGGGCCCCCACGTTTGCAAGACGTGCAGAGAGGTTCACTTGTTTGATTTTGTTGTTTGCTCGGGATCCTCCACTGAAATGTGTTCAGTCTCGGATGTGGGAGCAATAAGAATGTGTGTTTTGAATGTGATGGAGAGTGACTTGCATAGAACAAGTACCCAAGAACAATGACCAGAGATTCGCCTGGAATCAGAGCTGATCGAGAATGTCCTCAGCACTAAATGAAGTGTCACATTTATAGGAAAGGTTATCGCTCAAAGAGGAAACCATTGACTAGTGAATATGCTTGCAGTGGGGGACTTACCCTTTTAGGGGTTGAAGCCTTTTGACCTGCGGGTAAAAGACTGTATTCTGTGGACCTTTCTTACTTTTGCGGCTGGGAGAGTGTCACACCCCGATATTTCCACGTATTACGGGTGGGCCCGGTGGGGAGTATCGTGACGTAATTGATATCGTCATAGTCAAACAACACAAATTTAAATGCACAGCAGAAGCAAAAGATAGATTCATTTCAACTGAATAAATTGTAATATTAAGTATCATAAAATAGTTGAAACAGATCCACAGGTGGATCGAAAGAAAAAGGAAATTGTTTAACAGACTTTAACATCTAGAGCTTGCGAGACTTGATTATTGATGCCTGGAGTAGCCAGCCTATTACGTATAGTACCTGCACTTAGCCTTTTTGGAAAATACGTCAGTTTACACTGGTAAATACAACTTAACTGACTCATTTTGAAAATGTTTAAAAATTGATTTGAATGCACTTAGGCAAAAATATCTTTTATAACTTGGGACAATTATTAAAAAATAATCTTGTATACAATTTTACTTATTTGTCGTCCATCAGGGCCGATTTGTAGGGCCGGACAAGATTAACTGACACTCCACATGTATAATGCCCACAAGGTTGATTCCTTTAAGTGGATTACCAGTTTTTACATAATGCAACTGTCAGGTGTACGCCTACACCCCGTGCTTAGGTTGTCACGACCCCCGACCCACCCTGGACGGAATCGGGAGCCGCGAACAGCCAAGTGGTACCGGTGATTTATTTTGAAAAATACTGCAGTGGAAATTTCATCAGGACCGTGAGTTAGGAAAAATATCAGAGTTTAGAAAACACCGGATTTTATTTATTAAATAGATGGGATAAACCCATGTTTTACAAAGGTAGCTTTAATAAGGGATAAACCCAATTACATAAAACAATATTTCTTAATTTGATTTAATTAATAAAATAAGCCACTTCTTGAAGCCTTTCAGTACCGTATCCATCTCTTACTCCAATCTACTGTAATTACCTGAAACGCGTTTTAAAAAAAAAAATTATCAGCAGGAAATACTGGTGAGTTCATTCATTTTTCTTAAAACGACCTTTAGTTATAATCTACAGTATTAAGAGCGATTACAATGTTTCTATATATCAACCAACTACCCACAGTATTTGTCACTCGAACATCCATTGGTAACCTCACAGTCCAATGGTGTCTGTGACTATGGTCATATCACCCCTTGGCTACACCGTTGTCCAATGGTGACGGTTATCAAGTAATGTATACAAAACCCCACATACCGGCTGTAATTTGGTGACTACAAAGACTTAATCCCTGTAATTATAACTTTTAAAATATTTAAGAATTTATAAAATACTTTGATAAAAAGAGAATGACTCACATTATAAGCATGCAGATTTATACGGGCAGAGCTTAGCCTATTGATTAGTCTTGTAACCTAGTGCACACGAACTAGGTAAGTAACTAATACAGCATTTACGATAACTCACGAGATTAAAACCTTCACAACAAATGACAAAGTGCAATACTTAAACATCCATCGGATTCGCAACGAATGACAGAGTCTACCCCGAGTTTAGGTGGCACTCAAACATCCTGTCGGATTCACGACTAATGACAAAGTATAACATTTAAATATTATGTCGGATAGTTTCAATCAATCGGATATTGAATCGTAGCAGCGATCGAGTTAATACCCGGTATCGTAGCAGCACCACGCTATGCTAATTTGTGATTTTGAGCAGTGGGAATACGTATTTGAGTTTTGGTTTCGACATCAGCTGAAAGTTCGTAGCCTGTCCTATTTATAGCTGAAAATTGGGTCTCACGCGGCCCGCGTGGCCACCTAGTCTATGCATAGGGTTGCTGGGTCATCAGTAGGTGTGCCACGTGGATGACACGTGTCCCTTAAGCTTATCCGGAGATCTGCCTTGCTGTCGCAACCCGCGTAAGCCTCGGCTTATCTTTACGCGGCCCGCCTGAAGACCACAAATCTTGATTTCTTGATTTTTGATATGGATTAGGGTTTCAGGGGTCTGGGTTTTTACTTATGGATCAATTTGGGACCTTTTTGAATATAATTATATCATAAAGGAAAAGGGAATAAAATAGTGAGAAAAGAGAATGGACCCACTTTGTAACTTTAGGGTTCAACTAGAAAGCCTCCTGGTATAAATTTTGGGTATAACTTTTGAGCTATTTAAAAAATATATAATGCACTTGTTTTAAGTATAGTACCCCTAATTCAACCTTATCCCTATGTCACGAGACAGAACCCCAACGAACTTAGTCAGGCAGATCCTTGACATATGTTATGGGGCTCAAATCAATCGGAAAGGGTAGCGGTGATCGGGAGTTAAAATACTTAAAACGGGGCATGGCTTTATTATTATTATAGGTGAGAATAAGAAAAAAAATAGAATTTGAGAGAGAAAGAGACTGCGACAGATTGCAACGAAGGTATGTAATTCCTTCTTTCCCTATTTATAATGTGGAATACCTTGGAGGCTACTCCTCTCCACGTATCAACCACATCTTGAATTGATATTTTTAATTGAAAATATTATTATTATATTATTATTTGGTTTTGATTATTTTCTTCATATGTCGCCACGTACAACCACCATTCAAACTACATCTCAATTTTTAACTTTATTTTTGTTTTATGATATATATATATATATATATATATATATATATATATATTATAACTAATTTAACTTCTTTACTTATTTGGCGCTTATAACTTCTAAAATATGGCGTTTTATAAGACAATGAATATGTCATTAGAACGAGAATATTTTTGTCTACATTTTGAACCAAGTTTCATTAAAAACGGAGTAGGTTCAAATATATTGTATTTTTATAATTTAATTATTAGACGGTCACTAGGCCCATCTAGATACTTCATATTTCTAACATCTAACTTACCTGTAATCTACCCGTCTAATAATATAAGTTTTTATATACTTTTATTTTATTTAGAAAGGTCACCTATATATACAGGCCAATTAAGTAATATAATATTTCAACCAACTATATAAAATAGTGTTTAAAACTATTTGGGTTGAATATTTATATTAAAAATAAACAAGTTACTAGTTACTAGTGGTTTAATAAATTTAACCAAACCTATAATTCTTATATAAAAATAGGAATGTTACATAGGTCGTGGCCATTTCTTTGAATGATGCTAAGGATATCCGGGACATGGTCATTTAACCCCCAAAGGCCATACACTAAATAATACAGATTAAAACAGGTTATGTAAATACATTAATCACAATCCGATTTAAATGACTACATACCCGACCAAGCGGTATTGTTATAATACCGTATCCCAAGCCCGTATAGGGAAAATAAGTTAAGAGTATTTACCTGAGCAAAGTATAAATCAAATACAGCAAGTGCACGCAGCTTTTATTGAGCTCCTAATCTGGAATGAAGGTTTTTAATAACCTATTAGAATCCTAACGGGTCTTTAATTAAGCTTAGACTTAGACCGGTTAGTTTTCAAAAGGAAGACACGGTTCAAACGCATGATAAAGCGAAGACCGGTTTAGAATGTGGTTTTGACCCGACAAACTTGGACACTTGTCTAATATGGGTAAACTAAACACATTCTGGATTTCGAGATGAAAACGATATGGTTTGACCCGTCTCGGCTAATATATGCAAACTAGTTACATAATCCGATCTGAACGCGAAAAGTGCGTAACAGGTAACCAAATGAGTCATACACAGGTTTCCTAAATTAATATGCCTTAAATATGTTGTGACATCAGTAAGATATCTTTTATTATGCCCAAAACGGATTTAAACTCAAATTACGCCCCGTAGGGGTATTTTGGTCATTTTAAAGGTTATAAAAGAGTTTAAATATAAATCTGAGTTTCGGGTCTGATGTAATTAGTAAAAATACTTAATTTTACTAAGTCATATCAGTAGGGTATAACCTATATGTGAAATTTATCATTTATAGCCATACTATGCACCGAAGGGGCATTTTGGTAATTTCACCTAAAGTTTAAAGGTCAAATCTGGAAATCTGAGTTTAAAACTTTTGCTTACTGCTAAAGTATAAAAATTTATTTAAAACATCAGTAGATATCAAGTCTTATATATCTAAAATGGTTTTAATACATACTATGCGCTTAAAACGCGTAAAAAGGCGATTTTAAGCGATTTTTGGGTTTTATAAGAAAAGCTGATATTTTTATTATTCCAGAAGGCTTAAAATATTCTATCTATCAAATTGGATCAGTAAAAAAGGTTTGGTATCAAAAGGATTTGTAAAACTCATTTTATAGCCTAAAAGGGCAAAACCGACAATTACCGGATCAAGCTTAGAACTCTTATGTTATGCTTAGCCTAAAAATAAATACAAATCTCCAAAAATCCCAAAATATTATTTTATATCAGTGGGTAAAAATTTTGGTATCAAAAATCGGGTTTAGATAGGCTATACGCTAATTACACTGTTTAATTACCAAAAAGCTTTCTAATTACGCTAATGAGCATAACTCTTAATCTAGACCTCAAACTGATGTCAAATTTTAGGTACAAGTTTATAAATTAGTAACTAAGGTTTCTACTCTTTTACATTTTCAAAATTCATGTTTTAAGATCATATGGGCATAATAGTTAACATTTAGGCATTTAACGGAAATATGCATATGAATCGGATAACTAATTAACCAAGTTGTATAATCATAGAGGGTTATACTTATACGAAACCTGGTCCTAATAAGGCTCTAAGAAATTTCTAAACTATTCTCTAATGGGTCAGAACTGAAAGTCAAAGCAAAAGTCTACTTTTGCGACTTTCGGTTCCGAACCGAGCTCAAACTGAAAATTGTCCAGTTGAACATGTTTAGACATGTTCTTACATTAATTACCAAGTTATATTAATGACAAAACAGGTTGCATAGCTTCTACATTGCTAATTATGCATTAATTTGAAAATAAGCTTTCTGATGACTTTTTGAGATTAACTTTGACCCGACAATTGACCTAGTTAGAGAGGGAATCAGAGGGTGCCCTTTTAAGGGTTTATTGCCCACATAATTACCCACTCATAGGTACTTTCAATTTGGAATTTGACAGGACAAATTAAGATTAATGATGAAGTCAAATCTTAATTACGACGGTTTGACTTAAGACTAATTAACTAAGCAAAACTGAATTAAGGAAGGTTAATGACACTTACCAAGGTCCTATGCACGACTAATGACTTCTAGAAAATGTCCTTGAGCTCCAGCAATCTCTAGAAGTTGAGTTGTGAAGGTTTTGAATGCAAGTGTCCAAGTCTTGCAACAAATGGGTCTTTATATAGGGGTTTAAATTCACCAAGATCATGCCAAATAAGTCTATGGGATGATTCCTGATCATCCCAAGTGTCCCTAGGCCATTATAAACCATCAAACAAGCCCATAGAATCGAAAACAAGCTCCCTAAGTCGGTGTAACTTGCTGAAACAGGCACCTGGCATGTTTTTCTGCATCTGGGAGACTCAGGCGGCCCGCGTAAGGATTGGGCCTGACCTTACGCGGCCCGTGTCAAGGTCTAGTCCGGTCAACAAGTTTGCAAATATTGCATTTTTGGTCCCTGGTCCTTCTAAACGTGGTTTTCACTTCATTTCTTGCACTTTTGGCCCTCTAACTTGACTTTTAAGGGCTCCAAGGTATAAACAAACATTGTTAAGTCCTCGGTTAACTTTGTGATCACCCGTAAAGCCTTAAATTCCAACGTTGACGCTTTTAACCCCTCGTATACGAATATTGTCATAACTTTCTCATACTTTAACGAAACCTTGTGAAATTTTTATCACTTATTCTTGTGAGTATAATTAATCATTACAAAACTTCGGGTTTGCTAAAAGGTCACTCAGAGGTATACTTTAAACATGTTGACACATTTAACCCCTGTAGTTTGTAATTCTTCACTTTCTTTCACAATTAGCTTCGTATGATCCATGATTTATTCGTTTAAGGGTATAAACATCATGTGGGGCTATTGTGATGTATATTTATTCATTGTTGACACTTTGAACCCTTATATTTACATAGATTCCTTGTTTGTCAACTTTAGTCCCTCTAAATCAATCCTTTACACGTTTAAAGTCCATGACACGTGTTGATATATTATTGGACATGAATTTTCGAGGTGTTACATCCTCACCCCCTTAAAAGAAATCTCGACCTTGAGATTTACTGAAATAAATGAGGGTACTTTTCTTTCATTGTGGACTCTACCTCCCACGTGTACTCGGGACCTCTTCGGGCATCCCATTTAACCTTTACAATTGGCACATGCTTCCTTCGAAGCTTCTTTACCTGTCGATCCTCGATCGAAAAAGGGTTTTCCACAAATTTTAAGCTCTCATATATGTGCACATCTGTATGTGGTATGACTAGTGATTCATCAGCTAGACATTTCTTTAGATTGCAGATGCGGAATACATTGTGAATACCACTGAGCTCTTCAGGTAACTTTAACTTATAAGCCACTGTTCCTACACATTCGATGATCTCGAATGGTCCTATATACCTTGGGCTTAACTTACCTTTCTTACCAAATCGCATCACTCCCTTCCAGGGTGACACTTTAAGAAGAACCTTATCACCAACCTCAAACTTTAGAGGTTTACGCCTTAAATCTGCGTAGCTTTTTTTCCTATCCCTGGCAGCTTTGAGACGATCTCATATCTAAAGAATCTTGTCTGTCGTCTCCAGGACTATATCAGGTCCTGTCAGTTGGACATCCCCAACTTCTGCCCAGCAAACGGGCGTTCTGCACTTCCTTCCATACAAAGCTTCAAATGGTGCAGCTTGGATACTTGAGTGATAGCTATTATTGTATGAAAATTCAATTAGTGGAAAATGTTCATCCCAACTTCCACCTAGGTCAATAACACAAGCCCTTAACATATCTTCTAGCGTTTGAATTGTTCGCTCACTTTGACCATCCGTTTGAGGATGATATGTTGTGCTGAAGTTCAATCGAGTGCCTAAGGATTGCTGAAAACTTTTCCAGAAATGCGAGGTATACCTTGTATCCCTATCAGATATTATAGACACTGGCACTCCGTGGAGAGATACAATCTCATCCACATACAGCTGAGCTAACTTATCTGAGCTATGTGTTTCCTTAATAGGTAGGAAGTGAGCTGACTTAGTCAGTCTATCCACTATCACCCAAATAGTATCGTTTCCTTTCTTTGTCTTTGGCAACTTGGTGATAAAATCCATTGTCACCATCTCCCACTTCCAGGTGGGAAGCTCAGGCTGTTGTAGCAAACCTGATGGCTTTTGGTGTTCAGCTTTAAGTTGCGCGCACGTCAAACATTTGGCTACATATGTAGCTATAGACTTCTTTAAGCCTATCCACCAAAAATTTGCCTTCAGATCCTGGTACATCTTATCAGCTCTAGGATGAACGGAGTACTTAGAACTGTGGGCTTCCTGGAGGATCACATCTCTAACTCCTCCATAAATTGGAACCCATATTCGTCCATTTAATCTTAGTATTCCGTCCTTGCCATAGGATAACTGCTCCTCAGTTACTCCTAACTTTTCATCCGGATAGTTAGCTTCTAAAACAACTTCCTTCTATGCAGCTAACAACCTTTCATTCAAACTATTCTTTAATTCAATGCTCTTGGCATTGATTCTTATAGGCTTCACTCTTTCCTTCCTACTTAAGGCATCGGCGACTACATTCGCCTTGCCTGGATGGTATCTTATTTCACAGTCATAATCATTTAAAGTTTCCATCCATCGCCGCTGCCTCATATTCAAGTCCTTCTGATTAAACAAGTGTTGAAGGCTCTTGTGATCAGAATAGATCACACACTTGGTACCATACAAGTAATGCCTCCACAGTTTTAGTGCAAATACAACGGCACCCAACTCCAAGTCATGGGTGGTGTAATTCTTCTCGTGCACCTTTAACTGGCGTGAAACATAGGCAATAACTTTGCCTTTCTGCACATCCCATTCCTGTGTGCGATGCATCACAATAAACTACAAATTCATCTATTCCCTCAGGCAATGTTAATACTTGAGCATTGCTTAACTTTTGCTTAAGGATGTCAAAGGATTCCTGCTTCTTAGGACCCCAGTCAAACTTAATATTCTTACGCGTCAACGAAGTTAGGGGTGCAACAATCCTTGAGAAGTTTTCAATAAATCGCCTATAATATCCTGCTAAACCTAGAAAGCTACGAATCTCTGTAGGCGTCTTTGGCTCTTGCCAATTCATAACAGCTTCAACCTTAGCGGGATCTACTTGGATACCACACTCACTAACAACATGTCCAAGGAATTGGACTTCACGAAGCCAAAATTCACACTTTGAAAACTTGGCATAGAGCTTTTCCCGTTGAAGCAGCTTAAGAATGCAACGGAGATGCTTCTCATGGTCAGCTTGACTCTTGGAGTAAATGAGGATGTCATCGATGAAGATGATGACGAATTTATCCAAATAAGGCTTGCAGACGCGATTCATGAGATCCATGAATGTGGCAGGTGCATTAGTGAGCCCAAAAGGCATCACTAAGAACTCATAGTGACCATAACGAGTTCTAAATGCAGTCTTGTGCACATCTTCATCTCTAACCTTCAATTGATGATAGCCTGACCTCAAGTCGATCTTAGAAAAGTAGCTTTCTCCTTGCAATTGATCGAACAGATCGTCGATCCTGGGCAAAGGATATCTATTCTTGATAGTGACCTTATTAAGCTTGCGATAATCGATGCATAGACGCATCGATCCATCCTTCTTCTTTACAAACAGGATAGGTGCTCCCCATGGAGACGAACTAGGTCTAATAAAACCTTTGGCTAACAAATCATCTAATTGGGTTCTCAGCTCTTTCATTTCTGTTGGTGCCAACCTATAAGGCGCTCTCATGACAGACGTGCTCCAGGGATGATGCCAATTCTGAATTCTACTTGCCTATCTGGTGGTAAACCAAGTAGTTCTTCAGGAAATACTTCAGGGTATTCAGAAATGACGGGAATATCTTCGACCTTGGGCTTCTGTTCATCAATAGTCACCTGT
This sequence comes from Helianthus tuberosus, assembly GCA_030545235.1. Lineage (NCBI taxonomy): Eukaryota > Viridiplantae > Streptophyta > Magnoliopsida > Asterales > Asteraceae > Helianthus > Helianthus tuberosus. Next base: position 103,685,346 of record CM060407.1, read on the forward strand.
GCCATATAAATGACACAACCCTTCTTCAAACATCTAGATGCCTTGAGCATAGACACTTGCTCTGGCAGTCCATACTGGGTATCTCCCTGAATGGTAAGTGACTCACCAGATGGAGTCTTGATTACTACTTGCTTCTTGTTGCACAAAATCTGAGCTTGATTGTGGGATAACCAATCCATGCCTATTACTATGTCGAAACCGGCTAACTTCAAAGGAAGTAAGGACAAAGGAAGGTCATTTCAAAAGAGAATGCAAGAAGTGTTCCCCTTTCTGAGATACTAGGTCTTTATGCTCAGTGATATCTGGGGTATTATCCCGGGACTTCTGATTTTGCGGAAGCAATGGCCTAGTCCCTGGAGAATACTTTCTGCTTGCTTGAAACATAGCGCAGCCCTCAGCAAATTGATGAAACAATAAAATTGACAGTCATTGCTGATGTAATACAAAAGATCCTCTAAAGGGGACACACCAAAAGTCGAACCGTCATCTCTCTGCTGAACGGAAGTTCTGACCTGAGCTCTCACGGTTTCGTACTATAATTTATTCCCTTACAGATATCATCTGTGGTATACTCACCTGTAAGACTGAATATTGGGATCTGGATACGGGAGTATATTCAAGAGGTGGGACACATGAATGAGTTTAAGTCCTTAAAACATCTAACTCATATCCTGAATCAGTTGAAATTAGTGTGAGAATTTAAGTGGATAAGTATATCGGCAATCTAAGTGAATTGTTTAATTCTTAATGTGTAACTAAGCTCAACGGTACTTGTGACTTGTCAAGTACTGATATGATCCTCTTGCACGAACTCACAAAAATTTTGTCTGTAAATATTTCTTTACTGCATTTCTTTTCTTTTAAAAATCCAAAAAGATTTTAGGTGTGTTTTAGCATAAATTTTTGAAAAATCCAAAAAGATTTTCGACAACTGGTGTTGAAGAGTTGATTTTCAAAATCCCAAGTGCTAAACATGATGACATGTTTGTGAAAAGAAGTATGTATTTGAAAATCAAATGTGTTTTGATCAAATTTTAAAGTGGTTCATCAAGATTATTGAGTTATTTTTTAGGGAGAGTCAGTGTTAGTGCATTCATTGAATTGTTAGGTAGAGGTTGTGCAAGATTATGAAAGAGCTGGGTTTATCAATCCTGAGAATACCTGAGTTGGATAAAAGCCAGGTTATGATCTTGGAACAACCTCAGGAAGAGCCAGGCCATTCGATCCTGACAAGCTTGTGTTTAAAGAGCCAGGTTACGATACCTGAGGACTCTGATTAAGGAAAACCAGGCAACGATTGTGAAAGCCAGATTACGATCCTGAAGCAGATGATGCTGAAGAACTATTGGAATGCCAGCATATTGTTAAGGGGAGTCTGTTGATGAAGATAGAGAGAGAGAAGCCCAGAGACTGAAAATGCAAAGACATGACACAGTTAGACTCGACACTTACGACTCGTCAACATCCGAGGGGGAGTCTGTTGGTGCATACATCTGTCAACTTCGTCTTGTATCAAGTCTTAGACTAGATTGTATAGATCAGGGCTCGTAGATCAAGAAAATAGCATGTTTAGAGTGTTTAAAAGACTGATTTTGCTCCTAAGTCTAATTCCGCCCGAAATGTCATGTGGACAATTTCGAGCGGAATCACATGTTCCTAATTCCGCTTCAAGTGCATTTGTGTCATTACGAGCGGAATCAAGTGCCTATAAATAGATCACTTGGAGCGAAATCAGTAATGAAGTCCTTGTATTCCATACCGAAATGCTGTCGGTGTGAGATTTGATTGTAAACAACGTCAGATTAATACAATCAGTGTTTAAAGTGAAGATTTAGCTGTTTCTACCTTTGTTTCTTAGTTTCCGCCTCTGAAACGAAGTAAAACTCCTCTGAACGACTCGTTCAGGTTCGTACACGATCCTACAAATTGACCTAGTTAGAGTGGGAATCAGAGGGTGCCCTTTTAAGGGTTTATTGCCCACATAATTACCCACTCATAGGTACTTTCAATTTGGAATTTGACAGGACAAATTAAGATTAATGACGAAGTTAAATCTTAATTACGATGGTTTGACTTAAGACTAATTAACTAAGCAAAAATGAATTAAGGAAGGTTAATGACACTTACCAAGGTCCTATGCACGACTAATGACTTCTAGAAAATGTCCTTGAGCTCCAGCAATCTCCAGAAGTTGAGTTGTGAAGGTTTTGAATGCAAGTGTCCAAGTCTTGCAACAAATGGGTCTTTATATATGGGTTTAAATTCACCAAGATCATGCCAAATAAGTCTATGGGATGATTCCTGATCATCCCAAGTGTCCCTAGGCCATTATAAACCATCAAACAAGCCCATAGAATCGAAAACAAGCTCCCTAAGTCGGTGTAACTTGCTGAAACAGGCACCTGGCATGTTTTTCTGCATCTGGGAGACTCAGGCGGCCCGCGTAAGGATTGGGCCTGACCTTACGCGGCCCGTGTCAAGGTCTAGTCCGGTCAACAAGTTTGCAAATATTGCATTTTTGGTCCCTGGTCCTTCTAAACGTGGTTTTCACTTCATTTCTTGCACTTTTGGCCCTCTAACTTGACTTTTAAGGGCTCCAAGGTATAAACAAACATTGTTAAGTCCTCGGTTAACTTGATGATCACCCGTAAAGCCTTAAATTCCAACGTTGATGCTTTTAACCCCTCGTATACGAATATTGTCATAACTTTCTCATACTTTAACGAAACCTTGTGAAATTTTTATCACTTATTCTCGTGAGTATAATTAATCATTACAAAGCTTCGGGTTTGCTAAAAGGTCACTCAGAGGTATACTTTAAACATGTTGACATATTTAACCCCTGTAGTTTGTAATTCCTCACTTTCTTTAACAATTAGCTTCGTATGATCCATGATTTATTCGTTTAAGGGTATAAACGTCATGTGGGGCTATTGTGATGTATATTTATTCATTGTTGACACTTTGAACCCTTATATTTACATAGATTCCTTGTTTGTCAACTTTAGTCCCTCTAAATCAATCCTTTACACGTTTAAAGTCCATGACACGTGTTGATATATTATTGGACATGAATTTTCGAGGTGTTATAGAGAGTTGGTGAGATAATCAGAGTTGTGACCATTTACTGTTCACGTGTTGCTTTATCTTGCTTCCGGATTTTCAACCTTTGAACCTTTTAACCTTTTGAGCATTCATGCATTTAAGTCACTTTATTTGGTCTTGGGCTACCCCCGTCATCAATTGTCATTTCATTTAATCGTATAACTCTCTTAAATGAGATGGGTCAATAGCGAAGCAATGTGGGCTACGATATCAAAATCACTAATAATTTAGTGGCGATGAGATGATATCCATAACTTCGAGGCCATTGCAAACTATATTGTTTATTGTCGATGATATGATAGCCAGGGTTAGCTTCGGGCTTGATTGGAATGTCGCGCTCCGGTCAAAGATAATATTTATAAGCCCAAATTACCCTTAACAAATAGCTAGTGGTAGCAAGGGGTCGAACCACGAAGAGTATGTGGTTTGCGAGTGGATTCGATTGAATTATAGAGAAGTGTCACAATTATGAAGCTTGCTATGATATTTGTTTTCTTTTTGGTTTTGTTGAAAGATGTGAAATTAAACTAATGGAATTGATTTAATTGATTAATAACTACGAATTAACGATTGCAAGAAAGATTGATTACTAAACGATAATAAGAAAAAGGGTTCACACCCGGTTTCGGTAATTGTCAACCTAGGGTTTCTACAAGTTTTTAGACCCAACTCAATTGCATATGATTAGCGGATTTAGTGTACCGTGACTTAGGTGTCAATAACTATCAACGCTTCGAAAAACGGGCAAGAATGCACTTTGTAATCAACACAAGTAAAACCTAACCAAGACAATGCATACTACACATAACCATTTCGTAAAGTCATAACTTTTAATATCGTTCGACAATTTACGAATACGAAACAAATGCAAACTATTGTCAAAGGTTTCAAAAATCAAACACAATTTGTCACAAAGTTGAAACAAGAACAATTCAAAACCCTAAATTAAACAACTACCTACACCGGGGTGAAACCAAGGTGTTTAGTCGCTCATGGTTGAAGAAGCTTGAACACCGGATGCTTGGAACTTGAATGGAGTCATCTCGAAGCTTGAACAATGGAGAATTGATGGATGATGAAGGTTTGGTGAAGGATGATGGTGGAAGGATTGATGGTATGGAGAATTAGGGTTTAGGATGAATTGATTGTGAATGATGATTGATGATGATCTTGATGTGATTCGGGTGGTGTTGTGAGTAGTGATGGAATAGAGATGAATGATTAGGTGAATAGTGGCTCCAAGAATCAAGTTCAAACTCAATTAAAGTGTAACTCCCGTCTTCTTTGTCACATGAACCAATAAAACTCGAGCTTAACAAAAAAAAACTCAAAATTCGCGTTATGAGAAACCCCTACCTATCGCCGACGGGCCTGACCCCGTCGCCGACGGGTTCATCTTGATCTCCTTTTGTCCGACGGCTTATTCGACTATATACGCACACGATCTGCCGACGGGCTCTCAAAGCCTCATTCTCTGATTTTTTTTTTGTTTTTCGCTCTTGTTTGATTCGTAACGCGTCCCGATGCTCCGGTTTTCGACCCGGTGGCTTGTAAAGCTCCCGAAAAGCTCCTTAAACTCTATCAAACCTGCAAAACACATTTTTGATTAAAAGTAGGATATCCGAATTTAAAACTTATGTAAAAACATCAAGTTATGCAATAACAAACACCGGTTTTCAACCACGTATCACATCCCCACACTTGTCTTTTGTTTGCCCTCAAGTAAATCTGTTTTTTTTTTTCACTTTCACGTGGGTCGAACAACGAACACACTCCCCATTCCCGAGACAAAGGTCAAGGTCTATTGTCATACAAAAGTTCAAACTCTTTACAATTTCACAATATTTAACGGTAAAAATAATATTCTCATATGCAATGGTTATCCAAGACTAACCCGCCCGTAAAACTAACAAGTCATGCATATCCCTCACAATGTTCTCTCCACTCGGCTTAAAAATTTGCTAATGTGTATAATGTATTAGCACTTCAACAATTAATCGCTCAACACCGATTAGAACACGTACCCGCATAGGCTTGCAACTCAATCATTCTCCACCACCGATCACGAATACTAAGCATAAGTAATAAGGTCTTTGTAAGGGTTGTAACGGGGCTGGGCTAAAGGTAGGAAATGGGATATTTTAAAGTGGCTAAGGTGATGAAAATTCGATTTTTATTACAAAAGACTACTCTAAACAAAACTAAACTATAAACATCAACTACAAGGCAACAACTTTAGCCTTTTATTTCTCAAACTAAGAACATATATTTTTGTTCTTTTCTCAACAACTTTCTATCTTTTTCATACATTTTCTGATTTTTCTCTTTCTTTTTTCTTTTTTTATATATATATACAAACAAACAAAAACAACTATACAAACTTTACTTCTATAATCGAATTTTCATCACACAACTTTAAAAAGAAAAAGGTTTTAAGGTAATGGGCTAAAGGGTAGTCAAACGAAAGGATTAGGCTCAACATTGGCTACTATGGGATAATTTTTGGGTAAGGATATAGAAATGGTGTAAAAGGAAAAGGTTTACCTAATGCCTTAATCATTCTCGTGCTTGTATTCGGTCTATGGTCTCGAACGTATCCAAAGTTGCAAGTTCTACAATACGTGACTAATGGTCCACTCAAACAAAGAAACATGTAAATGTAAATCCATGATATAAAAGTGGCTCAAAACCTCACGTATAAGGGTATGATATGTGATATGCATCAAATGCTAGTTCCTTAGGCGAATTATTCCCAAATAACCACCCGCTAAATACCCGTTATGTTTATTAATTTGAACTTGACCATGACAAAAGACCACATGGGTAGTGCCATCCCTCGTTGACTTAGTTACTTGTGCTTTTAAGATCGCTTTTGAAACAAGAATTTTTGAAAATTTTTTGAAATTTTCCCCCATCCCCACACTTGAGGTAAACATTGTCCTCAATGTGTAGTATTAAAATGAGCGGGTCAAAATCGAAAATTTTTACTACTCCCCCATCCCCACACTTGAGGTAAACATTGTCCTCAATGTGTAAGAACTAGAGTTTTAAAACGCACAAGGGATGTGACACGGCTAACCTTCCCAAACTTTCACCCTGAAAAAATAAAATACAAAATACAATCCACTTATTACTAAACTAAGAATCAAGGTAAAAAGGAAACTCATGCACCTGATTTTTTTGTCGCTTGATGCGCATATCTTCTTCTTCTCTTCATAAAAACGGTTGTCTCTCGAACATCATGTACCTACAAATTCTAACCCTTGTGTAGAAGCATGCTTCTCACAACCATTGAAATTTGTTAGGTGGTTAATTCTACCGTTTTTATAAAAGTGTTACCAAATCATGCGTTAAATTACCTTGATTTTTGTGGAAAAATAAATTACAACAATAACAAGCCTAACTCACTTTCGTAGGAATCACGGTTGCATTTAGCTTATGCAACAAGCCCTTTTAAACCCCCCAATAACTTGGGAGGATGAGAGGTCTTGTGAGGGTTATATAGGGAACACACCCACAACGTTCATTTAACTAGGCAAAAAGTAAATAATAACGAAAAAGAAATAAAGAACTAAAGTATACAACAACAACACAAAACATACCTTGCCTTCACCGCTGATATCTCTCGTTGGGATCAACTGGCGGGTTTGGCTGGTATGGATAACTAGTGAGGGCTTCAAACATCTCCCTGTAGTTATCAAGTGGGCTAGACTCTCCTTGAGGTGGTGGCTGATAGGGTATTGAAATGAAGCTGGAGCCTACGGCTTCGGGCCAGTGAGGAGATGGGTCGGATGGGCCTCTTGGAACGGGAAGGTTGGGGTAGTCGGTCCACCCCGAGTGCTCGACATAAGGAAGGCCGGCCTCATAGTCTCTTCGATGTCTCTCCTGATCGTGGAGGATTTTGGCATTATTAATAGCCGTTTCGTGAGAGACAAATAAGGCCTCATGCCGCGCTTTTTCCTCCCTTTCTTCCCATGCCCGTCTTTGAGCCATATCTTCTTCCTGCAACTGTATCAAGCGTTCCATGTGCGATCTTTGAAGTGCTTGTTGCAGTTATTGCTCTTCCATATATTTCTCCATCCTCTCGCGATAGGCCGCTTGGGAGGCCCACTGTTCTAGCGAGAAGGTCCCGTGCATCCCTTCCCAGTTCTCTCTCCTCCTGTTATATTCTCGGCCCTCGCTATACATGCCGAGATGTTATCATAACACGCTTGTTGCCCGCGGTTAAAATTTCTGAACGACGGCCCTTGTCTTTGTTTCACAAAACCTGCCACATCTGCATTAATCTCCCTGTGTGGCCTCATGTACCTCTGTTGTGGTCCCCGTGGACCAGAAGGCTCATCCTCGTCTTCTTCATAAATCATCTCTTCATCTCCCCTAGCTCCTTGCTGTGCATCTGGATCAACAAAGTCATATCTGTGACCCAATTTGTCGGTCACCACATACTTGTTTCCCGACATATTCACATCTATTTTCCAATTTTTTCTCATTGTTGCTATGTTGAATTATTCCAGAGGTTTGGATACCCAAAGTGATTCTGGAGGCAAACAATTCTGTTGGACAATCATAGCACTGCTGAGGCGTGCATATGGAATAAAACGCCTTTGAGATGCCTCCCGGGTGATCCATGTGTTGGTGCATTACGTCTGTCGACTTCGTCTTGTATCGAGTCTAGTATTAGTGTGTTAGATCACAGCTCAATAGTCAAGAATATAGGGTTGTTTGACCAGTCCATGTGGAGTGGCCTACCTATAAATAGTGAGCTCATGTGTTTCATTTGAAACTTCTGGATTCCGGTAGCGAAGCTCTGCCGAAGTGTCTCCAAGTCTGTAAACGTGTTCTAATCAATACAAGAGACAATTAGTAGTGAATATCAAGCTGAACGAAGATCTAATCTCTGAATTCCGCCTTTGATTAGATCGAGAACTCTTCTGATCGACTCGTATTGGTCGTTTCTCAATCCTACAAGTGGTATCAGAGCTCAGGAGGAAGAGTTCCACTGATTTCAGCTTGATTTCATCTGATTTCATCTGATTTCATCTGATTTCATCTTACTTCTACTCCATTCTTCACATTTTTCAAAATTAAACGAGATTTTCCGGATGAAATGGATTGATTTTGAAATATAACGTGCAAAACTATGTTTTAATCAATCTTTGAAGTTTCAGACCTTAAAACAGATTAAAACCTGATCAATTTTGTAAAAAACCGACCGTTCAGTTCGTTTCAGATCCAACTCGCACGAACTGGTACTTTGATCTCAGATCTACGACGATTTAGTGGACGAAATTGAATGGAAAACATCTCATTATGATCGGAATGTGTTAAAGAACAATCCTAGTGTATCGTTTTTACCAAAATATGTCCGAAAGTTCATCATTGAAGTCAGATCGTATGAAAATTGCTTCAGATCGTTTGAAAAGGGTTAGTTAGTTCATACGGAGTGGTCCAATCCGCACGAAGTGATCTTGATATCACCAGTTTGTTTGACATTTCTCTTCAGGTCGTACGAAGTGAATCATTCAGGTCGTATGGATTGAAACATCATATCAGGCCATTAAATAACCACATCACGTGACTTTTTGAATTCATATATTAACTAAATTTGTCGGCCACATTCTAAAAGAGGTCCAATCTGATTGTATGGTTTGAGTTAACACATGAAGTGAAATTCCATTCATGACATCACGTGATTTTTGTTGTTATCAAAATTGAGATAATGGTCCAATAGAATTCATTAGGGAATATAGATTGTCGGCCAATGTTTACATGATTTAGAATCTTGTGAATCGAATTAACTTTGTCTAGTGGCAGTCATCGGCAAAATCTGATTGGTACAATACAAACAGACTAATATCATTAGTCTTGATTAAACGGCCCAATTAATATTCTAAGTTCATCAAGTCGCACAATGTCCAGCTCTTTTGAACCATCAGGTCGTCTGAAAATCTGAACCAGTTCGTTTGGAATTTAGTTCAGATCGTGTGGTTTGAGATTGTTTGTAATCCAGATCATGTGAAATAGTTTCCAGTTCGCACGAAGTGGACAAGAGTCACTTCGGTTGAAATATTCAGTTTGTTTGAAAGTTTGTATTTTGTGAACATTTGACACCGAAACATGGATTATGAAGAATTTTTCGCGTATTTGTATTATGAATCTCAGCAATATGTTCCGATAAGCAAGAAGAAGAATTAGTTTCAGTAAAAGAAGCTTCGGAAAAAGCTCCTATTTTTTATCACTCGTCTGATGAAGAAAGTGACAACGATGAAGAGGAAATACAAAAGATTGAAGATTTTCAAAAGAAAATGTCATCTGATAAGAATAATGCGTGTTTTGCAGGTCAAATGGAAGAGATTGAAGAGACGAAGGATGTGAAAAAGGAAAAAACAACAACAGCTGAAGGTCAAATCAAACCTAATGTGAAAAAGCAAGTTGATCAAATTCCAGCTGTCAAGATTGAGAAAGAAGAAGTCGCTGTAAAGATGTCTGGGATGTGCTTAATTTGTGAAAAATCCAGATCAGACAATGTCAAACTCTTGAAAGATGTGGAGAGTTTGACATTAGAGAACAAAATTTTAAAAGAAAATGAAAAAGAATTTCAAAATAAAATATCGTTTTTAGAAAATGAAAAATTAAAAATTGAAAAAGATTTTAAAAATCAAATAAAAATTTTAGAAAATGAAAAATCTGTTTTTAGTAAAAATAATATTGAAAAACAAAAGGAAATAAATTCTCATCTTGAGAAAATCTTTCAACTTGAAAAAGTAGTTGAATGTGATAAAAATAAAATTGATGTTTTAGAAAAGAAATTGAACGGTTTTGTGACCTCGTCGTTAATACCAGATTATATATGTCCAAAACCGGTCAATGAAAATAAAGAGGAAACTCCAATAAGTGACAATGTCACAAATTTTGACAAAGTCAAAATTGAAGATTGTGATGAGAAAACTGATGATGAAGTTGAGAAAAGAAAAATATTTTTGAAATTAAAAGAAAAATTTCAAGAAACCGTTCTACATTCTACTGAGAAAGGTGAATGCTCAACGCAAAAACCTGTAAAGAAGAATGTGGAACAAAAACAAAAGGATAAAAAGCCGAAAAATCTTCAAAAAGAAAATAAAAGGTCATCAGTTCAATCATCCAATCGTGATATAAAATCACAAAAAGTTGAAAAACAAAACTGAAAACCTGTTGGTAATAAGTGGTGCAAGTTTGACCACAGTGCTCAAAATCCAAATCCAGCAAACAAGAAGAGAAATGATTATCACCAAGCCAAACAGTGCTATGATCTGAATGTTTGGACAGAAAGTGGTGATTGGTACGATAACAGAGTGTGTTACACTTGTAGTGTGAGAGGACACATTGCTGTTAACTACCAGAGTTGGAGTTATGAGATGAGAAGATGCTTTGAATGCAATATCAGAGGTCATATTGCCAGGGATTGCCCAATGAGATCAAAAGGAAGATCGAGGGATGAATCTCAGAAAATGGCAAAGAAACCAGTCAGTGTCAAAGCAAAGCCCAAAGAACAGAAAGTTCAAGAACAGAAAGTTCTAGAACAGAAAGTTAAGCTTTCGCAAGGGCAGAAAGACAGACTGAGAAAGAAAAGGAAGAAAGCTCGAGAATATCTTGAAAGGATTTTGTCCTCGGATACAGTCGTCAAAGCGAATAACAGTTCTGATAAATCGTTTTGCTCTCCTAAGACTGATCAGTCAAACATAACGAATTCATCAGATACAAATCTGAGGACAAAAGAGGGAATGAAGAAAGATAAAGGGGTTAATCAAGAGATTAACAAACAAAAGAAAGTGAAATCTTCACTTTCTGGCGATGAATTTGTTTCTTCGGAAACAAAGGAGCCACGTTTTGGTGATGAATCTGACTCATCAATGTCAGACAAGCCACGTTCATGCGATGAATCTGGTTTGGTAAAGCCAGAAGAGCCGTGTGTTGAGGTAAAAAATGTGACAACTGTGTTCTGTAATCGATGTACGATGTAAAACAATGATGATTATTAATAAAACAATGTGCTTTGGTGTTATTATATGTGTTTTGGTGTTATTATATGTGTAATTGTGTTTAGTGATTTTACAATTTGATTCGATTCCAATTACAAGCTTTAAATCGCGTTCTGGAAGGTTATACGCAAACTGGTGCGTAAACGCAGTCAGTATAACACGAAAAACACTCTGGAATAGTGACATAGGCTTAACATACCTTAAATAACCTCCAGATAACTTAGAAATAAGTTTTGAATGGTTTGGTGTGTCGAAATCAACTTTGTTCGATCGCAGGGACTATTTGTGTCAAACTACGAAACTATTCCGATTTGAACTATAACGAACATTTTGGAACATGACCATAAGTTAAACATACCCTAAATAACCTTTACATAGCTTAGAAATAGGCTTTGAGGGGTTCGGTATGCTAAAATAAACTTTATGGTCATTCAGGGACTAAAAGCGTCAAAAAGTGCACAAGTTTGCACTTTCACGCATATCTTGCGTTCTGAATACATCCAGACATCCAAAAATTTACGTAAGCATTAAAATATTTTATTTTAGTGTTTGGCATGATAAAAATCCATTCGTCGTGCAATTTGGATCGTTTTTCGCACTTATGCGCATTCCGTCGTAATTAAGCGAACATCGCGATCATACGACCAAACGAACCAACATCCGACATATTTTAGAGCATGTTTCATGTCCACAATGTTTAGGCATCATTTTAGGGCCTTAAAGTTGGCTTGACGGGCCTTAGAAGTGCCGGAAATGAGCTTAAACACCAACATGGGCTGAAACTGTCAATATGGCAAAGTTGTTTTCTGATCAGAAGGGCCATGCGGCCCGCGTAAGCTTTGTGTGACCCTTACGCGGCCCGTGTCAGCCTCCCAGATCAGATAAACATGTTTTAACAGCTGTTATGCACTCCCAACCCAATTGCACTTGCCTCTTCCTGATAATGAGGGGTCATTTTGGTGTTCCATGGAAATTTCAACAAGTGTAGGGGTGAGATTAAAGCACGATTTTCGATAAATGATCCTAACGGTCCTAGTAATCCTATAAATACCCCCACCCTTCACTTGCAAAACCCACTTGAAATATGAGTTTTTCTCTAAGTGGTTGTGTTTATACACTTCCTACCTGAGATTACTTGGAAATCAAACTTGCGGGGACCCTTTGTAAGTGTTCTTTCGTTCTTTTCCATTCGTTTTAGCGTTAAAGTCAAACTACGTTTGACTTTTTGCATTGACCAGTTTATGGTCAATGTGAAGTTCGTTTGAACTTCATAACGTGAGCGTAATCACGATGGTTATAGTCCTGTGTGACTATACCTACTGATTACCACGTTATCTAGGCTCAGTGACGAGTCGTAGTTTCGGCCAAAATACGCATTTACGCGTATTTTGTAACCAAACTACTCTAGGATATCAAAACCGTTTGTTTTGATATCATAACCTGTTTTCTAACTTAACTAAACATGTTTTAGCATGTTTAGCTCGTCACTTTTTAGTTTAGTGCTTGTGTGGAGTCGTAAGTCAAGCGGACTAAACACCCGCTTAGACTTCCGAACATGACCCGTTTGGTCAATCTTAGGATCCGACCAAACATGGTTAGTGACCATAGTAGTATAGGGAATAACCTTCCGAGGTTATACCTTATGGTCACCTAGTTTAGGTAGTTGTATGATAAGTAGTTTATATGCCTTAGGTAAATTACTAGAATACCCTTTTCATGTATAATTGGTAATTTAGCATTTGTAACCTAAACTTTTGTCACATAACTGATTATACAACATGATTAGACATGTATAGGCATATAATACTTGTCATAGGACTAGTTAGACGTCTCGAACGCGCTTTGCGCGCACGACGCGTTAAAGTAGCGCTACCTTAATGGGTCGCGATGGGTCGAAAGCACTTAGGTTAGGTTTCATTTAGGATGTAGGTTTTGTTAAACCATATCACATGAGTTCCAACACTCATTTGGTTTACAAAACCTCATTCTGTCCGATCTTCCAATTTAGGCGTCTATTGTTTGCCTAGTGATTCGATTACTAGGTGCTACTTGATTTCTCTGGTTTACTCGAGTTTGTTGAAGTACTATTGATTGAAGATACCTTGCACTACATGTGAGTACATAGTTCCCCTATTTTATTGTTTTCAATTGTTTTGGGGTGATTCATATGTACAAAATGTTTTCAAGGTTTAAAGGATGATTTCAAAAACAAATAGAACGATTTATACTAAACTAATAACGATTTCGATAATGTGAACGAACTTGTTGGTTGTAGTTACATAACGAATGACATTCATTAGCATTGATCAAGCCGACCAGTATTAGGTTATGGTACCATAGGATCTGACAAATCCCGTTATTTCACTATACCCATGGTTATGTGTGGGTGTTGTGGGTAACGACTGAATCTGATGATTGTTAACTTATCCTTTGGAGGTTTGTTAATGCAAGAACGAGTTGAACGATGAACGAGTCACAAAGGTTTGAATGTTATTAGCGAGACGACCAAATATAAGTTTCACAATTAAAACAAGAACGATTTGAACGATTGAACGATTGAACGATTTGAACGATTAAACTATTTAAACGAGTAAACGATTTGGAAACGATGTTAAACGATTTGGGGTAAACGATTGATTTTTGGTTAGTGTTTAGATAACGAGACGGGTGTAATGTAGTGAAAACATGGTAGATACGCCGCTGGTACTTCTTATATATAAGTGTTTTCAACATATTACATGCCGTGGCATTATTTAGTTCACTTGGGTAAACGATAGTGAAACGATGTCACACAACGATGTTTTCGAAACAATATACGAGTTTTATTTACAAGTTATTACGAGATGTTTTACAATTTGCCTTACTAAAACAAATGTTTTTGGGTTAAGAATCATGGCTACGAGGATTTCTAAACCATAACCATCTTGATTTGAGTTGGTTAGTTTAGTTGCAATATAATACTCTTTTCAAAACAAGGTTTTTAATAAAGTATTGCAACATTTAAAATAGCCATGAATCCGACACTCCTATAAAACCTATGTACTGGCCAGCATTTCTTTGCTGACTTTGTTTTCACATATGTTTCAGGGATTGATGCTTGATGATGATTACTAGGATGCATGAGTCACATAGGATCTGGACGAGGCCTTAGTGACATAATAACAATATTAGTCGACATGTAACTTGTTTTTTCTATGTTAAGACAATGTTAATGTTTAATATTCAATAAAATGAAACACTTTTGTATCCATGGTTATGAAACGATAATTCTGTTGCAACACGCCCCGACGTTTTCCGCCTCGCTTTGTTGTTTTACGCGGTCGGGGTGTGACAGAAGAGTTGGTATCAGAGCCAATGGTTATTGGGAATTGGGTTATTAGTAATTCTTTGACCTAGACTATAACTTCTAGGACCCCAACGCAAGTTTATTTGCGTTTAGATTTTTAAGACAAAATCGTCACCTACCCTTAGGTGATAACCACAATGAGAACACAAGTTCGAATCCGCTTTGAAAACTAATCATCTGTTCTAGGATGATTGATTACTAGGTTTTGAACCCTTTTTTGTAAGGTTTTGAACCCTTTAAGTTTTCATAATCTCGTCAAAGTTTGGGTCTAAATAATGTGAACACGTGCAAACTGGAAGAGTGAATGCCTGTACCCTGGGTTTTCTGTCTAAGGCTAGAGTGTTCGTACAAATCCACATAATCGGACCAGTCACTCTTACCTGGGAACTCTTGGGGTGAGTGTTCACTTATAGGCGAGCATGTCTTCGCGATACATTATTTTGACCTATTTACTTTGATTAGTCACTGCGTGTCGTTTGTTTGTTCGAGGTAACAAACGAATGATCGCCTCTCTTAGGTTTTGTCGATACCTCTTTTGTTTTTCCTAAATTTCAACCTCACTCGATTCTCCTGTTTCCTTGTTAGACAATGCCTCCTCGACGCGATCCTCAAACTTTTACTATTGAAGAAATCGCAGCCCTGGTCTCTCAGCAAGTGGCTGCTGTGCTTCCCGGCGTTGTGACCCAAGTCCACGAGATATATAACAACAACAATAATGCGCCGTGTAATTTCAAGAACTTCAATTCTGCGAAGCCGCTTAAGTTTTCTGGGTCGCAAGGAGCAACTGCGCTCCTACAGTGGTTTGAGAGTATCGAGGGCACATTCAAACATGTGCAGTGTCCGAATGCGCGTAAGGTTGAATTTGCTTCGAGCGTGTTTGAGAAGCGAGCGCTTACCTGGTGGAATGGCATTATGCACGATAGGGGTGCCGAAGTGGCATTGGCACAAACATGGGAAGAGCTTCGGGCTCTCATGATGAAGGAGTTTTGTCCCCGTCACGAAGTTCGGGCTTTGGAGTGAGAGTTTGACGATTTAAAGCAAGATGGGGCTGAACACCGAGCTTACACGAATCGTTTCGAGGAACTTAGTCTATTGTGTCCCACCATGGTTACCCCTCTGGAGAAAGCAATCGAGAGGTATATCGATGGTCTACCCGATTCTATTCTGGAGATTGTGACCGGTGTTAATCCTCCTACCCTTCGCCAAGCAATCGAGTTGTCTGCTACCCTGACTGAGACTCAAGTCAGGAAGGGTAAACTCACCCGCAAGGGTGATAAAAAGAAGACGACTGATTCAGAGAAGGATAAGAAAAAGGGTAAGGGTAAGGAAGGTGAGTCATCGAAGAAGTCGAGGAAGCGAAAGGGTGCCCAGAATTTTGCTGTTACAGCACAGACTGCTCAGAACCCGCAGAACCCACCAGCTTAACCACCTGCAAAGAAAGATTATGCTGGTACTGCACCTCATTGTGCTCGTTGCAACGGTCATCACATTGCACAACAAGCTTGCAGGCAATGCACGACGTGTGGTAGAAGTGGGCATTTGGCCAATGTTTGTCGTTTTGGACAGAATCAGTTTGCTCAGGTTCCAGCTCCGGGTCAGGGGAATGTTGCGAGATTCCCACCGGGTTCATGTTTTAATTGCGGAGAGTATGGTCATTTCCGCAACAACTGTCCGAGACTGGTGAATGCAAACGCAAACGCGAATGCTAACGCGAACCCGAATGCGAACGTCAACGTTAATGTGAATCCCGCTCGTGGGCGAGCGTACAATTTGAATGCAATCGAAGCGAGGGCTGACAACGAGGTTGTCAATGGTACGTTTCTTGTTAACAATCAACCTGCATCTATTCTTTTTTATTCTGGTGCCGATAAAAGTTTTGTTTCTTTGTCATTTGAGCCTTTGCTTGCGATACCTAGAACTAAACTGAGGAAACCCTTATCTGTTGAAGTTGCCACCGGTAAACCTCTTGTTCTCGATTCTGTTATTCGTGATTGTCAGTTAAATCTTGATAACCATCTTTTTCCTATTGACCTCACACCAATGCAACTTGGGAGCTTCGATATTATCGTTGGAATGGATTGGTTAACCAAACACCACGCTGAGGTGGTTTGTTTCGATAAAATTGTTCGTATTCCTTTGCCTTCTGGCGATGTTCTGGAGGTTCATGGCGAGAAACCTTCGGGTGGATTGAAGCTTATGTCGTGTACAAAGGACCAAAGTTATTTGCGAAAAGGATATGTTGCTTTTCTGGCACATGTCACCGAGGAGAAAGACAAGAGCAAAAGTATTCAGGATATTCCGATTGTTCGGGATTATCCGGAGGTGTTTCCTGATGAACTGCCTGGTTTGCCTCCAGTTCGTCAAGTCGAGTTTCATATTGACCTTGTGCCCAATGCCAACCCGATTGCAAAAGCACCTTATCGTCTTGCACCGGCGGAGATGCAAGAGTTATCGAAACAGCTTCAAGAGTTATCTGATAAAGGATTCATCCAACCGAGCTTTTCACCTTGGGGAGCTCCCGTCCTCTTCGTGAAAAAGAAAGATGGATCTTTTTGAATGTGTATCGATTATCGTGAGCTTAATAAGCTCACCATCAAGAATCGATATCCCCTACCTCGAATTGATGACCTCTTCGACCAGCTGCAGGGTGCTTCATGCTTTTCCAAGATCGATTTGCGTTTTGGGTATCATCAACTTCGTGTTCTCGAAGAAGATATTCCCAAAACTGCTTTCCGCACAAGATATGGGCATTACGAGTTTACTGTCATGCCTTTTGGTTTGACGAATTCTCCAGCTATCTTTATGGACTTAATGAATAGGGTCTGCAAGCCTTATTTGGATCAGTTCGTCATTGTTTTTATTGATGACATCTTGATTTATTCAAAGTCTCGAGCCGAGCACAAACAACACCTTCGCTTAACATTGGAACTCCTGAAGAAGGAACAACTTTTTGCTAAATTCTCCAAGTGTGAATTCTGGCTTAAAGAAGTTCAATTCTTGGGTCATATAGTCAATGAGCAGGGTATTCATGTGGATCCATCCAAGATTGCTGCTATTAAGGACTGGAGTACACCGAAGACGCCTACAGAGATTCGATCTTTCCTTGGTCTTGCTGGTTATTATCGTCGTTTCATTTCAAATTTCTCGAAGATTGCGGTTCCACTCACTGCTTTGACTCAGAAGAATAAGCCTTTTGAGTGGGGACCCAAGCAAGAAGAAGCGTTCCAAACGCTGAAGCAAAAGTTATGTAATGCTCCTGTTCTATCTCTGCCCGAGGGAAGCGATGAATTCGTTGTCTATTGCGATGCGTCCAACTTAGGCCTTGGTTGCGTCCTTATGCAACGAGGTAAAGTTATTGCATATGCATCTAGGCAGCTGAAAGTTCACGAGAAGAACTACACGACTCATGATCT
The DNA here is from genome assembly GCA_030545235.1 of Helianthus tuberosus. Lineage (NCBI taxonomy): Eukaryota > Viridiplantae > Streptophyta > Magnoliopsida > Asterales > Asteraceae > Helianthus > Helianthus tuberosus. Next base: position 103,703,228 of record CM060407.1, read on the forward strand.
TGAGTTAGGAGCTGTGGTTTTCGCGCTTAAAATCTGGAGACACTACCTCTATGGAACGAAGTGTGTGGTTATCACAGACCACAAAAGTCTCCAGCACATTTTTAATCAGAAAGAGCTGAACATGAGGCAACGACGTTGGGTTGAACTCTTGAACGACTATGATTGCGAGATTTGCTACCATCCTGGTAAGGCGAATGTCGTAGCTGATGCGCTTAGTCGAAAAGAACGAGTCAAGCTTCATTCTGTTTGAACTCTATCTGATCTTCAATCTCGTGTCCTTCAAGCTCAACAATTTTGTGTTTCACAAAATTTGATGGTTACGGAATTACCACGGCAACTTAAGCTCATGCTCGAAGCGAAAGACGATGGTTTGCTCTATTTTATGGATCGATTGTGGATTCCGAAACAAGACGATCTTCGCACCTTGGTAATGGACGAAGCTCATAAGTCTCGATACTCTATCCATCCTGGTGCTGATAAAATGTACAAGGATCTTCGTACTCGGTGCTGGTGGCCTGGTATGAAGAAGGATGTTGCCTTGTATGTATCGAAATGCCTAACTTATCTCAAAGTCAAGGCCGAACATCAACGACCTTCTGGCTTGCTTGTACAACCAGAGATACCGGTTTGGAAGTGGGAAAACATTGCGATGGATCTCATCACTAAGTTACCGCGTACGTCTAAAGGTCATGATGCAATTTGGGTTATTGTCGATCGATTAACGAAATCAGCTCATTTCATTCCGATTCACGAGGATCTGTCTGCTGATAAACTTGCAAAGATTTATGTTTATGAGATTGTGACACGACATGGTGTGCCCTTGGATATCATCTCTGATCGTGATGCTCGATTTTCATCTCATTTCTGGAGGGCCATGCAATCTGCTTTGGGAACCCAACTGAATCTAAGCACTGCTTATCATCCCCAAACAGATGGCCAATCTAAGAGAACGATTCAAACTTTGGAGGATATGCTTAGAGCATGCGTGATAGACTTTGGTGGTAATTGGGACTCTCATCTGCCGTTGATCGAGTTCTCTTACAACAATAGTTATCATACTAGCATTAATATGGCACCATTCGAAGCTCTCTACGGTCGAAAATGTCGTTCACCTGTCTGTTGGAACGAGACCGGTGAAGCTCAGCTTACTGGACCTAAGCTCGTTCTGGAAACAACAGACAAAATCAAGAAAATCCGCGATAATCTTGTGACAGCTCGAAATCGTCAAAAGAGATATGCGGATTTGGGACGCAAGCCCTTAGAATTTCAAATCGGAGATCGTGTCCTACTCAAGGTTTCACCTTGGAAGGGAGTCGTGAGATTTGGAAAGAAAGGAAAACTTGCACCTCGATATGTGGGACCATTTAAGATTGTGGAAAGAATTGGAAAGGTTGCCTATCGACTAGAGCTACCTCCAGAGCTTGGAAATATTCACCCGACTTTTCACGTGTCCAATCTGCGAAAGTGTTTAGCTGACGCTGATCTACACATTCCTCTCGACGAGATTCGAATTGATGAAACAATGCACTTTGTCGAGAAACCGGTGGAGATAGTGGAACGTACATACAAACAGTTGAAGAACAAACAGATTCATTTGGTTAAAGTTTGCTGGGAATCCAAACGTGGCCCAGATTTTACTTGGGAACGTGAGGACCAGATGAAGACGAAATATCCGCATTTGTTTTCACAAGCTTCCTCTAGTTAAAATTTCGGGACGAAATTTCCTGAAGTAGGGGAGACTGTGACAACTGTGTTCTGTAATCGATGTACGATGTAAAACAATGATGATTATTAATAAAACAATGTGCTTTGGTGTTATTATATGTGTTTTGGTGTTATTATATGTGTAATTGTGTTTAGTGATTTTACAATTTGATTCGATTCCAATTACAAGCTTTAAATCGCGTTCTGGAAGGTTATACGCAAACTGGTGCGTAAACGCAGTCAGTATAACGCGACAAACACTCCAGAATAGTGACATAGGCTTAACATACCTTAAATAACCTCCACATAACTTATAAATAAGTTTTGAATGGTTTGGTGTGTCGAAATCAACTTTGTTCGATCGCAGGGACTATTTGTGTCAAACTGCGAAACTATTCCGATTTGAACTATAACGAACATTCCGAAACATGATCATAAGTTAAACATACCCTAAATAACCTTTACTATATTAGAAATAGGCTTTGAGGGGTTCGGTATGCTAAAATAAACTTTATGGTCATTCAGGGACTAAAAGCGTCAAAAAGTGCACAAGTTTGCACTTTCACGCATATCTTATGTTCTGAATACATCCGGACATCCAAAAATTTATGTAAGCATTAAAATATTTTATTTTAGTGTTTGGCATGATAAAAATCCATTCGTCGCGCAATTTGGATCGTTTTTCGCACTTATGCGCATTCCGTCGTAATTAAGCGAACATCGCGATCATACGACCAAACGAACCAATATCCGACATATTTTTGAGCATGTTTCATGTCCAAAATGTTTAGGCATCATTTTAGGGCCTTAAAGTTGGCTTGACGGGCCTTAGAAGTGTCGGAAATGAGCTTAAACACCAACAGGGGCTGAAACTGTCAATATGGCAAAGTTGTTTTCTGATCAGAATGGCCAGGCGGCCCGCGTAAGCTTTGTGTGATCCTTACGCGGCCCATGTCAGCCTCCCAGATTAGATAAACATGTTTTAACAGCTGTTAACAGCTGTTATGCACTCCCAACCCAATTGCACTTGCCTCTTCCTGATAATGAGGGGTCATTTTGGTGTTCCATGGAAATTTCAACAAGTGTAGGGGTGAAATTAAAGCATGATTTTCGATAAACGATGCTAACGGTCCTAGTAATGCAATGAATACCCCCACCCTTCACTTGCAAAACCCACTTGAAATCTGAGTTTTTCTCTAAGTGGTTGTGTTTATACACTTCCTACCTGAGATTACTTGGAAATCAAACTTGCGGGGACCCGTTGTAAGTGTTCTTTCGTTCTTTTCCATTCGTTTTAGCGTTAAAGTCAAACTGCGTTTGACTTTCTGCATTGACCAGTTTATGGTCAATGTGAAGTTCGTTTGAACTTCATAATGTGAGCGTAATCACGATGGTTATAGTCCTGTGTGACTATACCTACTGATTACCACGTTTTCTAGGCTCTGTGACGAGTCGTAGTTTCGGCCAAAATACGCATTTACGCGTATTTTGTAACCAAACTACTCTAGGATATCAAAACCGTTTGTTTTGATATCATAACATGTTTTCTAACTTAACTAAACATGTTTTAGCATGTTTAGCTCGTCACTTTTTAGTTTAGTGCTTGTGTGGAGTCGTAAGTCAAGCGGACTAAACACCCGCTTAGACTTCCGAACACGACCCGTTTGGTCGATCTTAGGATCAGACCAAACATGGTTAGTGACCATAGTAGTATAGGGAATAACCTTCCGAGGTTATACCTTATGGTCATCTAGTTTAGGTAGTTGTATGATAAGTAGTTTATATGCCTTAGGTAAATTACCAGAATACCCTTTTCATGTATAATTGGTAATTTAGCATATGTAACTTAAAAATTTGTCACATAACTGACTATACAACATGATTAGACATGTATAGGCATATAATACTTGTCATAGGACTAGTTAGACGTCTCGAACGCGCTTTGCGCGCACGACGCGTTAAAGTAGCGTGAGCTACCTTAATGGGTCGCGATGGGTCGAAAGCACTTAGGTTAGGTTTCATTTAGGATGTAGGTTTTGTTAAACTATATCACATGAGTTCCAACACTCATTTGGTTTACAAAACCTCATTCTGTCCGATCTTCCGATTTAGGCGTCTATTGTTTGACTAGTGATTCGATTACTAGGTGCTACTTGATTTCTCTGGTTTACTCGAGTTTGTTGAAGTACTATTGATTGAAGATACCTTGCACTACATGTGAGTACATAGTTCCCCTATTTTATTGTTTTCAATTATTTTGGGGTGATTCATATGTACAAAATGTTTTCAAGGTTTAAACGATGATTTCAAAAACAAATAGAACGATTTATACTAAACTAATAACGATTTCGATAATGTGAACGAACTTGTTGGTTGTAGTTACATAACGAATGACATTCATTAGCATTGATCAAGCTGACCAATATTAGGTTATGGTACCATAGGATCTGACAAATCCCGTTATTTCACTATACCCATGGTTATGTGTGGGTGTTGTGGGTAACGACTGAATCTGATGATTGTTAACTTATCCTTTGGAGGTTTGTTAATGCATGAACGAGTTGAACGATGAACGAGTCACAAAGGTTTGAATGTTATTAGCGAGACGACCATATATAAGTTTCACAATTAAAACAAGAACGATTTGAACGATTGAACGATTTGAACGATTAAACTATTTAAACGATTTGGAAACGATGTTAAACAATTTGGGGTAAATGATTGATTTTTGGTTAATGTTTAGATAACGAGACGGGTGTAATGTAGTGAAAACATGGTAGATACGCCGCTGGTACTTCTTATATATAAGTGTTTTCAACATATTACAAGTCGTGGCGTTATTTAGTTCACTTGGGTAAACGATAGTGAAACGATGTCACACAACGATGTTTTCGAAACAATATACGAGTTTTATTTACAAGTTATTACGAGATGTTTTACAATTTGCCTTAGTAAAACAAATGTTTTTGGGTTAAGAATCATGGCTACGAGGATTTCTAAACCATAACCATCTTGATTTGAGTTGGTTAGTTTAGTTGCAATATAATACTCTTTTCAAAACAAGGTTTTTAATAAAGTATTCCAACATTTAAAATAGCCATGAATCCGACACTCCTATAAAACCTATGTACTCGCCATCATTTCTTTGCTGACTTTGTTTTCACATATGTTTCAGGGGTTGATGCTTGATGATGATTACTAGGATGCATGAGTCACATAGGATCTGGACGAGGCCTTAGTGCCATAATAACAATATTAGTCGATATGTAACTTGTTTGTTCTATGTTAAGACAATGTTAATGTTTAATATTCAATAAAATGAAACACTTTTGTATCCATGGTTATGAAACGATAATTCTGTTGCAACACGCCCCGACGTTTTCCGCCGCGCTTTGTTGTTTTACGTGGTCGGGGTGTGACAAAAAGTGGTGATTCCGGTTTGACAATGAATGATGCAAATTTTCCATCATTATCAAACGGAATTTCAAAAGCACCCAAGAACCGTCAGGCTTGGGTGAATATTTTAAAATAAATGAAAAACCTGACTTGCCGGAGCTTCCAGGTTGGTAAGTGTGGAGCAGGAATCGGCATATTTCTTGAGAAATTCACGTTTGTGATATTTCGACTTAAAAGTGGTAAATCAGGGACATTAAGTTGTACTTGATTTTCTACAAGTGATTTTTTGATGTTTGAACTTAAAAATGTTAGGTTTTTACAAGTGATTGAAGAAAACAAAGTGATGAACCCCTAACCTACAAATGGTAAAATCAATCAACAAAACTTGTTTTCCGGAAAAACCATTTGATTAAAACAAACTTAAGTGTTTTGAAATCACAATGGGAAAATAGTTTGTTGTGAGGGGGAGTTCTGATTGTTTATGCCAAGTGGATGGCGAATTGAAGCGATTTGATATCGGTTGTCAATTTACTTGTACAGTTTGTTTTCAAATTTCTTTAAATGTGTTTGTATTTTAGGGGGAGTAAGAAATTTCTGAAAATTCAAAAACATTTGAAAATTTGAAAAGGTCAAAAACATGATAAAATGAAAAAAATGAGTTTTTGTGTCAAAGAAGAGGAAATGATAGTACATCAGTAGACAGTTACAGTATGCTAAAGATATGTAATGATTAAATAGCGTTAAACAGTCTCACTGATGATATGTCGATAGGTTTTTACACATTTAGTAAGCTTTTTCGGGATATAAACTTAAATTCAAACTTGCTTATATCGTGGGGAACATCTCTCGGATATATGGGTAACCCCTGAAATCTTGTTTGAAGGATCCCTCTTTCTGAGATACTACGTCTTTATGCTCAGTGATATCTGGGGTATTATCCCGGGACTTCTGATTTTGCGGAAGCAATGGCCTAGTCCCCGGAGAATACTTTACTGCTTGCTTGAAATATAGCGCCGCCCTCAGCAAAAATGATGAAACAATAAAATTGATAATCATTGCTGTTGTAAAAAAGATCCTCTAAAGGGGACACACCAAAAGTCGAGCCGTCATCTCTCTGCTGAACGGAAGTTCTGACCTGAGCTCTCACGGTTTCGCAATTAACCCCTTACAAATATCATATGTGGTATACTCACCTGTAAGACTGAATATTGGGATCTGGATACGGGAGTATATTCAAGAGGTGGGACACATGAATGAGTTTAAGTTCTTAATACACCTAATTCATATCCTGAATCAGTTGAAATTTGTGTGAGAATTTAAGTGGATCAGTATATCGACAATCTAAGTGAATTGTTTAATTCTTAATGTGTAATTAAGCTCAACGGTACTTGTGACTTGTCATTAACTGATATGATCCTCTTACACAAACTCACAAAAATATTGTATGTAAATATTTCTTTACTGCATTTCTTTGTTATCAAAAATCCAAAAAGATTTTCGACAACTGATGTTGGAGAGCTGATTTTCAAAATTCCAAGTGCTGAACATGATGAACTGGTTTGGAAGTGTGTGTACTGATTTGAAGAAATTTTGATTTGAAAAAGAAGTTAGAATAGTTAATCAAGGTCATTAATTTGAACTTGATATAACTATTATGATTGAATGGTTTCAATTAGTAAGTTTTTCTTATTGATTTAAGTAAAAACTTATGTGGTGGTGAGAAAATTTGTGCAGGAGATGAGCTGAACAGAGTTAAAGTCAGGGTTTGATCTCAAGGTGATAGCTAATTCCAGATAACGATCCCAGCATGATGAAAGGGGGAGTCTGACGAGGTTAGAACCAAAGAGAAGATCCTTGTACATGCTAAGAAAGAAAGGAGACCGATCAAGATTGAAGAGTCGTCATGATGAAGACTCTCAATGAAGATTCCATCAACATTCAAGGGGGAGTCTGTTGGTGCAGTTGTTTGTCGACTTCATCTTCGTTCGAGTCTTAGATTAGTATATTGAAAGAGCCCGAAGACCGGTAAAGACTGAAGAATGAGAAGACTCGATACTTCAGACTCGTCAACATCCGAGGAGGAGTCTGTTGGTGCATTACGTCTGTCGACTTCGTCTTGTATCGAGTCTAGTATTAGTGTGTTAGATCAGAGCTCAGTAGTCAAGAATATAGTGTGGTTTGACCAGTCCACATGAAGTGGCAAAGCCAGTTCATGTGAAGTGGCAAAGCTAGTCCATGTGGAGTGGCCTACCTATAAATAGTGAGCTGATGTGTTTCATTTGTAACTTCTGGATTCCGGTAGCGAAGCTCTGCCAAAGTGTCTCCAAGTCTGTAAACGTGTTCTAATCAATACAAGAGACAATTAGTAGTGAATATCAAGCTGAACGAAGATCTAATCTCTGAATTCCGCCTTTGATTAGATCGAGAACTCTTCTGATCGACTCGTAGTGGTCGTTTCTCGATCCTACACCATGTATTCATCATGACTATATGTCTCCATGACAAAGTAGGGGTCCCGTACAACAAAGAATGGACAACCCTGTAATCGCTTGCTCTCACTCCTCCTCGATCACCGAATCTCACCATCACATTCTCTAGGGAAATTCCTTGAAGAATTTTCCCTTCGATCGTCATTTGAGTTCTTTTAGCCTCTCCCCCATCACTGTATGGTAAAATAACCGCTGTCATCTGCTCCGGATCACCATCGTTCATATGATTATCCAAAAATTGTTGCATGGTTGGATAGTCATATGCTTGCACCCCCAAAGAATCAAAGCGCGCGATGCAATTAATCATTTCGAAGGACATCGTCATTGCCCCTCGGCTTGTCTTACCAACCAATTTCCACTGAGCGGGAGGACCATCCTTATTCATGAACCTCAACATTGACAACCATTCACATACCTCTGCCAAATACACCGCGAAGTGTTGTCTTCACACCAATCGAGCACTCTCTCCCATCCTTGACGCTCGAACATTTGCACAATCCCGATTTGCCTAAACTCTTCCACATTCACAACCCTTTCACATATAATCCTTTCCAGTACCGAAGTGTTCACACCATTGACCATCTTCCACTTCCAAAGTTTGGCCTCCATCTTCCTATCTTGATATGCTGATAAAGGTTTGTTCTTCTCATCATCCCATACTTGAGCGCTTTTCCTATCCATGAATTTCTCCCACGCCCAATCCTGCCTATAGAGTCTTGCATCACCCTCTTCTACGGAGCTTAGTTGCTCCCACTTCTTCGGTATTAAACCGGAAGAAGATCCCACTCCCGATGATGAGCCTTGCCCTGTAGTCTTTTGCTTCTTTCTACCTCCAGCCATAACTACAAACACCAAAACAACAAAGCATCAATATAAGCCCCAACCTTCAATAATTCTCAAACTTTGAACATGATGAGTGATGTTGACATTTTAATTAACAAGTGAATGTAAAATCGCCTTTTTAAACTTCCAAAGTCGCTCATTTTATCATATACTTATCAATTTTACTTGTTAACTTGCAAGTTCTTATAAGTTCAATAAAGTTCAACATCACCTTCATGTTCAATCATGTAAATAACAAGTGTAATCACTTCACTATGGTTATAACATGCTCAAATTCCATCCAAAACAACTAATCTTACTCAAAATCATGCTAAAACAACATACATTGTTTAAACAACCTACTCTTAAACTAAAAAGTCTAAAATTTCAGAAGAAAAACACTAAATATATGATAATCATGCATAATTTTAAGGGAAATCCATACCTTTGATGTTGTAAACAAAAAGAACTAAGAAAAAGATGTAAAGCAAGCAACTTGATGAACACCCTTTCAAAAACCCGAAATTACACGCCCAGAAATCTTGCAAACTAGCAAGATTTGATGAAAACCGTGTTGGGGGTTTTGTTCCTCTCGAAAAATCACACAATATGGACTCAAAAATCAGGTGATTTGGTGGAGAATTGAGACAGTTATGAGAGTTTGAAGGTTTTAGGGTTCTTGAGGGAGAGGTGAAGAAGATCAAGGAAAAAGGATGAGTTAGGAGAGATGTTGTGCAGTAGATTTGAGGGTGGATGGGGGAGTAGTAAGGGTATTGGTTGACTTGTATTGAAAAATTTGAGTTTAGGTAATGTTTGATGAGGTTAAAGAGTGTTTGGATCGAGTTTTATGGTGTAAAAACGAAACAGGTCCGGAGTCAAAACAAGAACCCGTCGCCGACGGGTCCCACCCCGTCGTCGACGGGCAAGGAAAGTGAGGTGTGCGCGCGACGGCTTATATGGCTGTATACGGGCATTTGGTGCCTCCGGGTTTAACGAGAGCCCGTCTCGGACGGTTCATACCCCGTCGCCGACGGGTTGTAGATTTTCATTATTCAATATTTTTTTTTAGGAAAATAGAGAGAAAATTATGTATTTTTAATAATGGGGCTATATACATTAAAAATTCCTAAAAATTAATAAAAATCTTTTTGTAAATTTTTTATAAGTTAAACTTTAAAAGATGCGAAACCATTTAACGGTCCTACCACCCCCCAAAAAGTCGTGTATTGTCCTCAATGCACATAACAAAGTCTAAAAACATACCTTACGTCTTCAAGACTCGTTCGGGATATCCGGACTTCACACAATCAAACGGGGTTAGTACGAAACGGAAATGATTATATCCAAAACACACAAACAATTAAATAATTAAACATAACTTTACACAAAACGTTACCGATCCTTTTTATTCGACCTCATAAACCGGGATGCTTACCACGAAGCGCACCGATTCCTTGTTTTCATCCACTTTTTCGTTACCGTCAAGGAATGGTTTTAGTCGATGACCATTAACCGTTTGCCGTGACCCATCCTTCGGGTCCTCGATTGTAACATCACCCAATTGTCCGACCCGGGTGATCACATAGGGTCCCATCCATTTGCTTCGGAGCTTTCCGGGAAAGAATTTAAGCTTCGAATTGTAGAGCCACACCTTTTGCCCAATCTCGAACTCTTTCTTCCTCAACTTGGCATCATGCGCCTTCTTCATCCCATCTTTGTACTTGGACGCGCATTCATATGCCATGTCCCTTAGCTCCTCTAACTCGCAAAGCTTAAGTTTCCGTTCCTTACCTGCATCATCATATTGAACATTCACTTCTTTAATAGCCCATAATGATTTATGCACAAGTTCAACAGGTAGATGACAATTTTTACCGTAAATCAACCGGTAAGGTGTAGTGCCAATGGGTGTCTTATGTGCCGTACGGTAGGCCCATAAAGCATCGTTCAAATTAATTGACCAAACCTTACGGTCCGCCCGCACGGTCTTTTGAAAAATCTCTTTGATTTCCCTATTTGACACCTCAACTTGCCCGCTTGTTTGCGGGTGATAGGGGGTAGCAATTCTATGGTCAACACCAAACCGTTTTAAAAGTTTTCCAAACCGAAAGTTTTTAAAGTGAGATCCTCCGTCACTTATGATGACATGAGGAATCCCAAACCTTGAGAAAATATTGGTTTGAACAAAGTTACAAACTACGGAATGGTCGTTCGTCTTGGTGGCTATTGCTTCGACCCACTTTGACACATAGTCAACGACCACCAAGATATACAAATTGCCATAAGAATTGGGGAATGGGCCCATGAAATCAATACCCCATACATCAAAAATGTCGACTACAAGGATTGGTTGCATGGGCATCTCATCCCTTTTTGAAATGCCCCCTAATTTCTGGCACTCTACACAATTTTTGGAAAACTCATTTGCATCTTTAAAAATAGTTGGCCAATAAAGACTACTATTCAACACTTTATGACCCGTTTTGTGGCCACTAAAATGGCCACCACATGCAAACGAATGTAGACGCTGCAACACGCTTGGAATTTCCTCGTCATCTATGCGTCTTCTAATCACATGATCCGCACACTCTTTCCACAAGTGTGGTTCTTCCAACCGGTAATACTTGATTTGAGACATGAAATGTTGCCTCTTCCATCTATCCCAATGTGCCGGTAAGTCACCTGTAACAAGATAATTCACAATGTTAGCATACCATGGTAACTTATCTAATTTCATAATATGCTCATCGAGAAACGACTCATTGATCTCTAAAGCTTTAGGATCCTCTTCAACCATCAATCGGGACAAGTGGTCCGCTACCACATTCTCGATACCCTTTTTGTCCCGTATCTCCAAATCAAACTCTTGGAGCAACAATACCCATCGGATCAATCTCGGCTTAGCATCCTTTTTCTCCATGAGGTACCTAACTGCAATGTGATCAGAATAAATAATCACTTTACTACCCCATATATATGACCAAAATTTATCCAATGCATATACCACCGCGAGTAGCTCTTTTTCGGTGGTTGTGTAATTCAATTTTGCATCCGAAAGAGTCTTACTCGCGTAGTATATGGCAACGGGTTTCTTGTCAACCCGTTGTCCCAACACGGCCCCCACCGCATAATCACTTGCATCGCACATAATTTCAAAGGGTAAAGACCAATTTGGGGATTGCAAGATTGGGGCCTCAACTAACTTTTCTTTTAATTTGTTAAAAGCGTTTTGACAATTTTCATTAAAATCAAACGATTGGTCTTTTAACAACAAGTTACACAAAGCTTGGTTATATCACTAAAACCCATAATAATCCGTCGATAAAAACCCGCATGACCTAGAAATGACCTAACACCTTTAACACTTGTGGGATACGGTAAAGTGGATATAACTTGTACCTTTGCACGATCGACCTCTATCCCACGACTCGACACTACGTGTCCCAACACGATTCCCTCTTGAACCATAAAATGGCTCTTTTCCCAACTTAGGACCAAACTAGTTTCGACACACCTTTTAAGTACTTTATCCAATTGGTCCAAACAAGCCTCGAATGACGACCCAAAAATTAAGAAATCATCCATGAAGATTTCTAAAGACTTCCCCACCATATCTGAAAAGATACTCATCATACACCTTTGGAAGGTGGCGGTGGCGTTACATAGTCCAAACGGCATTCGCCTAAATGCGAAGGTGCCGTAGGGATAAGTAAACATGGTCTTTGATTAATCTTCTGGATGGATGGCAATTTGGTTATAACCAGAATAGCCATCTAAGAAGCAATAAAATTGTTGCCCCGACAGTTTCTCAACAATTTGGTCAATGAACGGTAAAGGAAAATGATCTTTGGAAGTTGCGGTATTCAACTTCCTATAATCAATACAAATTCGCCACCCGGTTACCGGCCAAGTGGCTACCTCTTCACCTGCGTCATTTTTGACGACTTGTATACCCGCTTTCTTTGGAACCGTCTGCGTTGGGCTCACCCATTGGCTATCCGAGATCGGGTAAATGATACCCGCATCATGCCATTTCAGCACTTCCTTTTTCACCACCTCCCGCATATTCGGATTCAATCTCCGTTGTGCATCTCGAACGGGAGTCACGTTTTCTTCCGTGATGATTTTGTGCATCACCACCGAGGGACTAATACCCTTCAAATCCGCAATGGTCCATCCAATCGCCGCTCGATTTGTGACCAAAACACCCATCAATTTATCCTCTTGCTCCTTGGTTAAGTTTGATGCAATGATAATCGGGAGTGTGTTGCCTTCACCAACATAAGCATACTTAAGATGCTTAGGAAACGCCTTCAATTCAACCTCCGGAGGCTCTACTAACGACGGCTTCAACTTGGTATCAATGCTCTCCGGCAAACTCTCAACTTGGTGCGTCCATGTCGGTTTTCCCTCTCTAACCGCAAGCACCTCCAAACTTTTCACCTCCTTGTCTATGCTCTTATCCGTTTCCACCTGTGACCTGTCAAACATATAACAATCCTCCATTGTGTTTTCCCCATCCACGACTGTGTCGCAAAGAGGTATACACGTGTCAACAATGTCCGCCATGTAGCATTCATCATCAACTGGAGGGTTCATAAGTCCGGAAAAAAACATGCAACCTCAACCTTCGGTTTCCAAATGTCATGTCAACCGTTCCTGTTTTGCAATCAATTTGAGAATTTGCGGTTTCTAAGAACGGTCGGCCCAAAATCACCGTAGGTTGCTTGGTTGGGTCCTTGGCCACATAATCAGGTACCAAAATGTCCACCGGATAGTAAAAATCCTCGATTTTTACTATCACATCCGAAACAATTCCACGGGGTAGTTTGGGTGTCAAATCGGCTAACACCACGGTGGTGTTTGACGACTGAAGTGGACCAAACTCTTATTGGTCATACAAACTACCCGGTAGAATGCTCACGCTAGCACCAAGATCTAAAAGTGCCCGATTGATTTTAAAGTCGCCTACTTGAATTGAAATGATAGGCGCACCCGGATCTTGGAGCTTAGGTGGAAGTGCACCCGAAAGAATCGAACTCACATTTTCGATTAAATCTATTATTTTGGAAATTTATGAGTTCGTTTCTGGGTACCCAATTCTTTAAAGTACTTAGCATAAGACGGTACTTGTTTGATTGCATCCAAAAGAGGTAAATTGATTTTTACTTGTTTGAAAATTTCCAACAACTCTTCTTGTTGTGGACCTCTTTTGTTTACAACTTTCTTAATGGGTCCCTTCAATGCTTCGGGATAAGGGGCGGTATTAGCCTCCACACCCTTTTCCTTAGCCTTAGGGACAGGGATGGTCACAACGGGAGTATTGTTATTCTTTTTTAAATCATTTTTGTTTTGACCCGTTTGACCATCCTCATTCTCATCCTCACTAGCATCTTCCACCACCCCTTCAACAAACTGGGGTGATGGTGTTTTGACACCATTATCCACGACTCGACCACTACGTAAAGTAATTTTATTAACTGGTACCTCACGTGTGTTCCTTGAGTTTGACCCTTGATTCTTAGGGTTCACCGTGGTGTCACTTGGAAGCTTTCCCATGCTTCCCCTCATTTGAGCCATCTCCTCCGCGAGTTGGCCCACTTGCTTTGCCAATGCCTCATGTGCTTTATCCCAAATCTTGTTTGTCTTCTTTATCTCCTTAATGTCATTGTGAGATTCTTTTTGCATATTTAACAAAGCATCCATTTTGGCACTCAAGTCATCACCACCGGTTTGATTGTTCGACCCGCTTCCATTACCACCTTGATTGTTGTAATTCCTTTGGTACCCACCTTGGTAATTGTTATCCCGACTTTGGTACCCTTGATTGTAATTACGTTGGTAACCCCCTTGGTTACCACCTTGGCGATTTTGATATGATGACCCGCTTTGATTACCCGGTTGAAAGTTTGGGTTCATTTGATTCGCGGCATTCCCATATCGGAAGTTGGGATGGTTTCTCAATCCGGGATGGTAAGTGTTCGAATTCATGTCATTATTCTTTCTATCCCGAACACTTGATTTACTTCCTCGGTGTACTCACCCGACCCCGTTGGACATTGATCGGTCCTATGGCCATCTTCACACACCGCGAATTGGACCGCATTCACCTCCTTCTTTTTCATACGAGCAATTTCCCGTTCTAAAGTGGAAATTCGATCTTTAGAATCAAGATCGGGAAGTGACCGGGAAATGGGATGTTTCTTAGCTCTATCGGCCGATTCTTTTTCCTTCGACCGCTTGCTCATTCGCTCGAGAAATTCCCAATCGTCATCTTCATGATTGCTCAAAAGAGTCCCGTTGCTTGTTGACTCGAGGCGATTCCATGTCGCATCATCCAACCCACGTACAAAACACTTCACCAATTCCCACTTTTCTATTTGGTGATGTGGGCATCTCCGCATCAATTCTTTGAATCGAGTGAACGCTTCATGTAACGGTTCACTCGATAGTTTTCGAAATGACCTTATTTCATCCCTAGCGTCGTCGGTTTTCGCCATCGAATAGTATTCGTCTAAAAATACTTGTTGCATCTCACCCCATGTCCGGATGCTATTCGCCAAAAGTGTGAGAAACCATTGCTTTGCCTTGTCTTTCAACGAAAATTGGAACAAGCGAAGTTTGACATCCTCTAATGCGAAGTTGTGCCCCCCGATAGTGTTACAAATGGACGAAAACTTCGCCAAGTGCATGTACGGCTCATCATTAAACCTCCCATTGAAATGGGGAAGTATATTAATGTAATGAGGTTTACAATCAAACATTCTCCTTTCGCACACTATCGGAGAGTCATTATCGGTAACTATCGGTTGAAAACGGTCATTCACTCCCCATGGAGGTTGTTGACGACGTTGTGGACTGTTAACCTCTTGATCAACCGGCCTTCGGTTGTCCCTTCGATCACCCCTTCTATCCCCGCCTTGATTCCTACCTTGATTACCTCTTTGATTTCCTCCTCCCACGAAACGAGGAATCCGATTAAGGTTGACATTGTTGTTGTTGTTGTAAAATCCATCATCTCGGTTTCTTTGGTGGTTGTTTCGTGGTTGGCGGTTATTTTTGTAACCATCATTCCTCCTATCCCCATACCCATAATCATTGTTCCCCGCAAAATTGGCGTTTTGGTAGCCAAACTCATCATCTTCAAACCTTCTTGCGTTGTAGATGTTACCCTGATTCACGTACCCCCAATCTTCATCATCATTAGCCCGATCATCATAATATCCCCCATCATCTGAATTTTCCATATGTACGCTCACATGTTCCGGCGATTGATAACCGGGAACACTATATGGTTCGTCATCGGGGATGGCGTTCCTCAAATCGTCTATGTTGAAGAAGGGGTCTCCGTTCGCGGGATTGCCACGATCTCGATTACCTCGACGGTTGGAATTGACATTGTGATCATCAAGGTTGATGGGTAAGGAAGTTTGTCGATGAAGGTTTTGTTGTTGGGGTGTTCTTCGAGTATTATTGAGATTTTGGTTTTGAAAGGGTGGTGTGGGTGGTCCGGTGTTGTTATTACCACCCGGTCGCTCTTGAGGCATAGGTTGAACATTTTGAGCGGGATTGAAGTTGCTTCGGTATTGGAATTGGTTTTGGTTTTGGTTTTGGTTTTGGTTTTGGTTTTGGTTAAAGTTTTGGGTTGAATTTTGGTTTGCCATTGAATCGGTTTCAATGGTCGGTGTGAGTTGTGGTGTTTGATGGGTTTGATTAGAAGCAAGTGTTGCTTCCAATCGGCTTGCTAAGTTCCTTCTTGCAACTCTTTCGATTTCCAATTCGTAAACTAACGGCGAAGTCCTCCCGGAGTTCCGCGTATGCATGCACTACCTGTAATCTGCACAAGTAACACACCCCGCGTAACAAGGAAAAAGACAAGTACAAGAAAAGAATTTATGCAACTTAAACAGTTAATCACGCAATTCAAACAATATCCAAACACAAAGTGCACGCACTCCCCGGCAACGGCGCCAAAAATTGATCGGAATGTCACGCTCCGGTCAAAGATAATATTTATAAGCCCAAATTACCCTTAACAAATAGCTAGTGGTAGCAAGGGGTCAAACCACGAAGAGTATGTGGTTTGCGAGTGGATTCGATTGAATTATAGAGAAGTGTCACAATTATGAAGCTTGCTATGATATTTGTTTTCTTTTTGGTTTTGTTGAAAGATGTGAAATTAAACTAATGGAATTGATTTAATTGATTAATAACTACGAATTAACGATTGCAAGAAAGATTGATTACTAAACAATAATAAGAAAAAGGGTTCATACCCGGTTTTGGTAATTGGAAACCTAGGGTTTCTACAAGTTTTTAGACCCAACTCAATTGCATATGATTAGCGGATTTAGTGTACCGTGACTTAGGTGCCAATAACTATCAACGCTTCGAAAAACGGACAGGAATGCACTTTGTAATCAACACAAGTAAAACCTAACCAAGACAATGCATACTACACATAACCATTTCGTAAAGTCATAACTTTTAACATCGTTCGACAATTTACGAATACGAAACACATGCAAACTATTGTCAAAGGTTTCAAAAATCAAACACAATTTGTCACAAAGTTGAAACAAGAACAATTCGAAACCCTAAATTAAACAACTACCTACACCGGGGTGAAACCAAGGTGTTTTGCCGCTCATGGTTGAAGAAGCTTGAACACCGGATGCTTGGAACTTGAATGGAGTCATCTCGAAGCTTGAACAATGGAGAATTGACGGATGATGAAGGTTTGGTGAAGGATTGATGGTATGGAGAATTAGGGTTTAGGATGAATTGATTGTGAATGATGATTGATAATGATCTTGATGTGATTCGGGTGGTGTTGTGAGTAGTGATGGAATAGAGATGAATGATTAGGTGAATAGTGGCTCGAAGAATCAAGTTCAAACTCAATTAAAGTGTAACTCCCGTCTTCTTTGTCACATGAACCAATAAAACTCGAGCTTAACAAAAAAAATCTCAAAATTCGCGTTATGAGAAACCCCTACCCGTCGCCGACGGGCCTGACCCCGTCGCCGACGGGTTCATCTTGATCTCCTTTTGTCCGACGGCTTATTCGACTGTATACGCATATGATCTGCCGACGGGCTTAACCGGAAGGCGTCGCCGACGGCTTGGGACCCGTTGGCGACGGGCTCTCAAAGCCTCATTCTCTGATTTTCCGTTTTTCGCTCTTGTTTGATCCGTAACGCGTCCCGATGCTCTGGTTTTCGACCCGGTGGCTTGTAAAGCTCCCGAAAAGCTCCTTAAACTCTATCAAACCTGCAAAACACATTTTTGATTAAAAGTAGGCTATCCAAATTTAAAAATTATGTAAAAACATCAAGTTATGCAATAACAAACACCGGTTTTCAACCACGTATCAGGGCTAAAGTTTGATTTTTAATAAAACTAGTTATAAAAACCGTCGTCGCGTTACGGCGAACTTGTTTTGTTATTTAGTATGTGTTTATATGTGTTTGAAATCACTACGAGCGCGTTGCACACGGAATCGCTGAGAAGAATAAAAAGAAAATGTAGAAAAAAACACTAAAAAAATAACCGAAAGAAAATCAACTAAAAAAGTTGTATGGTAATGATGTTGTTCGGTAGAAACCCGTAGTCAGAGATGAGCAAATAGTAATGGGTACTGAAGGGGTAAGGTCCCAAAAAACCTTGCACAGGTGCTTGAGACCATACCACAACCCCGTCAATAAGCTCATTTTAGAATGAACCTTGCGCGGCCGCGCACTGGTTCCAAATAAGGAACTTAAAAAGAAGTACGGTTTTAAACATCTGCGCGCCCAAAAGGAAACTAACAAATCCTTGCGCCAGCCCCCACACAACAGACAGGATAAAATCCTAACAAAACCTCCGCATAACTAAACATCCAAACTTGGATAAAAGTAACTTCTCTGTTACCACAAAAATTAGCATGAAGAAGAGCTACACAAGATTCCAACTGTATCTTTCTAGAAGGCTTCATCTTGCACAACCATTCGGTTATAACTGAATGACCACATGACATCATCCCAGGCACTCCTCAAAGTCACGATGATGGCACCAAATTAAAGGAAGATCTACACTTGCCCACTTTCCATGTGGCATCACCCCAGCCGTTGATCACGATCACGATTCGTGTGCACACACTCATTAGTGATTAACGGAGAATGAAATAACCGCTTAAGGAAAAGCATTTTCCGTCAAGTTTTCATCAACAAACTTTCCCGCCCAAACTTCGGCTATAGATAGAGGATAATTCAGGTACAATTTCTCAAGTTACTCACACTTCACTTTACTATTACTTCTTCTTCTTCATCAAACTCTGTACTTATTCTCACGCCGGAGGGTGGTCACGGAGAGAACCCCCATTCTCCCCGTGACGAGTCTAACGGCTGTTTGTTTTGCAGTTGTTGTTCGAGGAAGAAGATCATTCACCCTTGAATCAAACGAGAAGATATACCCCTTTTATGCAGATTCAAACCCTCTGGTTCTGTTGATTCCGGTCAATTAAACCTGTGTTTCTTCATTGGCACCCACTGATTTCTCAGTTTTATTCACATTTTCTCGTTTCGATTCACTTTCTCCTCAATTCTCTGTTCTCCATGACAGAGAACTTATCAATCCACCCATCAAGTCCTTGATCTGAAACCAAGGGTAATGCAACCCAGGATACTCAGATCGATGGAATCATGGGCAAAATAGATAGCATCAACACTTATCCTGAGGGAAAGAGTTCCGTTATGCAAACATGAGTTCATAATCGCCCAGATCTACTTCTGGAGAATACTCCAGAGTATTGGTTCACCAGATTGCAGAATGCCATGAACCAAATTTTTGTTCAAAATGCCAGATCTGAGTTGCTGTACAACAGATCCAATGACCGAGAAAAGTGCAAGAGAAGATCCGGCATCTCAACGTTGGACCCACAGTCAACACGTCAGTGGGACATCCAACCTGGTGCCCAAGGATACCTGAAACCATCCCGATATGTGGAACAAAATTCAGAAGATGACAACCATCAGGAAACCAAAGTACATCAGATACATATGGTGCAAGGAGGACCTTCACGAAGGCCGCACAAACGAAACCACAATCAGCACCGGCGAGAGCAACAAGTAGTCTTGCCTGTCATTCCAGGAGGTCCTCAAGAAGAACGCCCGGTAATCATCACCGGTATCTTCAGCCACTATCGCACCGATTATATGTTTATATATCCAGGAAGTTCCATGGATATAATTTACGAGCAATGTTTTAAGCAACTAGACCCAGAAGATAAGGCATGCTTAAAACCAGTCGATTTCCCACTCACTGGTTTCTTTAACGAAGCTGTCTTCCCGTTGGGTCAAATCTCTTTTCCTGTAACCCTCTCAGACGGTGAGCATTCACGCACCATCACAGTCAATTTTATGGTCATGCCAGCAACATCGCGTCATGATGTATTACTGGGGAGACGGACTCAGAGAGAGTTCAACATGATTACCTCCATACCACACACCGCTTGTGGTTTTCCGACGGAAACCAGGGTAGCAATTTTATATTCCAGCAAAGAGGTTATGTAAGTGGACGACGAACCACCAGCAAAAGTGGCCAAACCTTCGCCATCAAACGAACCAGAAAAATGGGTCCTTAACGAGGAACATCCTGAACAAACCATCTTGTTAGGACACACCATCTCCCCGGCAATCCGTATAAAGTTAAAAGAACTTCTCTCTAACAACATGGATATCTTCGCCTGGTCCCCAGCGGACATGACTGGATTACCAAGAGACATAGCGCAGCACTGTCTGAATGTCCAACCTTCAGCGGAACCTGTCGCGCAAGGAAGGCGCAGTCTCAGCATAGAAAAAGCAGACGCAATGAACGAACAAGTAACAGAACTACTTAACGCTGGGATCCTGCGTGAAGTACAATATCAAACCTGGGTAGCCAACCCAGTAATGGTGCAAAAACATAATGGCAGGTGGCGCATGTGCGTCGACTTCAAAGACCTCAACAAAGCCTGCCCAAAAGATTGTTACGCCCTCCTATAAATAGACAAGAAAGTCGATTCTCTAGCATCCTCCCGTTGGAAGTGTTTTCTAGACTGCTATAAAGGTTACCATCAAGTGTAAATGAAGGAGTAAGATGAAGACAAAACGGCCTTCCACACAGACAAGGGTATTTTTTGCTACAAGAAAATGCGTTTTGGTCTCCGCAACGCAGGGGCTACTTACTAACGCTTGATGGATAGAGTCTTTGGAGAAGATATTGGCGTAACAGTGGAAGTTTACATGGATGACCTCGTTATCATGAGCCAAGAAGAAGAGTCTATGCTTGCAAACATTCAGCGCACTTTTGACTCCTTGCGCAACGTCAATCTAAAGCTGAACCCAACAAAGTGTTCCTTCGGAATGGAGGAAAGCAAATTCCTAGGGTTCATAGTAACCAGAAACGGCTTCAAGGTCAATACAGAGAAAGTAGAAGCCATTCAACTAATGCCATCGCCAGCAACAGTTAAAGAAATGCAATGTCACACCCCCAAAATCCACACGCGGAGTACCACCGCTTGGAGGCGTGACTGATCAGGATCAAGCCACCAATCATATTGAACATATAAGTAAATAGTAAAAGTCATTCATCAATACGATAGGTGTTTTCAAAACCAAACATAAACAAGTGTGTAGCGGAAGCAATAATGTAAAAACCCAACATAAGTATTAAGTTGAAGTGTCACTAAAGAGTGTATCATAACATCCAAAAATCCGTGCCCACAATGGTCGCGCCTCCCGTGCAAGCTCCAAGAGTACCTATGGTCCTGCAAGGCATGTAACAGAGAGTCAACAACAAAGTTGAGCGAGTTCACAGTTGGTTGTTTAGTTATCGTATTCGTTTCGTAAATCGTATGTTTGTTTAGTAACCAATATATCATATTTGTTTGTATCGCGGCCTTCCCGGCATGTGTGCGAAGATTAGTGGGGGGTTTCCCCATGTATTAAATATTAGTTACATTTGTATCGCGGCCCTCCAGGCATGTGTGCGAAGATTAGTATATGTATCGCGGCCAATCCAGGCATGTGTGCGAAGAATTGTATATGTATCGCGGCCAATCCAGGCATGTGTGCGAAGAATTGTATTTTATATAAGTGCCCTTCTCAACCGAGGACAGTACGTATCCAATACGTAGATTTAGTCTAGTAATGATGTGAGTACAAATAATCATTCAATCCCATTCCCAACCCCGGGAATCCCATGCCTTGGTAAGAGTGTGAACTCACCTTGGTTTGCTCGGTTATGCTAAACTATGTGCTCACAATAAATCAGTCAAGTCCTATAATAGGCACGTATTTTTAATTAGTACATGTTTGTAAAGTTTCACATGTAACTATCATCAAAGTAACATCACAGAGTGTGCCTAGAAATTAGTATCTTGTATCTTGTAAACAGTTAATCCAATTTATGCAATTCATGTTTCACATAAAAGCTTTCACAGTCCATTATGACAAGATTATCCATTAACAGACTAACAGAAGTAATAGACCTAACAGAGTTTCCAACTTAACAAGGTTAACTAGTTTATTAAGGTTAGCCTATCTAACCAAGTTAATAAACTAAACAGTCATAACATACTTAACCTGGTTAATATAACATGCTTAACAGTATCATGTTAAATAGAATTTACAACTAACACAGTTAGTAAACTAATATTGTTTACTGCTTTCATAGAGTTAACCATTTAAAAGTGACAATAAACTAAACAAAGTTAATCAATTATTTGAGTTAACTAAACTAACCGAGGTTAAATAACTAACAGAGTTATCTAACTAATAAAATAAACTATGCAGCCCACTTCGACAAAATCCAATAGTGCCGAAATCACTTATGCCAAAACACTATGTGGACGAAATCCCTCTTGGGCCGAAAACCCCTTATGGGCCGAAAACACTAATGTGGGCCGAAATCACTTATGTGATTTCGTCCACTTTATAATTGTGGTGGGTGATTTCGTTGGTACTTCATCATCTTCAACATCACTTACAGTAACATAAAACCCAGCAACTATAATCCCATTACAGTTTACTATTTCAACCAGCAATCGTTCAATCAGAAAAATCGACATCAGCACAAAAGATTTTCAACAAGAACAGTTTCTATATTTCATACCCACATTACGAACCCACCAAATCAATAGCTTATAATCGATGCACTTAACCACAGAGATTAACGAAGACCAGTTAATAACAGAGATTTTAACCCATTTATTAAACAATCGATGTTCAATCGTATGCTCATACATATCTCATGATAGCAGTAATACAGAATGTTAAATAAACAATCTATGGTGATTTTGATCAAACAAACAACAACAATGGCCGATTACTAACCTCTGCCGTCGGGTTTCAAAAGGAGAGAGAAACAATGTGATTAGGGTTGCCAAATGAGAAACTTCTCCGTGAAGGTTGTGATAAAATAAATTTATAATACCCCACTGGGCCTAAAGCCCATTTGCTGTTTTCGCCAGCACATGTGGACGAAAACACCATGTGTTTTCATCAGGGGGGTGTTTTCATATGAGCAGGGGTGTTAGCCAAAGATCCATAATAAACTATACAATCCCAATTAACACAAATTACACTATTATCATATACTCAAATATAATATGCACCCCAATTATAAAATATCAATCGCAAAACTATTTAACGTTTTACAAATGTAAGCGTTGTGAAACAAACAAGTCGAGTAACAAACAACAACAAAAAAATTAACGTGCAATAAATGCGAAGATGGAAATCTTGGAAACTCGAGTTGTCACATGCAACGCCTTGCTGGTCGCTTAGCAGCACTTAACAGATTTTTGGCAAATCACGCTGCCAAATCTTACCCATTCACCAGCACGTTGCGCAACTGCGCCAAAAAGAGTCATTTCCAATGGACACCAGAAGCGGAGAAAGCTTTCTAACAGATGAAAGAGTGTTTGATCTAGTTACCAACCTTAACAACACCACGAAAGCAGGAACCATTGATCTTATTCTACCCGCAGCAGAAGTGGCAGTCGGCGCGGTACTAATGGTAGAGAGGGATGGCGTCCAAACTCCGATATACAACATCAGCAAAATGTTAACTGGACCAGAGACGCGCTATTCTATGATAGAAAAACTCGTCCTTGCACTTATTCACGCGTCCCGGAGGCTGCGACGATATTTCTCTGGACACGTCATCACCGTCCTTACGAATTATCATCTAGGACAAATTTTGTCTAAGCCAGATGTTGCGGGGCGGTTGGCCAAGTGGGCTATCGAGTTAGGCGGATACAACATCTTGTACAAACCTCGACCAGCTATTAAGGGACAAGTCTTAGCAGAATTTGTCATCGAAGTTCCCATTGACAAAATCCAAGAATGCGAGGCAATTCAAAACCCTACTCCAGTCTTCGATGACAGGGTTTGGACATTACACACAGATGGCGCCTCAAACGATGATGGTGCAGGCACAGGTCTCCGCCTAGTCAGCCCTGACAATCATGAGCTCACATATGTAATTCGCCTGGACTTCAAGAGTACTAACAATGAGGCGGAATATGAAGCATTTCTTGTGGGTCTTCGCCTGGCACTCAAAATGGGAGCAAAGAACCTCGAAGCACATGTCGATTCCAAATTAGTAGCAGAACAAGTCAACGGCCATTACGATGCTAAAGGCGAAGCCATAGCTCTATATTTGTAACAAGCAAGAGTCCTTATCAACCAGTTTCAAACCTTCAAGATAGTCCACATCAACAGAAGTGAAAATAAACACACAGACGCACTAAGCAAATTGGCTGCCACAAGCTTCAGACACCTCGCGAAAGAAGTACGCATCGAGGTACTATCTAAGCCATCTGTTCCTTTGAGACAACTGAACATCATTGAGGTCGGGAATCCATCTTGGATGTCCCCAATCATTACATACTTGCAACATGGGATACTTCCAGAAGGAAAAGCGGAATCCAGGAAAATTCAATACAAGGCATTGAATTACGAAATGGCGGAGGTATCTTATACCGCAAGTCATTCATGGGTCCACTTTTATGCTGCGTAGATAAGACTGATGCGCAATATTTAGTTTGAGAAATTCATGAAGGGTTGTGTGGAATCCATGCAGGGCCACACATGGTGGTTGCAAAGATCATGAATGCGGGCTATTACTGACCAGGAATGCACATAGACGCAGTGGAACTGTTGCGCAAATGTGCGGCATGTCAGCACCACTCCCCAAAGACCCTTCGTCCGAAGAATCCTCTGGTCCCAATCACCTCAGCCTGGCCTTTTCAGCAATGGGGTATCGACCTCGTCGGCCCTTTCCCCGATGCACCCAGCGCAGTTAAATTCATAATAGTAGCAGTAGACTACTTTACCAAATGGGTAGAAGCAAAGGCTCTCGCATCGACTACAGCCATGGTAATTCGCAAATTCATCTGGGAGCACATTATTTTCCGGTTTGGGTTACCAATACGCATCATCTCTGATAACGGTACAAACTTCGCATCAGAGGACTTACAAAAATGGTTCAAAGAGATGAACATTGAATACAACTTCGCCTCTGTGGCGCACCCACAAGCGAGCGGGCAGGTTGAGAGCATGAATAAACAAATAGTGGATGGTATCAAGGCAAGGCTAGGAACCGCGCATAGGGGGTGGGTGGACGAGCTCCTTAGCATTTTATAGGCTCACCGCACCATGCCAAAAACCAGTACAGGCAAAACTCTATTCAGCCTCGTCTATGGTTCAGAAGCGGTAATACCAGCAGAAGTGGGCCTCCCGTCACCATGTATGATCGCCATGGAAAAGAAAGACAACGAGCAAGAACGACGACTTGATCTGGAACTTCTCGAAGAACGGCGCGAGAATGCAGTTATTGAAGAGGCCACGTACAAATCAAAGTTAGAGAAGTACTATAACGCCCGAGTACGCGTTTGCACCTTCATCCCAAGAGATTTTGTCCTGTGCGACAATGAGGCATCCAACGCGGAGAAACCAGGGAAACTAGCACCTAAATGGGAAGGACCATATATCATCCATGAAGTCCTGGGTAAAGGCGCATATACTTTAAAAAGGCTCGATGGGACGAATGTACCCCGCACCTAGAACGCGCAACAACTGAGCATGTGCTACATGTAACCAGCATAGCCATCTCACACAGTAGCTGAACACATGCGCAGGCAACATAATTATTCTAATTTTTCACTTTGTATCCAGGGAAACTAGCACCTAAATGGGAAGGACCATATATCGTCCATGAAGTCCTGGGTAAAGGTGCATATACTTTAAAAAGGCTCGATGGGATGAATGTACCACGCACCTGGAACGCGCAACAACTGCGCAGGTGCTACATGTAACCAGCATAGCCATCTCACACAGCAGCTGAACACATGCGCAGGCAACATAATTATTCTAATTATTCACTTTGTATCCATTGGCCCCGCGCCTTATCAATACAAAGCTTATCCTTATATGCTCTATTGTTTATTACAAAATGCATGTAATTCCTTTTGGTACGTGCGAAAACATTATGGTAAAACATTATAAGTCTCATGAATGGTCTAACGGGCACAAATCCCGCATACAATCCAGACCTACGTTCACACACGAGCTCAATACCATCTTTATTCGCTTTACCTAAACAAAGTAATTATACACATGCAACATATTGTAATTCAAACACACCTTATATTTAAACATTTGCGCACCACGCGCAATAACAAAAAACCCATATGCACAGTAGTGCATCAAAAAGTTACTTGTGCAACAAAGCACATTAACAAAATATACAAAACACATCAGTGTATCAAAAAGTTATAGTGCTTCACCATACCATTCCAATGGGTGGGGATCAACAATCCACTCATTTTCATCAACAGGTACCATCAGAATCTCGGTCGGAGTGGCCAAGCAACGACCTTTCCAGTCAACCGGAAAAGCCTGAGTTAGGACATGTGCTGACAGTCTGGTAACCCCTTCGTTATTATCATCTACAGCACGAGGGGAGGCATGATTTCTTCCTGTAGACACGGGAGGAACAGTACCACGAACACCTCTGGTTCCGGCACCCGTTTCCATTGACAAACCTGCAAGAAGAAGCAGAGCTTCAGCAGCATTGAAAGTCTTCAGAATTTCAGAAACCCTCCGAGATCGGAACCTTCGCCTGGTCCTCATTTTTTCCCAAATCTGGTAAAATTTCAATACACTCTACATAAATATGTAACCAGGAGGAGTCGACGTCAGCATTGAGAAGAGGGCTGAAAGAAATTGCGATGATTAGTTTCAAATCACACCTTTCAGAAACGGCGCCGCCGCAGTAATCATCACATCCTATTAAATGCTCTCTGTCAGCGTCTGCACACATTCCCAAAGCTACAGTTTCAATTATAAGGTGAAAGGTCAACACACATATACATCTTTCACTTATGGTCACGTCACAAATAAAAAATGATTCATTTTAAATGTACAGTTCAAAAATAATAAAATAAAATAGACATTTTATCCAAGAAGATTTCCATTCTTCGAGCCTAAAAACTCCACAAAAAAACCACCCAACTCTCATAGTCCAGTGCTCCACTTATTCGCATAAGAGCAACACTAGACTGGGGGGACTTGAAGGGGTAAGGTCCCGAAAAACCTTGCACATGTGCTTGAGACCATACCACAACCCCGTCAATAAGCTCTTTTTAGAATGAACCTTACGCGGCCTCGCACTGGTTCCAAAAAAGGAACTTAAAAAGAAGTACGGTTTTAAACATCTGCGCGCCCAAAAGGAAAGTAACAAATCCTTGCGCCAGCCCCCACACAACAGACATGATAAAATCCTAACAAAACCTCCGCATAAATAAACATCCAGACTTGGATAAAAGTAACTTCTCTGTTACCACAAAAATTAGCATGAAGAAGAGCCACACAGGATTACAGCTGTATCTTTCTAGAAGGCTTCATCATGCACAACCATTCGGTTATAACCGAATGACCACGTGGCATTATCCCAGGCATTCCTCAAAGTCACGATGATGGCACCAAATTAAAGGAATATCCACACTTGCCCACTTTCCACGTGGCATCACCCCAGCCGTTGATCACGATCATGATCTGTGTGTACACACTCGTTAGTGATTAACGGAGAATGAAATAACCGCTTACGAAAAAGAATTTTCCGTCAAGTTTTCATCAACAAACTTTCCCGCCCAAACTTCGCAATAGATAGAGGATAATTCAGGTACAATTTCTCAAGTTACTCACACTTCACTTTACTATTACTTCTTCTTCATCAAACCCTGTACTTATTCTCACGTCGGAGGGTGGTCACGGAGAGAACCCCCATTCTCCCTGTGACGAGTCTAACGGCTGTTTGTTTTGTAGTTGTTGTTCGAGGAAGAAGATCATTCACCCCTGAATCAAACAAGAAGATATACCCCTTTATGCAGATTCAAACCCCCTGGTTCAGTTGATTCCGGTCAATT
This sequence comes from Helianthus tuberosus, assembly GCA_030545235.1. Classification (NCBI taxonomy): domain Eukaryota; kingdom Viridiplantae; phylum Streptophyta; class Magnoliopsida; order Asterales; family Asteraceae; genus Helianthus; species Helianthus tuberosus. The sequence continues at coordinate 103,731,092 of CM060407.1, forward strand.
AAACCAGTGTTTCTTCAGGTACCGGTACTGAATTTCCTGAACCGAAAGATCCTAAGTACCAGTTCGGTACTGACGTTTGGCGTTCCTGGTACCGGTTCGCTACCGGTTTTTACCTTCATATACCGATACCGTAACCGGTATTTTCGGTACCAATACCGATTCGGTATCAGTTGCCACCAAGCTCATCCCTACCCCTGAAACTAAAAAAAAAGTTGTACAATATTGTTGTTGTTCGTACGGTATCCGTAATCAGGGATGAGCAAATGGTACTGGGTAGTAGTACCGAATTTCTCTAACTAAAAGATTATCAAACTCAATCCGGTACCGACTTTTGACGTTTTATGTACCAGGCTGGTGTTGTTTTTTACGTTCATGTACCGATAACGAACCAGTATTTTCGATACAAGTACCGGTTAACACCAAGCTTATCAAACTTAAAAAGTAAAGAAGATAACAATTATTATAATATTAAAATAATATAAAAAACTGTATATAATATTTTATTATATTATAATTTACTGTTCATTTCATTTCATTCATTTATTAATATATAGGAGAATTTTGTATTTAAAAAAATGTAATGCAAAATATGTTATATTGTTTAACTTGGACTTGTGTTACTATTTTTAAAGTTTATCGGTGTCATTTGAGTGTCCGAAACACATATAACACAAAAAATGGTATCGGATACTATATAATATTTGTGTCACGTAAAAAGGAGTAACCACTAAGATAAACAAGTTTGCTTCGAATCAAACTTGGAAATCAAACCAGACTAGGTTTGATTCAAGACAATCCTGGAATTCTCACACACCCAAGTTTAGAACAACACAAAGTTGGAAAACAACTGTTGATGCAATGAAACCAAGTCAGTTTTGGAAACCAAAAGTCGTTGTTCAAAATCAAAACACTCAGAATGATTCACATTTTTACAAAAGAAGTGCTTTAAAAGGAGAAAACTGGGTGGTTAAGATACAACCTATTTCTGAACAGAAAACTGATTCAATCAAAAAGGATGAAGTAAAAGATGAAAAGTTGTTTGTACCAAACGATGAAAATTTTCCAAGATTGAATGAAGCTTATTATGTCGAAATGCCTAAGGTCAAACAAGCCTGGGCTAAATTGTTCAAGTAATTGAGTAATGTGAATGTGCAGGTGCTCCAGAAAGAGGATGAATGTCAAATCAACGGAGGAAGCAGCCTGGCACGAAAGGAGGAGGCTGTTGGTCCCTGCGATTGTTGTAGGATCGTGAAACGACCTAATGAGTCGATCAGAAGAGTGCTCAGACTGAATCAGAGGCGGAATTCATTGATTCGGTCTTCATTTAGCTTGTATTCACTAATAAATGTCTTGTTTATTGATCTTGAACAGATTTACAGTACAGAGACACTTCGACAGGGTTTCGCCGTCGGAAATCAGAAAGTTACAAATGATGAAAGTTTGAAGGGTATTTATAGGAGAACCCTGACCATTTGAAGGTGGTATAAGACTCTTCGAACGGTCACACTCTTCAAACGGTGACCTCTCAAACGATCAGCCATGTTCAAACGGTTACATGCTCAAATGACCAACCTTCTAATTTGTCTTATATGAACATTTAATTTCATGTATGTGCAATGAAGATGTCACTTTGATGATGTCATCATTCAATATGATGATATCATGCTTGATAAGATCCACAACGCAACCCAGACTCGATATAAGACGAAGTCGACAGATGTATGCACCAACAGACTCCCCCTCAGATGTTGACGAGTCTTAAGTGTCGAGTCTTCACATCTTCAGTCTTTATCAGTCTCTTTTCTTTCTAAGCATATACCAGGATCTTCTCTTTGGCTCTAACCTCGTCAGACTCCCCCTTTCATCATGATGGGATCGCCGTCTGGAATTAGCTATCACCTTGAGATCAATCCCTGGCTTTATCTCTGATAAGCTCATTTCCTGCACACATTTTCTCATCAAAACATAAGTTTTTACTTAAATCAATAAGAAAAACTTACTTAGTAATAGTTACATCAAGTTCAAATTAATGACCCTGATTAACTAATCAAACCTTTCTTCTACAAAATCAGTTTCTTCTTTTAAACGCACGCTCCCAAACCAGTTCATCATGTTCAGCACTTGAAATTTTGAAAATCAGCTCTTCAACATCAATTGTCGAAAATCTTTTTGGATTTTTACAAAAATTATGCTAAAACACACTTAAAATCTTTTTGAATTTTTTAAAGTAATGAAACTAAATGCAGTAAAGAAATATTTACAAACAATATTTTTGTGAGATTGTGTAAGAGGATCATATCAGTTTTTGACCAATCACTAGCACCGTTAAGCTTTAAACATTTTCAGTTCTAAACGATTCACGTTGATTAACGATATGTTTGTCCTCTTAAGCTCAATCTAAAAACTTTCAATCTGCTTACCAATACTTTAAGGTATATTAAGATAGCACTAAGTTCTTATGGACCCCACGATCTCAGCATATCCCCTCATCATGCAATACACTGACTCAAGTAATGCCTTTAAACTTTTATCAACTGTGATTTGTGCGAAAACAACTCAGAATGTTTAAACATTAACAATCAGGTCGATACTTCCGTATACGCAGAGAAAGTCCAATGTTTAAACAAAATAAGAAAATAAAAATAAGTTGAAGTTGTTTAGGCTTTAACCACCAGGTCGATACTTCCGTATACGCAGAGGAGGTCCAAAGCTTAAACGAAACACCAAAGAAAATAAAGCAGAACGTTTAGGCAATAACATCCAGGTCGAAATAAAACAAGTTTAAATCTTTGCAAAATAAAATGCACAATCACAATCAAGAAGGACAAAACTAAGTACTATGCTTTCAATCATGTTTCCCACTAGAACTAGGCTTTTTCATTTTAGTTTGTATCGTTATCGCAAATCTACTAGTCTAACTGAGCCTACCGTCACATCTTTAGTGAGACCGTTTATCACATTTTATCTTTCCATTTCTTTAGCATGTTGTGACAGTCCAACTGATCTACTATCATTTCCTCTTTTTCACAACAAAACTCATTTTGAATTTTTCAATGTTTTTGACATTTTCAAATTTTCTAATTTTTTTAAAATTTTTACTCCCCCTAAAATCAAAATATGTCTCAATTTTGATTTTCTGGGAAAATTTTAAAATAAACTGTACAAGAAATGTGACAACATGATGAGAATTACTTCAATTCTCCATTTACCTGGCTTGAAAAATCAGAACTCCCCCTGACGACAAAACATTTTCCCATGGTGATTTCAAAACACTTAAGTTTGTTTTAATCAAAATGGTTTTTCCGGAAAATAAGTTTTGTGAGTCATTTCTCAAACATGGGGATCATTCATCACCTTGTTCTCTTCAACCACTTGTAAAAACTAACATTTTTAAGATCAATCCACAAACATCACTTGTAGAAAATCAAGTACAACTTAATGTCCCTGATTTACCACTTGTAAGTCGAAATATCACTTTCGTGAATTTCTCAAGAAATCTGCCGATACCTGCTCCACACTTACCAACCTGGGAACTCCGGCAAGTCAGGTTTTTCATTTAAACAGATTCACCCAAGCCCGACTGTCCTTGGGTGATTTTGAATTCTTGTTCAACAATGGTGGAAAATTTGCATCATCCATTGTTAGACCAGAATTCTCAACTTTTATCTCAACACACGGCTCTTCTGGTTTTACCATACCAGATTCATTGCCTGAATGTGGCCAGGGAGTTTGTTCATTTATGTACATAAAATAAACCATATTTCAAAAACCCTAAAAATTTAAAAATTTAAAAACAAAAAATATACTTTTATTTTGTCAAAAATTGAAAAATAAAAAATATGTTTGTTTTTAAATTTTGTCAAAAATCAAAAATTTCAAAAATATGTTAATTGAATACGCCGAAACCCTCACGGCGGAACAAACATGATTAATTTCATAAGATCGAAAAAAGGTTTCAAACTGTCAAATATCAATGTGTTGTAAATCATGGGGGTATACTTTATGCTTTACATGTTATATTTTCTGCAAAACAGAGCATGAGATGCAGAAAATGGATTGCGAGGCAAAGCTATCAGCATCGGTTATCAAAATTTCTTTAAATGTTTAGAATTTTAGGGGTAGTAAGCGTTGTCAGAAAATACAAAAACATTTGAAAATTTGAAAAAGCCAAAAACATGATAAAATTCAAAAATGAGTTTTTGTGTAAAAAGAGGAAATGATAGTACATCAGTAGACAATCACAGTACGCTAAAGAAATGGAAAGTCAAATCTGATAAACGGTCTCGCTGATGATATACCAGTAGGTTTTTACACGCTTAGTAGATTGTTTTCGAGATATAAACCTAAATATCAATACTTTCTTATCTCGTGGGTAACACCTCTCGGATATATGGGTAACCCCCGAAATCTTGTTTGAGAGATTGCCTGATACTGAGATACTAGGTCTTTATACTGTTTGATATCTGGGGTATTATACCTGGTCTTCTGATATTGTGGAAGCAATGGCCTAGACCTCGTATAATACTTTACGCGCTTTAAAAGCTTACCCTTTGCATAAAAATTGAAAAATATCGAAAGATATGAATCAGTTGCAGTTGAAGAAAAGATTCTTTAAAGGGAACACACCTAAAGTCGAGCCTTCATCTCTTTGACAAAACGGTAGTTCATACCTGAGCTCTCAAGGTCTCGAACTAACCCAGAGTACAGATATCAAATTGGTATACTCACCTCTAAGACTGAATCTAGGGAATTTTGATACGGGAGTATATTCTGAGGTGGGACACGCGAATAAGTTTAAGTTCCTATAACACTAAAAATCTCGTATCTCGAATCAGTTGAACTTTGTGTGAAAATTTAAGTGGATCAGTATACTGACAATCTAAGTAAATCGTTTAGAACTTAAAGTGTTTAAAGCTCAACGGTGCTAGTGATTTGTCATAAACTGATATGATCCTCTGACACGAACTCAAACAAAAATATTGTATGTAAATATTTCTGTACTGCTTTATGTTTCAGAAAAAAATACAAAAAGATGTTGATTCTACTTTAGTTTTGACAACCGATGTCTGAGAGCTGAGTTTCAAAATCTAAGTATGCTTAACGTGTTTCTGAATATAAAACAAGTTCATTAATTTGAAACTTGAAGTTTTAATCAAAAATCAAAAACAGTTTGTGAAATCTCCAAGGTCATTAAGTTGGACTTGGATGATAATTCGTGAGGATTTTGGATTCTTAACTGTTAAATTCTTAAAGTTATTTGATAGGGGGAGAAAGCCAAGTTAATTCTGGAGAAATTCACGTTGTTATATTTGTGTTTAGATCCAGGTTTTCAATCTTGAATGTTCAAAATGATTTCACTGTTAAATTCTTGAGATTTGCAGATGTTGTACCAGATTATGAACCCGATAGGCGAGTCTAAGGGGGAGTCTGAAGATGAGCTCGACGCAAGGGGGAGCTTGTACCCGGAAAGCCAGGTGTCGATCCCAAAAGCACGAAAGCTTAACGAAAGGGGGAGCCTGAAGAAAAAGAGTCTAACGTAAGGGGGAGCAACTGTAGCTAAAGAGAGATCCATGGGGAGTCTGTTCGAGCAAGAGGGAGTCTGTGATTGCTGAAGATGTCAAACCTTCAAGAAGATTCAGAGAGAGAGAAAAGATAAGACTCTACGAGATTAACTGCGGCAATATCCAAGGGGGAGTCTGTGAGTGCACTAATGTCTATCGCCTCCGTCAATTCAGTTCATAGCAAAAATTAGTAGAAGACATGGTTATATAATTTAATATATAGGGAAAAAGGCAAGGTGGCAAACTTGTAAATAAGGGGAAATCCCTTATGCCTTTGCCTATAAATAGGATGCTTATGTCTTCATTTAGGGACTTTTTGCTCATTTGTGAGTTGGGAGCTTTGGAGCCTAGAGAGAGAGAGAAAGTCATCAAGGTGATTCAAGGTGCTTGTACTTTGTAATATCATTCTATAGAATCACAGATTATATACGTTCTTGTGTTCGGTCCACACACATGCACAGATTCCGCAAGTAGCACGTGTCGTTTGCAATCATACGGGAGTCGTTTACTATCCTACAACGCACTCACACACATCATGGGACACCTAGAGTGATCTCTAGACTCTCAAAACACCTGGCTTGATCCTACATTATTAGCTCCAAGTATAAATAGGTGCTTTGGGTTGCCATTTACCCTTGCACCTTCTCAATTCACTTCTTCTTGCTCTTCTGGAGATTCCCAGCTGAAGGGAGACTCCACCTCAGTTCTATTTTCGAGCAAGGACCTTTTGTAAGTGTCCCTAACTCCTGCTTTCCTTATACAGGCTTTTAAAAGCCAAAAGTCAAGCTTTTTTTATAAAAGCTTTGACTTTCAGTTTAGACCTTAATGGTCCAGCCATTGTTCGAGGTAAACATGGCTACGTGATCGTAATTAGGTAGGTGTTAATCCCTCAAAAGGGCACCTCCTAAGAATCACATTTACTTGGTCAATTGACGGGTCAAAGTTATTAACATTAAAAAGTTAAACTCGGTCAGTTTTGAAAATAATCATAATCTGATAATGTAGGTGTTATAAAATATGTTTTATCACTTTAATAACTTGGTAATAATTATTAGAACATGTGTAAACATGTTCAGCCCGTCAATTCCAGGTTTAGGGTCGGTTCGCAACCGAAAGTCGCGAAGTTTGACTTCTGCTTTGACTTTCGATTCTGACCTGAATTAGATTAGTTTCTTATTGTGTTAAGGTTCTATTATGACCATATTATTATATAGTATAATCCTCTAGGGTTATATTACATGGTCATATAGTAATCTGAGTTTTTATTACAAGTTTCGTTATTATACTAAATGTTGACCAATATGCCTCACGGTGCTGTAAACGTTGAATAATCAATAGAGACCAGATTATAAGTGACTGATCGGTGTCGTATCTATCTTCTACTCGTTTCTTTTCGTTTATATCGTTAATAATCACACTGAACACGTCGTTTCGGGACCGAAGCTCCGTCGAACTCACTAGATCCAGGAATCAGCATTGGTATCAGAGCTACGGTACCGATTTAATCGATCTAACAGTCGGTTAAATAAGCCAAAGCATATCAATTTCAAGTTAAACAGGAGTTTTGACGTTAAACAGATAAAATCATCAAAATAAAGGTCAATTCACGGGTGGATTTTGAAATTGAAGCCATCAATCTGTTCGGAATTGTATCACGCATAATCCTGTGAAGTTTCATCATGAAATTCACACAAATAAAGATTCGGGATTGAAAAAACGTGATTTGGAGTGTTCTTGAGGGCTTATTGGAGGATAACTGCTTTTCAATCAGATGGCAACTCGATCGGGTGGCAATCCGATCCATGTCACTATGGGGTGTTGGAAGATCAAGTTGTTTTCAATCGGATGACAACCCGATCGGATGGCAATCCGATCGGATGACCATCCAATCCACAGACACTTGTTAGTTTCCTTTATAACCCGATCGGGTGGCAATCCGATCAGGTGGCAATCCGTTCCATTATATCATTTTGTTCTTCAATTGAGTGGCAATCCGATCGGGTGGCAATCCGATCGGATGACCATCCGACTCTTGATTTTCGACCAGATGATCAAATGCCTAAAAAAGGCATTTTTTGATCGCAATGACGAGGAGCGTCTCCAGAAAAAATTTGGTGATTGTCAAATTTTTCGGGTTTTATCGACCAAGCTGGGTTGTTCGGGGACACCGTCAGGGGCTTAAGTGAACATATTTGATGATGCGATCATGAATTGTGGAAGTTAGTGGGGTAGTCATGATATTGATGCAGAATGTTTATCATTCAGGATATCTGACTATTTATGGGCCAAATTGTAAAATCCGCAAAGACGAAAAACTGACAATTGTGGCGAATATTGTGATATTCTAGTTTGGTCAAGTTTTTCGTAGAAGAGAATTAGAAACTGAATTTAGTTTGATGGGGAATTCAGTGATAGAGACGTCAGAATTTGCAAAAATAAGGGGGAATCAAAATTTCACTGTCGTATGTTGAAATTCTGGCATTTTTGAAATTCGTGACACTGCAACTGTTTTCGGGTAGTTTCGGCTTCAGATTGTCAGGGGAATGTGAATCTGATCGTGGGTGAAAGCTTCTGAGATCAAGATGATCCAAGGTGTTGATATCTAATCGAGCATCGGAGATCTGAGAGTGATCGTGGATGATAGCTTCTGAGATCTAGATTATCCGAGGAGATGAATCTGATTGTGGACGAATGCTTCAGAGATCGGATTACATTACCAAGATGATTTATTTTCCGATGAAGATTTGCTGACTGTGGAGAATACCGTTTACACAGATCTGTCATTCTTATGGTGCGTTAATGTAGATCACGGTAAACAGGATATCAGATCTTCAAGGAGAATCACAAATTTGAAGTTAACCAGTGGGGTATTTGAAGTTTATATCAATTGCCGGTTGAGTTTTTGTACATTCTTAGATCGAGCAGGCGGAATGCGAAGATCGTGGTGCTTACTTGTGATATCAAAAACTGAACTCGGATATGCTTAACGTTGAAAACAGAGGATGCTTCATTGATTAGTTTCAAGTTGGTGATTGTTCATGAAGGTTGCAGTTAAGCAAATCAGAGGAGAGTTGTAAACTGTGCAAAAGACATGAAGATTTAAAGATACCTGATTGAAGTTGCAGAAGCAAACCCGAATCATCAATCAAGGGGGAATTTGGACAGTCAGATTTCAAGATACCTGATTGAAGTTGCAGAAAAGTTGAAGATTGCAGAATATTCAAACACGGCTCAAGGTTCTCAAAGTTTTAAAGACAATTCGACAGTGACATCCAAGGGGGAATCTGTTGGTGCATATTTCGTACGTCTGCCACTGTGCGAATAGTTAGATAGAGCGTGTGTTGAATATTGTATAGAATAGGAGAAGTTGGACAGGTTTTGTAATTGTCAAAGCCAATCCGATCGGATAACACATCTGTGAAATGTCTATGAATAGGGGGTTAGGGCTCCCATTTGGACAAGCTTTTGGTTCCCAGAGGGGAAATGTTGTCCAACTGGTCTCGTGGTGCTGTAAACATTGAATAATCAATAGAGACCAGATTATAAGTGACTGCTCGGTGTTGTATCTATCTTCTACTCATTTCTTTTCGTTTATATCGTTAATAATCGCACCGAACACGTCGTTTCGGGACCGAAGCTCCGTCGAACTCACCGGATCCAGGAATCAGCAGTTATGATACTTACAACGAGGCAGAACTTCGTTATTTAGGGGGGTATTATGCCCGGGTATAGTGCCTACTATATAGAAATTGAGAGAGAATTCGAGGGAAATGAGCAACGAAAATGAACTGCTGAGCTCCCATTTTATAGGGCTTGTCGGGAAAGCCCTCGCGCCCCGTGATGGAGACAGGAGGGGCCGTCGCGCCCCGCGACGTAGGGGATATAGGCCCTAGCTGTGCTGAGTTGGTTCGTAGCTCCGACACGCGTGACGACACGTGTCAACACCGGGTGAGGGCGGGTGGCCAAGCGCTCGCGGCCCGCGACGTCCCTCAAGGGATCTGTCGCGCCCCGTGATGACCCATTTAATTTTGTTTTTATTTAATTTTTGTAAAATTAAAGGTATTTGGGGCCTGTTTTCGTATACGGGGTGTATTTTAGGACGTATAGGGGTATTTTAAATATTTTTAGGGTGTCAGATATATTTTGGAGGGTTGTTATAGAAATTAAGCTGCTTGTATATGTTGAAGGAGTAAATTCAATGCAACGATTCTGTGTAATGGATTCACTGTCCTATTACAATATTATATTGGGCAGGTCGTGGATTCACGATATGAAGGTTGTCCCATCAACTTATCATCAGTGCATCAAGATCCCTACTCCTTGGAGGGTAGTTAAAGTGGAAAGCGATCAACAGGAAGCAAAGGAGTGTTATTCCTCCTCGATGAAGGCTTCAACAAAGTCCAAAGCAGGATACCAATTAACGATACGAGCCCAGGATATCACGAAAGCCTCAAAGCAGGATGTTAAGAAAATTATCCTGGACCAGGATAATCCAGATATCTTGGTGCTCGTAGGAGCTAATATCCCTCAGGATATTGAGAGTCAGCTAACTAATTTTCTAAAATGCAGGATGTCCACGTTCGCATGGAAGCATGAGGACATGACAGGTATTTCTAAAGATATTATAACTCACAAGCTTGGGATTGGCAGGTCTTTCAAGCTCGTCCAGCAAAAGAGGAGAAAGTTTGCTCCAGAAAGAAATGCAATCATACAGGAAGAGGTTGAAAGATTGTTGAAGTCCAAAATTATTAGGGAGGTCAAATTCCCCAAGTGGCTAGCAAACATGGTCGTGGTTCAAAAGAAGAATGGGAAATGGATAGTTTGTGTAGATTACACAAACCTTAACAAAGCATGTCCCAAAGACCCATTTCTCTTGCTTCATATAGATTCGATGGTAGATGCAACCGTCGGTCATGAAATGCTGAACTTTATGGATGCATCCTCAGGATTCCAACAAATCCAGATGGAGCCATCCAATCAAGAAGATACAGCTTTCATGACACCAACATGTATTTATTGTTATACTGCCATGCCTTTTGGTTTAAAAAATGCAGGTGCAACATATCAGAGATTGGTGAATATAATGTTTAAAGACAAACTGGGGGACACCATGGAGGTGTATATTGATGACATGGTGGTAAAGTCTAAGAAGGAGGAGGATCATCTTCAGGATCTTGAATGTGCATTCAATATCCTGGACCAATATAACATGAAGCTGAATCCTGCTAAGTGCCATTTCGGAGTGGGGGCAGGAAAATTTCTAGGATATATGGTGACTAAGAGGGGAATAGAAGCAAGCCCGGAATAGATTAAAGCTATCCTGGATATCAAATCACCGTCCAACATGAAAGATGCGCAAAGATTAACAGGACGAGTAGCGGCATTGAACAGGTTTATACCAAGATCTTCAGAGAAATGCAAGGAATTCTATGATATCCTGAAAAAGAATAAGAAATTTGAGTGGGGAGAAAAACATGAAGCAGCCCTACAAGGATTGAAACAATATCTTTCAAGTGCACCTCTGCTGATGAAGCCCGAGGATGGTGAACCTCTATCCCTGTATCTTGCAGTATCAGGGAGTGCAGTAAGTGTCGTTCTGGTAAATGATCATGAAGGTCAGCAGTATTGTTAGGGGAGGATTTTCCAATGATCAGTGATCCTCAATTACTATCGGGCTTAGGGATCCTCAATTCTGTTTGAATTAGTGATCCCCAGAGATTAGTGTAGGATCAGGATCCTGGATCATCATAGTGATCCTTACACTAACGATTGTCTGCTTTAAATATGATGTTGTTTTGCAGGAGTACGTGCTTGGACTTGGTCTTGGCGATATTCCTGGTGCATATTCTCTTTTTATTCCGCACGTGCTTGACTAATATGAACGTTGTGGAGGTCGTGGAAGACTTGCACGAAATGCAGATAGTTAGTTAGCTTAGATATTTTCCAAATTTATAAGGGGATAGCGAGCTAAATTAGAACACTTGGCTATTTTTAGCTTAACACACACACTCGTAACTGCTCCCATCTGCTCTCGACAGTTTACTTGGCGATTACACACTTTTTTGCACATTACACTCTAGTGATCCTTGTAACAAGCTCGCTATCATCCAAAGTTGTAATACATTTTTGTTTAATCTGAGTTGGTGATCGGTAGTTTCCATCACCCGAGGTTTTTTATGCCGGAGATAAACTCTTGATCAAGGGCTTTTTCCTTGTATAATTCATTGAGTCACTTGTTCATTACATTTCTTAGTGATCCTTAATATTGTTCATTGATTCAAGCACACACCCCACAACAAAAATTTTGGTTGCATTATCTTTGCTTGATTTTTGACCAAAACAGTTTGGCGCCCACCGTGGGGCAATTGGTGCTTCATTCCTAAGAAAATTCATATTTTTGTGGTCATTTCGGTTCGTTACAACCAAGCAGATGGCTTCCTCAACAAAGAACACATCAAGCTCTATGCCCGCAATGAGTTCTTCACAGGGCGTTCCTCCTTTGCCTCCACCACCTTCTGGATCCCAGAAGAATGCTGAAAATGCTGCAAAGAGACAAACCCCCATTTTCTCAAAACCACCAACTTCTTCTGTTTCTTCTAATCCTACTACTAATGATCTTTTCACTCTGATTTTGTAGATGAGGAATCACGCACAAGAGCAGGACAAAATCAACGAAAGGATCCTCCGGGAGATCGCTGAGATCAAGAAACAGAAGAAATCAGTGGAGGATCACTCTCCTCTGATACCAAGGTCACTGAATTTTGACACTCCAGTTGTAACTACCCTACAATTGGCAGTTCCGAGCATCCAGTATCAAAGTGCTCCATCAGAAAGGCGTTATGGAACAGCAACTATGAGTCAAGCATTTGGCTCTCACTCCCAGCCTCAGGGATCCTATTTTCAGCCATCGGGATCCTCTTCTCAGCATCATGGATCCTTCGTCAGCTCAGGAGGATATTTGGGAATGCACACAGTCCAAGGATCCTCCCAGGTCCAAGGATTCTCTATGGTTCCAGGATCCTTTCAGGTTCAAGGATCCTCTCAGCCCCAAGGATCCTTTCAGGTTCAAGGATCCTCTCAGGTTCAAGGATCCAACATCTTTCAGGATCAAGGATTCTTAAGGAGTATGCAGCCTCCAAGATCGGATGTTCATCAAGGAGACTTCATACCAATGCAGACCATCACTTCCTCTGGTCCTTCAATCATACCAGAGTCCCGTCAATATGGATTCACATCTGGAATTCCAAACACGAATCCTCTTGGAGGTAACACTTTTAATAATTCATATAACACTAACCATGGCTCTATGCAGGATACAGGTATCAATCAGGCTATGGCCAGGGAGTTACAGAAGCTTAAGGATATGATATCCAGCATACCAGGAGTGGTTAAACCCATTCCTGAAATTGCAGATGGTAGCCATAGGATATCTCGCTTTGCACCACCTATTTGTGATGCTGAGATACCCAAGAGGTTCCAAATACCAAGTATGAAGCTATATGATGGTTCAATGGATCCAGAGGAACATGTAGCTCAATACAGGGAAAGGATGGAGATCAATCCAATTCCTGAGAGGTTAAAAGAAGCATGTCTATGCAAGGGTTTTGGATCCACACTTACAGGATCTGCTCTTAAATGGCTGCTAAGTCTTCCCCCTTGCTCTATTACTTCATTTGCTAATCTAGTTAATTTGTTTAATAGTCAATTCTCTTGTAGTAGAAAATTTGAACGATTAACTAGTGATCTATATAGGGTAACACAAGGTCAAAATGAATCACTTAGAGATTACATCACTAAATTAGTAAAGAATCTTTAGATATCCCTACTCTGGATATAGCTACGGCTGTAGAAGCCTTTAAAATGGGTTTGCTTAGGGATTCAGTGTTCTATGATGATCTTGTTATGACCCCATGCAGGAATCTTGATGAAGTAAGAACCAGGGCCCTTAGGTTCATCCGTCTAGAGGATGATAAAAGGATCCAGGAAAGACTGACAGGATCCTCAAAACAGGAAAAGCAAGGATCCTACTTCAGGAATAACAAATCAAAGTCCTACAACAAATCTGATAACCAGAACGTGCATGCAGTGGAACAGGAAGAGGATGATGAGGATTATCCTCCCATTTCTGAATACTGTTTCTCTGTTGATAACAATGAACTAATTCTTGCAATGCAGAATCTAGGTGAGAAAGCTAGGTGGCCGAGAAAAAGTGATAAACCAGCTGCTACAAAGGATAAGTCCAAGTGGTGTGCATATCACGAGGATTTCGGGCATCTCACTGAAGAGTGTATTGCACTTAGAAAGGAAATTGGTTACTTGTTAAGCAAAGGACACTTGAAGGAGCTTTTGGGATGAAAGAAGTCAAGGATCCAGGATCCTGAAAGGATCCCGGAAAGGGCTCCTGCTCCTCCAGCAGATGCACAAGTTATAAACTTCATATCCGGTGGATCAGACATTTGTGGTACTTCCTTTTCAGCAGCCAAAAGACATGCCAAGGAAACCAAGATGGATAATGGAGACAGACCCATCCGGACGTCCATTGTTACCCAGGATAAAGTCATAACCTTTGATGAGGATGATCGTGTTGATGTCCAGGATCCTCATCATGATGGTCTTGTTATTACCTTATTTATATCTAACCACTTTGTTCGCAGGATCCTAATCGATGGAGGAAGCTCTGTGAACATCATTCAGCTTGATGTCCTCAAGAAAATGAATATTCGAGAGTCTGATATTGTCCCAAGATCCTCAGTCCTTGTGGGATTCAGTGGGGAAACCATGAACACATTGGGGGACATCAAACTCCCTATCTATATTGAAGGACTCCATTCTTATCAGAAGTTTTGTGTTATAGATTGCTTATTTGTTGTAATGGTATCCTTGGCAGGCCATGGATACATGACATGAAGGCAGTCCCATCTACTTATCATCAGTGCGTGAAGCTTCCTAGTCCATGGGGAGTGGTGAAAATTGAGAGTGATCAACAAGAAGCTAAGAATTGCTATACCTCATCAATGAAGCCAGCCTCAAGACCAAGGGAGCAATAGCAATTAAAGTATCCTTCAAGAGATGTCTTGGAGGCAAGAGAGCAGGATGTAAAAGAAATCCTCATGGATCCTCATGATCCTGAATCCAGGATCTTCATAGGATCAGGGATCCTTAGCGAAATTGAACAGGATCTAGTATCCTTCCTTAAAAGAAGGAGAACTACCTTTTCCTGGAAGCATGAAGACATGACAGGTATATCTAAGGATATAATTACTCATAAGCTTGGCATTGACATGTCATTCAAGCCTATACATCAGAAGAGGAGGAAGTTTGCACCTGAAAGGAATGCTATTATCCAGGAAGTGGTAGATAAACTACTTCGGGCAGGTATGATAAGAGAGGTTAAGTATCCAAGGTGGTTAGCCAATGTGGTTGTTGTTCAAAAGAAAAATGGAAAGTGGAGGGTATGTGTCGATTTTACTGATTTAAACAAGGCATGTCCTAAGGATCCTTTCCCATTACCCCACATTGACTCCATGGTGGATGCTACCGCGGGTCATGAGTTGTTGACTTTTATGGATGCTTCATCTGGATTTCAACAAATTTAGATGGAACCATCTGATCAAGAGGATACAGGTGCTACTTATCAAAGGCTAGTCAATATGATGTTCAAGGAACAAATTGGACACACTATGGAAGTCTATATAGATGACATGGTGGTTAAGTCCAAGAAAGCTGAGGATCACCTTAAGGACTTGGAGGAAGCATTCAATATCCTTTATAAATTTAATATGAAACTGAATCCTTCCAAGTGTCATTTTGGTGTTAAAGCAGGTAAATTCTTAGGCTATATGGTGACAAAGAGGGGCATTAAAGAAAGTCCAGAGCAGATTAAGGCTATTGTGAATATCAAATATCCTGCCAATGCCAAGGATGTGCAAAGATTGACAGGCAGGATCGCAGCCTTGAACAGGTTCATATCCAAATCCTCAGAAAAGTGCAAGGAATTCTATGACATCCTGAGGAAGAACAAGAAATTTGAATGGACTGAGAAGCATGAAAGTGCCCTTAAAGCTCTTAAGGATTACCTATCCTCAGCCCCAGCCTTGATGAAACCAGAAAAGGGGGATATATTATCCTTATACCTAGCAGTATCCTCAAAAGCAGTAAGTGCGGTCCTTGTTAAGGATCACCAAGGTACACAACATCCTGTTTATTATGTAAGTAAGAGTTTACTTGATGCTGAATCCAGGTATTCACACTTAGAGAAACTTATCCTTGTATTAATTATGGCATCTACTAAATTAAGACATTATTTTGAGACTCATGCCATTATTGTTAAGACTAATTTCCCAATTAAGAATGTTCTCAGGAAACCTGAAATGTCAGGAAGGATGGCTAAGTGGGCAGTGAAGCTTAGTGCTTATGATATAAGATATGAACCAAGGACTGCCATCAAATCCCAAGCCTTAGCTGACTTTGTGGCAGATTTTAGTAGTGACTTGCAAAAGGAAGCTGAGTTAGAAGTCCAACAGCTGGAAGAAACCAAGGATCCTTGGATACTCTTCACTGATGGTGCTTCTAATGTCAAAGGAACAGGGCTTGGAATACTACTAAAATCGCCACAGGGGGACATAATACCCCACTCCATAGCTTGTGAGTTTCAAACTACTAACAATGAGGCTGAGTATGAAGCCTTGATAGCTGGTTTGCAAATTGCCAAGCATATGAGGATCAGGTATCTTGAGGTACATGTAGATTTATTGTTAATTACTAATCACTTTAATGGATCCTATGCTGTATAAGGTGAAAGACTAATCAAATATTTAGAGATAGTCAAAGAATTGGCACTCTCTTTTGTTTCCTTTAGTTTGACACAGGTACCAAGGGAAGAGAATGCAGAGGCTGATACATTAGCCAATCTAGGATCATCCTTGAAGATCCCGGAGGATATCAGGATCCCTATTATCCACATCCTGACCCCTGCTATCAAAGATCATGTAGCCATGGAGATAGGAGAGGATTCTGCAATCATCCCTAGTGATGATACTCAATCTCGTTTAGGATCATGGATCCTTCCAATCATGAGATACATACAACATGGAGAGATTCCTACAGGAGAAAACCCCAGGGCTTTCAAAATTAAGGTATCTCAATTTACAATATTAAATAATATGTTGTATAAACGATCTTGTTAGGGGAGGATTTTCAAATGATCAGTGATCCTCATTTACTGTTGGGTTTAGTGATCCTCACTTCTGTTTGAATTAGTGATCCTCAGAAGTATTGCAGGATCAGGATCATGGATCATCATAAGGATCCTTATACTAACGATTGTCTACTTTGAATATGATGTTGTTTTGCAGGAGTACGAGCTTGGACTTGGTCTTGGCGATATTCCTGGAGCATATTCCATGACTTATTCCGCACGTGCTTAACTGAAGTGGACGTTATGGAGTTCGTGGAGGACTTGCATGAAATGCGGAATGTTTGTTAGCTTAGATATTTTCCATTTTTAAACGGGATAGCGAGCTAAATAGAAACACTTGGCTATTTTGAGCTTAACACACACACTCGCAACTGCTCTCACCAGCTCTTGACAATTCACTTGTCGATTACACACTTTTTTGCACATTACACTATAGTGATCCTTGTAATTAGCTCGCTATCATCCGAAGTTGTAATACATTTCTTGTTTAATCTGAGTTGGTGATCGGTAGTTTCCATCACCCGAGGTTTTTTATGCCGGAGATCATTCATTGATCAAGGGCTTTTTCCTCGTATAAATCTTTGTGTCACTTATTCATTTCATTTCTGAATGATCCTTAGTGTTGTTCATTGATTCAAGCATCATACCTCACAACAGAAAGTTTGGTTGCATTATCATTGCTTGATTTTTGACCAAAACAGTTTGGCGCCCACCGTGGGGCAATTGGTGCTTCGTTCTTGAGAAATTATTATTCTGGTGATCATTTCGGTTTGTTACAATCAAGCAAATGGCTTCCTCAGTAAAGAACACATCAAGCTCTATGTCGGCGATCAGTTCTTCACAAGGCGTTCCTCCTTTGCCTCCACCACCTTCTGGATCCCAGAAGAATGTTGCGAAGAGACAAACCCCCATTGTCCAAAAACCACCAACTTCTTCTGTTTCCACTAATCCTACTACTAATGATCTTTTTAATCTGATTTTGCAGATGAGGGATCGCATGCAAGAGCAGGACAAAACCAATGAACGTATCCTCCAGGAGATTGGTGATATCAAGAAACAGAAGAAATCAGTGGAGGGTCACTCTCCTCTGATGCCAAGGTCCTTGAATTTTGACACTCCGGTTGTAACTACCTTACAATTGGCAGATCCGGGCATCCAGTATCAAAGTGGTCCATCAGAAAGGCGTTATGGAACAGCAAATATGAGTCAGGCATTTGGCTCTCACTTCCAGCCTCAAGGATCCTCCTCTCAACCATCGGGATCCTCTTTTCAGCATCAATGATACTTCACGTCAGGAGGATATTTGGGAACACCTGCAGTCCAAGGATCCTCCCAGGTCCAAGGATCCTTCCCGGTCCAAGGATCCTCCCAGGTCCAAGGATCCTCCCAGGTCCAAGGATCCTCCCAGGTCCAAGGATCCTCCCAGGTCCAAGGATCCTTCCCGGTCTAAGGATCCTCCCAGGTCCAAGGATCCTCCCAGGTCCAAGAATCCTCCCAGGTCCAAGGATCCTCCCAGGTCCAAGGATCCTTCCCGGTCCAAGGATCCTCTCTGGTTTCAGGATCCTTTCAGCTTCAAGGATCCAACATCTTTCAGGATCGAGGATCCTTAAGGAGTATGCAACCTCCAAGCACCGATGTTCATCAAGGAGACTTCATACCAATGCAGACCATTGCTTCCTCTGGTCCTTCAATCATACCAGAGTCTCGTCAATATGGATTCACATCCGCAATTCCAAACATGAATCCTCCAGGAGGTAACACTTTTAATAATTCATATAAAACTAACCATGGCTCTATGCAGGATACAGCTATCAATCAGGCTATGGCTAGGGAGCTACAGAAGCTTAAGGATATGATATCCAGTGTACCAGGAGTGGTTAAACCCATTCCTGAAATTGCAGATGGTAGCCATAGGATATCTCATTTTGCACCCCCCTTATGTGATGTTGAGATACCTAAAAGGTTCCAGATACCATCTATGAAGCTGTATGATGGTTCAACGGATCCAGAAGAGCATGTAGCTTAGTACAGGGAGAGGATGGAGATCAATCCAATTCCTAAAAGGTTAAAAGAAGCATGTCTATGCAAGGGATTTGGATCCACACTCACAGGATCTGCTCTTAAATGGCTGCTAAGTCTTCCCCTTACTCTATTACTTCATTTGCTAATCTAGTTAATTTGTTTAATAGTCAATTCTCTTGTAGTAGAAAGTTTGAACGATTAACTAGTGATCTATATAGGGTAACACAAGGTCAAAATGAATCACTTAGAGATTACATCACTAAGTTTAGTAAAGAATCCTTAGATATTCCTAACTTGGATATTGCTACGGCTGTAGAAGCCTTTAAAATGGGATTGCTTAGGGATTCACCATTCTATGATGATCTTGTTATGACACCTTGCAGGAATCTTGATGAAGTAAAAACCAGGGTCCTTAGGTTCATCCGCCTAGAGGATGACAAAAGGATCCAGGATAGATTGACAGGATCCTCAAAACAGGAGAAACAAGGATCCTACTTCAGGAACAACAAATCCAAGTCCTACAACAAGTCTGATAACCAGAACATGCATGCGGTGGAACAAGAAGAGGATGATGAGGATTATCCTTCTATTTCTGAATACTGTTTTTCTGTTGATAACAATAAACTAATTCTTGCAATGCAGAATCTAGGTGAGAAAGTTAGATGGCCGAGAAAAAGTGATAAACCAGCTGCTACAAAGGATAAGTCCAAGTGGTGTGCATATCATGAGGATTTCAGGCATCTCACTGAAGAGTGTATTGCACTAAGAAAGGAAATTGGTTACTTGTTGAGCAAGGGGCATTTAAAGGAACTTCTGGGATGGAATAAGTCAAGGATCCAGGATCCTGAAAGGATCCCGGACAGAGCTCCTGCTCCTCCAGCAGATGCACAAGTTATAAACTTCATATCCGGTGGATCAGACATTTGTGGTACTTCCTTTTCAGCAGCAAAAAGACATGCTAAGGAAACCAAGATGGATAATGGAGACAGACTTGTCCGGACCTCCGTTGTCACCCAGGATAAAGTCATAACCTTTGATGAGGATGATCGTGTTGATGTCCAGGATCCTCATCATGATGGTCTTGTAATTAGATTGTTTATTTCTAACCATTTTGTTCGCAGGATCCTTATAGACGGAGGGAGTTCTGTGAACATCATTCAGCTTGATGTCCTCAAGAAGATGAATATCCCAGAGTCTGATATTGTCCCAAGATCCTCAGTACTTGTGGGATTCAGCGGGGAAACTAAGAATACATTGGGGGACATTAAACTGCCAATCTATATTGAAGGATTGCATTCTTATCAAAAATTTTGTGTTATAGATTGTTTATCTTGTTGCAATGTTATCCTTGGCAGGCCATGGATACATGATATGAAGGCAGTCCCATCCACCTATCATTAGTGTGTAAAGCTTCCAAGTCCATGGGGAGTGGTGAAAATTGAGAGTGATCAACAAGAGGCTAAGAATTGTTATGCATCATCAATGAAGCCAGCCTCAAGACCAAGGGAGCAATAGCAATTAAAGTATCCTTCAAGAGATATCTTGGAGGCAAGAGAACAGGGTTTGAAAGAAATCCTCATGGATCCTGATGATCCTGAATCCATAGTCTTCATAGGATCAGGGATCCTTAGCGACATTAAACAGGATCTAGTATCCTTCCTTAAGAGGAGGAAATCCACCTTTGCCTGGAAACATGAAGACATGACAGGTATATCTAAGGATATAATTACTCATAAACTTGGTATTGACAGGTCATTCAAGCCTATACATCAAAAGAGGAGGAAGTTTGCACCTGAAAGGAATGCTATAATCCAGGAAGAAGTAGATAAACTACTTCGGGCAGGTATGATAAGAGAGGTTAAGTATCCAAGATGGTTAGCCAATGTGGTTGTTGTTCAAAAGAAAAATGGAAAGTGGAGGGTATGTGTCGATTTTACTAATTTAAACAAGGCATGTCCCAAGGATCCTTTCCCATTACCCCACATTGACTCCATGGTGGATGCTACCGCGGGTCATGAGTTGTTGACTTTTATGGATACTTCCTCTGGATTTCAACAAATTCAGATGGAACCATCTGATCAAGAGGATACAGCCTTTATGACCCCAACTGGTATATACTGTTATATTGCTATGCCATTTGGACTAAGGAATGCAGGTGCTACTTATCAAAGGCTAGTCAATATGATGTTCAAGGAACAAATTGGACACACTATGGAAGTTTATATTGATGACATGGTGGTTAAGTCCAAGAAAGTTGAGGATCACCTTAAA
Source organism: Helianthus tuberosus (assembly GCA_030545235.1). Classification (NCBI taxonomy): domain Eukaryota; kingdom Viridiplantae; phylum Streptophyta; class Magnoliopsida; order Asterales; family Asteraceae; genus Helianthus; species Helianthus tuberosus. The sequence goes on from CM060407.1 coordinate 103,752,143, forward strand.
GACTTGGAGGAAGCATTCAATATCCTTGATAAATTTAATATGAAACTAAATCCTTCCAAGTGTCATTTTGGTGTTAAGGCAGGAAAATTCTTAGGCTATATGGTGACAAAGAGGGGCATCGAAGCAAGTCCAGAGCAAATCAAAGCTATTGTGAATATCAAATCTCCTGTCAATGCTAAGGATGTGCAAAGATTGACGGGCAGGATCGCAGCTTTGAACAGATTCATATCCAAATCCTCATAAAAGTACAAGGAATTCTATGACATCCTGAGGAAGAACAAGAAATTTGAATGGACTAAGAAGCATGAAAGTGCCCTCAAAGCTCTTAAGGATTACCTATCCTCAGCCCCGGCCTTGATGAAACCAGAAAAAGGAGATATATTATCCTTATACTTAGCAGTATCCTCAAAAGTAGTAAGTGCAGTCCTTGTTAAGGATCACGAAGGTACACAACATCCTGTCTATTATGTAAGTAAGAGTTTGCTTGATGCTGAATCCAGGTATTCACATTTGGAAAAACTTATCCTTACATTAATTATGGCATCTACTAAATTGAGACATTATTTTGAGACTCATGCCATTATTGTTAAGACTAATTTTCCAATTAAGAATGTTCTCAGGAAACCTGAAATGTCAGGAAGGATGGCTAAGTGGGCAGTGAAGCTTAGTGCTTATGATATAAGATATGAGCCTAGAACTGCCATTAAATCCCAAGCTTTAGCTGATGTTGTGGCAGATTTCAGTAGTGACTTGCAAAAGGAAGCTGAGTTAGAAGTCCAACAGCTTGAAGAAACTAAGGATCCTTGGATACTCTTCACTGATGGTGCTTCTAATGTCAAAGGAACAGGGCTTGGAATACTACTAAAATTGCCACAGGGGGACATAATACCCCACTCCATAGCTTGTGAATTTCAAACTACCAACAATGAGGCTGAATATGAAGCCTTGATAGCTGGTTTCCAAATTGCTAAGCATATGAGGATCAGGTATCTTGAGGTACATGTAGATTCATTATTAATCACTAATCACTTTAATGGATCCTATGCTGTTAAAGGTGAAAAGCTAATCAAATATTTAAAGATAGTCAAAGAATTGGCACTCTCTTTTGTTTCCTTTAGTTTGACACAGGTACCAAGGGAAGAGAATGCAGAGGCTGATGCATTAGCCAATCTAGGATCATCCTTGAAGATCCCGGAGGATATAAGGATCCCTATTATCCATATCATGACCCCTGCTATCGAGGATCATGTAGCTATGGAGATAGGAGAAGATTCTGCAATCATCCCTAGCGATGATACTCAATCTCATTCAGGATCATGGATCCTCCCAATCATGAGATACATACAACATGGAGAGATTCCTACAGGAGAAAACCCTAGGGCTTTCAAAATTAAGGTATCTCAATTTACAATATTGAATAATATGTTGTATAAACGATCTCTTGTAGGACCATATCTAAGATGCATTGAGGATCCTGAAATCCAAGAAGTCCTAAAGGATTTCCATGAAGGAGATTGTGGAAACCACACTGGGGGCAGGGCATTATTCTCAAGGATCCTGAGAACAGGATACTATTGGCCCACTATGAAGAAGGATGCTGTGGAGTATGCCAAGAAGTGTGATCCTTGTCAGAGACACAGTAATATCCTTCACCAACCAGCAGAACTTTTGCATCCTATATCCTCTTCTTGGCCATTTATGAGGTGGGGAATGGATATAGTTGGTAAGCTTCCTAAGGCACCTAGTGGAAAAGTATTCATGCTTGCTATAACTGATTACTTCTCCAAGTGGATAGAGGTTGAAGCCTTTGCTCAAGTCAGAGAAAAGGAAGTTATATCCTTTATTAAAAGAAACATTATTACTATATTTGGTATTCCTTCTGAAATTGTTTGTGATAATGGATCCCAATTTATTGGGAGTAGAACTACTAACTTTTGTGACAACTGGGGGATTAAGATGATAACATCAACACCAGTCCACCCACAAGCTAATGGTCAGGCAGAATCATCCAACAAGATCATCATCAACAACTTGAAGAAAAAGCTTGGATCCAAGAAAGGAAAATGGGCAGAAGAACTACCTTATGTACTTTGGGCTGATAGGACAACTCCCAAGAATGCTACTAGCCAAACTCCATTCTCTTTGGTATTTGGGGCAGAATCAGTGATCCCTACAGAGATGGTGGTTCCAACTGCAAGAACAAGCATTCGTGATCCTGAAGAAAATGCTGAAAACTTGGTTCAAGACTTGGATACTATAGAAGAAATCAGGGATTTGGCAAGGATAAGGATGGCCAGTTATCAACAAAGGATGGCTGGAGCCTACAACAAAAATGTCAGGATCAGGAAATTCCAAGCTGGTGATATGGTATTAAGGAAAGCATTTCAGAATACCACCAATCCTGCTGATGGAAAGCTAGCACCAAAGTGGGAAGGCCCCTATTTGATTGAAGCTGAAGCAGGAAAGGGGGCATATCGATTGCTAACAATGGAAGGTGATTTGCTACCAAGAGCTTGGAATGCTGTCCATTTGAAGAAATATTTCATGTGATCAGGATCCATGATCCTTACATGACAAGTATCCTTGAAGGATTCTTACAGGACAGATGATCCTCATTTTGGTAATATTCTATTCTCAAACTATTTCATTCTTTAATTATCTTATATAAGGATAAGGATCCTGCATCCTTTATCCTCCTTTCACTTGATTCTGAGTTTTGAAGGTTCAGGTATCCTTAACAAAGGATTGAATATCCACAGAAGTATCCAGTTATTTGGGCTTGACCCCAGTTATTTGGGCTTGACCCCAGTTATTTGGGCTTGACCCCAGTTTGGGCCTGTCCCCAGTTTCGCCAGTAGCACACGATGATCCTGGTACAGTTCATGGCAATGGGACCAGTACTCGCTTTAGGGGCTGACAATTTCATTGTACTGGCTATATTCAGGATCCTACGTATAATGGTAGACGTACCATACATCCGTTCCCAAGGTTTCTAACGTTTTCACGTTAGCTAAGATTTTGGCATTTTCATGTCACTAAGTTTGGATAGTCGCCAGTGAGGGCCATACTCTACTCCAGTTTACACACGATCCTTTGGGCTTGTCCCCAGTTATCCTTTGGGCTTGTCCCCAGTTATCCTTTGGGCTTATCCCCAGTTATCCTTTGGGCTTATCCCCAGTTATCCTTTGGGCTTATCCCCAGTATATTGGGCTTGTCCCCAGAATTGTTGGGCTTGTCCCCAGTTGCTAACTTTTATCTTATATTGGCTTAGTCCCAAGTTGTATCCTATTTCAGGTTTTTGAAGCTAAATGACCAAGGATCCTTGATCCTTACCTTCTACTAAGGTTTGTCTTTTGGGTTATCCTGATTGTAAGTGTTAAAGGTTAGGACCCTAACTTGGATTCTCAGGTATGATCCTCAACTATTTTGATTTTATTCATTATTCATCTGAGTTACCCTTATCCTTTGACAACTGAACTTATGATCCTTAAACTATATTACTTTTCAGAACTTATTGATTATAGGATATGTGATCCTTGATCATATCCTAAACTTTTTAAGGACATTTATTAAATAATTCTTTATTTGATAAGTTTAGACTAAATGAATATCACAACAATTGAAAAGTAAAATACTAACAAGGATAGTAACACGAGAGATAGCCAAAAAAGTTAGAGTTATTTTATTCACAAAACGTTAAACCCTTTAAGGTTGTCAAAATTGCCAACCCACGTTTCTACCAGCAAAACGTGGCCCGTCCACATGGGTTGGCAAAGGGTGTCCATTGTTTACGGTTCTTTGTAGTGCAGGAAATAAAAGACGGAAGGATAACGAGTGGCTTCATCCCCCAAACAGAGGATCCATCCACCACCCATTATCCTGCCTATTGTTCAAGGATCCATGATCCTTTAACCTAGTAACTATTGTTCAAGATACAGCCCATCATTGTTCAACAAAAACACCATAACCAAAATGAACTACCAAATTCTAAAAAAAATGGGCTCCGGCTACGTCTAGAAATGTCCATCATCGCCCATTCATGCAGCCTACACCTTCGCTGCATCACCATCTCCTCCAGCTCCAGTATCCTTTACATGATCCTTGCCACTGCCACCAGCCTCGATTGCCAGAACCTCTTCAGCCTCTTCTTCATCCTCCAACTCAGCCAGCCTAGCCTTCCAGCCCTCCATGTCCCAGTTGCTCCTGTCAAAGTCAGGATCCTGAGCTTCTTGGGCCATCTGCAACTTGGTCTTGTACATGGCAATGGCAGCGTAGACTTTAGCATCCTCCGTGATCTCGTGCTTCTCATAGTCAGCATTGATCTGAGCTGCAACCATCTGAGTTTTGGTATCATTGAGGTCCTTTTCGAGGGAAGCAATCTTGTCATCCTTGAGCACCGCCACTTTTTGGAGATCAGAGTATTTCTCCTCAAGCTCTTCGACGTTCCCAACATAGTCCTCGATTTCAGCAAATTTCTGCAAAGAAGACAATGTAAAGTTCAGGATCACGTGATCCTCAAATGGGCAGGATAATCAAGTTAAGTCAGTGATCCTTACATCAGCAAAGTACTCGAGGAACTGATGGCGGATCAGAGGCAAGCCTTCTAGGTTGTCAACTTCAGAGGTCTTCCTTTTCTTTCCACCTCTTCCCTTTGAAGTGGTTGCCTTAGGGACTATGACGGAGGGGCTAGCAGCAGACTTTTTCTTTGAGGATCGGACAGTGTCAAGATCAGTGACACTGAATTTGGAGGCAGATCTTGAAGGTTTTCCAGCGCCTACACACCCAAACCAGATAAGTATCCTTATCCTATTTCTATTTAACTATTTATTTAAACATTTAATTATGCAAAAAACAGGATACTTACTCGACATAGTGATAGAACCTGAGGATACTTCTTGAGAATCCTGGGTGTTTGCTTTAAACGATCTTCTTGCAGGATCAAGTATCTGGAAAGCGGCAAGCCTTTCCTTTGTTGCAGGTGTTGTGATGAGGTGTGCGACAGTAATAGCTGCAAAAAAGAAACAAAAGCACGTTAGTGATCCTAAGACGAAAACAAGGTCATCTGGTGATCCTTCTCAGGATCCTCTATCCTACCATGGGTGCTCCACTTCCTTGGCAGTTCCTTTCCATCAGGGATAGAATCTCTTCTGACAAAGAAGAATTGTCGTTTCCAGTTGGTGTCATTCTTAGTGGCTTTGAAGATGGGATGTTCTTCACCAGGTTTATGTTTGAGTAGATATCAGTGGGATCCATGGCTAACGAGGTCATACATCTCTGCAAACTCCGACATTCCCAAATCAATGCCTTCTTGCTCAATGATCCTTTCAAGGGTATATAAGACCCTCCAGATCATTGGCTTAGCTTGAATATAGGAGATGCCGGTGAGGGAGAAGAAAGACTGGGTGAATTCAGGGAAAGGATACGAGTATCCTATTGTGAATGGGGTGACCGGGAAAGCTACCCAGGTTTCAGAAACGTGATCACTTAGAACGGTGGGATCAAATGGTTTGAAATCGGTATTTACCGGAAAGCAATGTCGGATTCTGTCTATTTGTGGATCAGTGAAGCAGCATCTTTCTTTTGCCGAATCTTTGATGATCCCCTGGCTCTTAAGAGGACTGTTTTTCGTGTGATCCTTAGCCAGAGAGGATCTTAGCATCATCTTGGTCATGACGGTAAAAAAGAAGATGAACAGAGAAAGAAAACGTAAAGGGAGAAGAGGAAGAGAGATACCTGCTTGATCTTCGAATGTGGATTTAAAGGGAGTCTCTCTTGAATTTAAATGCAAATTGATCCCTATCCCTAACTTCAATTTATAATGATGATTTTGCAGGATAGTCACCTCAGTGACGTCAGGATGGTAACGGCTAGTCCGATTACAACGGCTAGTTATCCGTTGATTCATTACGGATAAGAACAGAAAATATAACTCGTTTATTTGCAATTTACTCCTTATATTTTGGGGGCAATTGTTAGGGGAGGATTTTCAAATGATCAGTGATCCTCATTTACTGTTGGGTTTAGTGATCCTCACTTCTGTTTGAATTAGTGATCCTCAGAAGTATTGCAGGATCAGGATCATGGATCATCATAAGGATCCTTATACTAACGATTGTCTACTTCGAATATGATGTTGTTTTGCAGGAGTACGAGCTTGGACTTGGTCTTGGCGATATTCCTGGAGCATATTCCATGACTTATTCCGCACATGCTTAACTGAAGTGGACGTTATGGAGTTCGTGGAGGACTTGCATGAAATGCAGAATGTTTGTTAGCTTAGATATTTTCCATTTTTAAACGGGATAGCGAGCTAAATAGAAACACTTGGCTATTTTGAGCTTAACACACACACTCGCAACTGCTCTCACCAGCTCTTGACAATTCACTTGGCGATTACACACTTTTTTGCACATTACACTATAGTGATCCTTGTAATTAGCTCGCTATCATCCGAAGTTGTAATACATTTCTTGTTTAATCTGAGTTAGTGATCGGTAGTTTCCATCACCCGAGGTTTTTTATGCCGGAGATCATTCATTGATCAAGGGCTTTTTCCTCGTATAAATCTTTATGTCACTTATTCATTTCATTTCTGAATGATCCTTAGTGTTGTTCATTGATTCAAGCATCATACCTCACAACAGAAAGTTTGGTTGCATTATCATTGCTTGATTTTTGACCAAAACAGATCTCTTGCAGAACCATATCTAAGATGCATTGAGGATCCTGAAATTCAAGAAGTCCTGAAGGATTTCCATGAAGGAGATTTTGGAAACCACACTGGGGGCAGAGCATTATTCTCAAGGATCCTGAGGACAGGATACTATTGGCCTACTATGAAGAAGGATGCTGTGGAATATGCCAAGAAATGTGATCCTTGTCAGAGACACAGTAATATCCTTCACCAACCAGCAGAACTTTTGCATCCTATATCCTCTTCTTGGTCATTTATGAGATGGGGAATGGATATAGTTGGTAAGCTTCCCAAAGCACCTGGTGGAAAAGTATTCATGCTTGCTATGACTGATTACTTCTCCAAGTGGATAGAGGCTGAAGCCTTTTCTCAAGTCAGATAAAAGGAAGTGATATCCTTTATTAAAAGAAACATTATTACTAGATTTGGTATCCCTTCTGAAATCGTTTGTGATAATGGATCCTAATTTATTGGGAATAGAACTACTAACTTTTGTGACAGCTGGGGGATTAAGATGATAACATCAACACCAGTCCACAGGCAGAATCATCCAACAAGATCATCATCAACAATTTGAAGAAGAAGCTTGGATCCAAGAAAGGAAAGTGGGCAAAAGAACTACCGTACGTACTATGGGCTGATAGGACAACTCCCAAGAATGCCACTGGCCAAACTCCATTTTCTTTGGTATTTGGGGCAGAATCAGTGATCCATACAGAGATGGTGGTTCCTACTGCAAGAACAAGCATTCGTGATCCTGAAGAAAATGCTGAAAACTTGGTTCAAGATTTGGATACTATAGAAGAACTCAGGGATTTGGCAAGGATAAGGATGGCCAGTTATCAACAAAGGATGGCTGGAGCTTACAACAAAAATGTCAGGGTCAGGAAATTCCAAGTTGGTGATATGGTGTTAAGGAAAACATTTCAGAATACCACCAATCCTGCTGATGGAAAGTTGGCACCACAGTGGGAAGGCCCTTACTTGATCGAAGCTGAGGCAGGAAAGGGGGCATATCGATTGCTAACAATGGAAGGTGATTTGCTACCAAGAGCTTGGAATGTTATCCACTTGAAGAAATACTTCATGTAACAAGGACCCATGATCCTTAGCTAACGAGTATCCTTGAAGGATCCTTACAGGACAGATGATCCTCATTTTGGTAATATTCTATTCTCAAACTATTTCATTCTTTAATTATCTTATATAAGGATAAGGATCCTGCATCCTTTATCCTCCTTTCACTTGATTCTGAGTTTTGAAGGTTCAGGTATCCTTAACAAAGGATTGAATATCCACAGAAGTATCCAGTTATTTGGGCTTGACCCCAGTTATTTGGGCTTGACCCCAGTTATTTGGGCTTGACCCCAGTTTGGGCCTGTCCCCAGTTTCGCCAGTAGCACACGATGATCCTGGTACAGTTCATGGCAATGGGACCAGTACTCGCTTTAGGGGCTGACAATTTCATTGTACTGGCTGTATTCAGGATCCTACGTATAATGGTAGACGTACCATACATCCGTTCCTAAGGTTTCTAACATTTTCACGTTAGCTAAGGTTTTGGCATTTTCATGTCACTAAGTTTGGATAGTCGCCAGTGAGGGCCATACTCCAGTTTACACACGATCCTTTGGGCTTGTCCCCAGTTATCCTTTGGGCTTGTCCCCAGTATATTGGGCTTGTCCCCAGAATTGTTGGGCTTGTCCCCAGTTACTAACTTTTATCTTATATTGGCTTAGTCCCAAGTTGTATCCTATTTCAGGTTTTTGAAGCTAAATGACCAAGGATCCTTGATCCTTACCTTCTACTAAGGTTTGTCTTTTGGTTATCCTGATTATAAGTGTTAAAGGTTAGGATCCTAACGTGGATTCTCAGGTATGATCCTTAATTACTTTGATTTTATTTATCATTTACATGAGTGACCCTTATCCTTTGACAACTGAACTTATGATCCTTAAACTACACTACTTTTCAGAACTTGTCGACTATAGGATATGTGATCCTTGATCATACCCTAAACTTTTTGAGGTTGTTTATTAAATTTTTTCTTCTTTACTTAATAAGTTCAGACAAAATGTATATCACAACAATTGAAAAGTAAAGTATTCACAAGGATAACAACATGGGAAATAGCCAAAAAGTTAAGATTTTATTTATTCACAAAACGTTAAACCCTTCAAGGTTGTCAAAATTGCCAACCCACGTTTCTACCAGCAAAACGTGACCCGTCCACATGGGTTGGCAAAGGGTGTCCATTGTTGACGGGTCTTAAGAGTGCAGGAAATAAAGACGGAAGGATAACGAGTGGCATCATCCCCCAAACAGAGGATCCATCCACCACCCATTATCCTACCTATTTTCCAAGGAACATGATCCTCAACCCTATAAACTATTGTCTAAGTTATTACAGACCAGCATTATTCAGTAAAACACCATAACCAAAAAACCACTATCAAATCCTAAAAAATGGGCTCCGGCCACGTCTAGAAATATCCATCATCGCCCATTTCAGCAGCCTACACCTTTGCTGCATCACCATCACCTTCACCAGCTCCTCCAGCTCCAGCATCACCCGCATGATCCTTAACCCCACTGCTGCCAGCCTCGATTGCTAGGACCTCACCAGCCTCTTCTTCGTCATCCAGCTCAGCTAACCTAGCCGTCCAGCCCTCTATGTCCCAGTTGCTCCTGTCAAAGTCAGGATCCTGAGCTTCTTGGGCCATCTGCAACTTGGTTTTGTACATAGCAATGGCAGCGGAGACTTTAGCATCATTTGTGATTGCAGCCTTCTCCTGATCAGCAGAGATATGAGCCAGGACAAGTTCCCTCTTCACCAGATTGACATCGTTTTCGAGGGAGGCAATCTTCTGATCCTTGGCCAGCATGATCTTTTGAAGGTCCAAGCACTTGAGCTCAACCTCTTCAATACTCCCTACATAATCTTGGATTTCAACAAATTTCTGCAAAAGAAAGGATACGATTCAGGATCCCTTACCCTCAATATGGAAGGATCATGTACAAGGATCATATTTAAGGATCAGTTATTCTTACCTTAGCAACGTATTCCTCGAACTAATGTTGGATCAGAGGCAGACCTTCGAGGGTATCAGCAGTCTTCCTTTTCTTGCCGCCCCTTCCCTTGGAAGCGGTTGCCTTGGGGATTGTGACGGACGGACTAGCAGCAGGCTTCTTCTTTGAGGATCGGACAGTATCAAGGTCAGTGACACTGAAACGAGTAGCAGACTTCGATGATTTTCCAGCACCTACACATCCAAAACAGATAAGTATCCTTATTTCATTTTAATTTAAACATTTAGTTATACACAAAATGGGATACTTACTTGACATCGTAACAGAACCTGAGGATACTTCTTGAGAATCCTGGGTATTTGCTTGAAATGATCTTATTGCAGGATCAAGCCCCCGGAAAGCAGCAAGCCTTTCCTTCATTGCAGGTGTTGTAATAAGGTGTGAAACAGTAATAGCTGCAAAATAGAAACAAAAGGATGTTAGTGATCCTTAGCAGAAACAAGGTTATCCTGTGATCCTTCTCAGGATCCTCTATCCTACCATGAGTGGTCCATTTTCTAGGCAGATCCTTTCCATCAGGGATAGAATCCCTTCTGATAAAGAAGAATCGCGTTTCCAGTTGGTGTCATTCTTAGTGGCTTTGAAGATGGGGTGTTCTTCACCAGGTTTATGTTTGAATAGATATCGATGAGATCCATGGCTCACAAGGTCGTACATTTCTGCTAACTCCGACATTCCCAGATCAATACCTTCATGCACAATGATTCTTTCAAGGATATACAAGACCCTCCATATCATTGGCATCGCTTGGATGTAGGAGATGCCGGTGAGAGAGAAGAAAGATTGGGTGAAATCAGGAAAAGGATACGAGTATCCTATCGTAAATGGGGTGACCGGAAAGGCTACCCAGGTTTCAGAAACAAAGTCGCTTAGGACGGTGGGGTCAAAGGCTTTAAAAACGGTGTTCGCCAGAAAACAGTGGTGGATCCTGTCTATCTACGGATCAGTAAAGTAGCATTGTTCCTTTGCAGAACCTTCGATGATCCCTTGGCTCTTCAAGGGACTGTCCTTTTTGTGATCCTTAGCCGGTGAAGATCTCAGCATCATCTTAGTCATAATGATGGTGAAGAAGAAGAAGAAACAGAATGAGAAGATGAAGAGAGAAAGGAAAGAGAAGTACCTGATCAAATCTTCGAATGAGGATTTAAAGGATGAAACGCACGAATTTAAATGCTTTCTAACCCTTATCTCTAACTTCAATTTATAATCATGATTTTGCAGGATAGTCACTTCAATGATGTCAGGTTGGCAACGGCTAGTCAGAAAGTAACGGCTATATATCCGTTGGTTTGTTATGGATAAGAACGAGAAAATATAACTCGTTTATTTACACATTACTTCTTATATTTTGGGGGCAATTGTTAGGGGAGGATTTTCCAATGATCAGTGATCCTCAATTACTGTCGGGCTTAGGGATCCTCAATTCTGTTTGAATTAGTGATCCTCAGAGAGTAGTGTAGGATCAGGATCCTGGATCATCATAGTGATCCTTACACTAACGATTGTCTGCTTTGAATATGATGTTGTTTTGCAGGAGTACGTGCTTGGACTTGGTCTTGGCGATATTCCTGGAGCATATTCTCTTTTTATTCCGCATGTGCTTGACTAATATGAACGTTGTGGAGGTCGTGGAAGACTTGCACGAAATGCGGATAGTTAGTTAGCTTAGATATTTTCCAAATTTATAAGGGGATAGCGAGCTAAATTAGAACACTTGGCTATTTTTAGCTTAACACACACACTCGTAACTGCTCTCATCTGCTCTCGACAGTTTACTTGGCGATTACACACTTTTTTGCACATTACACTCTAGTGATCCTTGTAACAAGCTCGCTATCATCCAAAGTTGTAATACATTTTTGTTTAATCTGAGTTGGTGATCGGTAGTTTCCATCACCCGAGGTTTTTTATGTCGGAGATCAACTCTTGATCAAGGGATTTTTCCTCGTATAAATCATTGAGTCACTTGTTCATTACATTTCTGAGTGATCCTTAATATTGTTCATTGATTCAAGCATCACACCCCACAACAGAAAGTTTGGTTGCATTATCTTTGCTTGATTTTTTACCAAAACAAGTATCCTGTTTATTATGTCAGTAAAAGTTTGTTAGATGTTGAAACTAGATATTCACATTTAGAAAAAATTGATATTAGCCCTAGTTATGGCATCGACTAAGCTTAGACATTATTTTGAGACACATAGGATCCATGTTAAAACTAATTATCCTGTTAAAAATGTGCTTAGGAAACCTGAGATGTCGGGTAGGATGGCTAAATGGTCCGTAAAGTTAAGTGCATATGATCTAGTGTATGAGCCTAGAAATGCTATAAAGTCTCAGGCTTTAGCAGACTTTGTGGCTGATTTCAGTAGTGACATTCAAAATGAAGTAGACCTATAAGTACAACAACTAGGTGAAAATTCAGAATCTTGGACATTGTATACTGATGGTGCATCTAATGTAAGAGGTGTAAGATTAGGTATACTATTAAAATGTCCATAGGGGGACATATTACCCCAGGCTATAATGAAACAGAGTATGAAGCTCTGATTGCAGGATTAGAATTGGCTAGGAATATGAATATTAAATGTTTGCAAGTGTATGTTGATTCCTTGTTGATCACTAATCATTTCAATGGATCCTATGCAGTTAAAGGTGAAAGGTTAATTGAATATCTTGAAATTGTCAAAAGATTAGCAGGATATTTCAAAATTTTTACACTTGAACAGGTACCAAGAGAGGATAATGCTGAGGCAGATGCTCTGGAAAATTTGAGATCTGCAGTCAGGATACCGGAAGGAACTCAAATACCAATACTACATATTCTGTATCCTGCGATGGAACTCTTCAAGTCTCAGGATAGGGAAGTAGCAAGTATCCGGGATCCTGGTGATGAGTATCCTGAAGAGGATCCTGAATCCTGGACGGCCCAAATTATGAAATATCACAAAGAAGGACACATCCCAAAGGATGAGAATCATAAGGCTTTCAGGATGAAGGTATCTCATTTCTCTATTATAAATAATGTTTTGTATAAGAAGTCTCTTGCAGGACCATACCTTAGGTGCTTGGAGGATCCTGAAACCAAGGAAGTACTTCAGGATATACATGAAGGAGAATGTGGTAACCATACTGGGGGCAGATCGTTGTTCTCGAAGGTGTTAAGAACGGGATACTATTGGCCGACTATGAGAAAGGATGCTACAGAATATGCCTGAAAGTGTGATGCATGCCAAAGGCACAGCAATATACTACATCAGCATGCTGAACCGTTATATCCTATTGTATCCCCTTGGCTATTTATGAAAGGGGGAATGAATATAGTAGGAAAACCCCCAAAAGCTCCAGGAGGAAAGGTTTTTATGCTGGCAATGATGGATTATTTCTCCAAGTGGGTCGAAGCCTAGGCCTTTGTTCAAGTTAGGGATCAGGAAGTGGTATCCTTCATAAAGAGAAATATCCTGACAAGATTTGGGCTACCAACTGAGATAATCTGTGATAATGGCTCTCAATTCATCAGCAAAAGAACTACTGATTTTTGCAAAAGTTAGGGAATCAAGATGATCACATCGACTCCAGTACATCCTCAAGCAAACAGACAAGCAGAATCCTCAAACAAGATAATTGTCAACAACTTAAAGAAGAGGTTAGGTGCTAAAAAAGGAAGATGGGTAGAAGAATTACCGTTTATCCTATGGGCTGATAGGACAACTGTGAAGAATGCTACTGGTCAAACCCCATTTTCTTTGGTGTTTGGGGCAGAAGCAGTGATCCCGACGGAGATGGTGATAACCACAGCCAGATCAAGCCTCAGGATCCTGAGATAAATCCTGAAGCTTTATGTCAAGAATTTGATACTGTTGATGAAACAAGGGATGCAGCAAAGCTAAGGATGGCAGCATATCAACAAGAGGATATCCAAATCGTATAACAAGAATTTAAGGACTAGAAGATTTCAAGTTGGAGATTGGGTGTTGAGGAAAGCTTTCCAGAATACAACCAACCCTGCCGATGGAAAGTTAGCTCCAAAATGGGAAGGATCCTATGAAATTGAGTCAGAATCTGGAAAAGGAGCATACCGACTCAAGAATGTGGAAGGGGATATGTTACCAAGATCCTGGAATGCTATACACCTTAAAGCCTATTTCAAGTGAGTTTAGAATTTAATTTCTAACTCAGGATGGTATGAATTCTAATTCCTTTTAATATGATTATTTAATTTATTGTTTGTTGAAACCCAATACTGACTTAAGCATCGGAGGGGTGTTAGCCACCTTAGTTTAACGGTGTTTTGTAGAATATGCTTCGGGATGTTACTCCATGATATATACTCAAGATAAATCGAAAGATTAGAGGATTGGCCCCCTTTCTCACGTTTAAGGGATTCTGATCCCTTCAAAGGTTTAAAGATATTCACCTTTCTCTCGAATTGGGTTTAAACACCCCGCCTGGAGCGCAAGTTATCCAGGAATAGTTCAAGATAGCGGGACCAGTTCATGTAAAAGTGGCTGAAAATTTCGTTATTATTGGCTATATCCTGGATCCTTAAGGTATATGAGGATTGATCATCCTTTCTCACGAAAGGGTATTTTTATACTCTCTAAGGTTTAAAGGTATTCACCTTTCTAAGTCTTGGAGTTTATACACTTCCGCCTGTAGCGCACGAAAATGTGGGATTATCCCCAGGATACTTAGGGTTTATCCCCAGATTGTTTTGGATCTATCTCTAGGGTACTTAGGGTTTATCCCCAGTAATACTAAAGTTGCTTACAAATGTGACATCAATTATGATTGTGTTTACACACATTCTTGTCTAGATCAAGAAATTGCTTAGTATTCATGTATGTTGTGCACTAATACACAGGGGACATCCATCTTGATACATTGTAAATGGTTCGAAGAATGAAATTGAACTCAATCTCCTAAGTGTTGCAGACAGGGGACATCCATGATGGAAATGTTGCAAAGGGTTCAAAGGTTGGAAGTTGGAATCTATTCACTAAGTGTTTCTGGTATGATCTCTCCTTTTCATTTTTCGAAAAAAGCTTTATCTAAATAACCTAAATTTCTGGAGTTGTGTTTGGTAAAGGTTTATTGGAACATTTCTGATTAAAGTGCTCAGTATAATAGCAGTATCCTGACCAGGATATTTGGTCAGAATATTTGAAGTATAGTATTGGAAATAAAGGAAAAAACAATTTATGAAAATTTGAGCCAAACACATAAAATATAATTTTCAAAGGAAAATATAAAAAACAATGGATAAGGCTAGAAAGGTTAGTTTATTATTAACGTTGCAAAAGGTTGTACTACTGGTTTCGTCTCAAAACGAGACCCATTCACCAAAAGTACAACTAGTTTTTAAACATATTTACCTAAATAGTTGAAGGCTTCGTCCTGAAAACATGAAATCCCTCCACCTTCAACTGTTGATTGTTCAAAAAGCATACTAACGATTGATGACCAAGGGCTTAGTCCTGAAACTCAGGATCCCTCCACCTTTGGCCATCATATTATCTAAGTGTAGGAAAGTAAAATTGTTCAGCGTACGGAAGGGTAAATTGTTTAACGACTATAAACCATCAAATTTAAAAAAGTGGGCTCCGGCCTAGGCATCAATATCCATCATCGCCCACTTCGCCGCCCTCAAGCGGCGACACCTTCTTCAACCATCGATTCCTCACCAGCACCCGGTCCAGGATCAGCCCCAGCATCCTTCTCAACATCACCACCAGCATCCACCGCCATCTCGGCCGCCTTAGAAGACTCTCCAGCTGCAGGCTTCACAGGAGCGCCGTAAAGGTCATTCAGTTTAGTCTCCCAGGCTTCGATAGTCCAAGTTGGAAATTCAAAGCCTGCAACCTTGGCCTCATAAGCCATCTTCAACCTAGCCTGAAGGAGAGAAATGATGACGGAGCTCTTGAGGCCCTCCCTGTAAGAAGCCATATCCTGCTCATGCTGGACTTGAACGGCGTCAAGCTTTGCCTGAGCTTCATGAGAAGCCTTCTTCATAGCAGCTTGGTGCTCCTGGGTCATCGCCTTGAACTTGTCCTCATAATGCAGCGATTTGGCGGCGGCGATCATTCCTTGATCGGTGATGGTGACTTTGACTTTCTTCAGCTTGGCATCCAGCATTTTGTTGAGCTCGCAGGATTCCTCGTATAAGTGCATTAAACGCTCGAGGCCCTACAAAAAAATAGGTATTAGTATATACAAACTGATCAGGATATTAGTTCAATATATATATGCAGGATACAGGATAAGGATTTATATCTGGTTGAGAAAGGAAGTCATAAATCCGCTTGCTTCTACAAACCCATGATTCTCGTAAGGGAATGTCTTGGGAGTAGCAGGAGAATTAGTTTCCTTCCTCTTTCGGGCGCTGGAAGCACGAGTTTGGGTAGCCGGAGAAGGCTTGAGGATAGCAGTGGCCTTAGAGCTAGTGGGCTTGGACGAAGTGGCTGGTTTGGGACTTGGCTCCTTCTTGACTTGGACAGGACCGGAGTAACTGTCCAATTCTTCAAGGTCAAAGACTTCAGGGATCTTGGCTGGAGCTACATAAGAGGGGAAAAATCTAAACTCTTGAATACTTTTATATCATAATTAGTTTAATATGTACAAAAATAACTTGCATGAATGTACTTACCAGACATGTCGAAACTTGATTTCTGGCTTGAACTTGCAAAGGACAGGGAAAAGGTTCTTTCACTCTCTGGGAGTAGGTAGTCGTCTTTGATTCTTTGCTCTGATTATGCACTCGGTGGGGCTAGCTCTTTGAAGTTTGCTGCACAGAAAATAAAAATATCAGTTTAGGATATAGTTTCAAGATACATTTGGGGATATTCCTAAAACCCTAAATCCTACCAGAGGTCAACCACTTCACCGGAAGGTCAACACCCTTGACGATGGAATCTCTTTTTACAAAGAAGATCTTTCATTTCCACCCATCCTCATTCTTAGTGGCCTTGAGGATGAGGGGGTTTTTGGAAGTTGAAAAAAGAAAGAAACGGCTGTTGCCATGAGATCGAAGACGGTATGCAATAGGAAGATCCTCGATGCAGAGATCGAGAATGTGACGAGATTTGATTTGGTCCAACATCACCAAGACTCGCCAAACCATAGGCATGGTCTGGGCATAGCTGAGACCGGTAAGTTCAAAGAAACGGGAAATGAAATCTGGAAAAGGATACCGGAGCCCTATGGAGAAAGGGTAAGCCAAGAAACACACCCATTCATCGGAAGACACGTCCGACCGGATCTCCCGCTCGAACGACCGAATGATCGCTCCGGTGGGAAAGGCACCGGAGGCTTTTAGGGCGGCGATACCAACATTATCAAAGGAAAATACTTCTTTTTCAGGTTCCTTGAGAAGATGCTGGTCTTCGAAGGTTGGAATATAGTCGGCCGTGTGTGATCTTGTTCGACTAGCCATAAGGGAACAATGAGGTTTTACAAAGAAAAACAGAGAAGAAAAGTGAGAGAAAATACCTGAATGCTCTCGGATTATAGTGATGAGTATGCAAAGAAGTTGAGAAGATATAGGCCAAAGATAGGGATGATGAGTAAAAATCGCGTGGGAAGTTGCAGCTTGTCACTTCAACCGTCTTATCGTGTTAATTGCCTCGATTGACGCGAAGAGTTTAAAATATATCCGTTTGAATTTAGGAATTCTAACAGATATATTTTGGGGAAAATTGTTATGGGTGGTTTTCTGAACTCATATCATGGAATCATATCCTAACTTTATTATTTCTAATTATGACCAGGATACCGGATCAGGATATTGGTAACATCCTGATGCAGTATCCTGGCAGTTACTAATTATTCACGTGCATGTTATGGCTGTAGGCTCGTAACGTTCATGTGGACTTATTCTCCTGAAGACTCGCTCTAATCAGTTGAAAGAGGGACGTTGAAGTAGGAAGAAGAGGTCTCTAACGTTCAAAAGGGAATATTCCTGAGTATCCCTAGTTTATAGGAGAGTTAGTTCAATATTTATAACTATAAATAGAAGGCCAGATCGATAGGAACACACACTTCACTTTCTGCTCTCAAACTCTTACTTCTTTCTCTTGCAATCACGCACTAACACTCATCACTTACAATCATTGTATCACTTAGTAGCGATCTGAGCATTATCCTACATTGTATCTTGAACATTGAAGTAATAAGAAGAACAAGGCAGCCGACGATTGTCAGCTCCCGAGGTTTTATGCCGGAGATCTAGATTGATCAAGGGCTTTCCTCGTATATCCTGTGTCCATTTTTACTTTTTCAGCTCATTGTTTGATTGTTGATATAGTTTCATATCCTAGGACTATATCCTGAAACTGTTTTTGCAAACTAACAAACCAACATATTTTCCACAAGCATTACTAGCACACTACCTCACAAAACTAATTTGATCACTTAATTGCTTCGGTAATTTTTGACCAAAACACACATGTGCATATGTATCATTTATTTGACAAATTCTGTAATTCATTACAAATATTAGACAATTGCACTTTCATTTACACTACCACGTGTAATACACTAGTTTTTACGTTAACAATATTAGAAATGCACATGTGCATCTATATGTATCAACATGAAATAAGGTGTTTTGGTACACTACTTTGAATACACTTTCTCTTTCATCTATCATTCCATCCATAATACACAAAAATGCACATGTGCATTTTTGTCATTTCTTTGACAAATTCCGTAATTCATTACAAATATTAGACAATTGCACTTTCATTTACACTACCATATGTAATACACTACTTTTTACATCATCAATATTAGAAATGCACATGTGCGCTATATGTATCAACATGAAATAAGGTGTTTTGGTATACTACTTTGAATACACTTTCTCTTTCATCTATCATACCATCCATAATACACTACCATTACCTCCAACCATCCATAATACAACACCATTACCTCCTACCATCCATAATACAATACCATTACCAATATTTTCACTTTATTACATGTATATAAACACCATTTATATCATCCAATCAACATATTACATCATAAATTGACAACTATAACCAAACCATCAACCACTAGATATAACTAACCAAAAAACATGTATATAGGCCTAATTCTCCATTCAAAATCACAAACTTTTTGTACTAAAACACGTTATATCATGGTTATACATAATGATGCACATGTGCATTTTGAATATTGGTAATGTAAAAAGTAGTATATTACGGATGGTATTGTAAATTAAAGTGCAATTGTCTATTACTGATAATGTATTACAGAATTTGTCGAAGTAATGATACATATGCACATGTGCATAGATAATTGTTACTAAAAAAGGTTTTTTTTTTTTTTTTTTTGTAACGAAATATAGGGATTTTTTTAAAAATAATATTAAAAAAATTGAGTGCTTTTTTGATTTTTTTTATATTTTATTTTGTGTTCACATTAGTTCTCGCGGTTCTCGCAATAAGGGTGTATATATATATATATATAGGAGAAGGATCCGTTAGGAACCACCCGTTATTGCGAGAACCGCGAGAATCAATGTGAACACAACAAAAAAATACCTAAAAACATCTAAAAAAACACCCAATTTTTTTTACTATTTTTTTTTTTTTTGGAAAAATCGCTATATTTCGTTAATAATAAATAAAAAAAATTCGAGTAACAGTTATCCATGCACATGTGCATTTGTATCGTTTCTTTGACAAATTCCATAATTCATTGCAAATATCAGACAATTGCACTTTTATTTACACTACCATTCATAATACACTACTTTTTACATTAACAATAATAGAAATGCACATGTGCATCTATATGTATGAACTTGTTATAACATTAACAACACTAGAAATGCACATGTGCATCTATATATATGAACATGTTATAACGTGTTTTAGTACACCACTTTGAATACACATTCCCTTTCATCTATCATACCATCCATACTACACTACCATTACCTCCTACCATCCGTAATACAATACCATTGCTTTTTACCATCCATAATACAATATTATTACCAATATTTCACTTTATTATATGTTCATCAACACCCTTTATACCAGCCAAACGACATATTACAACATAAAGTGACAAATATAATCAAACCATCAACCACTAGATATAACTAAGCAAAACACATGTATATGGGCCTACTTCATCATTTAAAATCATAAACTTTTTGTACCAAAACACCTTATTTCATGTTGATACATATAGATGCACATGTGCATTTTTAATATTGATAATGTAAAAAGTAGTGTATTACATATGGTAGTGTAAATGAAAGTGCATTTTTCTACTACTGGTAATATATTATTGAATTTGTCCAAGAAATGATGCATATGCACATGTGCATCCATAACTGTTACTCGAAAAAAAAAACGTTTTTTTTAACAAAATATAGCGATTTTTATTAGAAAAAAATTGTGGGTTTTTTGGATTTTTTTTTAAGTATTTTTTTTGTGTTCACATTGGTTCTCGCGGTTCTTGCGGTTCTCGCAATAAGGGTGGTTCTCGAATGAACCTTACCCTATATATATATATATATAGAGTATGAGTTGGGTGGAAGTCTATTTTTCCTAGAAAGTCTAGGAAGGAATAAGAATTGGACATGTGTCATTGAGGGATTTTAAGTAGAAGGGCTATCATGTAATTTCACATTTTAATTTTATTTTTGGAATGTATCTTCATTAACTAAAATTCCATGATTTTCGGAATTTTTATTATTTTCGAATTCAAATCTGGAAGTCAATGTGTTCATTAACTAAAATTCCATGTCACATTACATCGCATATTCCATTGTTCAGAAGATTACTGGAATTTATCAGCATGTTCTTAGTGCTGTGTTTTAACAGTTTACAGGGCTAAAGTCAAATTTTTTTATAGATCCCACAATATAAAGATGGTAAAACACAGTGTATGAATCTAATTGCTGTTAAAACACAACTATATGAATCTGAATGCTAAAACACAACTGTATGAATCTGATTGCTGTTAAAACACAACTGTATGAATCTGAATGCTAAAACACAAGTGTATGAATCTGCTTGCTGTTAAAACACAACTGTATGAATCTGTTTGCTGTTAAAACACAACTGTATGAATCTGAATGCTAAAACACAACTGTATGAATCTGCTTGCTGTTAAAACACATCTGTATGAATCTGGATGCTAAAACACAACTGTATGAATCTGAATGCTAAAACACAACTGTATGAATCTGCTTGCTGTTAAAACACATCTGTATGAATCTGCTTGCTGTTAAAACACAACTGTATGAATCTGTTTGCTGTTAAAACACATCTGTATGAATCTGCTTGCTAAAACACAACTGTATGAATCTGCTTGCTGTTAAAACACATCTGTATGAATCTAAATGCTAAAACACAACTGTATGAATCTGTTTGCTGTTAAAACACATCTGTATGAATCTGAATGCTAAAACACAACTGTATGAATCTGCTTGCTGTTAAAACACAACTGTATGAATCTGTTTGCTGTTAAAACACATCTGTATGAATCTGAATGCTAAAACACAACTGTATGAATCTGCTTGCTGTTAAAACACATCGTCAAGAAAACGGAGATGATAAGAACAATATTTGAATGGTGATGATGAACTCGGTGATGGTGGAGATGGAGAAGTGTTTTAATTTGATCCGGTGCTCTCCATCGTTTCTAAAGTTATCTTCTTCCATGATTGTAGTTATTTTTGGTAGGGATTGGGGTTTCCAAGATGGGTTTGGAGAGAGAGGGAAAATCGCTTGAATTTAGGAACTGGGCGGTTATCTAATTGATTTAAAAAACGGCCATTGACAAAATTGCCCCTACTCATTTAAAACAATCAATTAATTAAACTCAAATATTACAAGATTGCCATTGATTTAATCTCAACCCTTAAACACACCAATCGGATGGACCAGATCGCTTCCTAGACTTTCTAGGAAAAACACACTTTCCGTGCGAACCCTACTCTATATATATATATATATAGGATTAGGTTCAAGAGTGAACACTAGTGTAGTTTGCGAACTGAGCGAACTAATCCTGGCCATACATATGTGTAGATCAATGGCCAGGATTTGATGATGAAATACACTAGTGTATTTTACAATTTGATGATGAAATCATAGCCATCCACGTGTGTAAATCAATGGCCAATATTTGTTCACTCAGTTCACAAATACATTAGTGTTCACTCTAGAACCCATATGTGTATATATATATATATATATATATATATACAGTGGAGGGTTCAAATGAGAATAATTGTTTTTGTAAGAAGAAAAAAGAAGTTTTAATCAATAAGAATGCTTCATTTTACTTCATTTAATATTTGCATTTAATTTTAATATAAGGGTATATTGGTAAACTTACATAAATCATTAATTTGTATTCTTCCCATTTAATAACTAACTAAATTAAATTTGTAACTCCTTTTCAAAATATATATTTTTTTCCAAATTAAAAAAAAAACAACTTAATTTAAAGTATAGAATAAATTACTAGTTGTGTAGGATTAATTACGAGTTGTGTAGGATATATTTCGAGGTGTGTAGGATAAATTTCAATTGTGTAGGATAAAATTCTATAATGTGTAGGGTATATGTAGGAAAATTTTGATATATGTAAGTTTTGTAGATTATATGTTGGATAATTAATGATTAGTTGACTAATTAATTAAAGAGAGAAAAATTAATGATATGAGTTATAAATGAAATAGTATTTTACTACTATGCCCTTTCTTCTTTTTCTTCTCACATTAATTTTTTTCTCAAATGAATCATCTCACCTATATATATATATATCCTATATTGGGTGAGGTTCTAAAGTGAACACTAGTGTATTTGTAAACTGAGTGAACAAATCATGGCTATTACACACGTGTATGGACATGATTAGTTCACTCAGTTTGCAAGCTACACTAGTGTTCACTCTTGAACATAATACTATATATATATATAGAGTAAATTACAAGTTTTGTCCTTTATGTTTGTCCCAAATTTCAGGCGCTGTCCTTTACCTTTAAAACTGACGAGTTTTGTCCTTAACGTTTCAAAATCCTGCACGTTATGTCCTTTAGGGCAAACCCAGTTAATTTTTTTGATTAAAACTAGTCATGTGACTTGCATGTGAGGGTACATTTGTCTTTTCACCATTATAGGGACTATTGTGCAAACTATTTAATATCTAGGGACTTAAAAAACAAAACAAATATCTAGCAACCAAATACAGATAGATGAATGACAGGAAGTGGGTGACAGCAATCAAAAGAAGATAGCAACCAAATCAGAAACAACACAATGCCCACATGATAAATAACTGAATCATGCTTCACATCCATCTGTTCTTGAACAAAGATTCAAACCTGAATTCAATCAAGAAAATCAAGATACAAACAAACTATAAAGCATACCCACTTCATAAAGATCTGCCGTTCTCAGAATCGCCATTCAAATCCACGCCACTGCCGGACTAAAAACCACCACCACCCCCACCTATCGACCACCGCTACCCCACTGCACCCACCATCACCACCGCAACAGTCCAATCATCAAGGTTCATCACCCACAGCCACCCCTGTTCAGATCTGAAAATCCGTTCGGATCCGATTCTACCCACCACAACAGTCCGATCATCGAAAAATATGCACCTACCTTCATCATGATCGTCGTTGTCGCCGATTCATCTCGAAACCACCACCACCGTCTTTATCGCCGGTTATTCATCTTGAACCATAAAGGACCATTAAGTACTTGATTTTGTTTCCGGGAGCGGCGGGTGGGGGAGGGGAAGGGGGAGGTGGAAGATCCTCTCTTAGGTGATCTTGATTTTGGCTTAGGGGAAGCACACATACCTGGTTCCACAACATCACACTCCTGGTTAATACCTAGGTCTTCATCAAGACGAGTAGGGGCTTGAACCTCAGTCGGAGACCTAATTGAGGTTTCAATCGTGCCTGAAACGGTTTGATTACACCCCAAATCAAGGTGTTGGGTTACCGATTTCTCTTGATTGGAGGCCGCACACTCCAATTGTGGAGAAAATATGGGACTCTTGCAACTATCAGACGCAATGGGAGGTAAATCAGGGGGTATCGGTGGTGGGGTGGGTGGGGGTGGTGTAGGTTGTGGGGAGGTGGGAGGTGGGTGAAGTCTGAGAGTGGCGGTGATGGTGGTGGTGTGAAGGGGATGGTGGTGATGATTGTGGCAATGATGTTGGTGGATGTGGAGTTGAAGGGGATGGCGGTGGTGGTGGTGTGAAGGGGATGGCGGCGGTGGTGGTGCATCTCCTCCGCAGGAGAGAGAAGAGAGAGAGTGAGAGTGAGGGAGGAAGAGAGAGTGTAGGTTTTAATATATATTTTGATTTTCAGATTTTTTTAAAATAATAGAGATAAAAAGACTATTATACCCTCATGTGCCTTGCACATGATCAGTTTTAACCAAAAAATCTAACTGGGTTTGGCCTAAAGGACATAACGTGCAAGATTTGCAAACATTAAGGACAAAACTCATCAATTTTAAAGACAAAGGATAGCGCCTGCAATTTGGGACATACATAAAGGACAAAACTTGTAATTTACTCATATATATATATATATAAATATAGGGGAAGGTTCAAATGAAAACCACTAGTTATTGTGAAAACTCGAAAACTAATTAAAAAAGCCAAAAAAAACATACCAAAAAAATTTTTTTTTTTTTTGCATTATAGTTTTCGCAGGTTTTTTTATATAAAAAAAATTTTCAAAAAAAAAAAAAAAAAAAAAATTTGTGTAGTGCACATGTGTAAACTACACATGTGTACTACAAAATTTTTTTTTTTTTTGAAAAAAAGTTTTTTTTCATATATAAAAAGCAGCGATTTTTATAAAAAAAATTGAAAAAAAAAAATTTTTTAGGCTTTTTTTAGTTAGTTTTCGAGTTTTCACAATAAAAGTGGTTTTCATTTGAACCATCCCCTATATATATATATATATATAGGGAGAGGATCATGAGAAAACTACATCTAAATGAGAAAACTAACTAAAAAGCTAAAAAACATACCAATTTTTTTTTTTACAATTTTTTATAAAAAAATCGCTAGTTTTTATGCATGGAAAAAAAATTTCAAAAAAAAAATTGTTGTACTGCACATGTGCATTATATGTGTACTACACATGTGCACTATATCCGTAATAGTGCACATGTGTAATACACCGAAAAAAACAATTTTATTTTTATTTTTTTTGAAAATTTTTTTGCATGCATAAAAACCTGCGATTTTTTTTATAAAAATTATGTTTTTTAGGTTTTTTTAGTTAGTTTTTTGGTTTTCTCATTTAAACTAGTTTTCTTATGATCCATCCCCTTATATATATATATATGGGACCGCTAAAATGAGAACCACCTCCAGTTGTAAGAACCGTGAGAACTTTTTGATCTGGGGCGAGTTGGACCAAATTTTTTTTTCATAAACGTAGATGCTTGTATTATAAACACATTTATAAAAAAAAAATTTCAAAAAAAAATGTCATGTGTGTAGTTTTGAACACCACAAGTTTGTGTTTACGGGTACCGTAAATTTTAAATAAAATTTAAGGGTCCCGTAAACGCAAACTTTGGGTGCTCAAAACTACACACCCGACATTTTTTTTTATTTTTTTTTTTACAAATGTGTTTATAATACATGCATCTACGTTTATGAAAAAAAATTTGGTCCACCTCGCCCCGTACGGTGTAGTTCTCACGGTTCTTACAACTGGAGGTGGTTCTCATTTTAGCGGTCCCCTATATATATAGGGTAAGGTTATTGTAAAAAAGGTTAAAAGTGTGAGAAATATTGTGGAGATGACATGTGCTTTCAATCTAAATTAATTTAAAAGGGTAAACAAGTAACTATATCATTGATTCAATTAATTCAAAACCTTCCATAACCGCCACCTTTTTTGTAGGAACATGATTTTTTTTTAAGATCTCTATAAAAACACTACGAATAACACTGCAACCACCATTCAACACGTATATAACATCATTCAATAATTATATAACATCATTCAATAAGTATATAACACCATTCAATAAGTATATAACATCAGTTTAAAGATCTCTATAAAAAACACTACGAATAACATTGCAAAATCACCATTCAACACATATATAACATCATTCAATAATTATATAACATCATTCAATAAGTATATAACACCATTCAATAAGTATATAACACTATTAAAGACACTACCTCCATTTCCAGAATGTGTTCTTAGTATAATGTTCATAGTATGCTTATTGTACATGGTGTTTTAAACCTGCATGCATGGTGTTTTACATCTGCATGCTAGTAGATGTTCTAGATTTCATATGTTAAAACACCATGGTGTTTTAAAAACCTACATTCAAGTAGATAAAAAAACACCACACTTTCCAGTATGTGTTTAAAACACCACTGCATGAACATAGACAAAACATCTAATCGAAACATATTTTTTTTCTCAATATAAGTATAGCAATATGGTACTCATATTAAAGATAAAAAAAACGCACGTTATTATGGTGTAATTTTTTTTTTTTTAAAATAAGTATAAAAAGTTATTGACGTTTAAAAAAAGACGAGGGGAAGTTGCATGTGCATTAATGTTAGTTTCTTAATTTAAAAATGTTAAATTTACCTGTATACCCTTAATCTAGATAATTAATATGTTTAATAATAAACATTATTCATAATTTTGTCATTATGATCTCAACCATTAGATCAAAGATCTAATGGTGTAGATTTTTTCTTACATTTCTCACAAAAAAACTCCTTTTTACAGGAACCTCTACATATATATATAGGGAGATGATCATGAGAAGAGAAGGAGTTGGGTAGAAAGTGAGTTTTTCCTAGAAAGTCTAGGAAGCAATAAGAATGCGACACGTGGCATGGAGGGATTTTAACTAAAAGGGCACTTGTGTAATTTGACATTTTATTTTATTTTTGGAATTTATCTCTCATTAACTAACAATGCATAAGATTATGGGAACTGTTTCTCCATGATTTTCTAAATGCCGCAACCTTCTCGTTCTTCGTCTTCGTCATCATCAAACACTTCTCCATCTCCACCATCTCCGAGTTCATCATCACCATCTGAACTCGATCTGAAATCGATCCGAAACGCGTCTCGTTCATCATTAATTATCCTCCATCTTTCAGTCACCACCCATAACCATCACCATCAACTTCAATCCGACAATCGCCTCTGACAATCACGTCCGACAAGTTCCAGCACCTGTTCTCTGTCATCCGATTCAAATACTGTTCATTTCATCTCCGATTTCTTGACGATGTGTTTTACCATTCATGCTGGTAATGCTAGAGGATTTCTTGACATTGTGTTTTAACAGCAAGCAGATTAATACAGTTATGTTTTAGCATTCATGTTGGTAATGCTGGAGGATTTCTTGACGTTGTGTTTTATCATTCATGCTGGTAATGCTGGAGGATTTCTTGACATTGTGTTTTAACAGCAAACAGATTAATACAGTTGTGTTTTAGCATTCATGTTGGTAATGCTGGAGGATTTCTTGACGCTGTGTTTTACCATCCATGCTGGTAATGCTGGAGGATTTCTTGACATTGTGTTTTAACAGCAAGCAGATTAATACAGTTGTGTTTTAGCATTCATGTTGGTAATGCTGGAGGATTTCTTAACATTGTGTTTTACCATCCACGCTGGTAATGCTGGAGGATTTCTTGACATTGTGTTTTAACAGCAAGCAGTTTGATACCATTGTGTTTTAGCATTCATGCTGGTAATGCTGGAGGATTTCTTGACGCTGTGTTTTACCATTCATGCCCGTAATGCTGGAGGATTTCTTGACATTGTGTTTTAACAGCAAGCAGTTTGATACCGTTGTATTTTAGCATTCATGTTGGTAATGCTGGAGGATTTCTTAACGCTATGTTTTACCATTCATGCTGTTACGATGCGTGACATTTGTCACGATGTGTTTTCTTGATTGTGTTTCTTCATGAAGGATAGAAGGAAGAGAGAGAGAGAGAGAAAAAAAATCGCAAGAAATGTGGGGTGGTTTATGGAATGACAATTATTCCCATATTTAAAACAAGCTAAATGACATATCTACCCCTGATTAATTAAATAATCCTATTTTTAAGACACACATATTACCAAAATGCCACCAAGATGATCTCAACCATTAAACACACCCATTGGATGGCCCAGATCGCTTCCTAGACTTTCTAGGAAGAACACACTTTCCGCAGGATCCCCACTCTCATGAGAAAACTACATCTAAATGAGAAAACTAACTAAAAAAAGCTAAAAAACATACCAATTTTTTTTACAATTTTATCGCTATCTTTTATATATAAAAAAATTAAAAAAAAATTTGTTGTACTGCACATGTGCATTATATGTGTACTACACATGTGCACTATATCTGTAATAGTGGACATGTGTAATACAACGAAAAAAAGATTTTTTTTATTTTTTTTATTTGAATTTTTTTTCCATGCATAGAAACTAGCGATTTTTTATAAAAATTTGTAAAAAAAATTGGTATGTTTTTTTAGGCTTTTTTAGTTAGTTTTTGGTTTTCTCATTTAAACTAGTTTTCTCATGATTCATTCCCTATATATATATATATATATAGGGCAGGGATAGTGTACATTAGTTCAAAAGTGTGAGAATTGTTTTAAACCATTAGATCTTTGATCTAATGGTTGAGATCAATATGAACCAATTTATAAATTGTGTTTTAATTATTTGGACTGATTTGAAAATTGTAGGGGTAATAGTGTCTTTGTATATCTTTTAAATTAGGTAACTTCTCCTAAATTCTAGCGATTCACTCCTAAATTCCAGCGATTCAAATTTAAACTTATTCTAAAATTTGGATATTCTAAAAAATCTAGAAAATATGTAACTGCTACAAGAAATATATAACACTATACATCCATCATATAATACTATATAACACCATATAACACTATGTAACATTATATAACAATATATAACACTATACATCTATCATAGATATGATATCAGAAAAATATAATACTATATAACACCATATAACACTATACATCCATCATATAATACTATGTAACACCAAAAAACACTATATAACACCATATAACACTATATAAATATATATAACACTATACACTTCTGAACGAGATGACACAAATTCGTAGATTAATTCTTAAATTGTATTCCTATAATTAAGGGTGGCGGTTATGGAAGGTTATCAATTAATTAAATCCATAAGAAAATTAATTGTTTACCCTTTTGAATTAAATTTGATTTGGGACACTTGTCATCACCACAATATTTCTCACTCTTCTCACACTTTTAGATTAATGTACAGGATCCTCTACCTATATATATATATATAGTACACTTTTAGATATTTTGTTATTATATAAAAGACTGATTTACGGAGGAGAGAGAGCATGTAGAGAGAGAAGAGAGTTTATATCAGTCTCACCTTCAACAACCTCCCCACATGTGAGGGGCATGTGACCAGGATTTAACGGTTGAATTGGATGGCGTTAGGGGCGAGGAGTGAAATAGAGATAAGCTTCATAGATCAGGGAGTAAAATGGCTATTTTTAAAGGTTTGGGGCAAAACCGTTAAAGTGGCCAAACCACAGGGAGCAAAACGAAAGTTTACTCATATATATATATATAGGGGATGGTTCAAATGAAAACCACTTTTAACGCGAAAACTCGAAAACTAACTAAAAAAAGCCTAAAAAACACACAAATTTTTTTTTCAATTTTTTTAATAAAAATCGCTGGTTTTTATATATAAAAAAAAATTTCAAAAAAAAAAAAAAAAAAAAAATTGTGTAGTGCATATGTGTAATAATACACATGTGTAGTGCACTACAAAAAAAAAATTTTTTTTTTTTTTTTGAAATTTTTTTTTTATATATAAAAAAACCTGCGAAATTTGGTTTGCAGAAAAAAAAAAAAAATTTTGTATGTTTTTTTGGCTTTTTTTAATTAGTTTTCGAGTTTTCACAATAACTAGTGGTTTTCATTTGAACCTTCCCCTATATATATAGGGGCCGCTAAAATAAGAACCACCCCCAGTTGTAAGAACCGCGAGAACCACTATCAACCAATTAGATGCTGCCATTCAAAAGGGTAATTTGGTAATTTACCATTAAATGTCATTTCCATCTCTCTCTCCTCATTTATTATGTGCCAGACCCTTGTCTCTCTCACCTTTTAAATCCATTTGCCATTTTTTGTATTTGTAATCCATTTGTTTCTAATCTTTCTGAAACCCATCTCTCCAAACAAACACACACCCCCGCGAACCCAAACCCCCACCGCCACACCCCCCACTCCGGCGGCTACAGTTGATGTTGCAGCCCCTCATCCGCCGCCACACCCCCACTACGAATCTCTCTCTCTCTTCTGCGACACTCTCTCCCACTTTCTCCATTTTTCTGTGTTTGTAGGGGAAATCGGGATGGATGGAGTGTGCAGATGTAGGATCAGTGGGTGTTTAGGGTTTTTCTAAGAAAAGATGGAAGAAGAAAGAGCAGGGGCGGAAGGCGGTGGTGGGGGCGGTGGTTTTGGTGGGAGTTGTGCAGAGGCGGAGGGCTGTGGTGGTTTTGTGGGGAGACCGGTGGGGGTTTTGTGCAGAGACCGGTGGTGGTTTTCTGGACGACTGGACCTTTTGTCACCACTTGTTGATTTATCTGCTTCAATGGTGATTTTTGATTATTTTTTGGTAAAGTTGTGAATGCTATTTCTTTTTGGGTTTGTTTTTACTGTCATTTTTGTTGCTACTGCCATTTTGAATGTTTAAATCGGTCAGTGAAGGTGGGTTTTTTATTTTGTTGAATATGGGTTTGAATCTGGGTTTGAATCTTGTGGGTTTGAATCTGGGTTTAAATCGGTTGTGAATGTTGAATCTGGGTTTGAATCGGCTGTGAATGTTGAATCTGGGTTTTGAATCTGGGTTTGAATGTTGAATCTGGGTTTTTAATTTTGTTGAATCTGGGTTTAAATCGGCTGTGATGATGCAAAAAAAACTGACGATGGCGCGGCAAGGATGGCGGAGGGTAGGGTTTTGAACCTGCAACCCCACTTTGCAGCCTCTGATTATCGGAAAATCTGAGCCAAAACTTCGTTTTTTTCAAGAATCCTCTCGTTCTTTTGATTTTTTGAGGCGTCGATGATGATAACAAAGTATCTGCGACACATCCCGACTGTGCGATTTTCTGGGTGCGTTCGTTTTTGCGTAAAAACGTTTTGGTAAAAAAAAAAATTTAAACCGTAAACTTTTTAACGTAAAACGTAAAAAGTTTTTACGTAAAACATTTTCCGTAAAAAGTTAAAAGTTTTAGGTAAATCGTAAAACGTAAATTTTTTTAGAAAAACGTAAAAAACGTTAACGTAAAAAAACCGGCGCGTAAAACGTAAAAAAGGTTAACGTAAAAAAACGGGGCGTAAAACGTAAAAAACCGGCGCGTAAAAGACTATTAACGTTAACGTAAAAAACCGGCGCGTAAAACGTAAAAAATCGACGCGTAAAACGTAAATAACGTTAACGTAAAAAACCGGGGGCGTAAAACGTAAAAACGACGCGTTGAAAAAACGACGCGTGAAAAAGCCAGGCGTAAAAATGGTGCGTCAAAAAACGAGGCGTGAAAAGGCCGGGCGTAAAAACGTAAAACGTTAAACGTAAAAATCTGTAAATAAATCTGAATTTAATAATGCTTAATAAAAAAACTATTTCTAAAAAATAAAAATCTAATATAATAATACCAAAAAGTAATAAAAAAACATTAATGACAAAAAAACAAAATATAGTAATTTACTTAAATACCCTTTTGGATTAAAATATTAAAGACATAATAAGACAAAAAATACTTAATATTATTTTTAAATACTTTTAATCTCATCCATCCATCTTCTTGATCTAATGGCCAGAAAATGGTTCTCGCGGTTCTTACAACCGGAGGTGGTTCTCATTCTAGCGGTCCCCTATATATATATATATATGTGTGTGTGTGTGTGTGTGTGTGTGTGTGTGTGTGTTGAGGATCATTACAAAACACTAACTATTGCGAGAACAAAAAGAACAACTCTAAAACACTAAATTTTGGGATTTAAGTTTGTTGTTTTTTTTAAATTTTATGTTTCTTATATTCATATGTGTATTGTATATACAAAAAAAATCATAGTTTTTTTACCTACACGTAGCTTACGTACATGTTGGTAGTTTAACCTACACATAAACTACATATGTGTAGGTTATACAAAAAGTGAAAACTTTTCATATTTTGTTTTGAATTCTAGTGTAAGAAACAATAAATCTTGCATTTGCAATATTTTCATTTACTTTTTAGGTTTTTAGGATTGAAAAAATAGGTGATTCATTGTGTTCTACGTGTTCTGCAATAGGGAAGTCCACCCTATTTGAGAAACTTGAGAAGCAATCTGGACCGCACATTTTCCCTAAGCAAAAAATGCAAAAAACAGTTGAAAAAAAATGCAAATTTTTTTTTTTTTTGGAAAAATCGCAGCTTTTTCTTTAAGGATTAATTTTTTTTTTTTAGATTTATACACATGTGTATATTGTTAATCTTTTAACTATACATATATGTATATTGTCAATTATACATATATGTATATACATGTTTAAAATTGAAAAAATATGTCTTATAAATCCTAAACCTTAAACCATAAACACTAAAGCTAAACATTAATGCTAAACCCTAAACTCTAAACCCTAAAGCTAAACCCTAATTCTAAACCCTAAAGCTAAACCCTAATCATCATCATCATCATCATCGTACTCAGTATATCCCACCAATAGCAAAAGCTAAGGTAGGGTCTGAGGAGGGTGGGATGTAGACAGCCTTACCTCTACCCTGTAGGAATAGAGAGGCTGCTTCCAATGAGACCCCCGGCTCGATTGTGGTTTTGCATCAAGCCTTGGACATAAGGCACATAACACTCAGCAATTGAGACAAACGCCAATTGGTGCATGTACCCCCTTGTCTTTCGGCTATCAACGCCACCACATGATGCATGATTAACCATCCCCTCTTTTAACGTTATTTTCACGAAAAAGCTAAACCCTAATGCTAAACCCAAAAGCTAAAGCTAAACCCTTAATGCTAAACCCTAATGCAAACCCTAAAGATAAAGCTAAACCCAAAAGTTAAAGTTAAACCCTAATGCTAAACCCAAAAGCTAAACCCTAATGCTAAACCCTAAAGCTAAACCCTAAACCATAAAGCTAAACCCTAAACCCTAATGCTAAACCCTAAAGCTAAACCCTAAACCATAAAGCTAAACCCTAATGCTAAACCCTAAATACTAATTGACAATAGACATATATGTATAGTTAAAAGATTAACAA
The DNA here is from genome assembly GCA_030545235.1 of Helianthus tuberosus. Taxonomy (NCBI): domain Eukaryota; kingdom Viridiplantae; phylum Streptophyta; class Magnoliopsida; order Asterales; family Asteraceae; genus Helianthus; species Helianthus tuberosus. Next base: position 103,785,293 of record CM060407.1, read on the forward strand.
TATACACATGTGTATAAATAAAAAAAAAATTAATCCTTAAAGAAAAAGCTGTGATTTTTCCAAAAAAAAAATTGCATTTTTTTCACCTTTTTTGCTTAGAGAAAATGTGTGGTCCAGAATGCTTCTCAAGTTTCTCAATTAGCCTACTATTTCTCACATGATCCTTATCCTATATATATATATATATATATATATAGGACAAAGATCCGTTAGGAACCACATCTTATTGCGAGAATCGCGAGAACCAATGTGAACACAACCAAAAATGCCTAAAAATAGCTAAAAATCACACAAAAATTTTTTTTTTTAATATTTTTTATAAAAAAATCGCTACTTTTCGAAGCAAAAACAAAAATTTTTAAATTTTTTTTTTTTTAAAAAAAATTTTGCTACTAAAAGTAGCGATTTTAACATAAAAATATTAAAAAAAAAATTTAGATTTTTTTTATTTTTTTAGGTTTTTTAGGGTTTAGTTTTTAGCATTTTAGTTTGGGGGGGGGGGGGGGGGTTAGGTTTTTTTAGCTATTTTAGGTTGTATTCACATTGGTTCTCGCGGTTCTCGCAATAAGGGTGATTCTCGCATGAACCTTACCCTATATATATATACACACTATGTTTTGTTTATGTATTATGGTTTAACCACCAGACTTTCACACATGCTTGCTGCACACAATGATCATCAATATTTGTTGCATTGTTATGATGAATAAAATAGGCATTTTAATCCTTTCAGATAAACAACTAAAACACATGTAAATAAAATGTTGGACTGTTTGTATAATTTACTTTTTTTTACGGCAAATTTGGATGACTGACGGACCACTGGAGTATCATCGTGCCATCAGCGGAACCACCCGATCATATCCATCTCCAAAAGACATAATGTCTATACACCAATTCAGGAGGAAACCTAATAAATATAGGAAAACCCCCTTTGTGGGAATCGAACACAGGACCTATTGGTCCCAAAGTTTTATCCCACCACCAAAATGCCACTAGGCTATAAAGCCATGGCTGTTTTACTCAAAAGAGATATTCATATATATGTATTAAGGGGAAATCACGAAAATGGTCACTGCAACGCCGTTTTTTCAATTTTGGCCAATTGACACCCCTCGACGAGCCGTTTCAGCATGCTGAAACGGCACAAGATTTCCTTTAAACGGCCAGCCAACCTTTGAGTGCCACGTGTCCGACAAAGCATGTAACGGCTTGAGCTTGCTGCAGTCCACGCCACGTGTCCGACCAAGGTTGAAAGATCTTAGCCGAGTTCCTTCAACGAGCTAAGCCGTGTGCTTAGGGCGTAGCTGAGCCGATACCGTACAAACGTGGTCCCCACTTCTGCAAGCCAAGCCGTTTCAGCTGGCTCCAAGCCGGTTCGCCCCATTGTCCAAGCTGTCTCAGCTGCTCCGAGCCGGTACAGCTGGGTCCGAGCCGGTACAGCTGCTCAAAAGTAATTGATGAAGATGACAAACAATTTTCAAATGAATTATCAGGATTTGGCTGGTAGTCGTTTAAAACATCATAATTTTCTTCATCAGTACAGAAATTCAAATCAGGAACTTTAAATTTTTTTGGAGGTGAAAAACTAGATGACCCAGCACAAAACCCTTCAACGACATATAATTTATAAATTTCAAAAATATTTTCCAGAGCAAAATTATAAAACATTGCAAGATCTTCATCGTTTATTATATCGATTGGATCAATAAAGGAAGACAACCGACACGATAACTTCGTAATGTTTGTAGAACTACACATGTTTGACACTTTACTTAGAAGAGCAGTGTATGAAAGGTTGGGTTCAATTTCTAAACCACGTCTACTTGAATCAGCATCAGCATCAGCAACATACTCCAACTTTCCGTTAACGATTTCCCACTTTCCGCCGCTGTATACAACCAAACGAATCTTCATAATTTTAAGTTGGTAAGTTCCTTCTACAAAAGCTAAATGTTTTGATAACTTTAGATGAATCTGTTGCACAAACACACAGAAAAAAACATACAAATATAAATCTATAAACTAAAGCATTGAAACAGCTCGGAGCCAGCGGAAACGGCTCGAACCATAGGTTGAAACGGCTCGGAGCAGCTGTACCGGCTCGGAGCCAGCTGAAACGGCTCGGAGCAGTTGAGACGGCACAAACAGTTAAGCGAAACGGCTCGGAGCCAGCTGTAACGGCTTGGCTGGCAGAAGTGGGGTCCACGTGTGTACGGTATCGGCTCAGCTACAGCCTAAGAACACGGCTTGGCTCGTTGAAGGAACTCGGCTAAGATCTTTCAACATGAGCCGATTGTAACGGCTTGGCTAAGATCTTTCAACATTTGTCGGACACGTGGCGTTGACTGCAGGATTCTCAAGCCGTTACAGGCTTTGTCGGACACGTGCCAATCAATGGTTGGCTGGCCGTTTAAAGGAAATCTTGTGCCGTTTCAGCACGGCGAGGGGTGTCCATTGGCCAAAATTGAAAAAACGGCGTTGCAGTGGCCATTTTTGTGATTTCCCCATGTATTAATTCATCACATCTTGATGAATAGTAACATATTTTGTCTTGTGTGATTTTGTGTGTTTTTTTTATAAGTTTATTTCTTATTTTTATACTTTTGTCATAAAAAGTTAAACAAACCTAACTTCTTTATTATTTTAGTTTTTTTTTTTTTCATAAAAATTTGAACAAACCTAACTTTTTTATTAGTTTTTGTTTTACGTTTTTTCCTGGATTTAGTCGTTCAGTTGCCAGTTAGCATAGTGTTTGGTGATCACATTTGGTCCCTTGGTTGTGTTTCGTTCGGTTGTTATTTAGCACGGTATTTGGTAATACGTCATGTGAGTCACTTGGTGTTAAAACATTCGTGTTTTGTTTTACGTTTTTTTTTTCGGTTTTGGTCGTGGTTCAGTTGCTAATTAGCACAGTTTACGTTCTCCGGCCTCGCAACGCTGGTAACACGGTTTTACGCCCCATCTCGCAATGCGAGGGGCTTAAGACTAGTTTAAATAAATCCATTACTGTTTTTTTTTGTCTCTGTTCGAGAATGTACTCAAATTAAAAGAAAAAAAAAAGATTTTGTGAAAAGAAAAGTAAATATCATCTTCAGACTTCAGTCCCAATTCCCAGTCAACTTTATTCATCGAGAGCACTTTCTAAAACATAAATTGAAAAAAAAATAATGCTTTTTAATTAGAAAATATGAAAAAAAAAATTAATAACATCGAAAGCACTTTCTAAAACAAAAATTAAAAAAATAATGCTTTTTAAATTTGAAAAAGGTTATTTTAAAAAAATTAATAAACAGTTAAAAGAAAATAAAACTACTTAAAAAACGTTCTTAATTTTTTTTTTAATAACACTAAAAGATAAAACATGACAAAAGAAAAAAGAAGCACAAAAAGGTTTTAATTATATTAGAGTTAAATGCTTGGTTGGTCCCTGTGGTTTGCGAAAATTGCAGACTTGGTCCCAGTGGTTCACTAATTACACGCGTGGTCCTTATAGTTGTAATTTTTGCACTCGGGTGGTCCTTGACACTAACCTAAGTTAAATATCTCAGTTAAGTGTGTGTGAAATGTCTGTTTTACCCTTCTTCCCCACTTCACCTTTTAAAACCACCCACCACCACCAACTGAAGTCACCGGAGAAGAAGATGATGATAGATCTAGTCTCTTTCTCCGACGAGATTCAACACTAAGAAATGATAAACAATGCGTGCCAGTCACGTCACCCACAGGATCCACTAGACAAACACTTTGTAGATCTCGAGACGAAGCTACAGATGATGTCAGAAGAGATCGCTGCTTCACTCGAGGAACAAAGCTCCACCGCGATCCTCTGTGTTCCTCGCTCCACGCGTGACGTCATCCGCCTCCGTGATGACGCTCTTTCTCTCCGTTAGTCTGTTGATTCCATCCTCCTGAATTGCAGATTTCACCAGCGATGATTGAGTTTCGTTTCATCAGCAGATTTTACCAGCATCATCATTGTTGAAGGAATTTGAAGGGTTTTGTGATGAATTTTATTTGGGGTTTTCTAGGATCGATGAGAGAGACATGAACGGGAATGGAAATTGCAAAGAGAGAGAGAGGATTTTTAGGGGTTTTGTGGGCCCTCTGATTTATTGCTGATTATAGGGTTTTGGTTATGAATTTGAGTTCAGAGTTGCAGGTGACACGGTGGTCGGAGTTACGGGGTGAGGGTGCAGGTGGTGAGTGTGGGTTACATGGTGGTGGTGAAGGGCGGTTAGGGGTGAATGGTGATGGTGATTTGGGTGTGACGTTGAGTAGCGGCGGTGGTGGAGATTTTGATGGTGGCAGAGGTGGAGATGTATGGTGGCGGTGGTGGAGATTGATGGTGGTGAATGTGGTGATGGATGGTGGCTGCTATGGTAGGAGAGAGAGATGGGGAAGATGAGTGTGGGCGTGTGGCCATCTTTTTCTTCTCCGGTGACTTCAGTTGGTGGTGGTGGGTGGTTTTAAAAGGTGAAGTGGGGAAGAAGAAGAAGGGTAAAACAGACATTTCACACACACTTAACTGAGATATTTAACTTAGGTTAGTGTCAAGGACCACCCGAGTGCAAAAATTACAACTATAAGGACCACGCGTGTAATTAGTGAACCACTGGGACTAAGTCTGCAATTTTCGCAAACCACAGGGACCAACCAAGCATTTAACTCATTATATTAACATGAAACTTGAGGGGAGGTCTACATTCATTAAAAATAAAGATTTAGAGGTACGTTTAGCAGCCCCTTTAAAAATATATGGAAATTAATTGCAAGTTATGACGTATCCAAAAATGAAGATACTCCGAGTATGATGATTAAATAAAACTAATGAAGAGTTATGACATATCCAACGTGAAAAATTAGAGGATTTCACTAAATTTACATACAAATAAATATACCTGTTATTTATGTTCACTTTCACTGTGTGAGAGCTACACGACGAATCAAACTGCGTCTAAAAACAAAGCTATGATGGATGAGATGTTGATGATCGAAGTTGTGATTGGAACCCTATATGATGTGAAACACCGTAACCAGCTATATGTTTATGAAGATTCGGATCAGTCGTTGCAATGGATGGTGTGTCGGTCAGTGGGAAGGTGTCGTGTCGGGTGTGTTCATGAGTTGCTGCTGAGACGTTGGTTCAGTGAGTGTTGTTGCCGCTGAGAATATGAGACTGCTCTTGTTGTCACTGCTGGGTCAAGGTTACCACTGCTGGCTCGCGAGTTGCTAATGCTCATGGACTGCTAGTGATTTCTTTAATAAGTTTCACAATTATTTTCATTCAAACAAGTCCATGAGCTTAAGAACCAACTGGAACGAGTAATCTTTTCATATGTGTAATAAAAAGTGTTTCGGTTTTTTATAATATTAACCAATAATAATAACAATCAAGGTTCATATATTTTCTAGAGATCTTTTCTTCTAGATCATAAGTGAAAAACAATAACAAATTCTAACCTACAACCTTCATATGAGGAACAACCCGACTAACGACATGGTGAAAACTTAAAATGTTTATATAAACTACGAACAACGTGTCAAAAAAACGTGAATACAAGTTCTTGAATCATCCGGCTTTAGATGTTCTTGCTACAGGTGGAAGTACAACCGAATTAAGGTCAGCAGGATAAGGAGACCACAACCCTAATCCTCCCCTGCTTTCTTTTAGTCCACTGTTGTTGCCTTTAAACTCATTTAAGGATTTAACCCACTCGATTTTAGAGGAATGTTCACGAGTGTGTGAGTGTAATATAAAAATCGAGTTATATTCACAGTTTGGGAACATGAAGAACTTGAAACTGCCCTTTAATCTGTAAACAACAAACCCGAAACTTAACTGATCTCTTGGCGTGAATAGATTCACCTCGTTGAACCACAGGCAACTAAATAAGTTGTTCAGTGGTGTATGTTCGCGTATAATTATAGCTCCTTCTGGTACATCTGGTTTACAAGAAATATGACATCAGACTTCAGAACAATGTCCAACTAAAAGAAAATCCAAAAGTAAAAATATTTGTTTTCTACAGAGTTTCAATTCATAATAATCCATCTTTACAAAATATTAACATCGACACGTCCATAATTAAAGATAAACATCTCTAATATACAGTTGCTAGCTAATTCTTGAAGTGAAAATTTTATAGAATAAAGTTTTCATAGTGTTCCAATAAAGTCACTTAAACTTGTTTTTGTCTCAATTAACTCACTAAAGTTTCTAGTAGTGTGCTAATACTAGATTTTTTACGTATTCGAAAGCTCGGGTGCCTTTATTTTTTTCCCAAAAAATAAGTTTATTACCCTAGGTTTAAGAACTAATATCTGTTTTTTTGTTTATGTTTGTGCCTATACGTCTCTATACCAGTTTAGTTCTTTACCTGGAGATGAAAAAGACCCCCCTAGCTCACCTGTGGAAACTTCTGAATTACGTTTGTGCCTATATGTCTCTATGCCAGTTTAGTTCTCGGATATTCAGTTTCTTGGGGAGTTATGGATAAAGCATCGAGCAGGGATTGAGAGGCTATAGTGGTTCTAATGGTGTAATCATGAAATAGGCCTCCTACAGGGTGGTTCTTTTTTCTATATGTTTGTCCTGGTGTCAATTCCTTTGGTATATAGCTTCTTGCTGTTACCAGTTTTGTAGAAAAAAAAAAAACTAAGTTCTTTAAGATGAAGATAGGGGTGGATGTTTTGGTGGGGTCCACATTTAAAAAAATAGAAAAAGAAAAATTAAATGCCACATCAGCATGATAACTTGTTAAATAGGTAAAAAAAATTCATTGGGACAAAAAAAGTTTTGAGCGACTTTATTGGAAGACTATGGAAACTTGGTTACCGTTTCATGAAGTTTTCCATTTCTTTAAAGTCGGCTCTTTTTACTCAGTAACCATGAGAACCCGTTACCACAAAACTCACTGGACCTGTAAATATCCTACTAACCTACGGAATCAGTTGCATCTTACGCTTGGCCAGTAGCCTTTAAGAGGCTATTCCTCAAAAGTCAGCTAATGATAAGCGCCTGATTCCGAGCAGGAGCCAAAACTAGCTTCAACTGGTTTCTTGCCTTAATCCGTTGAAGGTCACTTGCCCGCTGGTTAGGTGGGTACGGGTAGGGCACGTTAGTTTTCCCTAATGGGTTCTCATAGTTAGCATAAAAAATAAGTAAAATGTGGACTCACATACAGAACATTTTCTTAAACTATGTTAACGGTCAACATCACAATTTTCATGAAATAAGGCTATGATTTAAGTATATAACAATAAAAAGATGTTGGAATGTTACCGCTTCTGGTTTGCTTCAACGGGGTCCAAGGCTCCAATCCCTCATAACGATATATTTTCATGTGGTGATCAATAAGAGGCCGAGCATATCGCTTCCTTCTTTTGTTAGAATCAGCCTCCTCGTATATGTTCTTATGATGCTTGTGCTGAGCTATGGCAAACGTATGCTTTCCACGCCACAAATATCTGTCCATGTCAAAAGCCTTAGGAACATTCAGCCTTTATATAAATTTTAAAATTATATATACAACAAAATGACTATACCTTTCCAACATAAGCAAAGGATCAACAATTAGCTCCATTTTTCCATCAATCCAGATGCTGTATAGAGCTTGAGGAAAAAGCCGATGAGTCAATATTTTAGGAACCTTCCCGTTCCTTCTAGGCTCGTCATATGGTGGATTCTTAAGCACGATAAGACGCCAAATACCGACCCATTCATCGTCTCTCACACTAACATTACTCTTTATAAAATCTAAGGATATCTCATCCACCACCATAAGAAAACAAAACAGTTTCTTGGATCTGGGACTTACATTTGATGGCTGATGAGGTGTATCATATCCGTCAAATATTCCAGACGCAACCACAAATTTACATTTTTTTACATATTCCTTGTCTTTGGGAGACATTTCTGCACCCCCGTTTCTCATAAAACCACAATGTACCTAATAAGGAAAAGACTAAATTAACCCTCTATGAATTGAAATCAAATTGACAACACAAGATAGTTAGACAGGTGAACTACCTTCATGCTTGATTTGAGCTTAAAACTATCGTCTCTCTGTTTCCAGCTTTGATGACCTCCAAATAGTGGAGAAGACTGTGACCCATTTGTGCTTGCATCATCCTCTTCAAAGTACGATAAACTTTGAACAAATTTTGAAGGAGACCTTTTTTCTGGAATAACTACTTTTTCTGGGTCACTAGCCAGGGGAATAGAACATCCTAATATAACATATCAACGATATAAACCTCTATTTTTGTAAAGATTTATAGTTTTCAAACATGGAATTCGGTAGCAGGCTTACGATGTGGCGGAGTTACTAGCCCCATTGTGTGTAACATCTGAAACACTGTGCTGTCTTTGTTACAAATAGCTGCAGAGTAGCAATAATGAACATCAATACATACAATAGAAACATGAAAGAAAAATAAATTGTATGCGTACAACTCCAGTACCTGAAAGGAAAACAAGAGATGACTGGCAAGTCCATATATGAAACAATAGAACAGCTAGAATGAGCAACATCCATAAAATACCACCGACTAAAAGCAAACGAATGAATCCCCTTTTCCAAATGATCTTAATCGGGTAGTCTGAAGATAATTTATCTGCACCTAACAATAGGTCATATCACCATCAATGTTCATATCAAAAGCCTCTGAATATGTGTGCACTTAAAACAACAATCTATGTCATGTTCTTTGATTATCTGGATATCTTAATCCATGATGCATTGATGCATCACAGAGTATGTAATGAAATACAAGTTATACAAGGTTTTTAGTGCTGCAGGGCATATTGCATCTAAATCAAGTAAGAAATCTATGATGATTAGCACATACGCAAAATCATAGTCAATTTTTGCAAGTTACCTTTAATCTCAAATATAACTTATCTGCACCTAACAATTGTTCAAATCACACCTCAACCCTTTTAGGGGCCCAAAGCAAGATGCAATTTGGGAGTCTTATTCCAAAGAGAAAATTTTCTGGGCCGGCTCTATCAAACAAACTTAGGCGTAAGCAGTTTTCGCTAGGACCAAAGATACCCAAAAACCAACCCAAAAAAAGACCGGAATTGGACTGAAACGTTATACTTCGATGGGTCGTTGGTTCTCTAGTATAGCAATATTGGTTTTTGGGGTGAATACTTGGTTGGACATCTTCAGTTAAAGTGTTAAACATTTGAAATATATGATTGCTGCCAAATTATTTCTATCTACCATTTTACAAAACTGGAAGTGATGCCTGGTGTGCCTGTCTTGGTTACTATTAACAAATGTGTGGGACTAAGTTATCAGGAAATTTCACTTTATTTTGATGAAAGATGTCAGCAATTTGCTTCTTTTTAATCGCATTTCTAAACAATTATGCAGTTGTCTATGAAAAAGAAAAGAGTAGAAATACATACTGGGGAGCAATGGAATGTGTGATTTATCACTGGAGTACCATCGCATTGCTTACATGTCAAAACCCAAAACAGGGCCTCTTGTTCTGTCTTCTAACCTTTTATTTTGGAAAATTGATGATGTAGTTTTTGACTTTTACTTACTGTTCTCTAACTCCCCACTTAGTTACTATCAAGGTGTTACTAGGTAGTTAGTTGTGAAAATATTTGTGAACAGTCCCAGATCCACATGAAGTCAGCCCCACTACACTTACCGGGAAACTGAAGAAGTATGCTTTTGCCCTAAGTACTGGTTAATTCTTACATCGATTTTATGAGCCCCATGTAATTTCCGGGTGGTTTGTAATGCCTATGTTCTGCTTTGCTATTTTGATATGGGTTCATAGCTATAGCTTTGGGAGTGATTTGCAAAGTTTTATCTTCTTTTCAGCAAAAAAAATGTACAAGTGGAATGGAAATACTTAGTTTGTTAACTGATTTATTCAACCATGAAATGAGCTAAAACACAAGTTAAGTAATAACATACTAGTGGAAGCAAGCGCGTTGTGGCGGGAGCTCGTTACATATGCAATTTAAGAAAAAGAAACGATTATAAATGTATGAACGCATATTGATACAAACATGCTGTAAATTAAGGCTTTTAAGCACATGCTAACCTTTAAACCATCAATATGGTAACAAATGCTTGGCAAAGTGTATACAAGTATATAACTGTTATATAAAACTATACAGCCAACATAACATATAAAATTACCAAATATACGGAGTCACTTGACCTGTTCAATGGATATTACCCATTTGACCCTTTCAGTGAAATTAATTATTTAACCTGCTTAAAAAATTAATGATTAATCTTATGCATATGATTGGTCACATCATTTTGTTTAAGGATTTTAAAACATTAGGTTCTTTTGCTCAATGAGATAGTAGAGAGCATCAACCTGACCCTTCAGTTCATTTCTTTCAATTCATGATCACAACAGTAAAGCAGAAACATAATGAATCACACAGTATGTAAGTTCCACAAATGTTTTTACTACTGCAGGGCATATTACATCCAAATCAAGTAGAAACCCTAATAACAATTAGCTAGATTACAAATACAAATTGATGATATCACAAATTACCTTTGATGTGGAAGTTATCAACTGAACGGTCAGGCCGACGGCTTGCGCGTAGAGAGACAGACCGGTGAACGTCATTATCCATACTTGGAGCTCTACTACATTCAGATCGAAGGGGAAAACACTAACTACTTTATCAGAATAGTTGAATCTAAGGAAGAAACAATGGAGTTTTCAGTACCTTCAGTGTGGATGATTGAAGTGCTGTCGAATTCTGAGAAGGAATTACAGCGGTGAAATCAGCAATGGCAACGAGTTTTTGTGTCTAGATTGCAGGAAATGAGGATGCTCCGTTTTTGCAATTTGTTTTGGTCTATCGTCGGCATCAATTGAATTGATAGTGTTTAAGTTTGGTGGCCGGAGATGGCAAAGATGAAATCTGTGTATGATGATTGATGAACGGAGACGGTGAGGTGAGGTGCCGACGGTCGAGGTGGAGAAATGAAACGTGAGATGTGAAGTGTGGGGTTTGAGGTTCAAAACTACCCCTCCGCGTGTTTTCATTACTACGAATTTGGGATCAGATCTCGTTTTACGGGTTAGGTTCAAAACTGAACACTAGTGGATTTACGAATTGAACCAACTGTGTAAATCAATAACCAGGATTTAATCATGAAATACACTAGTGTATTTTAGGATTTGATAATGAAATCCTAGCCATACACGTGTGTAAATCAATTGCCACAATTTGTTCACTCAATTCGCAAATATACCAGTGTTTACTCTAGAACCTCACCCTATATATATATGGTCAAGATTTAGAGAGAACGGTGAAAAGTATGAGAACGGTGAGAACGATTTTGGTGGTGACATGTGGCATTGATGCTATATTACACTAAGGGGTAATATTATCAAAAAAACTCACTCACATGAACTGGGTGTTCAAATAAAACGCCATAAAAACACCCAATTCAGAAAAACACGATGAAAATACCCAGTTAAAATGCCATAAAACACCTAGTTCAGAAAAACGTCATGAAAAAACTCAGTTGAACACGTCATAAAACACTTAGTTCAGAAAAACGCCATTAAAATACCTAGTTAAAAAGCCATAAAAACATCTAGTTTAGAAAAACGCATAAAAATACATAGTCTAAAACGCCATAAAACACCCAGTTCAGAAAAACTCCATAAAACCCAGTTAATTTTTTTTCGAAAAGTATATCAATAGTATACTCGTTGGAAAGATTAAAAAACACTGAGTTTTATTGGTTTGATTTTTTCGAAAAATAATCACGTATAAAAAGATATTGTCGTTTAAATATGATGGGGGGAAATGGCACGTGATTAGCATGTGCACCTTTGTTTGGATCTTCCTATTTTACCCCTCCTGGTAGTTCCAAGGCCCCTATTATTTACAAAAATGTCACCGCATCAATCTCAACCACAAACCACTAAGATCTTGTGGCTGAGAATCGTTCTCACCATTCTCACACTTTGAGGCGTTCTCTCCCGATCTTGTTCCTATATATATATATATAGAGGCCGGTTATTATACAAATAACCTAATCGTACATTATGTACGCTTCATCCACAACCGTCAGATCATCTGATTTAAACAGCGTGTTTTACTATTAAATTTATCAAATTAAAATTAATACAAAGAAACCGCCAAGGTTAAAATCGTCTAATGCGAGATCAAAACCCTTGATAATCAGCAAACAAAAACCTCAAAAATCATAACGTAAGATTCTAAAATCAAAACCGAAATCGAAATTATAACAATTAATCAAAAATCGATCGATTCCTATTCACCAAATCCTTATGTGAAAAATGAAATTATGATGAATTTAGAAATTATGAACTAACACAAATCGATGGACACGTTTGTGAACTTCTGATGAATTTATAAATCGAAATTATAACAATTAATCAAGAAGATGATGCAGGTTGTGAGATCATGTGCGAATTTATGGACAATGCACAAGCGATTTAAATTAAAAAAAAATTCTTTCAAATTTCATATAGTGTGCGAATTCATAACAATGTACATGCGATTTCGATAAAAAGTTAAGTATTCCTTAAAATTTCATATAGTGTGCGAATTCATGATAAAGCATTGCGATTTCAATAAAATGTTAAGTATTCTTTGAGATTTTATATAGTGTGCGAATTTGTATCCATTCAAATGCGATTTCGAATAAAAACAGTGCAAAACAATTAAAAATTGTTTTCTCTTAAAAATGCAAAAAAAAAATAAAAAAATAAATAATAAATAAATAACTAAAAAAAACAAAATACGAATCTAAAAAACTAAAAATAGTAGTATTATATATAAAAAATACTTGATTTATGACCGATGTGACTGTAAATTGACATGTAATGATCAATTTTACAATAATTACTATTGAACTTACCACCCTACCTACATAATAAATTTACTATATTAATATAAAAAACCTAGATATAACTACCTTCCATATTAAGTCATACATAGAAGATTATCAAAATCACACACAAAACATACAAACAAAAATGGCATCTGATGATTCAGAACAAATAAAAAACATTGCAATCAAAGAACTATTGTCAACTCGCACGTTGACAGAACTAAGCACTGATGTCAACTCTTCTCATCTGGTTCTTGATGTGCAGGGTAAAATTCTTGAACAAATCAAGAAAAATCAAGATATATGGAAACGCCTACTTCAAGAACCACCATCAAGCTTCAAGGACAGAGCTTTGGATCACATAAAAGAGCAATCTCGAGCTGATGACTTAGCCTTCTCTTTCCTGACAGATGCTCTGAACACTGTGAAGAAGAAGATGGAGTTCAGCTCTTCTGAACGTGATAAAATCTTTTCTTCAAGTAACTAAATTATCTTTTTAATCCTTTTGTGGTTGTGGCTCTGTTAGACAATAACAATTATTTTATATTTTGGGTATGTATTTAGAACACATATTATATATTTAGAACACATATTATGCTTGCTTATAAAAATATTAAATCGCATGAATGATATTGCCCTGTTTGTCACATAAAAAAAATATAACTCAAAAAATCGCATGTAATAAAAGTGAAATCGCATGTTAGAGTTATTATAAACTGAATCATATAAAATCGCATGTTTATACATTATAAATCGCATGTGAAAAAAGATATAAACAGATGAATATAAAAAATCGCAAGTGTTTCGTATAAATTCGCATGTCCATTTAGAAAAAACTACTCATCCTCATCATCTTCCGAAACCTCCTCCCACTGATCTTCTTCTTCAGATCCATTATCACTACTGTAATCTTCAAACTCATCTTCCTCTTCATCATCTTCAACCTCATTGTCTTTGTCTCTAGCAACATTTTCGATCTGGATGCCCTTCTTCTTCTTTTTTTGCTGTTTACCTTGTAGTTTGGCTTTCAGCTCCTCGCAAGTCCGAATGTCATGACCTTTTACATTACATACGCTACATGTCCTTGACCTTTTCCCCTTGCGGCTGATCATTTGTTCTTTCTTAGATTTAATCCTTTTATGCAAGCCGCGACCTTTGTTTCTTATACCAGCCGGCACACGGACAGTAGGATGAGCATTAGTTACTGGTTGTTGATAACCAATCAACTTTGAAAATCGGTCAAATTTTGGACCAAGTTGCTTGGTTATTCGACTCTGATCAACTCTCTCTTTAAGCTGCATCATTTGATCCCTGACTAAAACAAGTTGATCGAGGTCGGAAATCAAATTGCTAACCAAATACTCCCCTGTGTGGATGATTTCACGAGCAATCCGTTTAGCCTTGTGTTGCACATCCTTGCCACCCACATTTAAATTGTACTTCACATTTAACTCATTCGGCACCACATCCTTCGTCCATCTCTTCATAACATACTTGTTTGGTATTTCTTTAACACCAAACATCTTGAAAAGGAAATAGATGTGTTTGCAAAGCAGCCCATACTGCTCAAAACGCAAACAGCTACATTGTGCAGTTACATCATTTTCAAGGTTCTTGAACCACACCTAGGAAAAACCAACAAAAAAATATATATATATTCAAAATTAAAATCGCATGTGTAACAAGACAATTTCGCATGTCTTAAAAAATATGTAAATGAATAAATTTTGAAAATCGCATGATAAAAAACAAAATCGCATATTGTAAGATGATAATTCTGAAAAAAAAGAAATTCGCATATATGTTATCAAAAAATCGCATGTGTGAAATAAATATGCTATAATACCTCCAATAAACCATTTCCATGTGCTTTAAAGTCCTTCAACATTGTCCTGATATGTGGACCCTCTACTTTGGTGTCCATCGGCAGACATTCAGAAATTGTACCACAAATCTCTATTTGCTGATCAAAGAATATAGACCTGGTGAATCTCTTAGCAGCATCTTCTTCCAAAGAAGTTCCGGTCAAATCAGCAGGCTCAGTATATCTTGAAATATGATCATTCTTTCTATGATTAAAACGTTGGACATCCATTGCACCGTCGAAATGATTCATAAACTCTACGAGAGTGAGTTGTGAATTAGACACCTGGCAGAAAAAATGGTTCTCACTCTCTGATCTTGAGGTTGTTCTCATAAGTCCCGACATTGGCTCGTGTCGGTAAAAAGCCGGAATCCACATGGATCTCATCACAAACATATCATCGATCCATTTGTTTTCTGTGAGACCAAACTCAATCATCACCAACTTCCACTGTCTCTCGAATTCTTCGGGCTCAATCGAATCAGTCCATACAATGTCGCACATCCTCCTTTTAAACTCATCGTTATTGCACAACTCGTGTCCAACCTATGACAAATAAATGCTTTTTATATCAACCTATAACAAAAATATATAATATACAAAAAAATAACACTAACAGAAGACAATATAGCATACTATACCTTATCTGCCACTTTTTTCATTATGTGCCACATGCACAATCTGTGTCTGCTGACATGGAAAACCTCCTCAATAGCCTGTTTCATAGCAGGGTCTTGATCAGTCACTACAACCTTTGGCTGCTGACCAAATGACTTTAAAAATGAATTCAGAAGCCATTTATATGATTCAATGCTCTCCGATGCCAACAACCCAGCTCCAAATGTTACATTTCGACAGTGGTTGTCAATGCCAGTGAACGGGACAAACACCATATTGTACCTGCACAACACATGCGAAAATACGTTGAAAACATGCGAATTACAAAAAACCACTTGCGAAAACAAAAGTATAACATGCGATATAGTCAACACCAATTTTACACATGCGATATACACAGCTCATGAAGACATATAACATGCGAAAATAGTAAAAAAAAAAAACATGTTTGTCTTCAAACACTAACCTGTTTGTCTTGAAAGTTGCATCAAAGGATATCACATCCCCAAATTCCATATAGTTAAGCTTGCATAAACCATCAGCCCAGAACAAACAATTTAACGTTTGCCATCATCAACAGAATATTCAAACGAATAATCAGCTAAATACTGTTTTTTGTCAGTCATCCTATTAATCACCATGTCAGCATCATATTCTCCTATATAGCTGTTAATTCGCTTCCTAAAATTTTTGCAATCATCAACCGTGGCACCAACGTTCTCGAAACCACCATAACGTTTCCTCGTTATATGGAAAGCTTTGGCAGGACCAAGGTTTAAAGTGCCTAGTTCCCATACCATCTCCTCCTGGACATCTGACAATTGTCTGTAAGCTGGCAACATGTGAATATCATCTTGGCATACAAACTTATGATTATGGCCATCAACAAATCTCTTTACAGTATATAATCTACCATCCACAGTGCAAATCATAAGTTGAGCTTTGCGTCCAGTTCTAATAGTCCCCTTGTTCCTTGTTTTGAATTGCTTTTTTGACTTCGAACGATCGTCAATACACAATGGCTTATGTCCCTCTTTAGAACAAACAAAATACTTAGTTTTGATTATACCACCACTGTGTACTTCACCACCTTTCCGAATAGAAAAACCAGCTAACTTAGCATATGATTGATAAAACGCATATGCTTGTTCAATAGAGATAAATTGCATTCCAACCACAGGTGTAGCTGATGCTTGAACCTCCGGAGTGTAAACCCTTTCATCTAAATGAATCAAATCAGAAAAATAAAAAACATGCGAAATCTATAAAGAAAACATGCGAAATTGATGATTTTGATTAATCTGATTTATCTATGCGATTTAATATACCATAGCATGCAAAATACTTAAGGAAAAAAACATCAAATGCGAATTGAAAGACTAATAACATGCGAATTTGTACATGTTGCTTTCATGTCAAAAATATACTCAACATTCAAACTTCAAAAACAGTTACAAAAATGTAAAATCAGAGGAGCGATTAAACAAAAAACAGGTATACGAACAATTTAGAGATCTGAATTAACATAATTACCATTAAAACAATCGTTTAGAGCACTTGAACTTGCAATTGGATTTGAATTTGCAGATGGCGGATTTAAAACATCCTCAATAGAAACTCTCTGATATGCAGATAATTGAGCATGATCACCGATAGGTCGACTTTCTTCAACATCAACAACATTTGCACGTCCAGTGCTGCTCTGTGGATCCATCGAAAAATTAAAAACAACTGAATAAAACCCTAACACAGAAGAACGATAACTGCAAATTAAGAATTATGAAAAATTTGAAATTGATTCGAATGATAAATACTGGGATATTAGTGTAACGAACTTCTCGCTCGCTGATTGAATGAAGAGACGAATTTACCCTCAGATGATTGAATTGATTGTCTCATTTAACCTTATATATGAAAAAACCAATCAGGACACGTGTATGGCTATTATGTTCGCGTATATAATGTACGATAAGGTAATTTGTACCGTACTCTTTACCTATATATATATATATATATATGTATATATATTGTGACAACCCTCGTAATTCCATGTATTCCGTACAATTTGTTAATGATAATTAAAGTGCTTCACGACTGTATGGAATCATTTAACTGCTTTCTGATTTCTGTGTTATACTTACATGTGCTTGTTAACATACTAGTAGTATGCATAAAAGTTACTAAATAGTCCGTTATGCTTTCCTGAGTGTTAACAATTAAAAATGTTACAAAAATATATACATAGGACACCTCACGGATTAATTAAGCACTTTAACGGAACAACACCGAACCGAACAACCGGACTTTACCCGGAACATAAAAATATTGCCAAACACATTGTTTTTACTTTTCTGAGCTAGTTAGGGTCCCCGAACACCCTAACACACTTTATATTATAACACACATAACAATACACTAACTATATCCTTGGAAACCAACTAGAATTGTAACTAGATCATCATCACCTAACCCCATACCCCCCCTACTCGACGGTCACCAAGGGGTGACCCACTCTCATTTTCTTTTGATTATTATAATGGCACATGTTGGTGGATTAGTAACACATTATATGTTGGACAAAGAACAAACTTGGTTTATAAATTAACACATGAGATCATAAGCTTCTCTCCTCAAACACCCAACTCCAAATTTCTCTCCTTCCCCCTTTCTTCCCTCACGGATGAACACCATCACCACCATACACCCACCATCAAGCTCTTGTCCAAGCATTTTCCATACACTCAAGGGTGCAAGAGATCATACAAGTAGGCTTGGTGCACTCGGAAGTTCAAGAACCACTCTAGTCTTCTTTTATCCACCACTTTTACGCCTTGTTTCTCCCCTAGCCTTGTGCTAGTAATAAGTGCTCTAAAACTTCATCTTGTTCTTATTTTTAGTGGTTAATAGATGATTGAATGGTGAAATATTAAGAAACACTAAAGAACATGAACTAAGTCTTGAACATAATGGGTAAAGAGTGGATAAAGAGAAAATATATGGTTAAATCATGACCGTCAGAAAAGCAATGCTGATAAGAAAAGAAAACCACTCGAGAAGATTGCTCAGATACGGCAACGAATGGCGGCAGCTCGTGACCGTCAGAAAAGCTATGCTGATAAGAAAAGAAAACCACTCGAGTTCCAGGTTGGGGATCGAGTGCTACTTAAAGTCTCACATTGGAAAGGTGTAGTTTGTTTTGGCAAACGAGGCAAGCTCAATCCGCGCTATGTCGGACCGTTCGAGATCATTGAGAAAATTGGCAAAGTCGCTTACAGGTTGAATCTACCTGAAGAACTCAGTGGAGTTCACAACGTATTCCACGTGTCAAATCTGAAGAAGTGTCTGTCAGATGAGACCCTCATAGTTCCTCTCAAGGAACTCATAATCGACGACCAACTGCGATTCGTCGAAGAACCAGTAGAGATTACGGATTGAGATGTTAAGATTCTCAAGCGTACCAGGATACCTCTTGTCCGAGTTCGTTGGGATTCCCGTCGTGGCCCAGAGTACACCTGGGAACGAGAAGACCAAACGAAACTCAAGTACCCCCAGCTGTTTAAGAAAAACGCAACCACTACTGAGGCTGAAGCTACTGCAGAATTTCGGGACGAAATTCCAAATCAACGGGGAGATGATGTGACACCCCAGGAAAACCAGGAAAACAACGCAACTTAACTAGCTTCCTCAGTAACCACGTGCTAAATTTCGGGATGAAATTTTCTTAACAGGGGGAGAATGTGACAACCCTCGTAATTCTATGTATTCCGTACAATTTATTACTGATAATTAAAGTGCTTGATGACTGTGTGGAATCATTTAACTGCTTTCTGATTTCTGTGTTATACTTACATGTGCTTGTTAACATACTAGTAGTATGCAGAAAAGTTACTAAATAGTCCGTTACGCTTTCCTGAGTGTTAACAATTAAAAATGTTACAAAAATATATACATAGGACACCTCACGGATTAATTAAGCACTTTAATGGAACAACACCGAACCGAACAACCGGACTTTACCCGGAACATAAAAATATTGCCAAACACATTGTTTTTACTTTTCTGAGCTAGTTAGGTTCCCCGAACACCCTAACACACTTTATATTATAACACACATAACAATACATTAACTATATCCTTGGAAACCAACTAGAATTGTAACTAGATCATCATCACCCAACCCCATACCCCCCTACTCGACGGTCACCAAGGGGTGACCCACTCTCATTTTCTTTTGATTATTATAATGGCACATGTTGGTGGATTAGTAACACATTATATGTTGGACAAAGAACAAACTTGGTTTATAAATTAACACATGAGATCATAAGCTTCTCTCCTTAAACACCCAACTCCAAATTTCTCTCCTTCCCCCTTTCTTCCCTCACAGCCGAACACCATCACCACCATACACCCACCATCAAGCTCTTGTCCAAGAATTTTCCATACACTCAAGGGTGCAAGAGATCATACAAGTAGGCTTGGTGCACTCGGAAGTTCAAGAACCACTCTAGTCTTCTTTTATCCACCACTTTTACGCCTTGTTTCTCCCCTAGCCTTGTGCTAGTAGTAAGTGCTCTAAAACTTCATCTTGTTCTTATTTTTAGTGGTTAATAGATGATTGAATGGTGAAATATTAAGAAACACTAAAGAACATGAACTAAGTCTTGAACATAATGGGTAAAGGGTGGATAAAGAGAAAATATATGGTTAAATCATGTTGATCTTGTGTTGTTATGATTCTTGTTGATTTCCTAATGATTTGCTGGTTAATATTGATGTTTGACGTTGTTGTGATCACTAAACATGTTAACGGAATCAATCGAACGCACTTTAGAATGTTAAAGACTGAAAACAGAAAGCTGTTTATTGATTTCAGCCGACTTCAGTTGGCTGTAACAGGACCTTAATAAAACGAAAAATGTATTTTCTGAAGTCTAGATTTATGTATTATGAAATACGGTTCTAATGGCACTGGAATCATAATTTTTGGACTTCGTTTACTATTTTTAAAGTGTCGTTTTGTAGCAGCAGCTAGAGCTGCATTTTCACTGCTGAAAATATGCGTTATGTTTTCCATTATAACTTGAATTCTGTGTAGAGTTAAATCATGAAATATGTACCGTAGATGACCACCGATGTATTTGTTATTCCCTCACTGGAATTTCATAAATCGGACTTACGATGAATTTTTAATAAATTATTCCGTGGACTGCAATCAGAAAGAGATGAATCTGATTGCAGTCCGGAAAATGATTTTTTATAAAATATTGGTGATGAACTGGATCCCGATATTTTTATACAATAATATTTGGATCGTTTAAGACATTCTGTAAAATTTTGAGAATTTTTGGAACAAGTTAACTATTTTATTAAAATCCTCGAAAACAGCCCAGTTTTGAATATAAAAGCTGAAACGACATAAGTAGTAATTTGCGTGTCTAAATGTCGGGAATGTTATCTGTGAATGATCTAACATGCTATATGTCAATAAAAGTGTTATGTGCAAAATCGTATGTTTATTTATGAACGGGAATAGATGGGAAGTTTATATGGGCATGAACCGTTGAAATAAATGCATGTTATGTGGTAGATACGTGTAGGAACTTTGTGCTCTATTTGAAAACCACTAAATGACTAACTGGTAAATTATACTAGGACGTGATTGACCGACCTTGACTGTTAGCTATTTTTGAGAGTCAAATCGAGCAACCGAGGTGAGTTCACACCCTTACTAAGGTATGGGATTCCCGGTGGTTGGGAATGGGATTGAATGACTACTTATACTATCAACACTACTAGACTACTTACTACTGTCCTCGGATTGGGAAGGGCACTTACGTAAAACCTACGTAAAACTCATACTTACTACTGTCCTCGGATTGGGAAGGGCACTTACGTACAACCTACGTAAACTCATACTTACTACTGTCCTCGGATTGGGAAGGGCACTTACGTAAAACCTACGTAAACTCATACTTACCACTGTCCTCGGATTGGGAAGGACACTTATGGATACGACTAGTCTAGTAACATACAAAATGGGAAGCCCCCACTAAATATCGTAAAGGTTTGGGAATCTAGGATAATGGGTAATACATGGTTATGAAACGAACTTACGATTTCTGATACGAACTCATTACCTAAACAACCAACTGTGAACTCGCTCAACTTTGTTGTTGATTTGTTGTTACATGCCTTGCAGGTCGTTAGGTACTTATGGAGCTTGCGCGAGGAAGAGGTCGTTGTGGAATAGGGACTGTTATGTCCCGTTCCTAATAAATAAACCTTATGAACTTATGGAACTTATGTTTGGTCATTAAACTTATGAACTATGAACTTATGTTTTGGTTTCACGTTTTATGCTTTCGCTGTTTAAATCCGATCTTGGTTAATTTAAAGTCGGTTTACTTCCTTTTGGTCACCAATCGTAATGTGGTTGGTTTTATTTACTTAATTGTGTCGTTCAATATGATTGGTGGCCCGATCCTGGTCATGTCACGCCTCCAAGTGGTGACGCTCCGCATGGTGGATTTTGGGGGTGTGACAGATTGGTATCAGAGCCATTGGTTATAGCGAACTTGGTTTTAAAAAGGGGAAAAGCTTTTTGATAAAACCAGACTATAACCTGTACAGTGCTCAACGATCCACAACGACGCTTCGCTCCACGTGCAAGACTCGACACTATAGGTGATACGATTCATGTTTATATTACCTACTTGTTAGTTACATAGAACATTGCTTATGGTATGCTTAGATAACATAGTATCTACTACTTGAAAACTTTGTGTGATCACTCTCTTCTGTCATTCCACGCTTGCGTATTGATACGACGCCCTTCTCACTTGTGTCCTCTGTATGGTGAAGATCATGAGTGGACGAATCAACCTCACACAAGCCCAGCTGACGGCTTTGATCAACGAACAAGTTACTGCGGCACTTGCAGCCGCTCAAGCAGGAGGCCAGCATGCCCAGCCGCCTATGTGCACGTTCAAGACTTTTATGGACTGTTGTCCTAGTACTTTCAGTGGCACTAAAGGGGCCGTTGGACTCCTCCACTGGTTCGAAAAGCTTGAGTTGGTCTTCGAAATGTGTGAATGCCCTGAGGCTCGTAGGGTGAAGTATGCCACTGGTACCCTCGAAGGCACTGCGCTGACTTGGTGGAATGCGCAAGTTCAAATGTTAGGGCTGGTAGCTGCTAATGCCACCCCATGGAACGACTTCAAGGAACTGATCAAGCGGGAATACTGTAATTGTGATGACATTCACAAACTGGAAGTGGAGTTCTTTAACCTGAAGATGATGGGGTCAGAGATAGAGGCGTATACGAAGCGATCCAACGAACTGGCAGTGTTATGTCCAACTATGGTGGATCCTCCCATTAAGCGTATCGAGCTGTACCTCAAAGGCTTGGTACCAGAGATTCAAAGCCATGTGACTGCTGCTAACCTTGCTACCATCCAGGATGTTACTCGTCTTGCTCATCGTCTCACAGACCAGGCAGTAGAACAGAACAAGCTGCCTAAGCGTATAGGTGTTACTGTTACTACTACTTCTGCTATTCCCAGTGACAACAAACAAAAATGGGATGGAGCCAACAGCAAGGGTTCAACTACAGTTCAGTCCCAGGCGCAGCAGCGAAAGATTGATGACTACCAGAGTCCTGGTCAGCAATCTTCTGGTAGTCAAGGGTAGGGTGGATATCGAGGAAACCACCCAAAGTGCAACAAATGCAACAGACACCACAGTGGTCAGTGCAACAAGGGACGTTGTCAGAGGTGTCTCAAGATGGGTCATGAAGCCAAGGATTGCAGGAGCTCACGACCTACAAATCAGAATCGTCAGCAGCAATAGCAAGCATCGCAGAATCAGCAACAACAACAACATGGCAACAGGGGATGCTTTCAGTGTGGTGCTGAAGGTCACTTCAAGAGACACTGCCCGCAGTTAAATCAGAATCAGAACCACAACCAAGGAAATGGGAACAATAATGGGGGCAACAATGGGGGAAACAATGATGGCAACGGTGCCAGGGGTCGAGCGTTCGTGCTGGGGCAGGGTGACGCAAGGAATGATTCTAACGTAGTGATGGGTTAGTTCCTCCTCGACGAATTTTATGTTACTGTTTTATTTGATTCAGGTGCCGATACCAGTTATGTGTCTCTAAAAGTTAGTCAAATGCTTAAGCGCACCCCAACACTTTTGACCCCCAAACACACAGTAGAGCTAGCAAGGTAAAAGTCTCGAGGCCACGCACGTAATCAAGGGTTGTAACCTCGTCTTAGCTGGTCAGACCTTCTCTATCGATCTTATTCCTATCGTTCTGGGTAGTTTTGACGTTGTTATTGGGATGGATTGGTTATCTCATCAGCAAGCGGAAATTCTTTGCAACGAGAAGATTGTTCGCATCCTTCGTTCTAGTAAAGAACCCCTCGTGATTCATGGCGACAAGAGTGGTGCTGTCGTAGGCATTATCTCTTTCCTTAAGGCCCAGAAGTGTTTGCGAAAGGGCCACACTGCCATTCTAGCACTCGTTACTGGCACATCAACGGACGAGAAGAGAATTGAAGACATTCCTATTGTGCGCGATTTTCCCGAGGTATTTCCTGAGGAATTACCTGGTCTTCCGCCGCATCGCCAAGTTGAGTTTCAAATCGAGCTAGCTCCTGGAGCAGCACCAGTAGCTCGAGCACCATATCGTCTAGCTCCATCAGAACTCGAAGAACTGTCTACGCAACTACAAGAACTCTTGGAAAAGGGTTTCATACGTCCTAGCTCTTCGCCTTGGGGAGCTCCAGTGTTATTCGTGAAAAAGAAAGACGGTACCTTTAGAATGTGTATTGACTACGGCGAACTCAACAAGGTGAGCGTGAAGAATCATTATCCTCTTCCACGTATTGACGACTTATTCGACCAGTTGCAAGGGTCGAGCTATTACTCTAAGATTGATTTGAGATCAGGCTACCATCAACTGAGAGTCCGGGACAAGGACGTCTCTAAAACAACATTCAGAACTCGTTACGGCCATTACGAGTTTCTGGTTATGCCTTTCGGATTGACGAATGCACCAGCGGTCTTCATGGATCTCATGAACCGAGTGTGCAAGCCTTACCTAGATAAGTTTGTCATAGTGTTCATCGACGACATCCTGATCTATTCTAAGAGTCAGGAGGAACACGAGCAGCATCTACGACTTATGCTGGAACTTCTTCGAAAAGAGCAGTTGTATGCCAAGTTTTCGAAGTGTGACTTCTGGCTTCGTGAAGTATACTTCCTAGGCCATGTGGTAAACAAGGATGGGATTCATGTTGATCCATCCAAGGTAAACTCGATCAAGAACTGGCCTGCACCCCGTACACCAACAGAAATCCGCCAATTCTTGGGTTTGGCGGGATATTACAGAAGATTTATCAAGGATTTCTCAATAATTGCGCAACCTCTCACTTCACTGACTCAGAAAGGTGTCACCTATCGTTGGGGTGATGCACAGGAATCTGCTTTTCAGCACTTGAAAGATAGACTTTGTAGCGCGCCTATCCTCCCATTGCCTGAAGGCACAGATGATTTTGTGGTTTATTGCAACGCTTCCATCCAAGGGCTGGGTTGCGTGTTAATGCAACGTGACAAGGTCATTGCTTACGCATCGCGCCAACTTAAGGTTCACGAAAGGAACTACACTACGCACGACTAGGAATTGGGATCAGTTGTTTTCGCACTTAAGATATGGAGACATTACCTGTACGGTACCAAGTGCACCATTTACACCGATCACAGGAGTCTCGAGCATATTTTCAAGCAAAAGGAGTTAAACATGCGTCAACGCCGGTGGGTCGAGCTCTTGAACGATTATGAATGCGCTATCAAGTACCATCCGGGCAAGGCTAATGTTGTGGCTGACGCCCTCAGCCGAAAGGATACTATACCTAAACGTGTACGTGCTTTACAGCTTACCATCCAATCTAACCTCCCCGCTCAGATTCGCGAAGCTCAGGTTGAAGCATTGAAGGCAGAAAACATCAGGGCTGAGTCCCTACGAGGAGCGAGGCAACTGCTAGAACAAAAGGAAAACGACGCCTACTATGTAAACGGACGCATCTGGGTTCCACTTTATGGAGACTTACGCGAGCTTGTGATGGATGAAGCACATAAGTCTCGATATTCAGTACATCCTGGTTCGGATAAGATGTACCACGACCTAAAGACTACATACTGGTGGCCTGGTATGAAAGCTAGCATATCAACCTACGTTAGCAAATGTTTGACTTGTGCGAGAGTCAAGAATGAATATCAGAAACCATCAGGCCTGCTACAACAACCAGAGATCCCGAAATGGAAATGGGAGCAAATCTCCATGGATTTCGTTACTGGTCTGCCCAGATCTCAACGCGGAAACGATACCATTTGGGTGATCGTGGATCGACTGACCAAGTCTGCACATTTTCTGGCTATCAAGGAAACGGATAAGCTTTCTACTCTGGCAGACATCTACCTAAAGGAAGTAGTATCAAGGCACGGAGTGCCAACCTCCATCATTTTCGATCGTGACGCGCGTTTTACTTCGGAACTGTGGCAAGCCATGCACAAGTCTTTTGGCTCACGTTTAGATATGAGCACCGCTTATCACCCCCAGACGGATGGGCAATCTGAACGCACCATCCAAACCCTTGAAGACATGCTTAGGGCATGTGTAATCGACTTCGGCAATGGCTGGGAAAAACACCTCCCGTTAGTGGAGTTTTCATATAACAACAGCTACCACACCAGCATCCAAGCCGCTCCGTTTGAGGCATTGTACGGACGAAAATGCCGATCACCTCTCTGTTGGGCAGAAGTTGGTGACAGTTAAATCACTGGCCCAGAACTTGTGGTAGATACCACCGAGAAGATTGCTCAGATACGGCAACGAATGGCGGCAGCTCGTGACCGTCAGAAAAGCTATGCTGATAAGAAAAGAAAACCACTCGAGTTCCAGGTTGGGGATCGAGTGCTACTTAAAGTCTCACCTTGGAAAGGTGTAGTTCGTTTTGGCAAACGAGGCAAGCACATTGTTTTTACTTTTCTGAGCTAGTTAGGGTCCCCGAACACCCTAACACACTTTATATTATAACACACATAACAATACACTAACTATATCCTTGGAAACCAACTAGAATTGTAACTAGATCATCATCACCCAACCCCATACCCCCTACTCGACGGTCACCAAGGGGTGACCCACTCTCATTTTCTTTTGATTATTATAATGGCACATGTTGGTGGATTAGTAACACATTATATGTTGGACAAAGAACAAACTTGGTTTATAAATTAACACATGAGATCATAAGCTTCTCTCCTTAAA
Organism: Helianthus tuberosus; assembly: GCA_030545235.1. Classification (NCBI taxonomy): domain Eukaryota; kingdom Viridiplantae; phylum Streptophyta; class Magnoliopsida; order Asterales; family Asteraceae; genus Helianthus; species Helianthus tuberosus. Next base: position 103,811,985 of record CM060407.1, read on the forward strand.
CACCCAACTCCAAATTTCTCTCCTTCCCCCTTTCTTCCCTCACAGCCGAACACCATCACAACCATACACCCACCATCAAGCTCTTGTCCAAGCATTTTCCATACACTCAAGGGTGCAAGAGATCATACAAGTAGGCTTGGTGCACTCGGAAGTTCAAGAACCACTCTAGCCTTCTTTTATCCACCACTTTTACGCCTTGTTTCTCCCCTAGCCTTGTGCTAGTAGTAAGTGCTCTAAAACTTCATCTTGTTCTTATTTTTATGGTTAATAGATGATTGAATGGTGAAATATTAAGAAACACTAAAGAACATGAACTAAGTCTTGAACATAATGGGTAAAGAGTGGATAAAGAGAAAATATATGGTTAAATCATGTTGATCTTGTGTTGTTATGATTCTTGTTGATTTCCTAATGATTTTCTTGTTAATATTGATGTTTGACGTTGTTGTGATCACTAAACATGTTAACGGAATCAATCGAACGCACTTTAGAATGTTAAAGACTGAAAACAGAAAGCTGTTTAGTGATTTCAGCCGACTTCAGTTGGCTGTAACAGGACCTTAATAAAACGAAAAAATGTATTTTCTGAAGTCTAGATTTATGTATTATGAAATACGGTTCTAATGGCACTGGAATCATAATTTTTGGACTTCGTTTACTATTTTTAAAGTATCATTTTGTAGCAGCAGCTAGAGCTGCATTTTCACTGCTGAAAATATGCGTTCTGTTTTCCATTATAACTTGAATTCTGTGTAGAGTTAAATCATGAAATTTGTACCGTAGATGACCACCGATGTATTTGTAATTCCCTCACTGGAATTTCGTAAATTGGACTTACGATGAATTTTTAATAAATTATTCCGTGGACTGCAATCAGAAAGAGATGAATCTGATTGCAGTCCGGAAAATGATTTTTTATAAAATATTGGTGATGAACTGGATCCCGATATTTTTATACAATAATATTTGGATCATTTAAGACATTCTGTAAAATTTTGAGAATTTTTGGAACAAGTTAACTATTTTATTAAAATCCTCGAAAACAGCCCAGTTTTGAATATAAAAGCTGAAACGACATAAGTAGTAATTTGCGTGTCTAAATGTCGGGAATGTTATCTGTGAATGATCTAACATGCTATATGTCAATAAAAGTGTTATGTGCAAAATCGTATGTTTATTTATGAACGGGAATAGATGGGAAGTTTATATGGGCATGAACCGTTGAAATAAATGCATGTTATGTGGTAGATACGTGTAGGAACTTTGTGCTCTATTTGAAAACCACTAAATGACTAACTGGTAAATTATACTAGGACGTGATTGACCGACCTTGACTGTTAGCTATTTTTGAGAGTCAAACCGAGCAACCGAGGTGAGTTCACACCCTTACTAAGGCATGGGATTCCCGGTGGTTGGGAATGGGATTGAATGACTACTTATACTATCAACACTACTAGACTACTTACTACTGTCCTCGGATTGGGAAGGGCACTTACGTAAAACCTACGTAAAACTCATACTTACTACTGTCCTCGGATTGGGAAGGGCACTTACGTAAAACCTACGTAAAACTCATACTTACTACTGTCCTCGGATTGGGAAGGGCACTTACGTACAACCTACGTAAACTCATACTTACTACTGTCCTCGGATTGGGAAGGGCACTTACGTAAAACCTACGTAAACTCATACTTACCACTGTCCTCGGATTGGGAAGGACACTTATGGATACGACTAGTCTAGTAACATACAAAATGGGAAGCCCCCACTAAATATCGTAAAGGTTTGGGAATCTAGGATAATGGGTAATACATGGTTATACGAACTCATTACCTAAACAACCAACTGTGAACTCGCTCAACTTTGTTGTTGATTTGTTGTTACATGCCTTGCAGGTCGTTAGGTACTTATGGAGCCCGCGCGAGGAGGAGGTCGTTGTGGAATAGGGACTGTTATGTCCCGTGCCTAATAAATAAACCTTATGAACTTATGGAACTTATGTTTGGTCATTAAACTTATGAACTATGAACTTATGTTTTGGTTTCACGTTTTATGCTTCCGCTGTTTAAATCCGATCTTGGTTAATTTAAAGTCGGTTTACTTCCTTTTGGTCACCAATCGTAATGTTGTTGGTTTTATTTACTTAATTGTGTCGTTCAATATGATTGGTGGCTCGATTCTGGTCATGTCACGCCTCCAAGCGGTGACGCTCCGCATGGTGGATTTTGGGGGGTGTGACATATATATATATATAGAGAGGATAAGGATCATTACAGAACACTAATTATTGCGAGAACAAAAAGAACAACTCTAAATCACTAAATTTTGGGATTTAAGGTTCATATTTCTTAAATTTTATGTTTCTTACATTCATATATATATATATATATATATATATATACATAAAAAATCATATATTTTTCTCTACACATAGTCTACATACATGTAGGTAATTTAGCCTACACATAACCTACATGTGTGTAGGTTATTTAAAAACTAAAGATTTTTCATGTTTTATTTTAATTTCTAGTGTGAGAAACAATAAATCTTACATTTATAACATTTTCATTTACTTTTTAGGTTTTTAGGATTGAAAAAATGAGTGATTCATTTTGTTCTGTGTGTTCTCGCAATATTTAGTGTTCTGCATAGAACCTTCCCCTATATATATATATAATTAGTAACATGTGTGTGTTGTTGTATGCTGTACTTTTGCATAAAATGTTTTACTGGCATTGTGATATGGTACTTTAAGGGTTAAGGTTGTATATTTGCTTTTGATTTTTTATTTTTTACACGTGGTCATTTTTGTTTGGAATTTATGCGATGCGTGTTTCCCCACGTCTCTTCCCAAAATATCACCTAAAGCATTAAAATACTCTCAGTTGTCTCGTTACCCATAGGGGTGTTTACTAGTGGTAAAAAGGATTCAATTTCCGATTTCGGTGGCTAGGTGCAATCCGACAACCATTAGTTCTTATTTTTGTTGTGTGTAGTCTTTTAAAACAAATTTAGGGTTCAGATGACTGTTGTTGTGGAGATTTCGGACGAAGTATAGAGCTAGGTTTCATCTTCCTCCACATCCACCGTCGGCGGTCATCGGGTTGTCAACAGTATAAACTTTCATATTTGGTGTTAAGAATAGCAAGTTAAGAAACAAAATCTCGCACCTATTGAGCAGCTTTAGATGTTTACTGAGTCCGATTTCACAGGACTGGTTTGATGTTTAAATTCGTTTTTTATCATTGTTGTGTTGTTCGCATTTTGTTGTTGAGTGAAATTAAACGGTTAAATAGTCGATTAGTTGATGTTATTATATAGATGTTTGATTAGAACAGTTGTGCTAGGATTTTGTTCAAGGAGTGTGGCATTAAATTGTTGATTAGTTGATGTAACAGTGACTTTGGTGTCTTTAATCAACTTAATGAGTTTCACATTGATATTAGGTGAGGAGGGAAAAATTAATGAAATATGAAGTTCCTTCAAGCAACGTTAGTTATTGAATTAAAATTGATTAGTGAGTTTGATTCCAAAATCCTGAATTTGTACATGAAACATTGAATCTGTCTCATATCTTTTGATTATTTTTAAGGTCACAGGAAAAGCGGTTATGTTGGATGAAATCATTAACTATGTACAATCGTTACAACGACAAGTCGAGGTATGATGACGAAAAATAATATCTTTTATTTTCTATTTAAAAAAAACTCTTTTTGAAATAAAGGTCTGATTTATGTCGTTTTTCGTCGATGAAAATGTATTTTAACCTTGAATGACTCTTAGTAAAAGATGTAAGGTGTTTTTTATAATATGTTACGAGATAGTAATCAAATTTCACTATTGTTCAATCTAGATTATTCAAACTTTTTTGAGAGGTGTGAGCACTTGAGATTCAATGCTATGAAACTTTTATAAAAAAATGAACTACAAAATGTATTATTAAACGGTTATGCATGCGGACGAAGTAGTCCAGTTGTGTAACCAGCTGATGTGGACACCACGTCAAAAATTCTACACAACTGGCACACCATGTTGCTACGATAAGATTACGCTAGCGGGAATCTTTGGGTTAACATTTATAGTTGCATGCTAGCATCGTATGTTAGTTTTAAGTTAACAATTATGTCATGTGGATTCGTTTAAACTTTTATACTTATGATCTAGTACCTAAACTTGTATGTTCGTCAATACTTTATGTATTGATCTATACTTTAATACGTATTGCAGGAAATTGATGATGATGATGAACGGAATCTAGTAGGATTGACTAGAAACTCGTTTTAATTTTTGTATTGTTGTTGTATTTTGCTTCATGTTCCTTTGTTGTATTTGTTCCAAACAATGTACTTTGATTTAGCAATGAAATGAAATATCATTTATTAAATAATTACCACAAATAGTGTTATGAAGTCTCTTGCAATCTCGTTTTCGTCTCACTCTGATGTTTCCCCCATCGGTTGGGGTGTGACAGATTGGTATCAGAGCCATAACTATAGGGAATTCGGAAAAATTGCCATGATTTGACCTAGTCTATAGTTTAAGTACCAAAGTTGACCATTCTTGAATTCTCATGATTAAAGTACCTGCATTCTTCCTGCTTTGCTTCTTATCTCTTCTTTTTTCTTAAATTATACATGCCTTTCCTAAGGCTAATACAATACACACATGAAGACGTGAAGACACTTGCATTTCACAAACGAGACGGTTTTCATCAAAAATAGGCGTGAAACCCCACAATTTTTGGTGAAGTCCCTCAATCCGCATATTTGATTTTTCACGAAATTACACCATCAAGTTAGGAGTGATATCCACATCTTGATGGAAAATTTCCCATTCATGATCTAGTGGGCCCTTACCAATGAGTCGGAATTTATTTCCTCGACCCATTCGGTGAGTACTAACCACACTTAGGGTACGATGTTAACAAGTTAGGGGTGAAACCCGCATCTTTATAACTAGTCCCACTCCTTGATTTTCAATACCGCCAAAGTCTCGAATTTTCGATCGACTAGGGACATGTAGTAACCGGAAGGGTGAATGCCATTAACCGTTCCTCAGTGAGAGTATTCTACCTATTAGCCCAAAGCATGTTTCCCTAACTCGAAAGAAATTTCGATCACTTTGGAATAGTCTTAGTTTCGTTCTGAGACACTCCAAGTTTTTCGTTGAACCTTTTTTATGTCTTATCCATTTTAATGTGTTTTTATACTTGATACTCTGTTCGTTTCAAAACCGAAGCATGAATCGCACGTTAGTCGCAATCTAAAACCATATTAATACTCGAAGAACAAACTAAATTTACATCCCTTTTGTCTTTATTCGTGATTATACAATGTGAATACATGATATACTTGTGCGAAACTATGTGAAACTACGTGCAATGTGAAATACTTTATGCCTATTTGTAATAACTCTTATCAAAATTACTATTTCTTATTTTATATTGCCCAATAGGAAACCCTAATTGAGACCCCCAAGTAATCCTGCATGACCCCTAAAATTTTCAGAACAGTTGGAATCAGGATCAGGGCCCCTAAAACTCAGGGGGGGTATTTCCTAGTTGATATTATCTAAACAGTTTTTGATAGAAATTGAATTTTTATGAACTGTCGACTCACCTAAGCCACTGAGACACGAGGCTACCCTATGCTAGAAGTGACCCGTCGCGCCACGCGAGAGCCTCTCGTGACACGCGGGCGCACCGTTTTCCAGTATAAATTCCACGCATTGGCACTTGAAATTTGGCGTTAGTTCGACGTTAAAAATCGATTCGTACACTGAGATATCGTCTAAACAGTCCAAAAACACACACAATTACGAAACGCTGCCACGATAACAGGGTAATAAATCGATCACTGCTACGATTTAATGTCCGATCGATAAAAACCAATCCGATAGATGTTTAAGTGTTGCCCAAACTCGGGTTATGCTTTGTCATTCGTCGTGAATTCGATGGATGTTTAAGTATCGCACTTTGTCATTCGTTGTGAAGGTTTTGATCTCGTGAGTTGTCGTAAAAAGTTGGATTAAAGTTACTAACCTAGTTTTCGTGTGCATTGTTATTTGAATTAGGTTAACAGGCTAATCAGTAGGCTAAACTCTGCCCGTTTAAATCTGCAATGTGAGTCATTTTCTTTTTGTTGGATCGTTCGATGACCCTAAATAGTCAGTATGAGTAGTTCATCATCAAGTACAAAGGCGGAATAAATGTAAAAGATGTTAACACAGCTTGTTCCTTTCTAATTATCCTTTTATTGATCAATCCTGAGCTTTTTACACGTTCAAATGACAAACGGACAGCACCTTGGCTCAGAGACAATGACCAGATTCCGCTTCAAATGAACACAACACATGGGTATTTATAGAGTGGTGATTTCGCTTGAACTTGACACGGGACGTTTCAAGCGAAATAACATGTGTTGACTTCGCTTGAAACTGTCATAGCCCATTTCAAGCGAAATTACCCACTATAACATATAAAACCCTAATTTCAACCCTGCTGTGAGCTCGTTTATCCTATCTAGACATAAGACTCGATTAAGACGAAGTTAACAGACACTGGATGCACCAACAGACTCCCCCTTGGATGTTGACAAAGTCTTCGGCGTCGAGTCTTTAGTCTTTGACTTTTTCCAAAATTGTCTTGACATTGTAAAAGCTCCCTTCAATCTTTATCTTCAAATTTTAATCTTCAATCTCCCCTCTAAGTGTTAATCCAAAATTCTAACTCCCCCTTTCGCAGACTCCCCCTCTCGATAAGCTGGGACTTGAATTTTGATTCAAACTTTGACATTTTCTTTGCCATGGGGAACTTGACTCCTGTTTCCTGCACAATCTCTACCTAAATATAAGATATATGACCATAACAGTTTCAATCCAAACTTACCATTCAATCCTCATTTGATGGTTTTATCAGTGTACAGAAATCCACTTAAGTATTCAGGTCCAAATTAATGACCCTGATTACTCAATTAATCTACCAAGTCCAACTTAATGACCTTGGTTGATCTGAAATAATTCACACTGACATTTGATTAACTTTTTCAAACATTTTCTGAAAATTACAAGTTTCAAGTTAATGAACTTGTTTTGACTTTTCAATTTCGTAATTAACAAGATTAGCTCCAAACTCGTCACCAGCTTAGAATCTTTCTGCATCTGCTCCAACCTTCTGAATCTGAAGATCAACTCTCCACTTTGGTTTGTCGGAAAATAAAGCAGAAATGAAAAATCTTTTTGAATTTTGAATAAAGTTCTAAACTAGAAAATGAATTACAGAAATAAAATGCAGAATGTAAACTATTTACAAACATATTTTTGGTGAGCGTGTTAGGGAATCATATCAGCTATTCGACAAGTGACAAGTACCGTTAAGGTTCAATTACATACTTAGAATTAAACAATTCACTTAGATTGTCGATATACTTATCCACTTAAATTCTCACACACATTTCAATCTGTCCAGGATACGGATTTAGTGTTTTAAGACTTAAACTTATACATGTGTCCTACCTCTTGAATATACTCCCGTATCCAGATCCCAATATTCAGTCTTACAGGTGAGTATACCACAGATGATATCTGTAAGGGGTTAAATTGCGAAACCGTGAGAGCTCAGGTCAGAACTTCCATTCAGCAGAGAGATGACAGTTCGACTTTAAGTGGGTCCCCTTTAGAGGATCTTTTTTACAACAGCATTGATTAGCAATTTTATTGTCTCATCATTTTATGCTGAGGGCGGCGCTATTTTTCAAGCAAGCGGTAAAGTATTCTCCGGGGACTAGGCCATTGCTTCCACAAAATCAGAAGTCCCAGGATAATACCCCAGATATCACTGAGTATAAAGACCTAGTATCTCAGAAAGAGGGATCTTTCAAACAAGATTTCAGGGGTTACCTATATATCCAAGTAGTGTTCCCCACGAAATAAGTAAGTAAAGATTTAGGTTTATATCCCGAACAAACTACTAAATGTGTAAAAACCTATCGGCACATCATCAGCGAGACTGTTTAAGACTTTTTAAACATTACACTTCTTTAGCATACCGTAACTGTCAAGCCGATGTACTATCATTTTCCCTTTTTACACAAGCTCTTTTCTGGTTTTCTATTGTATTTGGATTTTAAAAATATCTCATGTTTTTGGATTTTTGAAATTTTTTACTGTTTTTGTATTTTTTGAAAATATTACTCTATACTCTCCCCCTAAATACCAAAACAAGTAAAAAATCGACAAACCATTGCAGATTGCTTCTCAACATCATCTACAATGTCTCCTTCATCAACGCCAAGAATCTCTTCCAACACCGATAAAAGCTTCATACCGTTCAGTTTTAGCAAATATTGAAAACGAGTTTTATCAAATGCTTTGGTATGTAAATCAGCTTTTTGCTCGTCAGTGTGGATTTTCTCAATTCGTATCAACTTCTTCTCGAAGCAATCATGAATGAAATGATGACGAATTTCTATGTGTTTTGTTTTAGCGTGATGAACAGGATTTTTTCGTAATGTTTATCGCGGCCTCATTATCAACAAAGATAGGGGTGTTAAGAAATTGCAAACCGTAGTCGCGCATCTGTGCTGTTGTTGATTTTGCGTTAACTTTGCAGCATCCGAAATCGGAATCTGAATACCCTTCGAGCATAAAATCGCCTTTTCTTGGATACCACAACCCCAATGAAGGAGTTCCTTTCAGGTAGCGTAATATCCTTTTCACAATCATCATATGCGAAGCTCTTAGGTTAGATTGAAAACTTGCTGCGAGGCATGTTGGGTACATGATATCAGGTCTTGAAGCTGTCTAATACATCAGCGATCCGATCATGGAACGATACATTGTTTCATCTACCTTCTCTCCGGTGAGATCAGTATTTATCCCATGGTTCGTCGCTAATGGGGTGGAGGCTGGAGTAGAACCTGACATCCCAAATTTCTCTAAGATATCATGAACATACTTCGTCTGGTGTATGAAAATTCCCTCAGGTAGTTGATCAACTTGAAGTCCCAAGAAGAATTTCATCTCCCCCATCGATGACATTTCAAACTTTTGCTTCATAACTTTTTCAAATTCTTTGCACAAATTTTCATTTATTGACCCAAATATGATGTTGTCCATGTATATTTGAACTATCAGAAGATGTCCGTCGACCTCTTTGGTGAAGAGAGTGGCATCCACCTTTCCACGGATGAAGCTGTTGGCTAGCAGGTGTTGAAAAAATGTATCATACCAAGCTCTCGGGGCCTGGTGTAAACCATACAGCGCCTTATCCAGTAAATAGACCTTGTCTTTGTGGATTGGAACGGTGAATCCCGGTGGCTGACCGACATATACCTCCTCTTTTACCTTCCCGTAGAGAAACGCCGATTTTACATCTAACTGAAAAACTTTAAGACTCTTCCACGATGCAAATGCCAGAAAGATCCTAATTGCTTCTAGTCGAGCCACGGGAGCATATACTTCGGTGAAATCAATACCCTCCTGCTGACTGAAACCCTGAACAATGAGTCGAGCTTTGTTACGAACAACAACTCCTCTATCGTCTCTCTTGCACTTGAACACCCACTTGGTGTTTATCTTCCTTTGACCATCAGGTAAGTCTACTAACTTCCACACACCTAACTTTTCAAATTGGCTCAGTTCCTCCTGCATCGCATTGACCCAAGAATCTTCAGTAAGCGCCTCTTTGTAAGTCCTAGGTTCAATCTGCGAGATAAAACAACTCAATGAGAATTCAGTTTGTAAAGGAGCAACTGTAGAATAAAAACATGTAAGCCTTGGTCAATTTGACGTCTAGTGCGAACGTCTGATTGTAATTCTCCAATGATCAGCTCTTCTGGATGGTATGAAAGAGTTCTCGGCATCACCTCGCCTGGAACATCTACCTCGCCTTCCAGATTAGTAACATTCTGATTTGCATCTTGTTAACTGACTGGAATTATTTGACTTGAAATCTGAATTTGCTCCCCCTCAGAATCTGAATTACCATGATCAAACACTGGTCTGTTCTTAGATTCTTTATTATCATTCTGTGCCGTCTGATTATCATGAGCAACTTCATTTTGTTGGATATCATCATGTTCTCCAGCATTGCTTGGACCTGCTTCATCGTCATTTGAAGTATGCCTTTGACGCCTTGAAGACTCAGCTGGGAACCTTTCCTGTGATAACGCGTACTCTCTCAGAATATCCAACTCATCAAAGAAATCTTCTTCTTCTTCTTCCTCTTCTTTTTCCATGTCAAATGAATTCCACAAAGTGTCATAATGAAAACGCCATGAATCGCCTGGATTCTGCGGTGGCATTGTGTGACATTGGCATTCAACATTATGTGCTTCAATAATCCGCTTCAAGCTTGGAACAAAGACTCGTTTCTGAGGACTTGAGTATCCCACAAATTTTCCCTCGATACTCTTTGGACCAAACTTTCCAAAAGGCTCTAGAACAGTGCAGGGAGACCCAAACGGTTCTAAATACTTCAGGTTCGGTTTGCGGTTATTGATCAACTCAAAACATGTCTTGTTGAATTTCTTGACAGTGAGAACCCGGTTGAGCGTATAGCATGCGGCGGATACTGCTTCTGCCCAAAAGTTAACTGGTAGCTTGGAATCAGCAAGCATCGTCCTGGCCGTTTCAATTAGTGTCCTGTTCTTTCTTTCAGCTACTCCATTCTGTTGCGGAGTGTAAGGAGCACTAAATTCATGCAATATACCTCTTTCATCACACTACTCTTCAATCTTGATATTCTTGAACTCAGTACCATTGTCACTACATAATCTTCTAATGCGTGTCTGATACAAGTTTTCCATCTTCTTGAAAAGCGTCATCAAACGATCAAACGTCTCATCTTTTGATTTCAGAAATAGTACCCATGAAAATCTTGAATAATCATCTGTGACGACAAGACAATAGAGATCCCCTGTAATGCTTTTGACATTTACTGGACCAAACAGATCCATATGGAGTCTCTCTAAAGGTCTCGAGATTGAATTTTCTTTCTTCTTGGGATGAGATTTCTTCTTTTGCTTTCCTTTGATGCCGCTAATGCACTATCCTTCAAGATGAAATCCTTTTACATGAACACCAATAACCAAATCATTGTGCACCAGGTGATTCATTTTTCTCAAATGTATATGACCCATCTTTCGGTGCCACAACTGTGATTCTTTCTCTATTGCTCTTGACATAAAACAATGAGCCTGACCCGTGGTTGTAGTTGCTACACTCATGTCCAACACGTACAGATCATTGACTCTTGGTGCTCTCATGATAATCCATTCTTCGGGAACAACAAATCCTGGTTTCAAGATCAAACACTCTTTGTCTGTGAAGTAAGTTATATACATCCTATCACAGATCTGAGATATGCTCAGAAGATTGTTCTCAAGCTCAGCAATGTAGTTAACTCTTTCAAACGTGACAATGCCATTGGATAACGTTCCTTCTCCAACTATCCTACCTCCTTGATTTCCTGCGAATCCTACATAACCTCCATTAAAACCACGAACATCGTACAGTAGGGTTTTCTTCCCCGTCATATGCCGAGAAGCTCCACTATCCATAATCCATCGTGAAACGGATCTTGGAAGTTCCTGCACATTTCAAAACCATTTAGTGAGATTTTGATGCCACCCAAGCCTCTTTTGACTCGGGTAACTTGACATTAATGTGAGATTTTGCAATGTAAAGTGGCGGAAAGTTTTTGTCATTCATTTTCAAGCTTTCTTCTGATCCACCCTCAACCTTTTTGTATAAGAAAAACTCATCATTCTTAGGTTGATCGGTTGGTTGATCTTTCTTTTGAACATTCTTCTTCTCTGGTGGAGTAGAAGATTGTTTCTCCAATTGTTCATAATAATCCAAAGGAACATCCATCTTTACCGGAGTGGTAGAAGACGATTGTTTTTCTGACTCTGAAACCTTTGGTTTAGATGAACTTTCTTTCTTGTCAACAGTTTTTGGCTTCCATGTTTGTTGAGATGACGCAACCCGTTTGTAAAATTTGTCATTTTTAGTTTCCAACTTCTTAACAGGTTCAGTTTTGACATTGATTTTCTCATTTTTCAAAATCTTTTTCTCAACAACCATTGGAGCTTTTCCTTTTGCATCAACCTTCCTTTTCGAACTCTCACCAACTTCAGTCTTAGGTTTCAAGTTGGTACACTTTCGTGTAATATGTCCAACTTGATTGCATTTGAAGCATGTTCGGGTGTCAACTACCTGACTTGTACCTTCAGACTGAGGCTGTGAGGCCTTCTTCTCAAAGAACTCTTTGTTTGATTTTGAAAAGATTTTAGATTCTTCATCAGAAAGTGAACTTGAACTGTTCACAAACACCTTTTTCTCAGCAAACCTTCTGTTTTGAACATTTTTCCTTTGATAATTCTTACCACCCTGATAACCACCCGACCATCTGTTTTGATTGTTGTTATAAAACCGCGGTGGAACAACTGGTTTCTTGTAGTAAGCTTTATCTTTTTCAAAATTCATTTGCCTCTTTGTTTGATTCAGACCTTCTACTTCAGACAAATCAATTTCAATCAGTTTGAACACACTTTTCAATTTGTTCACATTCACATTCTCCAGTGGAAACTCAGAATCCGAATACAACGTATCCGATCCCGACATCTTGTACATGACAAGAGTAGGTTCTTCATTTAAGTTGTTTTTGGACTTTGGTTTTGGAATGTATTTATCCAGAAAACATTCATCATTCTCAGTAGTGTCACTTTCAGATTTTAAAACATTTTCAGCCATACTTTTAACAATTTCAGACTGAACACTATCTTCATCGGAAGATGAAGTGAATGTGACATCAATTGACTCTGGAAGTTTTACTTCATGAACATTTTCATCATTAACCAACCCGGATTTCTTCTTTGAGAAATTGTTTAGAACTGGTGGTGGAACCTGATGATACGCCACCCCGGTTCCATCAGCATATACATCTTCGCCTGCTTTGTTTTTCCCGATGGGTTTGGGAACAATGTGTTGTAAAACAAAGCTTGCTGAGTTGTAACTGTTCAATTTCAACTGGATGCATTCATTTTCAATTTTGGCTTCTTGAAATTGAAGCTTCAATTTCGCAATTTCATCTAGTTGCTGATTGATCAACTCTTCTTTCACTCTAAGAACACCAGTCAGTTGAAGATTTTCTTTGTCTATCTTACCATTTCTTACATCACAATCTTTAACCGTTCGTTTTAGCTTCTCAAAATTTTCTGTGATTTTACGATTTTCAAGAATCAATTTTTCATTTTCTGTCCTAATTCTTTCTACGTCAATTTTATCGTTTTTGATTTTCTCAGTTAATTCTTTTAATTTGTCGTTCGAAGCTTTCAACAACTTATCACGGTTCAAGATCCAATCTTCAACACTTCTGACTCTACTAGTCAGCTCTTCAACTTTCTTACCACTGAGGTAAGCATGTGTACTACAAACTTTGCACTCTTTCATGCAATTTTTGTAGTTGTTCTCAGATTTAGCATTCTTACCTGACACATCTGTATCATTTGAACTGACCTTATCTTTGGACTCAGTTCCAGAACCAGAAACTACCTCTAGTTCTTTTGCAGCTAGAACCTTGTCAGCCATCTTCTTTAAGTTTTCAGCGGTAAGTTCTTGTGACGTATCAATAACTCCATCATCAATCTTCTTTGGCTCCAGTTCTTTTGCTGTCTCTTTTTCTTTTTCTTTCTCAACGGCTTCTCCTTCTTCCCACCATTCTCTCTGTTTGGCTTCCTCTTCATCAGCAATTTGTTTGGTGAGAACTTCAAGATCAACAGTATCTGGATCCACAGCTATGTTACCATTAGGATCAAGATAACATTTTCTATCAGGATCCCATCGCCTAGCCTTCTTTGCTTCCATCCAGGTACGATAGATTTTGGCTTTCATGAATCGAGCTTGATCCTTCCTGTTCACATACTTCACTTCTTCAGTTCTCTTATCCTTAAATGGAACAATCTTTGCTGCTGTGAAGGCATAACTAACTGCGTCTTCCTCAGGCAAAACATCACTCCAATCATAACCTTCATCGTCATGAAAAACTGCAAGTGCCCTGGATTTCTCTTTTGGTGCCTCCTCTATCTACTTCATCCTAGGAGATTCTGATTTATTCTGATGATAGATCCTTCTCTTGTAATAATCCTCTCGAAAAGGATTTGCAGTATCATCAGCATAAGCATTTCTGCATTCACGCTTAAAATGACCTTTCTGTTTACACTTGAAACACGTCACTTTTGACATGTCAAAGCCTAACTTGGTAGAAGGTCCACCAATACACTGTCTTCCAGTAATCTCCATAAATCGCTGCGCTCTTCTCACTGCACTAGCCATACACCACCTTATATCAATCAATTCCATCTCCTTAGGATCGATCTGATCGTAGTCCTCTTTTGTTAGGTTGGTGTTGCCTATCTTGCCTGCCACGAGACTTTCGTAAGATTCTAACACAGACGCTAAGAACACCATCTGTTGTTTAGCAGACTCTTCACTGAAATTCTGACCATTCTTTAGATTAACAGCAATATTGCATTGAAATAGATTCTTTGGTGCAGATTGATTTGAAGTATTTGACGAAGAACCACCATGGTAGCCACTGCTAGGAGTTTCTTGATTCACTGATTTTGAGCTTTCTGCTGAAAAAGCTGTCTTTGGAGAACTAGTCTTTGGTAGATTTCCTCTGTAGTACAACTCCACATTCTGCTGATAAGATGAGTTGTTGACTTTGCTAGATTTCTTGATCTCTAACTCGTGACTCTCCAGTCTTTCTATAAGCAGATCAACCTTCAAATCAGCTGGCTTTATCGTATTCTTGAGCATCAATGCAAAATACTGCCAGTCTTGCTCATTCGGTAGAGCATCAAACAATTTTTCTACCAGCTCTTCTTGACTGTAGATAATGTCATGTCTAGCAAGCTCCATCTTCAGATGTCCAAATCTTTCGATCATCTTGGAAACAGACTCGTTCTTTAAACAACCAAACAAATCAAACTCTTTTCGTAACAGTTTCTTTTTGTTCTTCACTATTTCAGCACTACCAATACATTTTATTTTTAATTTTTCCCAAAGGTCTCTCGAATCTTTGTACTCGATTAGTGCGATAATATCATCACGGACAGATTGGTGAAGTAGAGCAATACACTTCTGTTCAGCAACGTATTTTTCAATCTGATTTTCCTCTAAGTTCTCATAATGATCTCTTCCCATATCAAAGCCATTTTTCAAACTTCTCCAACTCTGATAAGCAAACGCCTTAAGCCGTTCTTCGAATCTGGTAGCCCACCGGTTGTAATCTTCAATAGCCATCAACTTGGGCGGCTTATTGTAGGTTCCGTATGCACTGTCTACACTCATAGCATCCTGATGAATTTTCTTCTCACTCGACGTTGGTGTAGTTTCATTCGTGTTATCTGAAGTGCCATCTCCCGAACCACCAGTAAAAGCAAACACATCACAGAAAGGATTCATAAACAAATCATCCATCTTTAACGTACCTGAAACAATCAACAAACACTTAGACAGATTTTTGAAATTTTGAAAACTACAATTTCAAGCGGAATCAGTTGAAGCGAAATCAGTTTTACAAACAAAATTGCTTTTCAAGCGAAATAGCAATTCAAGCGAAAACAGGTTTGAAGCGAAATCTCTTATTTCGCTTGAAATTTCAAGCGGAATCAACAACAGTTCAAGCGAAATCAACAAAAATAGCTTATTTCGCTTGAAATCACCCGTCCATTTCAAGCGAAATCAAGATGATGTCAGCTTTTTCGAACAGTTTTCAAGCGGAAATACAAGTTTTTATCAGATTTTGTCCGAATTAAGATCCAATTCTTTCAAGGATTAGTTAACACTATGTTTCTCTTGATATATGTGAATTTCAGGCCATTTCAACCGTGAAAGTTTGTTCAAATCAGAAAAGAACGAGTAGAAGTGAGAGAATCCGGTAAAATCAAGCTGAATTGGTATGAACTCCTCGTCCTGAGCTCTGATACCACTTGTTGGATCGTTCGATGACCCTAAATAGTCAGTATGAGTAGTTCATCATCAAGTACAAAGGCGGAATCAATGTAAAAGATGTCAACACAGTTTGTTCCTTTCTAATTATCCTTTTATTGATCAATCCTGAGCTTTTTACACGTTCAAATGACAAACGGACAGCACCTCGGCTCAGAGACAATGACCAGATTCCGCTTTAAATGAACACAACACATGGGTATTTATAGAGTGGAGATTTCACTTGAAACTGTCATAGCCCATTTTAAGGGAAATTACCCACTATAACATATAAAACCCTAATTTCAATCCTGTTGTGAGCTCGTTTATCCTATCTAGACATAAGACTCGATTAAGACGAAGTTAACAGACACTAGATGCACCAACACTTTTTATCAATAATGTTTTACAATACTCCAATCATTTTCAAAAGTTATAATTACAGGGATTAAGTCGTGGTTATCTTGAATCACTAGCTAGTGGGGTATTGTGCACATTACTAATTTCTCACGGTTAGGTTCATCAACCTAACAGTAATAATCATCACTACTTGGGTGAAAGGACCCAATAGTGGTATGACCATCGTCACAAGGCTGTGACACGACGCCAGATAAAAATATGATAGAAGCCATTGTAATCGCTCTTATGCTGTAAATCATGACTACATGTGTCGTTTTATATAACTTGAGTGACTCGCCAGTATTTCCCCGCTGATAAAATATTTTTAAACATGTTTCAGGCGACCTGCTGTGAATCAAGGAAAAGTGCTACGGAGCACTAATAAAGCTTGAAGTGGTGGCTCAGTTAAATAAATAAACATGTTTTGTAAACCAGGGAATTTCCTAGTGAAATTCCTTTATTGTAAAATTTCAGGGTATATCCCAAATTATGAAATCAAATAATTGGGCATTTTCAAATATTAAAAGATCCTGTAAATCTTCCGCTGTCAACTCAATAAATACCACGGGATTTCTATCCCGCGGCTCCTGGACCGGGTCAAACCGGGACGGGGGCCGTGACAGAAAAAGGTGGTATCAGAGCCACTGATTTAAGCCAATTAAGTATTTAGAAATACTAATTTTTTTTTTTGATTTCCATCCTGTGCTTATGTATTTTTATGTTCTTTGACTATTTGTTAGTTTACAGTATGGGTAAGCAAAGACTTTCGGACATCTATCATCAATTAGATAGTTCACCAAAAGATAAGGGAACTTTATTTCAATCAAATTCCTCAAGATACTCAACAGATACTGAGGAATGAATATTTGTTCGTAAGGCACAGTTTGAGAAACCAGTTACCATTAAGAAAATAAGTTGGATTATTAGAAAAAAGTCAAGAGAAAATAAAGAAGTCACAACCAAAAGGAGTGATGGTTACTAAGGAAACTCAGGAAATAGGCAATAACCCACCATGGGAAAATGAATTAGATGAACAATGGGCAAATATCTATATGTTAGCCACTACAGCAATAAATGTTAACTTTTAATTAAGTTAAACCGCCAACACCCTGACCCAGTACTAGCACCCATATCATCTATAAGTCAGAAACTTTAAAGAAACTTTGCCCATTAGATAAAAAACTTAGTAAGAGAAGATAGAATAAACCTTATATAAAGGCATGTTGAACATAATAAATTATGAATGCACAACCCCTAGTATATATTGAATTTCAGTTGTAATTTGTAATAAACATATATATATAAAAGTCGCAATGTTTGTCATTTTTCTATTTGAACAATGATACTTGCATGGTTATACTAAATATTAGCCTGTGAAAATTTAACTTACAAAATTTTAACCTAGAATTTTATGTGTTTTCTCTATATCTGCTAAACAGCATGAATGAGTTGTCTGAAGCTCTTCAGAATCTCAATCTTTATTCGGTGAATGTGAAAGTTTCCAGAGACTTTACTGGTTATTGTGCTGACACTGATGAACCTATGGAATTTCAAGCCCAACCTCCAGAGAAACCCAAACCGAGAAAGAAAAGAAGATTCGTGGGCTGGAGGCGTGTACGCAGGAAGAAACCAGCGGTACGGAAAGTGATAAAAACTGAAGATCCCAAAGATAAAGGCATGGGAATAGAGATTGGAGAAAGTTCCAGGCAAGACCAAGAAATGCCATCTTGGGAAGAGCTGGATCATAAACTGGCACTGAGTGACCTCATCGGACCCGCCAGTGAAAACCTCTTTAATTACCCAGCGGAAGCACAACTTCCAGTTGATCTAGAGCCTGAGATCCAAGATCCTATTATCCACTCCCAACCTCTACCAGCAGAACTAGAAGAATGGTGGACCACCGACTGGCAGTTTCAGAACCTCTTAAATAACCCTAATACCTTTTTCCCTCAGTTCGACCCGGAGCCTCCACTACACCCACCTATGAGCTCCGAAAACTTGGCAGAACTCTGCCAGTATGGCGAGGAGCTAGTGGACGCAGGAAATAGAATCCAGGAAGTAGGGGAGAGGATATCCTGGAAGTACGACGAGAGGGAACATCGTTTTTAAAATGCTAGCTGATAGGACCATATGTGGTTGTAGGAATGCGTGTTTAATAATAATAATATAATAATAAAAATAGTCGTGTAAAATAACTAAAAATAAAACTTGTGTAACATAAATGGTGTGTACGGACGCATAATAATATATGAAATATGGAAGTAAAAAAATCAACAATTTTGGCTATACTTGTTAACTTGATTATGTGCGATTGTTTTATTAGGTTTGGTTGTTATTCATGTTATGCTAATAATTTATATATATTAATTACCAGATGGAACATGCTGGTAATGAACAAGTTAACGAGGTTAATCAATCCGAGCAAAACAATGGAGATCAATTTCTGAATAGGCAAGATATAGAGAATATCATTACCCAAGGAATAGCCAAAGCTATTCCAGCAATCCTTGCTGCTGCTCGAAATCCAGTTAAACCTCAACAAATTATTCCTAGCAAACGTACTCATGAAGACAACTTCAATAATAGCGTAAATGGAGGCGGCAACATTAATAATAATGATAATAATGGATTACAAGCCCCATTCCTTAAAAGAATGAAAGTTGCAACGCCTTGTTGCATTTACAAGGAATTTCTTGCCTGTAAACCTGTTGAATTTGCAGGCAATGAAGGGGCGACTGCGGCACTGCGTTGGTTGGAGAAAACCGAGGCAGTAATCAAAATATGTAAATGTGTCGAGGAGGACAAAGTCATGTATGCTTCTCACCTTTTCAAGGAAGAAGCATTAGAATGGTGGAATACGGTGTTGCAAGCTAAGGGAAGTGACATGGCCTATGCCATAAGTTGGGAGGAGTTTAAGCGTCTGGTGGAAAGAAAATTCTGCCCAGAATATGAAAAAGAGCATTTGGCAAACAAATTCCTGAGCCACCGAATGGTGAATGTTGACTGCCGAGGGTATACTTCGAAATTTTTCGAATATGCTCGAATTGTGCCTACTCTGGCTTCGCCAGAACCGGTACTTATTTCTTGTTACATCTGGGGTTTAATCGGTGAAATCCGTGACATTGTTAAAGCTGCGAGACCACGCACTATTGACGATGTTGTGGAATTAGCCAACACCCTAACTGACGGGCTGGTACGCACAAGAGAAGAAAACCGGAAGAAGGAAGTGGCCCAAAAGATTACCCAAGGATTTTGTGTAGGTAATAATAGTAATTTCAAGAAGAGGGGCACCGGGAAATCTTCCACTGTTCCATTTTCCAGTACCTGTAAAAGAAAGCATTTTGGAAAATGCAAAGGGTATTGCAATTTCTGCAAAATTCCAGGGCATCAAGAAGAAGACTGCAGAAGAAAGAAATCCACAATCTGCTTCAACTGTGGAGAAGCTGGACATTTTAGACCAGACTGTCCTAAACTGGTCAAACCAGCTGATAACAAAGCCAAACCTGCAAAAGGAACTACCAAGAAGAACGTAAGAGCCTTCCAACTGACTAGCCAGGAAGCCGAATTAATTCCTGATGTGATAGCTGGTACGTTCCTAGTTAACGACGTTTATGCAAAAGTATTATTTGACTCTGGTGCAAACCAAAGTTTTATAAATACTTCATTCTGCCAAGCTCTTAACTTACCCTTAACCAACCTTAGACAAATTTTCATGGTAGAAACGGCAGATGGGAATTCTGTTAACATAAATAAGGTTTTGCAAAAAGGGAAAGTAGAACTTTCAGGTCATAAATTTTCTACAAACCTATTACCTATGAATTTAGCTGGATTCGATGTCGTGTTAGGAATGGATTGGTTAGTAGCTAACCATGCTCGAATCCTTTGTGACAAGAATTCCATAGAAATTCGTGCACCCACCGGAGAGGTAATCATGGTTACAGGAGATAAGCTGCGAAAACCCATGAAGTTCATTTCAGTAATGAAAGTTGCTAGTTATGAACGAAAGCAAGGAGTAGTGTATATGATTTCGGTAATCATTAGCACTGAGGGTAAGGAACTCAAGGAAATTCCTATAGTCTCAGAATACCCAGATGTATTCCCAGAAGAGTTACCAGGATTACCACCGGATAGAGAGGTAGAATTTAGAATTCATTTGATTCCTGGAACTACCCCCATAGCAAAGGCACCTTATCGTCTAGCACCTACCGAAATGTTAGAACTGAAAAAGCAATTAGATGAATTGCTCAGTAAAGGATTCATACAACCTAGTTCATCCCCTTGGGGAGCACCAGTGTTGTTCGTAAAGAAAAATGGTTCGATGCGAATGTGTATCGATTATAGGGAACTAAATAAGGTTACAATTAAGAATTGATACCCATTGCCTAGAATTGATGATCTTTTTGATCAACTTCAGGGAGCTAGATATTTTTCTAAGATAGATTTACGTTCAGGATATCATCAGTTGAAGGTGCAAGAAGAAGACATACCTAAAACTGCTTTCAAAACTAGGTATGGTCATTACGAGTTTACAGTCATGCCCTTTGGACTAACAAATGCTCCTGCAACATTTATGGACATGATGAATAGGATCTGTAAACCATACTTGGATAAATTTGTAATTGTCTTCATCGACGATATACTTATTTATTCCAAAAGTCAAGATGAGCATTGTGAGCACCTACATGCACTCTTAACTTTGTTAAGAAAGGAGAAGCTTTACGCCAAATTCTCGAAGTGTGAATTTTGGCTACAGGAGGTGCAATTTTTAGGTCACATGGTGAATCATGAAGGTATTCACGTGGATCCCTCCAAGATAGAAGCAATCACTAAATGGAAGGTCCCGCAATCAGCTACAGAAGTTAGAAGTTTTCTAGGATTAGCTGGATACTATAGGCGCTTTATTAAGGATTTTTCAAAAATAGCTGTACCATTAACTAAGCTAACCTGTAAAACAGTTAAGTTTGAATGGGGACCTAAGCAAGAAGAGGCTTTTAGGATTTTAAAGCAAAAGTTAACAAACATCCCAATTCTAGCCTTACCAGAAGGAACAGAAGATTTTGAAGTTTATTGTGATGCTTCCAAGGTAGGATTAGGATGTGTGCTAATGCAACGCAAAAAGGTAATTGCGTATGCCTCAAGACAATTGAAAAAGCACGAAGAAAATTATACAACGCATGACTTAGAATTAGGGTCGATAATTTTTCCCCTTAAGATTTGGAGGCATTATCTGTATGGAAGTAAGTTTACTGTCTATACAGATCATAAGAGTTTAAAATATATATTTGGGCAAAAAGAATTGAACATGAGGCAAAGAAGATGGACGGAAATTCTAAGTGACTACGACTGTGATATTCAATATCACGAAGGAAAGGAAAATGTAGTTGCAGATGCCCTAAGTCGTAAGTATCATGAGAAACAACGACGAGTTCGTGCTCTTAGATTAAGTTTACAATTAGACTTAATGGAATAGTTAAAGAATGTTCAGGAAACAGCAATCAAGGATGATGCTGAAGGAATGAAAGGAAGAATAAAAGAATTAGAGCAAGGAGCTGATAGAATTTAGAGATTCCACAAAAGAAGGATTTGGGTACCTAAGCAAGGAGAATTAAGAAATAAGATTTTAGAGGAAGCCCATAAATCTAGATATACCATGCACCCGGGAAATAATAAGATGTACCAAGATTTAAGGAATAATTTCTGGTGGATAGGAATGAAAAAGGACATAGTTAGATATGTATCTAAGTGTCTAACTTGTTCACAAGTTAAGGCAGAACACCAGAAACCTTCAGGGTTACTTCAACAATTAGAAATGCCTGTTTGGAAATGGGAACTCATAACAATGGATTTTGTTACTAAGTTTCCCAAAACCAGAAAAGGTAATGATGCTATTTGGGTAATTGTGGATCGATTAACCAAATCAGCTCACTTTCTAACCATGAAGGAAACCTTTAGCATGGAAAGGTTGGCAAAATTGTACGTAGACGAATTAGTATCCTTACATGGAGTTCCACTCTCTATTGTATCGGATAGAGATAGTCATTTCACTTCGCATTTCTGGACAAGTTTCCAAGAAGCCATGGGGACTAAACTGAACTTGAGCACTGCATATCATCCTCAAACAGACGGACAAAGTGAAAGGACGATCCAAACCCTGGAAGACATGCTCAGGGTATGTGTGATAGATTTTGGTGGAAACTGGGATGACCACCTACCCTTAATTGAATTCTCCTATAATAATAGTTATCATTCAAGCATTGAAGCTGCCCCATTCGAAGCACTGTATGGATGAAAATGCATAAATCCAGTCTACTGAGCAGAAATAGGAGAAAGTCAATTATCAGGACCCAAGATTGTACAAGAAACCACCGACAAGATCACTCAAATCAAGGAAAGACTGAAAACGGCTCGTGACCGTCAGAAAAGTTATGTTGATAATAGACGCAAGCCGCTAGAATTTCAAGTCGGATATAAGGTACTCTTGAAAGTTTCTCCTTGGAAAGGAGTAGTACGGTTCGGAAAGAAGGGAAAGCTAAGTCCAAGGTACGTAGGACCATTCCCAATAATCCAACGAATAGGACCAGTTGCCTATCGTTTACAACTACCAGAAGAACTAGCTGGAGTACATGACGTGTTTCATGTATCCAACCTCAAGAAATGTCTATCTGACGAATCCCTGGTAGTACCTCTTCAAGATGTAGAGGTAAATGAAAAGTTAAAATTTGTTGAGAAGCCATTACAAATAGAAGACAGAAAGGTCAAGTTTCTCAAGCACAAACGACTAGTGCTGATCAAAGTCAAGTGGGATTCAAAGAGAGGATCGGAATACACTTGGGAGTTAGAATCGGAAATGAAGCGGAAATATCCTCACTTATTCCAGTAAATCTCGAGGACGAGATTTTAATTAAGGTGGGGAGGATGTAATAACTCTCATCAAAATTACTATTTCTTATTTTATATTGCTCAATAGGAAACCCTAATAGAGACCCCCAACTAATCCTGCATGACCCCTAAAATTTTCAGAATAGTTGGAATCAAGATCAGGGCCCCTAAAACTCAGGGGGGTATTTCCTAGTTGATATTATCTAAACAGTTTTTGATAGAAATTGAATTTTTACGAACCGTCGACTCACCCAAGCTACTGAGACACGAGGCTACCCTATGCTAGAAGTGACCCGTCGCGCCACGCGAGAGCCTCTCGTGACACGCGGGCACGCCGTTTTTCCAGTATAAATTCCAGGCATTGACACTTGAAATTTGGCCTTGGTTCGACGTTAAAATTCGATTCGTACACTGAGATATCGTCTAAACAGTCCAAAAACACACACAATCACGAAACGCTGCAGCGATAACAGGGTAATTGTCACACCCCGATTTCCACGTGTCACCGGTGGGCCCGGTGGGGAGTATCGTGACGTGGTTGGCAACATAATAGTCAAACAACACAATATTTAATATGCACAGCGGAAGCAAAATGTAAGATATAATTCAGCCGAATTTAATATTGTAATATCAAATGTCACAATATTCGGAAGTTTATCCACAGACGGGTCGAAAATAAAAATGGAAACAATACTTCAACAGACTTTAGGCATCTTAAGCTTGCGAGACTTCTATTGAAGCTAAGGAGAAATCCCAGCCAATTACGCTTAGTACCTGCATTTAATCTTTTTGGGAAAATACGTCAGTTTACACTGGTAAATACAATCAACTGACTCATTTTAGAAAATGATTGAAAATTGATTTGGATGCACGTGGCATAAACATTTTATTTAACTTGGGAGAATTATTTAAATATATAATCTTGTGAATGAATTACATGTTCCTTGTGCGTTCAGTAGCCCGGATCATGTCCGGGTTAAAGATCAATAGACACACCACATTATTCTTTTGTGCACTGACGGGTGTACGCCTACACCCCGCGCTTAAGTCGTGGCCATTTCGTAAAATGATGCCAAGGATATCCGGGACATGGTCATTAACCCCCCAAAGGCTTTAAGTAACAAGATTGTTTAAACGAGCCGATCAAATTATTCAATTAACCACCCAACGATGGAAGATTTGATGCCCGATCAAGCGGTATTCTATATACCGTAACCCAAGCCCGTATAGGGAAAATAAGTTAAAAGTATTTACCTGAGCAATGTAATAATCACAATAAGCAAATGCAAGTAGCTTTTACTGGTCCTCCTAATCTGGAATGAAGGTTTATAATAACCTATTAGAATCCTAACGGGTCTTTAGTTAAGCTTAAGCTTAGACCGGTTAGTTTCAAAGATACGGTTCGTACGCACGATTAAGCGAAGACCGGATAGAATGTGATTTAGACCCGAAAAGTTCGGAGACTTGCTTAATATGGGTATTTCATACACATTCTGGATTTTGAGATAAAACCGATAAGGTTTGACCCGTTTCGGCTAATTTATGTAAACTTGTTACATAAACCGAACCGTACGCGTAATAAGCGTGACGGGTATTCATGAGAGCCATATTCAGGTTTCCTAAGTTAATTATGCTTCAAATATGTTGTGACATCAGTAAGATGTATTTCATTATGCCCGAAACGAGTTTAAACACAAACTATGCCCCGTAGGGGTAGTTTGGTCATTTATAAGGTTATAAAAGAGTTTAAGTGTTAACCTGAGTTACAGGTCTGATGTAATCAGCAAAAATACATAATTTGCTAAGTTATATCATTAGGGTAAAGTATATATGTGAAATTTGTCAATTATAACCAAACTATGCACCGTAGAGGCATTTTGGTAATTTCACATAAGCCAAAAAGCTCAAAACTGAAGTCTGAGTTAATCAACCTTTGCTTACTGTTAAAACATTATAATTTACCTTAAATATCAGTAGGTATCACCCTTGTATGTTTAAAAATAGTCTTAGTACATACTATGCGCTAAAAACGCTTAATAAGGCGATTAGAAGCCATTTACGGGTTCGATACATAAAGCTGATATTTTTATTATTCCAGAAGGCTTAAAATAATTTATTTATCATATCTAATCAGTAGCAAAAGGTTTGGAGTCGTTTAGATATGTAAAACTCATTTTATGGCCCGTAAGGGCAAAACCGACAATTACCGGATTAAGCCTACGACTACAAGTTATGCTCAGCCTAAAATTAATTAAAAATCTTCAAAAATCCCAAAATAATATATTACATCAGTGGGTAATAAGTTTGATATAAAAAAGTAGGCTTAACTAGGCTATACGCTAATTACGCCGTTTAATTAACATAAAGCTTTCATTTTACGCTAACGAGCATAACTCTTAATCTACACCTCAAACTGATGTCAAACTTTGCATACAAGTTTATATATCAGTAATTAAAGTTTCTACACTTTTACATTTCCGAAAACCACGTTTTATGGTAATAAGGGCATAATGGTCAACATATGAGCAATTAACGGAATCATGTGTATTAATCGGTTAACTAATGAACCATGGTGTATAATCACAGAGGGTTATACTAGCATGTAACCTGGTCCAAATGAATCTCTAAGGCATTTCTAAAACATGCCTAAATGGGTCAGAACTGAAAGTCAATGCAAAAGTCAAACTATGCGACTTTCGGTTCCGAACCGGGTCTTTACAGGAAATTGTCGGGTTGAACATATTTAGACATGTTCTTACGCTTATAGGACGTGAATTTTCGAGGTGTTACATCCTCACCCCCTTAAAATAAATCTCGACCTCGAGATTTGTTAAAGTAAAGGAAGTATTTCCTGCCTTATATTGGGCTTAATCTTCCCCAGTACCTTTGAGCCTCTAAGGCACTACAATTGACCTTTATAATAGGCACATGTATCTTTTTGGAGCTTCTAATCCTGTCGATCCTCAATCGTCACAGGTTGCTCATACTTTCATAGTTCTGCATATCATTATGTGGTAGCGCTTTTCGACTTATTGGTGACACGTCGCTAAATCATTAGTGTGGGTCACATTGCGCGTTCCACCAAGCCTTTAATTAGGTCTTAGCTCGTAAGCTATTTGATCTTGATACATTCTATTTCCTTCGAATGATTCTATATATTCAGAGCTTAACTAGCCTGATAATCAAACTTGCACACCCTTCCAGGGTGATATTTCTGTTGAACCTTATTCTTTAAAACGAACTTAGGAGGGTTGCTACCTTCATGAATCCTTGATTTTCTGCCGAATAATGGCAACTTACAGAAGATTACGGATTTGTATGATCTTATTTGTTATTTCCTAGGCAACTTTCAGATCTTGATAATTGGACTTACCAATTCTCTATCTAACAATAGATGTTTAGCATTCCATCTATACAAGGTCTCCAAAGGAGTAGCCTTAATACTTACATGTCAATTATTATAGAAAAGCTTATCTTAAGGTGGGATGGTTATCCCAACCATTGCTTAAAACTAATCTTAAGGAATAGCTAATCCTTGCCGTTAGTCGAACAGATCGACGATCCTGGGCAGCTGATGGAAATTCTTAATCGTTGCCTAATTAGGGTTGCGGTAACAATGCATAAGCAAATTGAACCGTCTTTCTTATCTAACAATATCAAACTCTCGGAATATCGAGTTAGGCTATATGAACCCTCTATTTTAAAGCTTAGTTAATCAGGGTTTCGATTCTTCCAATGATGGTACTAGCCGTCTTGGAGATTTCATAATAATACAGCCTTAAATGGGATATAAATCTTAATTCTACCTGCCTCTCATGGGTAAACAGGGTAATCTTAGGAGAAGATAGTCAAGGTATAAGGAGGTTATAGAGATTTTCCAATTCTCAGGCTCCAGTTCATCCATCATTGCTTGTGTCAAATAAGTGACACCTTTATGTTACTAGTCCACAAATTCCTTAATCGGAAACATTTACTGGGACAATTCCATTCTGGATATCTCCTTTGAATTATTAGTTGACTTTAGTACCATATGACCTCTCGGAATATCTTTGTGGTCCCATGCATTAAACCCCCATACAGATCAGGCATGGAAGCAATCTATGGAACTTAGTAAGATACACCAATCCTCATATGGCGCTTTTATCATACCATCTGGGATTCGGAATCGATAGAGATTAAAGAGATATCAACTATATATGTTGACGCACTTCCTCTTAGAGTGAGGATATTTCGAGAACTCTACGACTGAAGGTTTCTGATAGGAATAAAAGAAATGATTCTTCCGATTTCGTCTGAGACTTTTACCTTACATTTAATATCTGGGGTTTTTATGGGAAAATTTCTAAAAGTTTGCTAAGCTTAAGATCTTATGAGGGACTTAGCAGCATCTTAACCCAACGTATCTCCTTGAGTGGTCAAAGGCTCACCATAAGGAGTTTTGATAACTACTTGCTTCTTATCATCCGCAATATGGGCTTGGCTACCAGACGACCAACCCATTCTTATCACTATATCGAGTCCTTTATTATATAAATGAAAACGAGGACAGCAGAAAAGAATGATTCCTAATGGATATAAAACATCCATATAATATTGCTGAAGCAGTCTCTGAGGTACCATCGGTCAATTTTGCTTTACATTTAGCGCTTAGAGTTTTAGCAGGCAGATTTAATGACTTACAAAATCTATTGTCTACGGAAAACTTATCTGAACCTGAATCAATTAATACTCTAGCATGAGCGTTATTGATAAAGAAAATACCTGTTGTAACATTGTCATCCTGAATAGCCTCTTGAGCATTCATCTTAGAGCTTCCAGCTTTGGTCTTCTTAACTTCCTCAAGCTTTTTAGCGTATTTAGGGCAGTTGGTCTTAATGTGCCCTTTTCCATTGCAACCATAGCAGGTTGCGTCTCCCAATCTCTTGCAATCCAAGGTCTTATGCTCCTTGGACTTGCAGATTCCACAGTATAGAGGCTGAGATTCATATCTGCAATTCCCGAGGTGGTATTTCCTACAGGTTTTGCATCTGGTCTTTTCACTGGTCTGCTGTTTGTCCTTCAAATCCTTCCCAGACTTAGTTGCTCCTTCCTTGGCAGCATTAGGGCAATTAGTACTGATGTGGCCCTTTTCGCCGCAGCTGAAACAGTTTGCATTCTTTATGTCCCTACATTCGTGGGACTGGTGACCAACTCTTTTACAGATGCCACATTGCTTTATCTTTTGATTTGATCGACACTGTCCCCAGTGTTTTCTTTTGCAGGTTTTACATTCGGGTTTCGCCTCCTTTGGTTTGGACTGGTTATAGCTTGAACCGGCCTTACCCTTTTTGTAACTCCTATTTGGGGTTTTATTGCACTTTCGCTTATGATCCTTCAACACACGGTCCACAGCGTTGTTTACGGCTGTATTTATCATAGCCTGAAACTCGGTGCTTGTTAAGTTCAGTCTTGCATCATCATTCTGATCAACTGGATGATGGTGAGCTTCAGAGGAGTCAGCCATGGTGAAGCTTTGAAGGCTACTATCCAAGTAGAAATAATTTGTTTAATCATATAGCGAATTGTCGAATTTGATGAATAAATAGCCATGGCGCAATTAAACCATATAGGCCAATAGATAGTATTTAATTTATTTGATTATGTTTTACCTAAGT
Source organism: Helianthus tuberosus (assembly GCA_030545235.1). NCBI lineage: Eukaryota > Viridiplantae > Streptophyta > Magnoliopsida > Asterales > Asteraceae > Helianthus > Helianthus tuberosus. The sequence goes on from CM060407.1 coordinate 103,840,910, forward strand.
TTTTAAATAAACCATCTTTGGCGTTTAAGCGGAATATAATCCTTCATATTTATTAGACAGGGGACATAAGTCACGACTGCCAATGTCATACTGACATCTTTTATATATAGCACAAGGGCTTGTTCCAAAGGACTTATGATGGCTCAGAGGCCTTGTCACTAGGGAAATTTTAAAACATAATCGATGATTCCTTTGGATCGGAAAATTTCATAGTTCATTGTCTTGACAAGAAGTTATGAAATAAAACTATCTTTTTCATGTATTCATCTTTTACCCGTAGGTATACATCCCTTGGATGTTTTGATGTATTCATCAGGTTCAACGTTTATTAGTCATGATTCCTTTTGATCATTTATGCTAAAATAAGGGGTTTGGAAAAATTTCCTAATATAAAGGTGACAGGTGCGATTCTATCGCATCACTGTTGCCAGGAGTGTCATCATATTTATAATGTTACAAGGATTTGAATCCTTTGAATAGGTTCTACCATCTTGGCCTCGTCTGGGATGACATATAGGCTAGGTCGTACCTTTAAGATTCTTTTTAATATTTATACTGGCAGGAAAGGAATGGTATTTATTTTTATTCAGGATTTTTATCATAATCCTAATTTATAAGTTAATAATAGCACAAATGGCCTAGTCGCGTAGACAAGTTTAATTTACAAGCCATGATTTCGAAGAATCGAGGCATGATAGCACAAATGGCCTAGTCACAAGGACAATTATAAATTATAAGCTATGATTTCAGAGAATCAAATCATGAAGGTATATCAGCACAACAGGCCTAATCACAAGGACATTTATAAATTATAAGCTATGATTTCAGAGAATCAAAGCATTTAGGTTTGAACATAGTTCATTACCTTTATCTGACAGGGAGTCATCGCTACCACTGTCTTTTGGCTCATGTAGAAATGAGCAAGGCCCGTAGGCACTATATTACCAATGTATGGTCAAAATATGATCATCCTATTTGATGATTTAAACCCATGATTCAGAGATCATTAAATTGGGTTAGGAATCTTTTGAAGAATCCTATATAGAAATGACGTGTGCGATTTTTTTAATGAATCACGTCCGTCAGGAGCGTTAACATGTTTTCAGATGTTAACAGGGATTCGAATCTTTTAAACAGGTCTTACCATCTTGGCCAGGTCTTTATAATGACACTCAGGCTAGGTTTCACTCTTAAGATTCTTTTATTATTTAACGCAGAGCAATCCTAAATTGAAATGTTAACGAGGATCTAAATCTAATTGTGGAACTACTGTCTTGGCCTTGTCTTAATGTGACACATGGCTAGGTCTTGTCCTTTTTAGATTTTGCCATTTTATTATAATGGTAGATCTTATAATATAGGAATGATATTTTAAATATAATCATTCCTTTAAAATTTAAACAAGTATATGGTTGCCCTAAATGGGACTTCTACAAAAATGACTTGCCCATGCAAGAGCTAATCAGAAAATAACAAAGAAACCAAATAAGGACAAACAAAACGAATTTGAATTTGTCCTATGTTCTTGTCTAGACTCAAGAATGTGCAACTGTGTAACTGAGATTAAACACAAAAGCTAGTGTTTAATTCACTCAGTGTTGGCTCTGATACCAACCTGTCACACCCCGATTTCCACGTGTCACCGGTGGGCCCGGTGGGGAGTATCGTGACGTGGTTGGCAACATAATAGTCAAACAACACAATATTTAATATGCACAGCGGAAGCAAAATGTAAGATATAATTCAGCCGAATTTAATATTGTAATATCAAATGTCACAATATTCAGAAGTTTATCCACAGACGGATCGAAAATAAAAATGGAAACAATAGTTCAACAGACTTTAGGCATCTTAAGCTTGCGAGACTTCTATTGATGCTAAGGAGAAATCCCAGCCAATTACGCTTTGTACCTGCATTTAATCTTTTTGGGAAAATACGTCAGTTTACACTGGTAAAGACAATCAACTGACTCATTTTAGAAAATGATTGAAAATTGATTTGGATGCACGTGGCATAAACATTTTATTTAACTTGGGAGAATTATTTAAATATATAATCTTGTGAACGAATTGCATGTTCCTTGTGCGTTCAGTAGCCCGGATCATGTCCGGGTTAAAGATCAATAGACACACCACATTATTCTTTTGTGCACTGACGGGTGTACGCCTACACCCCGCGCTTAAGTCGTGGCCATTTCGTAAAATGATGCCAAGGATATCCGGGACATGGTCATTAACCCCCCAAAGGCTTTAAGTAACAAGACTGTTTAAACGAGCCGATCAAATTATTCAATTAACCACCCAACGATGGAAGATTTGATGCCCGATCAAGCGGTATTCTATATACCGTAACCCAAGCCCGTATAGGGAAAATAAGTTAAAAGTATTTACCTGAGCAATGTAATAATCACAATAAGCAAATGCAAGTAGCTTTTACTGGTCCTCCTAATCTGGAACGAAGGTTAATCCTAACGGGTCTTTAGTTAAGCTTAAGCTTAGACCGGTTAGTTTCAAAGATACGGTTCGTACGCACGATTAAGCGAAGACCGGATAGAATGTGATTTAGACCCGACAAGTTCGGAGACTTTCTTAATATGGGTATTTCATACACATTCTGGATTTTGAGATAAAACCGATAAGGTTTGACCCGTTTCGGCTAATTTATGTAAACTTGTTACATAAACCGAACCGTACGCGTAATAAGCGTGACGGGTATTCATGAGAGCCATATTCAGGTTTCCTAAGTTAATTATGCTTCAAATATGTTGTGACATCAGTAAGATGTCTTTCATTATGCCCGAAACGAGTTTAAACACAAACTATGCCCCGTAGGGGTAGTTTGGTCATTTATAAGGTTATAAAAGAGTTTAAGTGTTAACCTGAGTTACAGGTCTGATGTAATCAGCAAAAATACATAATTTGCTAAGTTATATCATTAGGGTAAAGTATATATGTGAAATTTGTCAATTATAACCAAACTATGCACCGTAGGGGCATTTTGGTAATTTCACATAAGCCGAAAAGCTCAAAACTGAAGTCTGAGTTAATCAACCTTTGCTTACTATTAAAACATTATAATTTACCTTAAATATCAGTAGGTATCACCCTTGTATGTTTAAAAATAGTCTTAGTACATACTATGCGCTAAAAACGCTTAATAAGGCGATTAGAAGCCATTTACGGGTTCGATATATAAAGCTGATATTTTTATTATTCCAGAAGGCTTAAAATAATTTATTTATCATATCTAATCGGTAGCAAAATGTTTGGAGTCGTTTAGATATGTAAAACTCATTTTATGGCCCGTAAGGGCAAAACCGACAATTACCGGATTAAGCCTACGACTACAAGTTATGCTCAGCCTAAAATTAATTAAAAATCTTCAAAAATCCCAAAATAATATATTAAATCAGTGGGTAATAAGTTTGATATCAAAAAGTAGGCTTAACTAGGCTATACGCTAATTACGCCGTTTAATTAACATAAAGCTTTCATTTTACGCTAACGAGCATAACTCTTAATCTACACCTCAAACTGATGTCAAACTTTGCATACAAGTTTATATATCAGTAATTAAAGTTTCTACACTTTTACATTTCCAAAAACCACGTTTTATGGTAATAAGGGCATAATGGTCAACATATGAGCAATTAACGGAATCATGCGTATTAATCGGTTAACTAATGAACCATGGTGTATAATCACAGAGCGTTATACTAGCATGTAACCTGGTCCAAATGAAGCTCTAAGGCATTTCTAAAACATGCCTAAATGGTTCAGAACTGAAAGTCAATGCAAAAGTCAAACTATGCGACTTTCGGTTCCGAACCGGGTCTTTACAGGAAATTGTCGGGTTGAACATATTTAGACATGTTCTTACGCTTATTACCAAGTTATACAAATGATCAAACAGGTTGTATGTGTTCTATATTGCTAATTATACATAAATTAGAACTTAAGCATTCTGTTGACTTTTTATTAACAAGTTTGACCCGACATTTGACCTAGTTAGAGTGGGAATCAGGGGGAACCCTTCTAAGGGTTTATTACCCACATAATTACCAACTTATAACTACTTTTGATTCGACTAATCACTGGACCATTAGTGATTAATCTTAAAGTCAACCGTTAATTACGACGGTTTGACTTTTAAGCTATAACTAAGCAAAACTTAACTAAGGAAGGATAAGCAAACTTACTGAAGTCCTATGCTTGATTAGGAAGGTCTTGTGTCTGCTCTTAAGCTCCCAAAAGCTCCAGAATTGCACAAGAAGTGAATGATCAAATGGTTGCAACTTCATGCCCTTTTATAGTGATTTAATCACCATAAAATGTTGACAAATAAGTCTACCACTGACCACAACTCATTAACAAGTGTCCCTAGTGTTCTAGGGGTTGTTTAGAGGCTAAGCAAGATGAGGAAACTCGTTTAAAGATCAAGAATTGCCTTTAAACAGCAAACAGGCGATTCTGTTGGAACTGGGCATCCCTTGCGCACCGTAAGCATAAGTCTTGCGGTGCGCAAGGCTTCTGATCAGCCTCCACATTTTCTATTTTTTTGCATAAATGACTCTTGGCCCTTCCGAAAGGTCAACTAAGCTTAATACTTGCAATTTGACCCCTTTTTATTTACCTACAAGGGCTTTAAGACTTGTACCCACTTTGCCAAGTCCGTGGACACTTCTGGTTAACCCGAAAAGTCATAATTTTCAACGTTAGCGCTTTAACCCCTCGTACACGAATTTGATCATAACTTTATCATACGATAACGAAACCTTATGAAATTTATGTTGTGCATTCTAGTGAGCATAATTTACCGTTACAAAGCCTCGGGTTTGTTAAAAGGTCACTCAGAGGTATAACTTAAACATGTTGACACATTTAACCCCTGTAGTTTGTAATCTCTCACTTTCTTTCATATTTAGCTTCATATGATCCATGATTTACTCGTTTGAAGATATGAGCATTATGTAGGGTTAATGTACAATATATTTATTCACTGTTGACATTTAGAACTCGTATATTCACATTATTTCCATGATTGTCAACTTTAGTCCTTCCAGAGTATCCTTTTACACGTTCAAGCTTATGACACGTGTCAATACATTATAGGACGTGAATTTTCGAGGTGTTACAGTAATAACTCGATCACTGCTACGATTTAATGTCCGATCGATAAAAACCAATCCGATGGATGTTTAAGTGCTACCCAAACTCGGGTTATGCTTTGTCATTCGTCGTGAATTCGATGGATGTTTAAGTATCGCACTTTGTCATTCGTTGTGAAGGTTTTGATCTCGTGGGTTGTCGTAAAAAGTTGGATTAAAGTTACTAACCTAGTTTTCGTGTGCATTGTTATTTGAATTAGGTTAACAGGCTAATCAGTAGGCTAAACTCTGCCTGTTTAAATCTGCAATGTGAGTCATTCTCTTTTTATCAATAATGTTTTACAATACTCTAATCATTTTCAAAAGTTATAATTACAGGGATTAAGTCGTGGTTATCTTGAATCACTGGCTAGTGGGGTATTGTGCACATTACTAATTTCTCATGGTTAGGTTCATCAACCTAACAGTGATAATCATCACTACTTGGGTGAAAGGACCCAATAGTGGTATGACCATCGTCACAAGGCTGTGACACGGTGCCAGATAAAAATAAGATAGAAGCCATTGTAATCGCTCTTATGCTGTAACTTATGACTACATGTGTCGTTTTATATAACTTGAGTGACTCGCCAGTATTTCCCCGCTGATAAAATATTTTTAAACATGTTTCAGGCGACCAGCTGTGAATCAACAAAAAGTGCTACGGAGCACTAATAAAGCTTGAAGTGGTGGCTCAGTTAAATAAATAAACATGTTTGGTAAACCAGGGAATTTCCTAGTGAAATTCCTCTATTGTAAATTTTCAGGGTATATCCCAAATTATGAAATAAAATAATTGGTAATTTTCAAATATTAAAAAATCCTGTAAATCTTCCGCTGTCAACTCAATAAATACCACGGGATTTCTGTCACGCGGCTCCTGGACCGGGTCAAACCGGGACGGGGGCCGTGACACTATTCATGCAAACAAACGTTATTTAATAAATACATTATGATCATGTAACACCCGTTCTTATAAATTAAGGTTTAACGTATCATTTACGAAAAACAGTCATGTAATTAAGATTACATATGCATTGGAAATTACGGGATTATAAAAACTTTTTACAATTTAAAAAGTATACGACATATCATGTGTACGTTCGTCGTTTAACATAATAACGATGCATAGTGTGGAAGCTTATTTCGTGATCGTGTTCGGTTCTTGCTCGTCGCTTGATCGTCCTCCGGTGCTAAAATTTACCTGAAACTCATAAAACATGAGTTGGATTAGTCCTACGTAGCTTAAAACGTATTAAAACGGGTTCGCAACGCAAAATAACTTAAAATAATCATTTTTCGCAAAACTGGCTCGTGCTCGCGTAGCGCCACTGCCAGTCGCGCTACGCCACGGCCTTATTCCACCAGAATGTTGCAGCTGGTTGCTGCATATTCCCAGCACGATCTGATTTCACGGAAACAGCCATAACTTCTTCGTTATTGATCTGTTTTACCCGATTCTTTTTCCTACGCGTCCGTAATTTAATCCTCCATCTCATGGAGTTAAAATCCTACATCCAACATAAGAAATTTTGAGGCTTCTAAGCCCTCGACTCGTTACCTTTTTACCGAATTTTAACCCGTTTATGCATTTTATCAAACAAACGTATTTATTTGATTCCTATATCTCATACACTTCTTCAAATTAATGTTACCTACTATATTAGGTTCTAATCATAGGTTCATTACACCATTTAAACCCGTTTTCGCTCGTATGCTTATTTTGACCCGTTAAGGGTATTTAAGCGCTTTCGAGCGTAAAATCGCTTTCGATTACTTCTAGCACTTCATCACCACATTTCTTATCCTATAATCTACCACCACAACTGAGTTTATGGCGGGTTTAATGTGGTGATCAATATAAGCCAAATTTTACCTCTCGAACCATTATTTTACGGCAAAAACTCAAATAGTGCCATTTGGCTATTATAATACCTCTTTTAGTTTCTATACTTATTCTAAGTATTTACCTAGTCATAAAACTTGTTTCCAAACAACCTTTAAGGGTCGTTTGTTCTATTTAGCCTACAAGGGCGTTTTGGTCGATTTTAGTCCTTTTGTGACGAAGGGCTCTCCCTCAAATTATTCGACCAAAATAACACTTTAACTACAACATAATTATGCGTACCTGGCCCAGATCAACAAGTAGACCCAGTTTATACCTCGTTTTCATTATCACACCATCAATGATGACGCAACTATCCGATTTGCTAATCGGTCCTGTTAACATAAGACTTGACGACCACATTAGTTGATATTGTCAAATGGTGTTATCACCACCATTTGACCCGTTTGGACTATATGCCCAACATTATCTATTTAAATCAAAAACACCGTTTTTGATTTCCAATTCATACATCATCCCATCCCGGATTTTATAACCGTACCCTTTTTTTTCTTTTACACTCTTTTCTTACAGTTTCAACCCATTTCGGCTTACGCCATGTGTATCCTTTTAACCATGATTTACATAAGTCGACACTTGACAAATTCCCAAATTTCCAATATTATTGTTTTCACGTTTACAACGTATCGAATAAATGAGTATTCTACATAAGTGTGTAAATTACACTTACCTTGCATCCGAATTACGCTTTTCTTTTCTCACTTGCTTCGATCGACCCGCTTTCACCCCAAGCTTCCACCTAGCTTGTTACGCGTCAAACTATCATCATCGTTTTCAAGGTGGTTAGTTTAATCATAATTTAATACGATTATTCCACCTTACGCATTTCATATCAAAAATTACCATTTATCGTATTATAGGCCAGTTTGACTTTATAAAAGTCAAATGCCCATTAGTATACTAATTGCATATTCGAGTTCATCAACTAGTTTTAGCATTCTTTAATTACCCGGTAGGCGTTATCTTTAGACCACCGTTTTAACCAAAGTTCTAACCGCGTTTACCACATTTAGAACTCTTTTTAATCACATTTTGCATAATAGCCAAAACATCACAATTAGGTGTTTTAACTACAAAAATTCTAGTTTCGAGCCTTCTCTGAGGCATTTCAACAAACACTTTAAGGGCAGAATTTTACATGTTTATTTATCAAGTCTCTAGCTTACCTCTTAGCCCTAATTTCACATAAATCAACCTTCTTACAAGGTTGTTGGCTCCTATAATTCTGAAGTTACTTCACAATTGTCAAATTACACTAGAATATCACCCAATTTCCTAGTGTTTATTAAAATCTACATAACCCACTAATCACCTACAATGGTGATCATGGATTTTACTAAAATCTCACATGATTTCAACTTGTATTTGTCTAGGGTTTGTTCCTAGACATTATAGTTGTTCCTAAATCATCATAAGACAGACATGCAACCATAATTTCAGATTTTCCCAATTTCATGAGAATTTCAAGTTGAGAGTTTTCATCAAATTTTACATACCTTGTAATCCTCTTGTGATGAGGATCAATAATCTATGCTCAATTTTCGTTTTGGACCAGATTTGCACCTCCAATTTGAGAGTTTTAGTGAGGATTTTGGGGTTTGAAGAAACCCAGGTCGCCTCCTGCTTCTTTGTACGACCAGACATCCCCAAATGGGGTGTTTAGTTTTTGTTTTAATTAAATTAGCAACATAAGTTTCAATTTTAACATCTTTGACCCCTCCATTTTCCTTAGTTCATAATTTAAGTGTTTTAACCCACTCATAAGTCACTATCTAACTAGGTTAGAATTATTCCTAGTTAGCTTAGTAGGTTCGGGAAGTCGTAACCCGTTTTACTTTAAGTCCCGTTAAATCGGGCCTTTCATCTTCCTATTTTCTTGAAAGCTCTTATTCACTTTTAAATAAATATTAGGATTATTCAATTTATTCCTAATATTTGCCGGTTTACTTTTACCACTAACGGTACTTTCCCCGTCTTTAGTATTAACGGGGTTTAATTACCAAACCTGTTTTCGGGGTGTTACAGATCAAGTCTCATCCTCTTCCCCTACTTCAATCTTTTAGATGTCTTCCAACCGTAACTCGAACTCAAGGACGAACTCCAAATCCAACTCCAACTCCAACACCGATTCGATGTCCAAGAAAGAAATGATGAAGTTCTTGGCCAAGCAAATGGCCAAAGTTATCCCCGACATCGTCAGTAAGATCCAAACCCCCAACAACATCGAATCCACTCATGCCTTGGTCGAATCCAAGGTCGACCTACCCAAGTCGACCTTCACGTTCAAGCAGTTCAACTCATGTAGCCCGATGCCATTTACGGGAGCAAGATGCTCCAATGGTTTGACTCCATTGAGGTCACCTTCCGACAAAGTGGGTGTCCTGAGCATCTACGCACCACCAATGCCACCGATGTCTTTCGATCGAGTTGGTGGACCGCCAAGCATAACACACGCGAGGACGACGCCACTTAGTTGACTTGGACTGAGCTCAAGAAGCTCATGAACGACGAATTATGCCCTCCCCACGAGCTCCAACAACTCGAAAACGGGTTTTGGAACATCAAGCAAGTAGGGAGTGACAATACCGGTCTCACCGCTAGGTTCAAGCAACTTAGTGCCCTTTACCCTGGCCAAGTCAACACCAACGAAAAAGCCATGCCAAGTACATCCGAGCCCTACCTTCCTCTGTTTCCAACTTTGTTGAGTCCGCCCAACCCAAAATCCTTGAAGACACTTTCCGTCTCGCCGCCAAGTTCAGCCATAATTGGATCTTGGATCGAACCTATGAAACGAAGGGTTCAACCAAGACCGTGCACCAAGCTACCACTGAACCAACCGCCGAACCCACACCATCAAAACCACCCACCAAAACTAACACCAACGTTAAGAAGCAGAAGGCTTCAAACAGAAATTGTGCGGCGATTACTCCGCAAAACCCTCCTTAACCACAACCACAACAACAACTTGCTTTAGCCTAAAATCCTGGACCGGCTAAACGAGCATACACTGGGCCTCATCCCAAGTGTGTGACTTGCACCTACCACCACCCAATCCTCACACCGTGCCGCATTTGCACCTCGTGCAATAGATTTGGACACTTCAACACCCAATGCCGAATTGGCCACAAGGCAACCAAACCCAACTATCAGCCCAAAACCAGAACCACAACCAACCACCAGCAAACAACGATCGCACCTGTTACAAGTGTGGCGACCCGAACCATCTCAGCAACGCTTGCCCTCAATGCAACAACAATCAGTAGAAAGCTCCTCGTGGATGAGATTTCATCATCACCGCTGCTCAGGCGCAGAACAACAACGACGTCATCAATGGTACGTTCCTCGTAAAAAATGTTTATGCTTCTTGTTTATTTGATACCGGCGCGGATAAAAGTTTTGTATCCATTGAATTTAAACAATTGCTTAAGTGTTGACGCTCTAAGTTGGCAAAATCTATAACTGTCGATTCCATCCTTCTTAATTATTCTCTTAATCTCAACGATCACAAGTTCTCAATTGACCTCATACCCATGCAATTGGGTAGTTTCGACATCATAGAAGGCATGGATTGGCTTCGAAGAGTCCGTGCCGAAGCTGTTTGCTCTGAGAAGTTCATTCTTCTTCCTCTTCCATCAGGTGATTCGTTACACGTCTACGGTGAGAAACCCTCAAAGGATCTCAAGCTCGTGTCGTGTACTCAAGCTAACAAATATTTGCGCAAAGAGTACTTTGCTTTTCTTGCCCACATTGTGGAAAAGAAGGACAAAGGAAAGGGTGTGAGTGATGTTCCTGTGGTTTGTGATTTTCCCTACGTCTTTCCCGAAGACCTACCTGGTCCTCCACCTCCTCGTTCTGTTGACTTCCGCATTGACCTCATACCCGACGCTACACCCGTTGCAAAATCTCCATACTGTCTCGCACCCTCGGAAATGCAAGAGCTATCGAGCCAACTTCAAGAATTACTTGATAAAGGCTTTATACTCCCTAGTACTTCTCCTTGTGGCGCTCCGATCCTCTTTGTAAAAAAGAAAGATGGATCATTCCGCATGTGCATCGACTACCGTAAACTCAACAAGCTTACCATCAAGAACTGTTACCCACTTCCTCGCATTGACGATCTCTTCGGTCAACTCTAAGGCGCAACGTGTTTTTCCAAAATCGACCTTCGTTCTGGCTACCACCAACTTCAAGTCCTCAAAGAGGACATTCCTAAAACCGCATTTTGTACTAGACACGGTTACTACGAGTTCGTGGTCATGCCTTTCGGTTTAACCAACGCACCCGCGGTCTTCATGGATTTGATGAACCGGGTGTGTAAGATTTACTTGGACCATTACGTGATCGTTTTCATAGACGATATTCTCATCTACTCTAAAACCCAAATCGAACATAAGCGACACTTACGTCTAATCCTCGAACTACTATGAACTGAACAATTTTATACCAAATTCTCCAAGTGTGAATTTTGGCTAAAAGAAGTCCAATTTCTCGGTCATGTTGTGAACGAGAAAGGCATTCACGTTGATCCCGCTAAAATTAAAGCTGTTAATAACTGGATTGCACCGAAATTTCCATCCAAAATTCATTCGTTCCTTGGATTGTTATGTTACTACCGCCGACTCATTTCCAACTTTTCGAAAATCGCCGTTCTTCTCACTTCTTTGACTCAAATAGATAAACTTTTTTGTTTGGGGTTACGCACAAGAGAAATCTTTTCAAATGCTCAAGGACATGCTTTGCAATGCTCCTATTCTCGCTCTACCCGATGGTAATGATGATTTTGTCGTGTATTGCGATGCATCAAACCAAGGTCTCGGTTGTGTTCTCATGCAACGAGACAGGTTATCGCTTACACTTCGAGACAACTCAAAATACATGAGAAGAACTACACTACCCACGACCTTGAACTTGGTGCGGTTGTTTTTACGTTAAAGATATGGCGACAATACCTTTACAGTACTAAGTGTGTAGTCTTCACCAACCATAAGAGCCTTCAGCACATCTTTAACCAAAAAGACCTCAACATGCGTGAACGCCGATGGGTAGAGTTGCTCAACGACTACGACTATAACAACCCTCCAAAAATATTTCTGACACTCTGATAATATTTAAAATATCCCTATACGTCATAAAATACACCCCGTACGCGAAAATGGACCCCGAATACCTTTATTTTCAATAAAATTAATTAAAAACAAAAATAAATGGTCTCTGGCGGGTCGCGTAAGACCCACCCCTGGTCTACGCGGGGCGCGACAGCCCAGCCACGAGGTCGCACCCGGAGCCGACACGTGGCTTAATCGTGTCGAGGCTAGGAGTGATGACCGATCAAAGCTAGGGCCTACAACCCTACGTCGCGGGCTGTGAAGGACTCACCTTCGGCTTACGCCCGCGAGGACGTCCGAAATCAGGACTATAAATAGAGGTCTTCAGTCTTCAGTCGAACTCGCTCATCTCTCACTTTCTTTCTCGAATTTCTATATAGATAAAGCTATTCTCGGGAATAATACCCCCCCCCCTAAATAACAAAGTTCTGTCCCGTTGTAAGTATCATAACCCCGATTACTTATTAGATACGCTGCCCGATTGATCCAGGGTTCCGTAACGGTTTTCGGGGTTCTGCCCGACGTAGTTGTTGGAATGTCGTCTCGGGGAGAGTATTACTAATGTAAATATTGGGTTATTATACTAACATGTGTGCATTTGTGTATTTAATAGATAATCACCAGGAAATCCTTAAGGAAAACTCTAAGACATCAATGTGAGTAATCTCCTTTTTGTAAACTGTTTTTACAAAACCTCATATGATTAACATTATATTAAACAGTGATTGAGTATTTGTATTCTACAATTATCGTCGGTATGTTGGGGTTTTGTATACAAAATTTGTTACTACCTTGCGAGGAGTAACATGACCACAAGTCGGGTTGACAGTACCGTGGGTGGTAATTAAGTAAATGGAAACAAATGTAATTGCGCGACCGCCCTCAATACTATACAATGGTTTTACTTAACTTGATTAAACTGGAATTCACTCACCAGTATTTCCCGTGACAAAATGTTTTTAAACGCGTTTCAGGTAACAAAATGTGAAAGCCAAATAGAAGCCAGCTGGACATCACTGATGGCTTGGAAAAGTGGCTATAAAATTACCTAAAATAAAGAGATGTTTTATTTAAAATAAAATAGGGTTTATCCCTATGAAAATGTGTGTACTTAAAACTTGGGATTATTCCCACGTGTTAAATATTATGAAAGTGTGGTATTTTACTCTGATAAAATATTTCCTAACTACGATCCTGATGTAATTTCTGCTGCCAAAATGATAAACACCTGGATACCATCGAAACTGGCCGCGGCCGCCCGTTCCCGGGTTGTTAGGGGACAGGAGTTGCGACAGAAGGTAGTATCAGAGCTAAGCCACTGATTCAGCCATAGAAGTGTTCTGCTGACACCAAGATATCATGTGTTAGAAAATTAATTACGGAAATACGTGCATATTTGTATTTTATTGTTGTGTGTTACTTGACTATTTGTTAGTTTAAAGTATGAGCGATCAAGGACCCTCCGACGCCTATCGTCAGTTGTCCGGCTCACCTAGAAGCGAAGGCACCTCTTCACAGCCTGCCCTCTCAGGGTATTCAGCTGACAATGAAGATGTGATATTCGTGTTTAAGGCTCAGTCTGAAGAGCCATTCCCTCCTAAAAAGAGAGGATGGTTCAGTAGGGGAGCATATGGGCGTAGGAAGAGAATGAAAAAGTTAGAACAGCAGCGAGTTCTAGCAGCCGCTAAGAGAGAGACAGATGCTCACACCCAAGACATGCTCAATAGGAGTTTAGCAAACTTCCATATCTTAGCAACCACAGCTGCCGACCCAAACCTGGAGCAACTTATAGCCCCTCAACCATTACCCTTGTTTCCTACACAGCCAATGGAGATTGAAAACAACCCAGAAAACCAAATCCAAATGCATGATTTTAACCCAGAAAAGATACCCAGGATACCAGCACCCAATCCCTTAGACCCAGACTACGACCCGTGGTTCGATGATCATAGGGATTATATACAACGCTACCACCTAACAGACGAACCCATGCTAAACCTAGCAGCTTACCTAGGTCTGGACCCTCTAGATCCCTACTATGATAATGATGAATACATTAGGGAGATCCTAGAGAATTCATACCCTCTGGAAGAACCCATGCCACAGTACCCAGATCCAGTACCAGCACCTGCACCCCCAATGAGTGCAGAAAATGTGCAAGAGCTCCGAACTTTCGGAGAGGAAATTTTAGAAAGTAGCGAGAGGATGAGGCAGGTTGGAGAACGACTCGTCTGGAAGTACGACGAGCGTAATATGGAGTTCTGGATGAACCCATATCATTAATGGTGATAGTAATAATAATATAATAATATATATATAATATGTGTGTATGAAATAATAATAATAATAATAATAATAATAATAATAATATATATCTATCGTAGTATAGACCACTTTGTGGTTAGTTATACATATTAGTATTGTAATTTTTAATTCCAGTTCCAGTTTATATTAGATGCATATTATAAGAAAGAGTAAGTCGCAATGCTCGACGTTTTTGACAAATATGCTTATTGTGTGATTGTTTGCCTTAAATATTATTTTTTTGTGATATTAATAATTGGAAAATGTTTAAAATTCAGATGGACAACGAAGTGAACCAGGAAAACCAGAATAATGATAACCAGAATGACAATATCCCGAATAATGACAACCTGAACAATGATAACAATGGAAACCAAGTGGATAACAGTGTCATCCAACACATAGTGGCACAAGGGATAATAGATGTAATGCCATATATTATCAAAACAGTTAGGGAAGCCGATAAAAAAAGTAACAATGGTAGTAAACGACCCACTGAACCTGAACACAGCGTAAACAATGGACCCATACTTCAAGCGCCCATTCCCAAAAGAAGAAGAACCATGTCTTATGGTTGTTCTTATAAAGAATTCTGGTCTTGTAAACCAATGGAATTCTCGGGCAATGAAGGGGCCATTGCAGCTTTACGCTGGATAGAAAAGACTGAAGCAGTCTTAAAAATTAGCAAGTGCGTAGAAGAGGATAAGATAATGTTTGCTTCAAATCTGTTTAAGAACTCAGCACTAGAATGGTGGAACACTATCCTCCAGTCTAGGGGAAGTGATAGAGTTTACAATATGGAATGGGAGGAGTTTAAGAACATGGTGGAAAGGAAATTCTGCCCTCCCAATGAAAAAAAAACAGATAGCAAATAAGTTCCTAAACCTTAGGATGACTGGAGTGGATAGTAAGGGATACACTACTTTATTCTTTGAATATGTTAGAATAGTGACAACCCTTGCATCACCTGAACCAGTATTAATCTCCCGTTACATCTGGGGATTAATCAGTGAAATTAGGCATGTAGTCAAGGCAGCTAGACCTCAAACTATAGAAGAAGCTGTAGAACTAGCAAACACCTTGACTGATGAATTAGTGCGTACACGAGAAGAGGATCAGAGGAGAAACCTAGCTCAAAGGCTTACCCAAGAATTTCGTTATGGAAATTCCAATCGTGGGAAAAATATAGGTTCTACCTCTACACCGTACTGCAAGGCTTGCAAAAAGAAGCATTCAGGAAAATGCTCCACTTACTGCAATTTCTGCAAGATACCAGGACACAAGGAAGAAGATTGTAGGAGGAAACCAAATATTGGAATGTGCTTCAACTGTGGAGAAAAAGGTCACATTAAGCCAAATTGTCCAAAACTAGCTCCAGCCACGAACACCAAGAATACTAAAAATACTAGGGCATTTGTTCTGACTGCAGAAGAAGCAAAGATGGTCCCGGACATGATCGCCGGTACGTTTTTAGTTAATGATGTTTTTGCTAAGGTATTATTTGACTCTGGTGCAAACCAAAGTTTTATTAATACTTCATTTTGCAAACTTCTCAATCAACCATTAACTAAACTCCCACAAGAATGTCTAGTAGAGACAGCAATTGGGGAAACCATTAAGATTTCTGAAATCTTGCAGGGAGCAGGAATAGAATTTTTAAATCAAAAGTTTGTTGCAAACCTTTACCCAATGAATCTGGCAGGATTTAATGTTGTGTTAGGAATGGATTGGTTAATAGCCAATAAAGCCAGTATCTTATGCGATCAAAAGTCAATTCAAGTAAATTCACCAGAAGGTGAAAAGATCACAATTTAAGGAAATAAGCCATCTAGATCCACAAAATTCATCTCTGTGATGAAAACAGCCAGTTATGTAAGAAAAGGATCATTAGTGTATTTGATTTCCATAATCATTAACACTAAAGGAAAAGAACTAAAAGATATTCCAGTAGTATCCCAGTTTTCAGATGTATTTCCAGAAGAATTACCAGGATTGCCTCCAGATAGGGAAGTTGAATTCAGAATCCACTTGCTACCAGGAACAGCACCAATTGCCAAAGCACCTTACCGTTTGGCACCTGCAGAAATGCAGGAACTGAAGAAACAGCTAGACGAATTGTTAGAGAAAGGATTCATACAGCCAAGTTCATCGCCATGGGGAGCGCCGAGCTTATTCGTTAAAAAGAAAGACGGATCAATGCGTATGTGCATTGACTACCGCGAATTGAACAAGGTCACGATTAAGAATCGGTATCCATTACCAAGGATCGATGATTTGTTCGATCAATTGCAAGGAGCTCGATTTTTCTCTAAAATCGATTTACGGTCAAGATATCATCAATTAAAGGTAGAGGAAGAGGACATTCCTAAGACCGCTTTCAGGACAAGGTATGGCCATTATGAATTTACTGTCATGCCATTTGGTTTAACCAATGCCCCAGCTACATTCATGGACATGATGAACCGAATATGTAAGCCATATTTGGATAAATTCATAATTGTCTTTATAGATGATATTCTTATATATTCTAAGAGCAAAGAGGAACATGCAGCGCATCTGCACGCACTTCTAAGTTTATTGAGAAGAGAAAAGCTTTATGCAAAATTTTCAAAGTGCGAGTTTTGGTTAGAACATGTACAGTTTCTTGAACATCTAGTTAATCATGAAGGAATTCATGTGGATCCCACAAAGATCGAGGCAATTACCAAATGGAAAACCCCTGAGTCACCAACCGAGGTTAGAAGTTTCTTAGGATTGGCTGGTTATTATAGAAGATTTATTCGAGATTTTTCTAGAATAGCCATTCCCTTAACTAAGCTAACCTGTAAATCTGTTAAGTTTGAATGGGGACCAAAATAAGAAGAAGCTTTTAGAATTCTTAAGCAAAGATTAACCCATGCACCCATATTAGCGTTACCAGAAGGAACGGAAGACTTTATAGTCTATTGTGACGCTTCTAAATTAGGTTATGGATGTGTGTTAATGCAACGTCAAAATGTTATAGCTTACGCCTCTAGACAACTTAAGAATCATGAAGAGAATTATTCAACCCATGATCTAGAATTAGGAGCCATAATTTTTGCCCTTAAGATTTGGAGACATTACCTTTACGGTAGTAAGTTTACCATTTTCACCGACCATAAGAGTTTAAGGTATGTTTTTGGGCAAAAGGAATTGAATATGAGACAAAGACGCTGGATGGAGATACTTAGTGATTATGATTGTAATATCCAGTATCATGTAGGAAAGGCCAACGTAGTAGCTGATGCTTTAAGTTGAAAGTATCATGAAAAGCCAAAAAGAGTACGTTCACTTAAACTAAATCTGCAAGTAGATTTAAATGAACAGATTAGAAAGGCATAGGAATCAGTAATCAAAGATGATACTGAAAAATTGAAAGGAATGATCAAGGAATTAGAACAAGGAACAGATGGAATTTGGAGATTCCATAAGAAAGGAATGTGGATACCTAAATTAGGAAACCTATGCCACCGTATATTAGAAGAAGCTCATAAGTCTAAGTATACGATGCATCCTGGAAGTGATAAGATGTATCAAGACTTAAGAAAGAATTGTTGGTGGATAGGAATGAAAAAGGATATAGCAGCATATGTTGCAAAGTGTTTAACCTGTTCACAAGTTAAAGCTGAACATCAGAAACCCTCAGGTTTGTTGCAGCAATTAGAAATGCCAGTTTGGAAATGGGAATTGATAACAATGGATTTGGTTACCAAATTACCCAAAACAAGAAAAGGTAATGATACAATCTGGGTGATTGTTGACAGGCTAACTAAGTCAACTCATTTCCTACCAATGAAAGAAACTTTCAGTATGGAACAACTAGCTAAGCTATATGTAAATGAAATAGTTTCATTACATGGAATTCCTTTATCAATTTTTTCTGACAGAGATAGTCGTTTTACCTCTCATTTTTGGGCAAGTTTCCAAAAAGCAATGGGAACCAAGCTGAATCTAAGCACCGCTTATCATCCTTAAACGGACGGATAAAGTGAAAAGACAATTCAGACAATGGAAGACATGCTTAGAGCTTGTGTAATTGATTTCAGAGGTAATTGGGACGATCACTTACCATTGATAGAATTTTCTTATAATAACATTTATCACACAAGTATCAATGCTGCACCATTCGAAGCACTTTATGGACGAAAGTGCTGAACGCCAGTCTGCTGGGCAGAAATTGGAGAAAAACAATTATCTGGACCTGAGATAGTACAAGAAACAACCGACAAAATCATTCAAGTAAAGGAACGATTGAAAGCAGCACGTGATCGATAAAAGAGTTATGCAGATAACAGACGAAAGCCACTCGAATTTCAAGTAGGAGATAAAGTGCTATTGAAAGTCTCTCCTTGGAAAGGAGTGGTAAGATTCATAAAAAGGGGAAAGCTAAGTCCCAGGTATGTTGGACCTTTTGAGATTATTAGAAGAATAGGACCTGTAGCTTATCAGCTACAACTACCAGAGGAAATGGCAGGAATACATGATGTATTTCATGTATGCAATCTCAAGAAATGCTTAGCCGATGAATCACTGGTAGTACCTCTTAAGGATATAGAGGTAAATGAACAATTAAAATTTGTAGAAAGACCTCTACATATTGAAGACAGGAAAGTTAAGAACTTCAAGCACAAGAGATTAGTTCTAGTCAAAGTGAAATGGGACTCCAAAAGAGGACCGGAATGCACATGGGAACTTGAATCAGAAATGCAAAGGAAATATCCACACCTGCTCCAGTAGATCTCGAGGACGAGCTCTAAAACAAGGTGGGGATGATATAACAACCCTCCAAAAATATTTCTGACACTCTGATAATATTTAAAATATCCCTATACGTCATAAAATACACCCCGTACGCGAAAACGGACAACGAATACCTTTATTTTCATTAAAAACAAAAATAAATGGTCTTTGGCAGGCCGCGTAAGACCCACCCTTGGTCTACACGGGGCGCGACAGCCCAGCCACGAGGCCGCACCCGGAGCCGACATGTGGCTCAATCGTGTCGAGGCTAGGAGTGATGACCGGTTAAAGCTAGGGCCTACAACCCTACGTCGCGGGCCGCGAAGGACTCACCTTCGGCTTACGCGGGCCGCGAGGAAGTCCGAAATCAGGACTATAAATAGAGGTCTTCAGTCTTCAGTCGAACTCGCTCATCCCTCACTTTCTCTCTCGAATTTCTATATAGATAAAACTATTCTCGGGCATAATACCCCCCCCCCCCTAAATAACGAAGTTCTGCCCCGTTTTAAGTATCATAACCCCGGTTACGTATTAGATACGCTGCCTGATTGATCCAGGGTTCCGTAACGGCTATCGTGGTTCTGCCCGACGTAGTCGTTGGAATGCCGTCTCGAGGAGAGTATTACTAATGTAAATATTGGGTTATTATACTAACACGTGTGCATTTGTGTATTTAATAGATAATCACCAGGAAATCCTTAAGGAAAACTCTAAGACAGCAATGTGAGTAATCACCTTTTTGCAAACTGTTTTTACAAAACCTCATATGATTAACATTATATTAAACAGTGATTGAGTATTTGTATTCTAAAATTATCATCGGTATGTTGGGGGTTTGTATACAAAATTTGTTACTACCTTGCGAGGAGTAACATGACCACAAGTCGGGTTGACAGTACCGTGGGTGGTAATTAAGAAGATGGAAACAAATGTAATTGCGCGACCGCCCTCAATACTGTACAATGGTTTTACTTAACTTGATTAAACTGGGATTCACTCACCAGTATTTCCCACTACCAAAATGTTTTTGAACGCGTTTCAGGTAACAAAATGTGATAGCAAAATAGAAGCCAGCTGACAGCACTGAAGGCTTGGAAAAGTGGCTATAAAATTACCTAAAATAAAGAGATGTTTTATTTAAAATAAAATACGGTTTATCCCTATGAAAATGTGTGTACTTAAAACTTGGTATTATTCCCACGTGTTTAATATTATGAAAGTGTGGTATTTTACTCTAATAAAATATTTCCTAACTACGATCCTGATGTAATTTCCGCTGCCAAAATGATAAACACCTGGATACCACCGAAACTGGCCACGGCCGCCCGTTCCAGGGATGTTAGGGGACAGGGGTTGCGACAACGACTATAAGATTTGCTACCATCCTGGTAAAGCAAATGTCGTGGCCGACACTCATAGTAAAAAAACTCATGTAAAGAGTATCCGTTGTTTCCAAATTCTAAACGACCTTCGAGATCGCATTCATAAAGCACAATACTCATCCATTAATGAGGATAACTTATACAACAAGATGAATGTGGTGCTGAAAATCAACTCGTATCCAAGTCCGATGGTATCCTTTACTACCTCAATCGTGTTTGGATACCGAACCGTGATGACCTTCATGAATTCTTAATGAAGGAGGCACACAAGTCTTGATACTCTATTCATCCTGGTGCCAACAAGATGTATCAAGACCTTCGTACATCTTATAGGTGGCTTGGTATGAAGAAAGATATCGCCACCTTCGTTTCGGAATGTCTCACGTGTTCCAAGGTGAAAGTCGAACACCAACATCCCTCTGGCTTAGTTGAACAACCAGAATTTCCAGTCTGAAAATGGGAGAGTATAGCTATGGATTTCATCACCAAACTTCCTCGAACTTCGTCTGGTCATGATAGCATCTAGGTAATCATCGATCGTTTGACTAAATCCACTGACTTCCTCCCCATTCGTGAAGACTTCAAAGTCGAGAAATTGGCTTGTATCTACACGAATGAAGTCATTTGTCGTCATGGTATCCCCATTGACATCATTTCTGACCGTGATGGTCATTTCACCTCGCGTCTTTGGCAAACCTTTCAAACAGCTCTTGGTACTCATCTTAACCGTGATGGTCGTCAAACCGAGCGTACTATCTAAACTTTCAAGGATATGCTTCGTTATTGTGTAATCAATTTTGGTGGCAACTGGGATATACACTTGCCTTTGGTAGAATTCTCGTACAACAATAGTTATTACGCTAGTATTCAAATGGCACCATTCGAAGCATTGTATGGGCGTAAGTGTCGTTCGCCTATTTGTTGGCACGAGATCGAAGAAGCTCAAATCACTGGTCCCGAGCTCATACAAGTGACAATGGACAAGATCTTGCAGATCCTACATAATCTACTCAAAGCTAGAAGTCGACAAAAGAGTTACACTGATAAGAGATGCAAATCGTTGGAATTTAATGTTGGTGGTCACGTACTTCTCAAGGTATCCCCTTGGAAAGGAGTGGTTCGATTTGGTAAGAAAGGCAAGCTCGATCCTCGCTTCGTAGGTCCTTTCAAAATTCTCGAAAAGATTAGCAAGGTAGCGTATCGACTGGATCTACCTCAAGAACTCAACAACGTTCATCTGACATTTCACATTTCAAACCTAAAGAAGTGTCTAGCTCAAGAAGGACTTCAAGTTCTGCTCGACGATCTCCAAATCAACGTGTCTTTACACTTCATGGAAAAACCAGTCGAAATCATGGACCGAAGAACCAAGCAACTGAGGCACAGTAGGATTCCCAACTCAAGGTTCGATGGGAAGGAAAATGTGGCGCTCAGTTCACTTGGAAATTCGAGAGTGAAATGAAGACCAAGCATCCACATCTTTTCGTTGAGTCTTCCTCTTGAATAAATTTCGGGATGAAATTTCCTAAAGTAGAGAAGACTGTAACGCTTCGCATTTTGTACTTTCCTCATTTTGAAAGTGTAATCATATTTCTATTTATGGAAACTTGTATTCGTATTATGTTCGTATTCCATTTCCAAGTTTGTATTCCGAGAACTTGATCATAATGAAATTCTTATTTTATACATACATGTCATACTTACAATCAATCATTTAATTACATGTTTACTTGCAAAACGACACTTGTTATATATATAATTATTCATACATACATTCACAATACGCAAATTATACTTACATGCGCAGTCCATACTTGAAAACATATTAAAGTATGAAATTTAGGCATAAATTAATAAAGGAAAAGAAGTTTAAGGGTTAAATTATAAAAAAAGGGAAACTTGGACGGATCATAAGGACACCGCGTCGCGTGACCCCCTCCCCCTTTTACCTTGGCGTGATGCCAGGGGTATTAATCCGCAACGAGTTGTTTCCTTGCTGTAGATTGGCCAACTTTGTGATAACCCGAGATCTCAAGGCCCTTCCTATGCATATTACTTGTTTTGCAATACGGTTCTTACAATTTGATTTATGTGTGTCGTGTGCATTTAACTGAATGAACATTGTTTATGTGTGATGTTTGGTTGTTTAAAATGTATGAGTATAATTGATTGCTAAAAGTGTTGTGTTAAATAAGGTTTTTCGTCGCAAGGGCTTCCCGACGAAAAATAGGACTTTCGCCATATGAAACCTAGACGAAAAAGATAGGACTTTCGCAGTAATGGGCTTCAGCCCAGGAATTGTTTGTCGGCCCAGTTTTCCCCCTAAGCCCAATCGATCCCAGCCCAGCTCCCTCTTGTTTTTGTATGCGTGAATGAATGGTAAGGGACACGCAACCTCTTTGCAAAATATGTTACAAACCCTAGACCCTCACCAAACAAGTAGCGACAGCCTCCTTCCCCTCGGAACTCTTCACCGGGCCGCATCATCATCATCTCTCTCGTCCTAACACTCGTGTACATAAACTCTCGGTTAGTATCCAGTTATGGTTTCGATTTGTGCTTTCTATTCGATTTCAGCCGTATGTTTAGGTGTAAGTACATGAAAAATGTTATGATATATAGGATTGTTTAATGTGGTGTGCTAGTTGGAATAATCATGCAGTCCGATGCGAATTAGAAGCGGTTCGATGATCTGATGTGGCGATGATTATGTGATAGTTGTGGTTAATGATTGAAAGATGATTAGGGTTGCATGTGGGAAACATTATTCGTAGATGTGATAGGATATGATCAATTATTATTATGAGTGAATTCGTATGTATTAAATCAGATTAGAATGAGTGCATGAATTAGAATTGTATGGTGTTGAATTATGAGTGGAATGATCCTACTGTTCGATTATGATTGGTTGTATTATGAATGGTGAGGAAATTACTAGATATTGGGTTAAGTGCTTGAACTTTGAAATATGTAATTGTTTAATCAATCATGGGCATGTGTGTGTATTGTGATATTCTTGGAACTATATGATCATGGTTGAGGTTAATTATTAGTAAGGCATGTGTTGACACTATTTTCATAATAATTCATGCTTGACAAGAATATACTGTTGTATTAATTTGAATGATCTCGGCCATGTACTTTTGTGATTGGTTAAATTGCATGAATAATTGTGGTTTTCATGTAACCTAAGATTATTGCTAGATTAGTCTGTGGACATTAGGTAGGCATGTTAATACCATATAGTGACGGAGGAACTAAGGATGCCCTACGATTTCTGTAACATTGAATGGTTAATGGACTGGGATATAAATATGTGTTAAACTTCTGGTTATCGGTGATGTGTAATGGATATAAAAGCTTGTGTTGGTTTAAATTCTATGAACATGAAACAGGATTATAATATGGTAAAAAGGAATGTTTAGAATTATTGCATAATTCTGGATTGTAACTGTTCCTCGACGAAACTTAGTGGTATTTCGTCACAAACCGGTCATGACGAAACATTGATGTTTCGTCACAATTTAGCTTCGACGAAACATGGGTGTTTCGTCACATATGGGCTTCAACGGAACAGTGGTATTTCGCCATGCATAGTTGTGGTCAGAACAGTACTTATGTGGTTTGATATTTTGTCTTGTCTGTTTATGTTGTTAGCATGTGTCGTGGTTTTCTGGATGAGGCATTATAATAATGTAAATTGGTTTCGAGGGTCTTGACCCGACTTGTATGGGTAGTCAATCCATCTGTTAGACGTTATCCTAATAAATGAGTACCTGATAGGCAATTTGAGATGATCATGTGATAAATGCAACCGGTGTGTAATGAGTGTCTTGTTTGATCATGTAACTGATGATTGATAGTAAAATTGATGTTGTAAGTAACCATTGTTGGAAAGATGAACTTGTGATTATAAACGTGCATGAATTCTAAATGTTAGCTATATGATACATGATTTGGATACGTGATTGTGAAACTGACTACTCTTGGTAACCACGGTAGGGTTTGGTTGACCAGCTGGGAACGGGTAACGTAACGTAGCATACCGAGCAAATCTAAGGTGAGTTCACTGCTCTTTTTCCAAGCATGCGTCCCGGGGAGGGACATCTGGTAATTGTTCTGGGGAGAAACGTCGGGTTATTGGGATGTTTGTTATTATACTCAGTTTCTATCATATAAGACCCCTTACATCTACCGATAGTTGTCGGGGGAGGCAACGAGGTTATTAGTTGATAGCGCTATTAGGATTGGCACCCTCACACCGTACCGGCGAGGACGGGCGTGAACTAATTACCTTGACCACCTGACCAATTCTT
Organism: Helianthus tuberosus; assembly: GCA_030545235.1. Classification (NCBI taxonomy): domain Eukaryota; kingdom Viridiplantae; phylum Streptophyta; class Magnoliopsida; order Asterales; family Asteraceae; genus Helianthus; species Helianthus tuberosus. The sequence continues at coordinate 103,865,831 of CM060407.1, forward strand.
TGATAGAGGCATTGGGGTTGGGCAAATACATCTTGTAGCCATTTGCGGTAATCGAGTTAATAACAACATCAAATCAAATCAAATCAAATCTGTGAAACGTTTTAATCTGGTAACTGGTATCTAAACATGTTCACAAAACTTTGAACTCACCAGCGTCGTCTGAAACACTTGTATAGGTTGATATCATTTGGAACTTGTTATCTGTGATGCTGGAGTAGTCATGGGTCGAGATACTTGGAATTGCAATACAAACCTAATGGTTATGTACACATGGCTTATGAAATACTTAACAAATGAGTTATGCTTCCGCTGTATACAATGAATGATATGTAACGTTTTGAAATACTTTATGTTAATAAATGAAAGCTTTATTTAGATATATGTATGAGTTCAATGTGATTGGTGGCTAAGATCCTGGTACGTCACACGCCCGCGGTGATTCCGCATGTGGTATTTTGGGGGTGTGACAGTTTGGTATCAGAGCCACTGGTTATAGTGAACTTGGTTTTAAAAATGTTTTCATAAAACCAGACTATAACCGAACAGTTCTGAATACATGAATACGACCGTGACACTCAGCTCCAGATTGCAAGGTTCGTCTTTCTCACTTGTTGCATACATTACATGACTAGTACACAATTGTTTATGACGTAACATACGAACACACACTCGTCACTATAGCATGATTACATGAATTGCCTGCTTACATTATGCTGCGTTGATAGCATGTCGTAGTCCTTAGATTCTTGTGATCTTATCATTTTGATAACCTCTGTTTGGCATTCGAGTTTGAGGAACCATTTGACATGAGTTAGGAGGAGCTGAGATGAGCATGCAAATCACAATGTTATTGTGGGTGTTAATGTGAAACACAACTGTCTATTGGAGTCGTAGCAGTGATTGTCTCCTACTCGAACGTGATCTTTTCACTCCTCTCTGAATCCTTTCGAATCTCGATGCAATCGAGTAATACCTGAACACCCATCTGAACACCTAGCGAACTGTGTAGAATGTTAGGTGCTTGTACGAACGTCCCTGAGTTGGATGTTGCAGCATCAATGATTGGTCTATACCTCTCACACTCCTCTATGTTTGCTGGAACTCAATGTACTGACGCCTTAGATCCCGAAGTGCGATCACTTCTACAACAACACTCTAGCAGCGTACCGTGTACTACTCAATCGACTAGCAAGGTCGATGGGCAAGAGGATGAGCGTTGTACCACACCGACCTCAGTATTAGGACGACCTTGACTACCGGCAACGAGCATCAGCAAATTGGCTTCAACCGAATCCTTAACACTAGTCAGCGACTTATGGGAGTCAACTCTTACGATCAATCGGGACATAAACGATGACAATTGACCATGGTGTGGAATGTGTAATTCCCAGCACCATGAGTAGCGCCTTAGGACGTGGCACGGAAATGTGACAAGATGGACCCTGTTGGTGAAAGATCGTAGGACTCCGTTTCAAGCAACAACATTGGAGGCAACAGTCACGGCAACATCAGGGTACTGGTAATCGTAGCCTATAGTATGGAAATGAAGGTGCCTACAGCATGGGTTGGCCGTTGATAATTCAAGATGACAACAATCAAGGGAACGATGACAATATTGGGAATCCGCGTGACCGTAACAACACTGGTAGTGGTGCTTGTAGAAGGGCATATAGGATTGGCGTGAGCAACGCCAAGCATAATGGCAACATGGTAGCTAGTGTGAGTAGCTAATCGTTTCGTCTCTGTTCTGCTTAACCCTGATGCTTCTTGAAGCCGAACCTGTTGTGGAATCGATTGATGGCAAGACAGTTGAAACCTCATATGTTTGTTGGGATGCAAGCTCAACCTTGTGGGACAAGTGTTCGACATCGACCTTCTTTCTGCTACCCTTGGTAGTTACGATGCAGTAGTTAGTGTGGATTGGTTATCCGGATATCGTGCAGATATGCACCATGAGAGGAAGATTTTGCGTATCCCTCTCCCTAAGTGGAGAATCGTTATCTGTTCTGAAGCGTCAGGGTGGTGCGAAGGTGAGTGCCATTTCGATTATGAAGGCCCAGAAGCGTCTATGGAAGGATTACTCCGCTATGAATGGCAACCTTTACTGATGTTAAGACTAAGGAAAAGAGGATCGAGGATCTACCAGTTGTTCATGATTTCTCTCGGTTTGCTACCCGAGGAACTTTCAGGGTTACTTTCACAACTGTTAGGTAGAATCTCAGTTTGATCGCACGCCAGATGCAGTCCTGACTACTCGTACTTCATGCCGTCTTGCACCAGGAGGGTTGCAAGAACTATCTAGTCAACTACAGGAACTATTCGACAGGAGTTTTGTCGGACCTAGTCCTCTTTTCTCTTTGGGGAGCCCCAGTTATAACCGTGAAGATAGGCCTTTCCGTATGTGTATTGACTATCAAGAACTCAACAAGGTGACAGTTAAGAACCGCTTGCCTCGACCATGTATTGACAACCTGTCGACCAGTTGCGAGGGACAAGCTTCCATTCGAGGATTGACTAACGAACGAACTATCATCAGAAGGAAGTCCAAGGGGAGAATGCTCTTGGAACGACATATCGAACGCACTACGGCCATTTCGACTTTGTATACCATGATGATTAAGTTGATCAACACATCAACAGCTTTATGGATTACATGAATCGACCGTGTTTATTGATGACGTTTTGAATCATTCCAGGAGAAATGAACATCATGGGTGGTATTTGCATCTTATTTTAGAGCTCCTTGGGGAGGAGCCACTCCGCGCGAAGTCTTGTTAACTGTAACTCCTGGATTCGAGGGGTACATTTTTGGTCATGTAATCAACGAAGTGGGAATACACCGGGATCTTGATAAAGATCCATTTTATTAGATATTGATCGGCACCAAAGAATCCATCGGGGATACAATAATTTCTTGGTCTAGCTAGATACTATCGCAGATACATCGTGGAAATTTTTGAAGATCGTGCGGCTTTAATCTCTATAGCACAGCAGGGTGCTGTGTATTCGTGGGAGACGAAACAAGAGGGCGTCTTTTCAGTTTTTTTTAAACTCAACTCTACAATGCACTGAGCATCGTATTTACCCGAGGGTGCGGGTGATTTAGTGGCATACCATGATGATTAGAATCAGAGTCCCAGTTACATGCCGATGCAACACGAGAAGGTGATGGCCTACATAGTGAAGTTACAAGACTAATGGCATGAATCACAACCTGCAGTGGAAGTCATGATCTATGGATTTAACTTGGAGGCATCACTTGGACGGTACCAAATGCACTACCTAGACCGATCACAAGGGCCTCCCGTGTACCCTTGGTTCGAAAGAGCTAAACAAGTAATGACATCGCTGGATAGAACTTTTGAATGATTACGACTGTGAAATCTGAACGTGCACGAGCTTTGCAACTGACTATCGACTTTAACTTACCTGATCAGACTCGCCCTGTTCAAACTGGAGAACTGTAGGAAGAGAATTTTCAGGTTGAACCCATGCGGGGCATGGTGAAGCAACCTTTGGCAGGTCGGGCGATATTCGCTACCTCATGGAACGATAGTAAGATCTATGAATCTTGTACTGACGACCGGGCATGAAAACACACATAGCAATGTAGGTGATCAATGTTGGCTTATGCAACCTAAAACTCAGAACGGAAACAATATCATCAGGGTGATCGTTGATTATCTCACGTTACCAGCACACTTTCTTGCAATCAAGCAAACAGACGAGTCTTCCCAGCTGTGAATGTTCCTCTAAGAGATGCGGTTTTCAGGCACGAGGTGCCAACTCCTGGTACCTTTGATCTTGATCTACACCTGATTTATGGCAGACAAAACACAACGCCCTCGACTCACGTCTAGACATGAGCGTTGCTTATCACGGTAGGACAACCGGACCGAGTACCGAACCATACTGACACACGAAGACATGATGCGAGCATGTGCGTGATTGACTTTAGTAAACATTTGGAAGGACACTTTATCTTTGGGTGAGTTCTATACAGCTCCGTTTGAGGCATTACATGGACGATAATGCCAACCCCCTTGTTGGACTAAGGAGGGTGACAACCTAATAGCAGATCTGGGATTTGTACTCGAACCTCTTGGGAAGCTGATAAGCTAAGGAAACACTGGGAGTTCGCTGTGGGCGAACGTATCATAATCGAAAGCCTCACCCTGGGAGGGTGCGGCACGTTATGGGAAACGTGGCAAGCTTGGTTTGCGGTACGCTGGGACATTCGGATTTCTGGAACGGATCGGTGATATTTCTCACAAACTCGAGTTACCTGACGAATTAGGTAACGTACACGATGTCGTTTATGTCTCGAACCTAAAGAAGTGTCTGTTCGACGCAACACTTGTGATACCCTTGTTGAGCAACCCACTGTTAACACAGTCGAATTTCAATCGTGAGAGTTCGTAGGAACTCAAAACATGGACCGGAGTTCACGTGGGAACGCAATGATCGGAATAAACTCTAGTATCCTCGGTTGTCTAAACGGTTGAATCAACCTCTGATATCATTGGTGAATTTTGGGACGAAATTCCCTTTCAATTTGGGGATGATGTGGTACCCGTGGAAAATCCACAGTCATCCTGAGTTAACACCTTGCTGTTTTGGAATGCTTATCAAATTTCGGGACGAAATTTCTTTCAAGTTGGGGATGATGTGACAACCTGAGATCTCAAGGCCCTTCCTATGCATATTACTTGTTTTGCAATACGTTTCTTACAATTTGATTTATGTGTGTCGTGTGCATTTAACTGAATGATCAGTGTTTATGTGTGATGTTTGGTTGTTTAAAATGTATGAGTATCATTGATTGCTAAAAGTGTTGTGTTAAATAAGGTTTTTCGTCGCAAGGGCTTCCCGACGAAAGATAGGACTTTCGCCATATGAAACCTAGACGAAAAAGATAGGACTTTCGCCGTAATGGGCTTCGGCCCAGTTTTCCCCCTAAGCCCAACCGATCCCAGCCCAGCTCCCTCTTGTTTTTGTATGTGATGTGGGGTAAAATACAATATTTATCCCGTGTAAATTGTATAATTTTTGTATATGTTTTATTTGTTTTTATTTAGTTTGTGTATTATATTACATTATTTTGTGTTTTTCCAGGTCCTGGTGCAAATGGAGCAAAAACGAGTAATATGAAAATAACCAGCCAGTTGGGCAGAGTGGGGTGCCAGTGACCGAAGTAAAATTGCCACTATTTTCTGTGAGTGGGCCGATGCCACTTTTATAAGTTTGGGCTACTAAAACACCCGTCAGACGAAACAAGCTGCTATATTACTATTAAATATTAAAGGAAGAGTCTTGGACAAATTAAAAAGCATCTTTGGGCAAGAGAATCTTTGCAAGATATGGAGCCCAGCATCAATTATGTGACTTCATGAGAATTGGGCTTTAGAACATTTACATTGTATTATTATTATGAAGCACTATTGAATCCTACAAAACTAAAAACGGAATAGTCAGACTTGGAAGCTAAGCAACATCGTACGAATACATATATTGGACGAGATCAGCCGCACATAGGGACGCGCAAAGGAGCAGTGATGGACGGCTGAATATGGGCCAAGCCCATTACGAATAAAGGAAAAAAGAAGCTGCTATAGTTTTGTTTTGTGGTGGAGGCCAATATATACATCAACAACATACGGCGGGAGATATACGAAGAGGAGGAGACGCGGACGCAATAACGATACGAAGAGACAGAAGCCTTCCTGGACGAATATTGAATATCTTTTGCAAGGATTGAAGCTACGGAATCATCGGGTCGAGTGGGAAGCTTGGAGAACAAGGAATTACCGGGTTTTACCTTATGATTTCTTTTACTTTCTTGTTTTTATATCGATGAATTCTTGTTTGAGACTTAGCTTTATTATTCTTGAGACCATGTTTCTTAGCTAGATTTTCTTAAACTACCTAGGCATGACAATGGTTTAATAAAGATTGGATTTTTATTCAGTTTTAATGTGGTTTATGGGTTTTCTTGTATTGTAAACGATTATGGAATTTTAACTTGGTGTATATGCATGCTTGATATTGTTTGATCGCTGTTTATTGCTTCGTATAATCCTTGGTGACGGTCTATATCACGTAATAGGGTTGTGCTAGGGTTCCAGATTTAGGTGAGTGTCTATATCACGTTAATAAATCTTTAATCCTTTAAGGCGGAAATCTAATAAGTAACCTTAGAAGTAATATTGGGTAATTTTATAAAATCAAGTGTTCTACTGATCTTGTCGCTGTAAGGCTCGAGGTTGTTAATAGGTCTTGGTTTGGTATATAGCTAGGTTTATGCTTTGTAAGAAATCGGTCTAGTCCTTAAACATTCTCTTATCTATTAAACCAAGATTGAAACCCATAGTTGCCTTAGACTTTCGCGTTGTGAGGTAGATCGTCATATTAAGGCACTTTCAAGAAGTTAGAGGACTGTGAGGAAATCTAAAAACCGGTAAGCGTAACAGCCTAGGTAGTGCCACAAGAATCGCCTTGAGAAGGATCGAGGGGCTTAGTTGGTATCTTAATAGGTTTAGCATTTAAAGATCCCGGTTCCATACCACAAAATTATCGAATAGAAATCCATTCTGAGTTAAACCTGCGTCTAGCCTAGGTACTCTTCATCGCCACTGATTCTAGTCTTCGTCCAAGTTCGTGTCTAGTTATTTAGCATTATTTTAATATTTTATTTAGGATTTTTAGAAACCCCCCCCCCCCAATCAATAAACAATTAGTTAAGTCCGTGTCAGTCTAAGTCTAGATAGAGTCATTAGCGTAATTTAGTAGAGTCTCTCGGGTTCGATACTCAGACTTCCTTAGGCTATATTGCATCGATCGGTACACTTGTCAGTCGTGTGGTTTAGGTTTTAGAGAGTCTTATTTTTATAAATTTAAAGCTTAGAGTGTCTAGATTTAGGGTAATTTTAGTCTTATTTTAGTTATAAATGTGGCGATGATTATGCGATAGTTGTTGTTAATGATTGAAAGATGATTAGGGTTGCATGTGGGTAAACAGTATTCGTAGATATGATAGGATATGATCAATTATTATTATGAGTGAATTCGTATGTATTAAATCAGATTAGAATGAGTGCATGAATTAGAATTGTATGGTGTTGAATTATGAGTGGAATGATCCTACTGTTCGATTATGATTGGTTGTATTATGAATGGTGAGGAAATTACTAGATATTGGGTTAGGTGCTTGAACTTTGAAATATGTAATTGTTTAATCAATCATGGGCATGTGTGTGTATTGTGATATTCTTGGAACTATATGATCATGGTTGAGGTTAATTATTAGTAAGGCATGTGTTGACACTATTTTCATAATAATTCATGCTTGACAAGAATATACTGTTGTATTAATTTGAATGATCTCGGCCATGTACTTTTGTGATTGGTTAAATTGCATGAATAATTGTGGTTATCATGTAACCTAAGATTATTGCTAGATTAGTCTGTGGACATTAGGTAGGCATGTTAATACCATATAGTGACGGAGGAACTAAGGATGCCCTACGATTTCTGTAACATTGAATGGTTAATGGACTGGGATATAAATATGTGTTAAACTTCTGGTTATCGGTGATGTGTAATGGATAGAAAAGCTTGTGTTGGTTTAAATTCTATGAACATGAAACAGGATTATAATATGGTAAAAAGGAATGTTTAGAATTATTGCATAATTCTGGATTGTAACTGTTCCTCGACGAAACTTAGTGGTATTTCGTCACAAACCGGTCATGACGAAACATTGATGTTTCGTCACAATTTAGCTTCGACGAAACATGGGTGTTTCGTCACATATGGGCTTCAACGAAACAGTGGTATTTCGCCATGCATAGTTGTGGTCAGAACAGTACTTATGTGGTTTGATATTTTGTCTTGTCTGTTTATGTTGTTAGCATGTGTCGTGGTTTTCTGGATGAGGCATTATAATAATGTAAATTGGTTTCGAGGGTCTTGACCCGACTTGTATGGGTAGTCAATCCATCTGTTAGACGTTATCCTGATAAATGAGTACCTGATAGGCAATTTGAGATGATCATGTGATAAATGAAACCGATGTGTAATGAGTGACTTGTTTGATCATGTAACTGATGATTGATAGTAAAACTGATGTTGTAAGTAACCATTGTTGGAAACATGAACTTGTGATTATAAACGTGCATGAAATCTAAATGTTAGCTATGTGATACGTGATTTGGATACGTGATTGTGAAACTGACTACTCTTGGTAACCACGGTAGGGTTTGGTTGACCAACTGGGAACAGGTAACGTAACGTAACATACCGAGCAAATCTAAGGTGAGTTCACTGCTTTTTTTCCAATCATACGTCCCGGGGAGGGACATCTGGAAATTGTTCCGGGGAGGAACGTCGGGTTATTGGGATGTTTGTTATTATACTCAGTTTCTATCATATAAGACCCCTTACATCTACCGATAGTTTCCGGGGAGGCAACGAGGTTATTAGTTGATAGCGCTATTAGGATTGGCACCCTCACACCGTACCGGGGAGGACGGGCGTGAACTAATTACCTTGACCACTTGACCAATGCTTTGATAGAGGCATTGGGGTTGGGCAAATACATCTTGTAGCCATTTGCGGTAATCGAGTTAATAACAACATCAAATCAAATCAAATCTGTGAAACGTTTTAATCTGGTAACTGGTATCTAAACATGTTCACAAAACTTTGAACTCACCAGCGTTGTCTAACACACTTGTCTGCATGCTTGCAGGTCTATAGGTTGATATCATTTGGAACTTGTTATCTGGGATGCTGGAGTAGTCATGGGTCGAGATACTTGGAATTGCAATACAAACCTAATGGTTATGTACACATGGTTTATGAAACAATTAACAAATGAGTTATGCTTCCGCTGTATACAATGAATGATATGTAACATTTTGTAATACTTTATGTTAATAAATGAAAGCTTTATTTAGATATATGTATGAGTTCAATGTGATTGGTGGCTAAGATCCTGGTACGTCACACGCCCGCGGTGATTCCGCATGTGGTATTTTGGGGGTGTGACAAACTTTCTCCACCTTTCTCCTTCCCCAATCAACTTACAACGTTCATAAACACAAAACCCTACCTCATCTCTATATAAACAAGCCTCCATCCTCCCATTTTCACTTTCCCAACTCACTTACACTTTCAAAATACTCTCAATTCAGCTGGAAATCCAAGTTTGAGGCAGAATCCTCTAAGTGCCAAAGTGAGCTAAATCTCACCTTTCTTCATCTTTTCTTCACCTTTTCTTCCACTACAAAGCTAAGTGTTTCCACAAGTTTACCATGGTAAACTAAGGTCGAACATCACCATTTTGGAGGTCCAAACTTTCTATTTTGGAAGTTATACATTGTAAACTTTTATAAACTTTACTTTCCATCATGAATCTTATGCCTAACATGTTCCTAAACCCATCCATGGTTATGGGACTTGTTTAAGGATTGATTCTTATGAGTTTAGAGGTGCAAACACCCGCTAAACTTTCTGTTTTGACAAGGTTTAAGATGACCTACAAGTGATGAAACCATCCAAGCTCACCATCTTCAATATGGTGAGACTTGTGTTTTGGTAAAGGTGTAAACCATGGAAGCTTTGGCTATCCAAACTTGTTCCACCACCTCACTTGATGATTTATTATGTTATTCCAAGTAGTTTTCTAGACCTAAAGTAACACAACCCCGCCGCATCTCCAACATTTTCCATGATGGGTATGAAACACTCGGGTTGTTCTTACTTGGCTACTTGATGAACTAGGTAGTTAGATGTATTTTCTTATCATTCATGACTGTTAGGAAACTTTTATATAAGTATCGAAGAAAAAGTTGATCAACCTGATCATATGCTGAAGATAAAGTCAAGAAGATCAATAAAAAGGTGTCTACAAGATAACAGGACAATAGAAAAAAGAAAGAAAGAAAGAAATATCTCCAACAAAGATCAGAAAGTGATCAAGACAAGAGAAGACGATCATGAAAGGCCATTTTGATGAGTCTGATGATAAATCTAGTATTTATCGTCAGAATTTAGTAAACTCTCATCATCAGAATTTTTGATGATCAAACTCAACAGAATTCTGGTAAGCTGGCCATCATAATTTCTGATGAGCCAACTTGTCTTAGAGATAAGGCCTTGACACACATGAAACGTAGCAAGTTGACATCCATGGATTCAATGAATATGCCAAAAAGCTACTTTGTGTAGAGCAAGTGCGTGAATAAACAAATGTTTATTCATGACCCAGACTCTCTATAAATAAAGATGTCAACACCGAAGGTTAAATGAATTGAGCCAAGCATTCATTACATACACCAAAAACTCCATTACCCTTCACTACAGAATTCTTTGAGCATTCATTTGTAACAGTCAATAACTTGGTTTTTCCAAAGTGATATATATACTTGAAAATTCTATAATTTGTGTTTCTTGAAAGTTTGATTTCTTGTTCTGCACAATATTTTCATACTTGTTGAAATCTATTGCCACTTAGTCAAAGAGCATCTTATCTAGGATCAACAATTGGTATCAAATCAGATTGAATAAATTATTTTCAAAAGATCAATTGCTCATTTTTTATAACAATCTGTTTTACTAAATATGGCAAACTTTCAAACATGGAACAATGCTTTCAATATTGGATCTATGGTAAAGCCTTCGACTTTGGTCAAAGAGGAGTATCCCCAATATAGAATCAGGATGATCAATTTCCTTAATGGACGTGATCGAGCTTTGTTTCAATTCATTGAGAGAGGCCCACATAGACCCACTATTGAAATTCATGTTGTTCCAGCAACTAAGCACACACCAGAAATTCCTATCTCTTTTGCTCCTAAACAAGAAATCATTGGAGCAAAGAAGATAAGGATATGGTGGAGGCTGATGAAAGGGCCAAATCACTCTTAATTATGGCACTTCCAAATGAAATATTCTCCCAAGTAGATGGTTGTGTATCTGCTTAGGAGATATGGGATCAGTTGGAAAATCTTTGTGAAGTAGGAGAAAGAATGACGAGAAACAAGAGAACAAACTGTGTTTCTTCTTATGAAAGATTCAAAAGTATTCAAAGTGAGAGTTTTCAGAAACATACAATAGGTTTACAAAACTTTTAAATGATCTTAAAAAGTTTGGTATTGAGAAGTCAAATGATGAAAGAAATGTAAAATTTCTGGATGCCTTGCCAAGAGAGTAGAGAAGTCTCACAATGACCTTAGCATCCACCCTAGAATTAGGGAACATGAACTTACATGATATTTATTGCATCCTTATCCCAAGAGAGGAAGAAATATACGAGAACTCAAACCACAAAGCAGGATCTATTGCTCTTGTTTCTAACACACAAAGAGTAACAATTTCTTATCCACAAACCTCTAATTGCCAAAGCTTAGAATTTTCTGATACCTCATCAGATTTTTCAGCCTTTGCTGAGGCAATTTCCCTGCTCACAAAACCTTTTGAGCAAAGGCTAAGAGGTGGAGGTCGCAAGTACCAGAAGGGTGACAAAGGGAGGACGGAAGGTAGATCTAAAGAGAAGGGAAAGACGGAGATAATTTGCTACAAATTCAAATAAAAGGGACACTATGCATCAGAGTGCAAAAACAAGAAGCTGAAATATGTAGCCTACTATGAAAAGAAGCTTGAAGAAGCTAAACAACAAGAACAATAGAAAGTTAGCCTTATGGCAGGTACATATACCTGGCTAACTGATGACTCTTCTGATGAAGAAGAAGAGGAAATGGCTAATTTTTGTTTAATGGCTATAACTTCTGATGGAAGCTCCAGCTCATCAGAACACAAAATCTGATAATTTGCAAAAAAAAATGTTCAATAAAGTTAAACTTGAAAACCAGTTATTAATTGAACAGAATCTAACAAAAGAAGCTAAAATTGAATTTTATGAACGAGAAAGAAAAAAGATCTTTACAAAAAAAATTCATGACAATGAAATCAATGTAAAGGGTTTTCAATAAGCAAAAGATTTTATACACTTTATGGAAGCAACACCTAAGAACAAAGGTGAAGGATTAGGCTATGTAAAGATAAATATTAGAAATCCTACCACCTTTGTAAGGGCATCAGATAACACTTCTGATAAAATAATATTAGATTCTGATGCTGAATCTTGCAAATCAGGAAGTTATGATAAATTTTTTCTGCCATCCAAGAGCAGTTTAAAAGAAAAGAGGGATGAGGTTCAAAACTTTTCTGATGATTCAAAAGGAATACATCCCAAATTCCAAAGAAACAAGAGTAAATTGCTATTTTAGTCCCTGAGGTTTGGTCCAAATTGCCATTTTAGTCCAAATAGTTTTTTTTTCTCCTCTGGGTCCTTGTCTTTTCCATTTTCTTGCCATTTTGATCACATTATCTAACTCAGTCTAAAAATCTGGTTATAACCATGGGTGTTTACAATATAATTTATAAACCTCATAATAATTTAATGCCAAAAATACCCCTGATTATAACCTGGTTTTTAGACTAAGTTAGGCAATGTGATCAAAATGGCAAGAAAAATGAAAAGTTAGGGACCCAGAGGAGAAAAAAACTATTTGGACTAAAATAGCAATTTGGACAAAAACTCAAGGACTAAAATGGCAATTTACTCAAGAAACAATAATCTTCCGTCACAATCACATTTGTCTAAACATGTAGACAAAACAAGTTATATGTGTGTTGAAATTCTGAAGCTAATTCAACACCATCTCTCAAAAGAAAACCATTATGTTAATGGCACAACATTAAACAGAAGTTCTGATGAGAACTATTCATCTGACGAAGAAATATCAAGTGTATTTTCATCAAAACAAGTACCCAAACAGGTTTAGGTACCAAAAATTCTCTAACATTATCATTTCAGGACCATCATGTGCAGCAGATCTGGTACTACGATTCTGGAAGCTCCAAGCACATGACTAGGGATAGGAGCTTACTAAGTAATTATCAAGAAAAACTGGGTAAATTTGTAAATTTTGGAAATGTGATTAAGTGAAGAACTATGGGTTATGGTACCATACAGTATGGATCACTAACCATTGAGAAGGTTGCCTATGTAGAAGGCTTGAAATATAATCTACTAAGTTGTGGGCAATTCTGTGACAAAGGCTTCCAGGTAACTTTCTTACGAGAAAAATGTATACTAGTTAGTTTAGATGATAACAAAGTTTATTTAAGTGGAAAAAGGATAAGAAATTCCATCTATTACTTTGACTTTAAAGAAGAAATTAAGCATCCTAAATTATGTTTGTTTTCAACAGAAAACAACGGTAATAGTTGGTTATGGCACAAAAGATTGGCCAACTTAAATTTCAAAACTCTAAACCAACTGGCAAATAACAATCTGGTAAAAGGCTTACCTTTCATTTCATCCAAAAAGGATAAAATGTGTGAAGCATGTGAGCTTGGAAAATTAAAAAGAGGCTCACATAAAACAATTTCTGAATCATCAATTTCTGAAAATCTGGAACTTTTACACATGGACCTATGTGGACCTGTTAAAACAAGCTTTTCTGGAAAGAAATACATTTTAGTCACTGTAGATGACTCCGGGTATACTTGGGTTGAGTTCTCATAAAGAAAAGTGAAACCCCAGATCTGATCATCAATTTCATCAGAAAACAGAAAATGGGGTCGGTTGTAACTAGGTCGCCCCTATGTGTTATAAATAGGGTGCACCTAGGTCTTTAGAGGGTTGTTGATGTGAGTGCATATGTCTATTGCTTGTGTCAATAACGTATCGTAGCTGAAATAGATGATACAAGACTTGGTATTAAACTGAAGATCATATATGGAACACAATGGATTCGCACGGATGAACCTTGGCAGGTTCGTACTAACCAACTATGTTGCGCCATTACCTACGGATGCTCATTTCCTGATGCGTACAGATCAACCTTGATCCGCACTTGAGACTAGATTCGCTCTTGACTGTGGGTTCATACCAGATGATGTACATTCGTACAAGGCTTCATACAGATCTAGGACTACTATAAATAGGTGTTAGTCTTGTTTCATTTGTAACTTTGTTGACATAGAGGGGAAACTCTTGTCGTTTGATTTCACGGTTCTGTAAACGTCAATCAGTAATAGAAATCAACTTTAATTAGCTTGCTTGTGTTTGATCCACTCATGTACTTGGATTCCGCACAAGATACGTGATCTACTCATTCAACGGAGTTACGGAATCGATCCTAACACGATCTCACAAGTGGTATCAGAGAGGGAGATTGATTGCAAGGATTCAAGACACAAAATTCAAGCAATTTCAAGCATCATCAGAGCTGATTTCATCAGATTTCATCATTTCTTCTTCTACTCATCTTCTACACTTCTTTTTGAACTTTAAATCTCAGATTCATGACTTTTTCACGATAAAAAGCGTCTGATTTTCAAACATATTGTGCGAAAATCAGTTTTAATCAATCCTACAAAGTTTCAGCTTAAAATTCCAACAAAATCATAATCAAATCATTGAAAAACATGGCTGATTGTTTTCAGACATTTACGAATGGATCAGCATATTGATTGTATTGATTCGTACGGACCTAAGTTTCCTCTATTCGTACGAATCTACTAAAAATTAGGGTTTTGGTATTGGTGTTGATCCGCATGAATCAACCAAGGTTGATCCGTACGTACGAACCAACCTTGTCTACATCCATTCGAATCAAGATCAGTAGTGTGTTTGGTGTTTTAAGTTTGTTTAAGTGTCAAGGTTTGTTTCAAGTGTTTGTTAATCTGTTTGCAGGTGTTAATCAAGGGTTTTAGATCATGGAAGAGGAATTCTACAATGATTTTTATAATGCCTTCACATCCGAGACAACATCCGAAACAACACTCACACCAAAGAGTGTTTCAAAGGCTATTTCGGAAAGTATGAAACATGATAACGTGTACGGAACTAATACAAAACCACCAAAACTTACAAATATAGAAGATTATAACTGGTGGAAAGACAGATTCATTAACTGGGTGAAAGCATATGCTCATGAGTGTTGGTTCTTGTTGGAATTTGGATATAAACAACCATTAAATGATAAAAATGAAGAAATTCCACTTGCAAGTTTAGAAAAAGAAGATAAAAAGACATTTTCTAATGAACAAAGAATGATTGCCTTAATACAACAGTCAATTAGGGATGATATCTTTACATTGCTTCAACATGATGGTTCATCAAAATCTGTGTGGGAGGCACTAAGAGTGAAGGCTGAAGGTGGAAAGCTAATCAAGAAAAACAAATTATCATTGCTGAAAAAAGAATTCGACCTATTTGACTGTCTGAAGGGTGAGAATGTCCGACAAATGATCGAAAGATTCTGTCATTTGAAAATTGAACTTGAAAGATTCAGCATTACAAAGAGCAGAGAAGAAATCATCGACAAGCTGATCGAGGCTTTACCGTGCATAGATGATTGGCAGACGTTTGTGATGATTCTGAAAAATGACTCTAGGTTTGATGAAATCACCCTGGACACGTTGATAGAAAAGCTTGAAGGACATGATCTGGCGCTTCAAAAGCAGAATAAAATGAGCAGCTCGAACTATCAGCAAAATGTAAATCTCTACTATCGTAGAAGCTTGCTGAACGATCAACCAAAGATTGGTATTGCCTTTAGCACAAAGAGTTCTGATGAAGCATCAAAAGGCAGTTCTTCAAGTTATAATCCTGGTTATCATACCTCTTCAACATCAAACAAAGAAACTCCCGATGAGATTCAATGCAACATTGCCCTGAAATTGAAAAAGTCTCCAAGTATGAATGCCGATGCAGCCAAACAACAGATGAGTTTCTTAGCATCAATTCTGGAGTTGTATGAAAGTCTGGTGGCGAGTAGAATAGGAAACCCAGAAATGACAAAGGAAGATTACAACCAGATCGATCCAGAAGAGATGAAACTGATAGATATCAGATGGTGTATGGCTAGTGTCATCAGGAGGGCACAGAGGTTTATGGAGAGTACCAGAAGATCTTGTCTTGGAGGTGCTGACATAAAGCTAGGGTTTGACAAGTCAAAGGTCACTTATTTCAAGTGCAAACAGAAAGGGCATTTCAAAAGAGAGTGCTAAAACCGGCAAGCAGATGAACGAGTGAATTCATTCCATGAAGACTACTACCGAAAAGCAATATAACATCAAACCAATGAACAACCACCAAAGTTAAATAAAAACAGATTGATGAAGGGTCTTCGAAAGAAAGAAAGAAAGAAAGCTTTATTGGTTAATCAAGAGGACTAAGGATTCAATTGGAATAAATACATTCCAAAAGAAAATGCGTTTGGTTGCTGAGGTTAAACCTGTTCAAGAGAAAACTTTGAGAGAAAGAAACATTGCTTGTATCAGGTTGGATGAAATGCAAGAAGCTTATGACGAAGCTAGAAGAATGGGTAGATGGGATAAGAAGAGAGAGTGTTACACAGATCGTAAAGGAAATCCAGTGGTAGATTCAAGTAGTGTGAGTTTTAAAGATGTACTTGAGGTTATTCCTACCTCTGTAGAACTTTACTCAAAGAAATTTGCAGATAAAAATTATATCCCAAACATGGAAAAGCGAATCAGAGAAGTGATGCTTGCTAGTTTGAAGAAGAAAGAAGAAGAAAAACTTGAGAAGAATGTTGAGAAGATGGTAGAGGAGTTGAAGAAGATGGCCACTGATGAAGATCAAAAGAAGGTTGATGAGAAGTTGAAGAAGACGGTAGAAGAGGCCGGTGATGAGAATAAACAGAAGAGTGATGAAGTTCAGAAGAAGACGACAGGAGAAGCCGATGATGAAAGCCAGCAGAAGATTAAGGTGCCAGATGAAACTAAGGTAAAAATTCAAACTGAATCTTCTGAGTCATCAAATGTTAATAAAAATAATGAACAGTGCAGGAAATGCGTGGAAACATGAATTGCCTGTACTGAAAAAGATGAAAACTTAAAATCCTGAAATGCTGAATTTACTAAAATAGAGAGAGTTTTCAAAGAAAAATGTAGAGAAATGTTTGAAAATGAAAAGATTTTGAAACAAAAAGATGAAGAGCTGACACAAAAATGTAAAGTTTTTGAAAAAGAAAATGAAATTTTGAAACAAAAGTGTTCAACAATAAGTGAAGAATGTTTACAAAAAGAAAATGTTGTTCAAGAAATGAAAATGGAATACGATGGAATGAAATTGTCATATCATACAATAAAAGAAGCATATGAAGCTGTGAAAAGTCAAATAAAACTTATTCAAACCAGACTTGTACAATATTCTGAAACGTCACAAACGCTTAAAAACAAATATGAAATAAAACAACAAGTTGTAAATCAATATGTTGATGAAGTCGTTGAGCTTAAACGAAAAAATGGCTGAATTAGAAAAAGATAATAATAAATTACGTAGTTATCATGCTTCTTCATATGTTCTTGAATGTATTTTCAACATTAAACCGGATGATAATGATTCTGAGAAAAACAAGAAAGGAATTGGTTCAGCCCATCATCAGGTTCCATCGCTGTTTGAGAAAAAGTTTACATTCTATAATGACGAGAAGGTGGCAAAAGCTTTCGACATGGTTTATCAATTGCCAGATAACATTGATGTCACTTACTCCAAATCTGATGATGTTAGTGATTCAGAGGTGGTAGGTAATGTGAGTGCATAATGTCTATCACTTACGTCAATTGTGTAACGTAGCTGGAAATGAATCAAGACATGGTTTAGTGATATTAAATATATGGAAGTGTCCATCCGGACGGATGGAGGTGAGCCCATCCGGATGGATGGGAGGCTACTTATGAGGAAATCCTTCCTTCTTTAGAACCCTATATATAGGAGTGTTTTGAGTCATTTTATAACTTTTGGATCTTTGGAACTTTGAAGGTCTAGAGAGAGAAAGTAGTGATCAAGGTGATTCAAGGTGTAAAATTGTCAGATTATTAATCGAATCATCATTATATTTTGTTCTTGTGTTCGATCCACACACGTACACGGATTCCGCACGTGATACGTGTTCTTCGCAATCGTCGGGAGTTCGTATTCGATCCGAAAACGCACGTTCAAGTGGTATCAGAGCAGGAGATCAATTTCACGGATTAGAGATACAAGAATCCATGAAATTTCATCAGATTCGGAGCTGATTTGCATCAGATTTGTCACATTTCTTCTTCTACTCACTTTCTCACTTTTTGAACTTTAAAACTCAAATTAAAGATGATTTCATGGTTAAAATTGGTTGATTTTTCAGTCTAATATGCAAAAGTATGTTCTGATAAAACCTACAAATTCTCATAACAAAATTCAAAGGTTTTAAGGTTTAATTTTATGAAAAACTATCCGAAAAGTATGAGTGGGATCACTTCAGGTAGTAAATAGTTATGGTGCGAGCACTTCAGGTACTAAGGTGGGATCATCTATGAGTAACAAGAGTTTAGTGAATCCTAGTGGTACTTTGGCTTTATTACCTATACCTCCGGGTAATAAGATGTTAAAGAATGTTAAGAAGGTGCCTGCTAAGGTGGCTGAAGAGAAAAGGGCGAAGGGGAATGTTTTTGGTGTAGTGAGAAGTACTCACCTGCTCACAATTGTAAGTTCAAGCGCTTGTATAACTTAGAAATACACGGGGATAAGGAATTTGATGAAAATACTGTTGTTAATGAAACTAAGGATATGGAAACATAAGCACAAATTTATGTGTATGCTATGACGGGTATAACTTCTTTTTCTACTATGAGATAGTAGGTACAATTGGTACAAGACAGATACACATCCTTGTTGATTCAGGGTCAACTCATAACTTTGTTAATTCAAGGTTGGCCTCTAAATTACAATGTCCCACTAAGGAAGTTCCCTTAATGAAGGTATTGGTTGCAAATGGTAAAGAGATTGATTGTCATGGATTCTTGTATCTCTAATCCGTGAAATTGGTTTAAAACTGATGTGTTGGTGTTACCATTAGACAATTATGATATGGTATTGGGTATACAATGGTTACAATCATTGGATGACATAGTATGGAATTTTAAGAATTTGACAATGCAATTTAAAGTTGGTACAAAGGTTATTGAATTGAAGGGACTACATAAGAACAACTTATCATTGTGTTCATTAGAGAAATTATCCACTATGATGACGAAGGATGGTGCTATGGTTCAGTTACAGCTGTTCAGTATGCAAGAGGATAAATCTCGGAATTTTCAACACCAAGCTAAAGTTACAAATGATATAGGAAGCCATGATGTGGATGCATTGTTACTGCAGTATGAGGATATATTCAAACCTCCTAATAGTTTACCACCCGATAGAGACTATAACCATAAAATACAGTTAGTTGATGAGTCAGTTACTATTAATCAAAGAGCTTACAGATATCCGGTTGGACAGAAAGAAATCATTGAAAAAATGGTGCAGGAAATGTTGGACATGGGTATTATTAGACATAATGTGAGTTCATTTGCTTCTCCGGTGGTGTTAGTAAAGAAAAAAGATGGTTCTTGGAAACTATGTGTCGATTATAGGAAATTAAATGATCAAACTGTGAAGAATAGGTTTCCTATTCCTTTGATGAGGAATTATTGGAGGAACTAGGGGGTGCTGAAGTGTTTTCTAAGTTAGATTTGAGATCGGAGTATCATCAAATTCGCATGAATGAAAGGGATATACATAAAAGTGCCTTTAGGACTCATCAAGGGTTATTTGAGTTTTTGGTTCTTCCTTTTGGATTAACCAATGCAGCAGCTACTTTTCAAGGGTTAATGAATTCAGTGTTTAAGAAGTTGTTAAGGAAAACGATGTTAATCTTCTTTGATGATGTGCTGGTTTATAGTAAAAATATGCAACAACATGTAGAAAAAATTGAAAGAAGTTTTGCAGTTGTTTAGAGAACATCAATTATATGCAAAGAAGTCCAAATGCAGTTTCGCTGGTTCGAAGGTGGAGTATTTGGGTCATGTAATTTCAAAGGAAGGGGTGTCTACAGATTCTTCTAAAATTGAGGTTGTTAAGAATTGGCCAATACCTGCAACTGTTAAGCAATTAAGAGGTTTTTTGGGGTTAACAGGTTACTATAGAAGATTTGTGTCTTCCTATGGAGCTATTGCAAAACCTTTAACCAACCTTTTACAAAAAGATGCTTTTCACTAATCTTCTGAAGCTCAACAAGCATTTGAGACATTAAAGTTAGCCATGATTCAAGCTCCAGTTTTGGCTTTACTAGATTGGTCTCAGAAATTCATTGTGGAAACTAATGCAAGTTCTAAAGGGTTGGAAGCTATGTTAATGCAGGGAAAACACCCTATTGCTTATGTAAGTGAAGTACTATCAGCAAGACAATGTGCACTATCTGTTTATGAGAAGGAGTTGTTGGCCATTATTATTGCATTTAAGCATTAGCATCAATATCTTATACTTAAACACTTTACTATCAGAACTGACCAAAAAAGTTTAAAACATTTGTTGGAACAAAAGATTACAACACCACTTCAGCATACTTGGCTGAGTAAACTCATGGGTTATGACTATCATATAGTATACAAGAAAGGGGTAGAGAATAATGTTGCTGATGCTCTTTCACGAGTTCACAGTTCTGTAGTATTTGAATTGGCAGTATCTTCTTATGATCCTATCTTACTAGCTAATGTAAAGGCTCACTGGGAACATGATGTACAAGCTCAACATCTTATTCAGAAATTATCTCAGGGTAAGCAACTGAAACATTTGTGTTGGGATGGGTTCTTTGTTGACCAGGAAAAAAGAAGTTGTGGATTGGGAAAGATGGGGAGTTAAGAAGGAAAATCTTACTAATATGTCACTCATCTACAGTTAGTGGTCATTCTGGTATACAACCAACTTTACAAAAATTTAAAGCCACGTTCTATTGGAAGAGGGCAGATAAAGACGTTAAACAATGGGTTAAGAGATGTTATGTATGTTTGAAGGCAAAGTATGAAGCCATTTCTTTTCCAGGGTTGTTAAGTCCCTTACCAGTCCCACAATCAGTATTCACTGATGTATTTATGGATTTCATTAGTGGGTTGCCAAAAAATCTGATAGTAAAGATGTTATCTTCGTGGTAATTGACAGATTTACAGAGTATGCTCATGTTTTGCCTTTGAAACATCCCTTTTCTGTTGTTCAAGTAGCTCAGGTAATGTTGGATACTATGTTCAAATTACATGGTTGTCCTCAAACCATTGTATTGGATAGAGGTCTTGTTTTCCTCAGTATGTTTTGGGAGGAGTTTCTCAAACTTCAGGGTGTCGAGCAGGCTTTATCCACTGCTTACCACCCTCAATCAAATGGGCAGACAGAAGTATTGAACAAATGTATTGAAACTTACTTGAGATGCATTGTGATGCATGATCCTACTACTTGGGTAAAGTGGCTACCTTTGGCGGAATGGTGGTATAATACTACCTGGCATTCATCCATAAAGATGACGCCTTTCAAAGCTCTATATGGTATTGACCCTCCTATCCAATTACCTTACATTCCTGGCACCACTACTGTGGAGTCTTTGGAGGAATGGTTTAATAAATGAGAGGAGATGTTGGGTAACTTGAAACAGTCATTAGAAAGAGCAAGAAATCGTATGAAATAGTTTGCTGATTTAAAAAGGAGTGATAGACAGTTTTAGCTAGGAGATTGGGTTTACCTTAAGCTCAAACCTTATGTTCAGACTTCTTTGAGATTGCATCGTTACTCTAAGATTTCTCAGAAATATTTTGGGCCTTTTCAAATAATCAAGAAAATTGGGTCAGTTGCGTATACTCTGGATCTTCCTGAAGGGGCCCAATTACATCCCACATTTCATGTGTCACTGCTCAAACGTGCTTATGGACAACCAAGTTAACCAGTGTTATTACCTAATGCCGAGGCTCAAGTGTTACAACCACTGTCCATTATTGATAGGAAGTTGGCTCGGAGTGGTAATAGACTAGTAGTAAAAATTTTGGTGCAGTGGAAGGATTTGCCTAGTCATGATGCGACTTCGGTAGAAGCTGATACGTTTATGGCTAGATATCCAGATTTTAATACAGATTCTTGAGGACAAGAATCTTTAAAGAGGAGTTTTGTTACATATTAAATAGTATAAGGGCTAAGAGTGTCATTTTGGTTGTAATAAGGTGAGGGGCCTCAGGGGCGGACCTAGCATAGAACAAGGGGGAACCTCCATTGCCCCTTGACGCTCCGGCGGTAGTGTAAATTTCGGAAAAAAATTGACGTTTTTTCGATTAAGCTGCCCCTTTTTTATAGAAACGTTGCCCCTTTAGGTTTTTTCCAGATCCGCCATTGAGGGGCCTGTTTTTTTGTTGTTGTAAACTTGAGGGTTGTAAGTGAGATTAGTTAGTCAGCCGTTAGAAGTCGTTATAAGTCGTAAAATCAGTTGTAAGATCTATCTCGGTAATGAATTGATCTTCGTTTCTCTCTTAGGATTCTTCTTCTAGTCCTTATCGTAACAAAATGTTATCCCTTTCTTTGAAGATGACAATTCTTTGAAGTGACATTTGTAGATTTGTATATTTTTTATGCATTTGTGGTATATTGGTAAGTGATACTATGTGCACATGAGTTGTTTGTGGTAATGTCTGAGTTGGGGTATTGGAAATAACATTTTTTCAGAGTTCTTTAGCTTAGCATCTTTGCTGTTACAAAACAAGTGATATATGAGATATCATTCATGATATTGTTTTGGAACAAGAGCAACTAAAGGAATTGGATAGATACTCTTTAGGAACTGTGGAAATAAAGGAATTGAGGAATATGTAACTGATGCTGTTAAAAGGAATTATATAAGTAGTCATTTAATAAAGAAAGGGTAAAATAGTAATTTACTAAGAGTAATTTTAATGAAAAGGGTAAATATGTAAATATATGGTTTAAGAAGGAGAAATATGTAATATATATGGTTTAGGAGGGGGAAATATGTAATTGATTTTAAAGATTGGGTAAATATGTAATAAGGGCTCCTAGTAAGGGGATATATGTAAATGACCCTATTTTCAAAGAACCAAATTTTATGTTTTGTGTGAACTTATGTATTTATAAAAGGTTTAGGACCTTAGGTTGCCAATGAGTAGTGGTGGAGTGGTTTTGGAAAGATTTGGTATTCCTTGTGACACAGGTTCAACTCTTACTCTCCCCATTATTTTCTGCGGCATTCAGGTGAAGGGCGAATACGAGTGGCGCCGATTCGTCTTGGATGTTTTACCGATTATTCCACTGTCGTACCTTCAGCCGGGTGGAGGTCGGGTTTCCTCGCATTTGGGAGAGCCAAGGGGCTGGCGGCGGTCGAGTAGTCGACCTTGGCCACAACGCCCAGTGTCACGGTGATTGACACGCCGTTCCTTGCCATTCAATAAAAGGTTTAGGTTCTGTTTAATTTTATGTTTAAGGCTATGTAGCATGTTGACCGGGTTAAAATATGTATGGATTGATTTTGATGGTATACAACTTGGGATTTGGAACCGATCATTTAATGTTTATTAATTTGTTTTATTTTTAACTTGAAATATGAAGATATGTATATTATCTCTATAACATTTACCAATTGCGATGAACAGTGGTTCACCTGCTTTCTCAAAGCTATAAAATTACGATATTGCCCTTGCCCCAAAATTACACTATTGCCCCTTTTTTAACTATACATCTCTCCGGTCTTCACCAGAAATCGCTGTGGTGCCAGCTTCTCCCACCGTAGCTCTCTACAGGTGCTTCCGCCGATTCGGATACCACTAAATCGAGAATGGCGTCGTTGATAACTTCCAATGTATTATATTAAAGTTTCGAATCTGCCATGGCGAACAACCAAGGGAAACTCGGACATTTTCAGGAGTGATTGTTTGAATATGGTGAATCGCGAGAAGAAATGCTTTTGTCGGCAGCGGCGATAATCAACCAGCCATCCCCAATCTATAGTTGGACTACAGATCGAGCCTCAATTGCCTCGGCCATCGCTTAACTGCCATCAAAATCGATGACCTACAGATTCGATTTGATAAAATAGGCAACATGCACGACAGTCGCCGGAAACCGATTTATCGATGCAACTCACCATCGTCGTACTATGGTCGTCGGAGACTATTGTCATACCCTTGAGCCACTCTTGAGATGTTGAACGGTGGATGATGAACAATGGACGAAATATTTGGGGCTGCTAGGATTCAGAGAGAGAGAGAGATGTGAAACCAGTCTGGTTTTGATATTTTGGAACCAAGATAGAATGGTGGTATAGTGCCTGCTTTACCGGCTATAGAAGACTCATACTTCATACCCACAGTTATTAGATGAATACATGTGAGGCTACCTTTATTCAGCCAGCATGGTTAAGTTTCAATATGTCTCTGTATTTTAATTCAAGCTTCTAAGTTGATGCTTTTCATAGTATACCCTTATTTTAAAATTTATTTACAAATATGGTCATTATTTTGTCAAACTTTAAAAATCTAAATTTACAACTATGTTTAATTATTTTTCAATATTTCGCTACGGATATTGTGACGAACCCAATAGATATTGTCCCAACAAGATTGGTTCGATATTTATACCGAGTATCTGTATCGTGCAAATACTGTAATGAACCGAAACGATACCGACCAAAAACCCGCACAAAACGCGGGGTTTCCCACTAGTTTATTATAGTTGTCAACAACAATCATAATTTGACAAAATAATAATACAATATTATGTTTTTGAAACAAAACTGACCAAATACGGTAGCCACCAAACAATAAAACCGGTTAAGCCAACCAAACCGACCAGTTTGGGTTTTTTTTTTATTTCTATTTTTATCAACTGTAGTTAGCATTTAACCCTAAATTTTCGTGTAAACCCATAAATCGAACTGTGAACACCCCTCTTATATTGTGATGCGACCTGTTTCTTTTTTACATGGTATTTTAAATAATCTCAACTATTGTTAATTGCCTGCCACCGGTCCTAACTATAAAATCACCATTAGCGGTCTCAACTATTAACATATTGCCTGCAATGGACCTTGATTAACAGAACCCTAACGCCAATAGTTGTCGGTTAGTTAGTTGCTGGAAAAATGTTTTTGGCTAGAAAACTCCTTTTTGACCGGAAAACTCAATCTTTTCGTCCAAAACCTCTTTGTAACCTTAGATCGGATCTTCAAGAACCTTTTTTCTAGTAAAAACCCCAATTATTGAGGTTGCGAGAAAACTCCTTTTTGGCCGGAAAACTCAAGATTTTCATCATAAAACTCTTTGTAACCTTAGATTGGACATTTATGAACCTTTTCTAGCAAATGCCCCAATTATTGACGTCATCGAAAACCTCTTTTTTTGTCGGAAAACTCAACATTTTTGTCCCAAACCTCTTTATAGTCATAGATTGGACCTTTAGGAACATTTTTCCAGCCAAAAACGTTTTCCAGCGACTAACGGCGTTAGGGTTCCATTAGTCAGGTCCATTAGAGGTTGGGTTAACCCATTTAGTTTTTGATGAAGTGGACACTGACATGAATGCTGACATGGTACACAACTTTATCATTTGTTGACATGGACAATGATTTGACACTCTCATCACCACCTCACCACCATCAGCCACCACCACCGCCATCTACACCGCCATCTACACCGCCCACCACAACTGCCATCTCCACAAACACTGTCGTCATATCCACCCACCACCACTTCCATCTTCACCAACACCACCGTCATCTCCATCCACCACCATTTCCATCTCCACCACCACTAACCCAGCCACCACATGGATATAAGGTTTACATATTAAACCCAACCACCACAGTCAGACGTTGTGATTAGACAGCATGCGATCACCGTGGCGGAGGTGATGTAGAAAACCCCCAACCGCTTTAAGAAAACCCCTTCCACCATTAGTCGTTTCCGACCCCCATTACGTATCTCCACATGGATATAGGGTTACATCTTGAACCCAGCCGCCACAGTCAGATGTTGTCGGGAACTAGGTGATTAGTTGGTTGCCGGAAACCTGTGATGGTCGCTGAAATTGGTGGCAGTCTACAAGTAACGTGCGTGAAATGGTTGAGTGTAAATTTGTATCTTTTTGGATAGCCCAAAACATGCAAAAACATGATTATGTTTAAAGGTTTCACAGCTCCATCAAAAATATTTTTTCATATCAATATCTACGTCATCATCCACATAATGAACCAACTCATTTTTTTACAAATCAGTGTACACGTCATAAAAAACTAACCCAGTTACAAAAGAATCGATGAGGGTCAAAATCTTACAAGTTGGGATTGTCAGAGTGAATTTTTGAAGTTGAGATTATTATCGGCCAACTGGTAAATCTTTGTATTATTAAAATCCAATAACCCTTATTTTTAGTTGTTTGTGTTTTTCTATAGAAAAGATAACAAGTATTTAATTGATACCAGTTTTGTTTATATCAATCTACAAATCCCGAATCATGTTTGTTTTTTATCCATCTAACAAGATTTTTGGACCTGTATAAATTTTATAACTCCTTATCAGGTTGAAGCCATAAATGTTAGTGCACTATGTCTATTGACTTCGTCTTGTATCGAGTCATGTAATGTAATAGGATAGGATAATCAGTGCTCAGGGTGCTAGAAACTGAGTTTTGTGAATGTTATGCTAATTTCGCTTGAAACTGCAAATGGCAAGTTCAAGCGAAATCAACATTATTGATTTCGCTTGAACATGTCTTGTCCATTTCAAGCGAAATCAGGTCAACTATAAATAGGGCACTTGTCCGTTTCATTTGAAGCGGAATTAGGATCTTGTGTTTTGTAACGAAGTGCTGCCAAATTGTCTCCAGGTGCTGTAATACTCTCATAATCAATACAAGAGACATTTAAATTGAATCGAGCGTCCGTGTCATTGATTCTGCCTTTGATTCGGGTAAACAACTCTTCTGATCGACTCATTCAGGTCGTACAACGATCCTACAAGTGGTATCAGAGCTCAGGAGGAAGAGTTCAGCTTGATTGCATCAGATTTCTGACTTCTACACCTTCTTTTTCAAATTGGACAAAATTTAACGGTCAAAATGGATTGAATTTTTCACAGTACATGCGAAACAATGTTTTATCAAAGCCTTGAGAGAATCAGACCAAAATTCGGCTTAAAGGTGACAAAAATGGACCAAAAACCTAATTCCGCTTGAACGAACACACCAGATTTCGCTTGAAAAGTCTAGATGATTTTGCTTCAAGTCGTTATTTTGCTTGAATTTAGCATCTGATTTCGCTTGAATCAGTGATTTCGCTTGAAAGTCCGGATTCTGTTCAAAGTCCTTATTTCGCTTGAATTGTCATCTAGGGATTTCGCTTGAAAGTAGCTATTCCGCTTGAAAAATTGATTTTGCTCCAAAAGTGATTTCGCTTGAAATACTTATTTCGCTCCAAAAGTGGACTTTTTCGTGTCAAAATCATTTCACGTCAACCGAGTGTCAGTTTATTTCAAATTGTTTGGTATTGTTTAAACTGATTGTGTTTGTTTGATTGTTTTGTCTCCAGGTTATTCCAGAATTTCAAATCATGGCTGAAGAATTCTACAATACGTTTTTCAATGCGTTCACATCCGAATCTTCTGAAACATCAACAGTCACACCAAAGTCAATTACAAAAGTGGTCAATGAAAACATAAATCACGACAATTTTTATGGAACTTATTCCAAACCACCCAAGCTGGATAATATTGAAGATTATACTTGGTGGAAAGAACGATTTCTCAACTGGGCAAAAGCGTATGCACACGAGAGCTGGTTCTGTCTAGAGTTTGGATATGAGAGACCAAAAGATGACAAAGGAGAGGAAATTCCTATGAAGAAATTAGGCATTGAAGACAAAAAGGAATTCTCGTATGAACAGAGAATGGTTGCTTTGATCCAGTCGGCAATTAGAAATGACATTTTTGCATTGCTTAACCATGATGGGTCATCGAAATCGGTTTGGGAAGCTTTACGAGTTAAAGCTGAGGGGGGTAAACAGATTAAAAAGAACAAAATTGCCCTGTTAAAGAAAGAATTCGATCTGTTTGATAGCATTAAAGGAGAGTCTGCGAGGCAAATGATAGAGAGATTCTGTCACCTAAAAATAGAACTCGAAAGGTTTGAGATTGTGAAAACAAGAGAGGAAATTATTGATAAAGTCATAGAAGCGTTACCACGAGCTGATCAGTGGCAAACGTTTGTTTTTATTTTGAAAAATGATGCTTTATATGAAACAATTTCTCTTGATACATTATTTGAAAAGATTGAAACTCATGAGCTTGAATTGCAGAAACAGAACAAGATGAGCAGTTCTTTACATCAACAAAATGTTGGTATGTATTACAAAGGCAATTTACCTTCGGTGAAAGCTGATAGTTCACCAAAGACAGCATTCAGTGGTGAGAAGATGAAAGAACCTCAAATAAGCTCATCAAGTTACAATTCTGGATATCATTCATCTTCAAAAACAAGTCCTGAAGATTCTGAGGAGATACTGTGCAACATTGCTCTCAAATTGAAGAATTCTCCGACAATGAGCATCAATGCAGCTAAACAACAAATGAGCTTTCTTGCATCTGTTTTGGAATCGTATGAAGGTCTTGTAGCTGGCAAAATTGGAAACTCGGAGTTAACCAAAGAAGACTACGACCAGATTGATCCAGAAGAAATGGAACTCATTGATATTCGTTGGTGTTTGGCAAATTGCATTCGCAGAGCTCAAAGATACATGGAGGTTACTGGGAAACAATCATTAGGTGGTCCGTCAACAAAGCTTGGATTTGACAAATCCAAAGTGACCTGCTTCAGATGTAAACAAAAAGGTCATTTCAAGAGAGAATGCACTAAATCTGAAGCTGGAGGAAATGAACGTTCTTTCAATGATGATTATTATCGAAAGGCGATCTATCATCGAAGCAAAGAAGAGCCGAAAATGATTGAAGATAAACCCAAGTCAAGGGCTTGTGCAGTTTTTCATCATGATGAAGGATTTGATTGGAGTGAGATTTGTCCAGAAGAAGATCGTTTGGAAAATATAGTTACAGCTCATGGCAGAAAAACATCAAAAAGTCAACATTATGTTTTTGTTGCTGAAATCAAAGATGAAAACAAAGAAGAAAATGTTGTTGCTGAGGTCAGAGAGAAAACTAGAGAAGAGATTTTGAGTGAGAAAACATATCGAGAAAGAAACATTGCTTTGAACAGAATGAATGAAATGCAAGAAGAATATGAGAACGCCGTCAGCAGTAGGAGATGGGATAAGAAGAGAGAGTGATATTTCAACAGAGAAGGTGAACCTGTCGTTCCAAAGAAAGACATAATTTTTGAAGAAGTTCTTCTCATAATTCCTTCATCTGCTGCTGAATACTATATAAATGTATTAAAAGATGACACTTATGCAAGAAGGCATGAAAAGGACATAAGATATGCCATGACATCATGTTTAAGGAAGAGGGATGAAGAGAGAATGAAGAAGAATGTTGAAGACATGGTAAACAATCTGAAGAAAGCTGCTGAAGAGATTAAAGCAGAAGTAGTTAAAGAAGAAGATGTGAAGATTGTTGATGAGGTGAAGGAAGAAGTTGTTGTGAATGTAGAAGTTAAGAAAGCTGTTACTGAAGAACTGCAAGTTGTTGAAGAAGCTGAAAAGAAAGTTGAAGGTTCAGCTGATAGTGTTGGTAATGTTGGTACTGGTGAAGTGAAGAATGAGAGTTTAGTTGTTGGTGATGCTGGTGATGAAGTTGGTGTTGAAGAAAAGCATAATGATGCTGATCAGGAGCAGACAGAGACTGCAACAAACACCGAAGTGCCAATCACTGAGGTAAATTCTGATTCTGAAACTAAAATCAAAATCGTTGAACAGTGCAAGAAATGGATGGAAACGTGCAGTGATTGTACTAAAAAAGACAAACAATTAAATAAAATTGAAGAAGTTTTCAAAAATAAATGCAAAGAAATGTTAGAAAATGAAAAAGTTTTGAAAGATAATGATGAAAAACTTTTGGAAAAATGTAAAAAGTTAGAAAAAGAAAATGAAGTTTTGAATGAAAATGTTTTGAAAAAGAAAGAAGAATGTGACCAAAAGGAAATTGTTTGTCAAGAAATGAAGAAAGAATATGATTCAATAAAATTGGCATATCACATTACAAAAGAATCATATGAAAAAGTGAAAGATGAAATGAAATTTGCTCAATCAAGAATGAATTATCTTTCTGAAACTACTAAAGAGCTTAAACGAATGTATGAAAGAAAACAAGGTGTTGTTAATTCCTATATTGAGGATGTTGCTAAGCTAAAGCGACAGATTGGTGATTTAGAACAGGACAACAACAAGTTAAAAAGTTATCATGTGTCGTCATATGTGCTTGAACGAATTTTCAATATAAAACTGGGAGATGGTGAGTCTGAGCAAAACAAAAAAGGCATTGGCTCAGAGTTTCATTAAGTTCCACCACCGGAAAAGTTTGCATTCTATGATGATGAAAAGCTCGAAAAAGCTTTCAACATGGTAGATCAATTGCCAGATAACATTGATATAACCTATTCCAAATCTGATGATTATAGTGATTCAGAGGTGGTAGGTAAGGTCGTTGAAAGTGTGTTGAAAGAAGAGTCGGTTGATACAGGTAAATCTGAATCACAGGATGAAAATGAAGGTAATTTTCATGATGGATATCTGAAAAACACAAAATCCGAGAAAAATTTGAATGATGATTCAAAAGGATTGGTCTATACCATGATTGGATCAGACAAATTATTCTTAGATGTTGTATTCCCAATTCAGAATGTGATTTCAGAAAAGGTTGATAAAGTTTTTAAAATGGTTGAGATTGAAAAATCTGAGATTTCAAAGTTTGCTGGAAAAGGTCACAAAACTTTTTATAACAAACCTGGTTACAAAAAGAAGAACATGAAGGCTGGGTTGGGTTATAAGAAGAAACAAGGTTGGAAAAGAAATGAAACTCTGAATTTTCAGACAAAGATGAGTTTTGTTTAAGGAAAAAAATTTGAAGAAGAAAAGGAACTTCAATTTAGACATCAGTCTAATGAAGAGTTCTATGCTCAAAAGAAAAAGCAACAACCACAGGTCAAAGATGTGTCCAAGAGAACATGTTTCAAATGTGATCAAATAGGACATCTTGCACGCAAGTGTCCTAATCTGAAACCTGTGGATGTTGATAAAAAGAAGTCTGATGATGTTGAGAAACAGAAATCTGAGGATGTGAAACACAGGTCAACCAAATTTGACTCAAAACAAACTTGGAGGTACAACACAAACAAGTTTGTTTCGAACCAAACTTGGAAATTAAAACCGAATAGGTTCGATTCAGAACAGACCTGGAATTCTCACACACCTAGAGTCAGAACAACTCAAAGTTGGAAAACAACTGTTGATATGACAAAACCACAAGAGTTTTGGAAACCAAAAGTTGTTCAAAAACAAAATGTTCAAAAAGAATCTCATTTTTACAAACGAGGTACTCCAAAAAGGTCAAACATGGAGTTCTAAGAAACAAGTGATTTCAGTAAAGGATGAGAAAGTTGAAGTTAAAGGTGAAAAAGTCTTTGATGACAAAGATTTTCCGAAACTGAATGATACATATTGTGTTGAAATGCCTAAGGTTCAACAGACCTGGGCTAAATTGTTCAAGTAATCAAGTAGCTTATATGTGCAGGTGCTCAACAAAACCAAAGATTGTGAGAATGGAAGTTGGAGCAGCCTGGCACAACGAGGAGAGGAGGCTGCTGAATCCTGGTTTGGTTGAAACAGGAAGTTTGTTTGTTTTTTGTACATAAATAAACAATATTTCAAAAACCCTAAAAATTGAAAATTTTTGAAAAACCAAAAATATGTTTGTTTTTAAATTTGTCAAAAAGTCAAAAATTACAAAAATATGTTGATTGAATACGCTGAAACCCTCACGGCTGAACAAACATGATTAATTTCACAAGATTGAAAAATGGTTTTCAAACTGTAAATATCAATGTATTGTAAATCATGGGGGTATGTTAGATTTTCTGCAAAACAGAGCACTTTTAGCAGAAAATGGATGGCGAGACAAAGTTGTCAGTATTGGTTGTCAAATTTTCTTTAAATGATTTTGCATTTTAGGGGGAGTAATATTGTTAGAAAATACAAAAAACATTTGAAAATTTAAAAAAAATCAAAAACATAATAAAATTCAAAAATTGAGTTTTTGTGTAAAAAGAGGAAATGATAGTACATTAGTAGACAGTTACAGTATGCTAAAGAAATGTAATGATTATATAGCGTTAAACAGTCTCACTGATGATATGCCGATAGGTTTTTATACATTTAGTAAAAATTTTCGGGATATAATCCTAAATTCAAACTTGCTTATTTCGTAGGGAACACTACTTGGATATATAGGTAACCCCTGAAATCTCGTTTGAAGGACCCCTCTTTCTGAGATACTAGGTCTTTATGCTTAGTGATATCCGAGGTATTATCCTGGGACTTCTGATTTTGCGGAAGCAATGGCCTAGTCCCCGTATAATACTTTTTGCTTGCTTGAAACATAGCATCGCCCTCAGCAAAAATGATGAAACAATAAAATTGATAATCATTGTTGTTGAAGAAAAGATCCTCTAAAGGGGACACACCAAAAGTCGAAGCCGTCATCTCTCTGCTGAACAGAAGTTCTGACCTGAGCTCTCACGGTTTTCGCAATTTAACCTCTTACAGATATCATCTAGGTATACTCACCTGTAAGACTGAATATTGGGATCTGGATACGGGAGTATATTCAAGAGGTGGGACACATGAATGAGTTTAAGTTCTTAAAATACTTAATTCGTATCCTGAATCAGTTGAAGTTTGTGTGAAAATTTAAGTGGATCAGTATATCGACAATCTAAGTGAATTGTTTAATTCTTAATGTGTAACTAAGCTCAACGGTACTTGTGACTTGTCAGAAACTGATATGATCCTCTGATGCAAACTCAAACAAAAATAGTGTCTGTAGATATGTTTGTACATATTTCTTTATTGCTTTATATTTCAGAAAATACAAGAAGTTTTTTTTTTCCTGCTTTATTTTGGACAACTGATGTCTGAAATGCTGAGTGTCAAAATCTGAGTAAGCTGATTGTGTTTCTGAAAAATAAAACAAGTTCATTAAGTTGAAACTTGAATTTTTAACAAAAATCAAAAACAGTTTGTGATATCTCCAAGGTCATTAGTTTGGACTTGGATGATTAACTGTGAGGGATTTGGATGCTTTTATTGTTAAAATCTATGAAATAGAGCTAGTTTTCGATTCTGAAACTGCTAAATTTATGAAATTTGTTGATAGAGGAAATTGAATTGCCAGGTTATGAATCCTGAAAGTTTTAAAATGTTGTTACTTATAAACGTATAAGTGATTGCAGATATGATACCAGACTACGATCCTGAAAGCTGAGTCTAAGGGGGAGTCTGAAGACGAGCTCAAAGCTAGGGGGAGCTTGTAACGGAAAGCAAGGTGTCGATCCCTAAAGCACGGAAGCTTGACGAAAGGGGGAGCCTGAAGATTTGAAGAAAGATTGTTGGATGCTTACAGTGTTAGACAATTTGAATAGAGCATGAAGACTGATCAAGACTGAAGATGTGTCATGATAAAGATTCGAGACTGAAGACTTCGTCAATATCCAAGGGGGAGTCTGTTAGTGCACTATGTCTATTGACTTCGTCTTGTATCGAGTCATGTAATGTGTTGGATCTGAGTTTCTTTTTGATTGTATTTTCGTTTGTAATTAAGATGGAAATGAAAGAGTTGTGCAGCGGAAATAAGATGAAAGCAAACTTTGCATACAATCAAACGAGAGTAATACTTTTATCAAACATCTTTACACAAAGAACCGAATGATTGAATTTGTTTCAACAACGATTACAATGATTGATGTAAGAATGCAAACTCCCCCTCAGCCAGAGCTCAGTAGTTTGTTCGTGCAAAGAAGACGATGTGATGAAAGAGCTAATAGAACAGTACAAAGTACTGAACTATTTATAGGCACTTGCAAACCACTAAGCATCTTAGCTGACGTCACCATGAAAGTGACATCTAACCTCCTAACAAACTCTAACTACTGATCTATAAACACTGATGTACTAAACTACTGCTATTACATTATATTACATAAAAGACACTTAAACTGCTGCTGCATCCTTCCACTGCTGTGAACCCAGCAGTGCTTGTCCGGATCAGCAGTACTTGACCCAAGGCAGTAGATTGAGTCAACAGAGCTTTGGTTTTCCATCAGTCTTTGACATTGGCCAGTAGATATAAAGCAGCAGTTGTAGGTCAGCACTTAGTATGATCAGCAGATAGGAGGTCAGCAGATATGAAACCACTTTCAAGGGGAGAGATTTGCATGAACCAACTGTAAACGTCTGCTTATTCTGGATCCACTGCTTTGATCCAGTTTTGGCTTTACATTATCTGTTCCTCTGATAGGGTTCAATCCCAACATAATGTAATAGGATAGGATAATCAGTGCTCAGGGTGCTAGAAACTGAGTTTTGTGAATGTTATGCTAATTTCGCTTGAAACAGCAAATGGCAAGTTCAAGCGAAATCAACTTGAACATGTCTTGTCCATTTCAAGCGAAATCAGGTCAACTATAAATAGGGCACTTGTCCGTTTCATTTGAAGCGGAATTAGGATCTTGTGTTTGTTAACGAAATGCTGCCAAATTGTCTCCAGGTGCTGTAATACTCTCATAATCAATACAAGAGACATTTAAATTGAATCGAGCGTCTGTGTCATTGATTCCGCCTTTGATTCGGATAAACAACTCTTCTGATCGACTCATTTAGGTCGTACAACGATCCTACAATAAACATGACTCCTTTACAACCCACCTTTTGTTGATTTCACATTTAAATTTATGTTATAAAGGGTGTTTACTTCATTAAATTAAAGTTTTTATGCAACCCTTAAACTTCAATAGAGTTATTTTTCTCCTTCTTTACCGAGCGTGTACCGAGTTCTTGTACACCGTAACATGCGGGGTACAATGCTAAAGTTATCATACAGTTATTCTCTTCTTTTACAGGTATACCGAGCGTCAATATTATATTGACACCGCCGCAACGCACGAGTAAACCCTAGATATTATAGAAAAGAAAAAAAAAACTTAAGTTGATTCAAAAATCAAAAAACTCATTAACAAAAACCGGTGAAATACCCAGCTTAAAACCCATCCCTCTTGAACTCTTGCAAAAGTCACAAACAAACGCGGCCTGTTTTCCTCTTTGTTCGTTCTCAGTTCCGACGCCCTCACTCTCCGACCGTCAAAACTCACTGCTTTATCAGGCCCCTCATCGACATCAGGTTTGTCTAATTTAATATATTTCTGTTCGTTTCTGGGTTAGATTTTGTTTGCTATTTGTGTCTTACATCATCTTCTATTCAGGGGATTTTTTTTGGGATTGTTTAGATCTTGTTTAGTTCAGTTACTTGGTGTGAAACTTGTCATATATGGGGCTGATTTGACCGACCATAATTATTTTCTTTGATTAATGCACTCCAACTGTTTGATGAAATGCCTCAATGAACGTAAGTGAATCAAACAGTTGTATCATAAACAAAACTGTTTGATAAGTTGTAGTAGGAGTCTTTACAGTGATGTTTTCGTTGTACCCAGCAAGCAGCTTGCTTAGGGTAGATATGTTTTGTTTGCAGGAATGCATTTGCATCTATAGGCAATGTTTTTTTTTTGGATTTTTGATGTCATGTTGTTTTATAGCGTTTTCAGTTCCACAGTTTGTTAGGAAACACAGTCCTAACCAATATTGTAGAGTTCATGATCAACTTTAACTTTTTTGATTATGCTAATCTAGTTATGCTTTTAGGTTTCATAATAGCATCCAAAATGTTAGGTATGTTTGTTCGTGATTAGTGTTATACAATTCTCTGATTTGACCGTTTCTTTTTAAAGGGCGACTCCATGAATCAAACTTATAAGCTCCAACAGAAATATAAATAATTAGTTAGCTGTATATTTAAGTTAGCGGTCGATTTTGGTGCCTAGGCAATTTTCTGGGCGAAACGCATTGAATGCGCTCCTAGCGCAGCCTAATTCCCATGCGTGATAAATGATAGCCAATCCACTTTTTTTATTTCTCATTATCTGCAGTATTTATAGGGTTATTGGCAACCGATTATATCACTAAATGTTTATTTTGGATATGGTGAATTAGCCATTACTACTCACAGAACCTGCATATCCTAAATACATTTAGGGCTAGGCTAGCTACTCTTATCCTAAATACATTAACAGTATTTTTTGTTCTCTGATTTAATTCGGCAATTTTGCAACATTTATTTTTAATTAATTAATTCTGAATTAGTTCTCTAAGCTCTAGTTTTTTGTTCTCTGTTTTTTTTTTAACGGCCAACAAAAAAAATTGTATTCACCACCAAAGGATGCTAACTGAGGTGTTAGCCCACCAAATGTACAGCTAGAAACAGAAAGAAAAAAAGGGACACAACACTTGACCCAATACAACAAAACACGTCATACAGATACTACCCCAAGTTCATACAAGAAAGCTCAAAATTCTGCCACTGATACCATAAATAGCTCAACACCTTTATTTCCTCTTATCACCCCATCTCGGTTATGCCGTTACTGTTTAAAAACCACCATGTTTCAAGCCTTCCAAATCACCCAAACAGCAACTTGAATGACAGTGTATATTACTTTCCTCCAGGCCTTTGTTCCCCTCACAACCCGATGAAAGTTAATTAGATCCCTGCTGTCAAAGAAGAAAACCGAGTTCAGCTTGCACCACTTGGACACGGCATCCCACACCGCCTGAGCAAACGAACACTACCTGAAGAGGTGGTCCACTGTTTCATCATCATCCTTACACATCCAGCAGCGAGTAGACGGGACCTGAATATTTGTTCTCTGATATTATTCTGAATTCTGTTGTCACAAATGATGATGAGAATACAGGAAAGCTGATATATTTTACATAATATATTTTATTTTTTATTTCCATTACATAATATACCTTATTTTTATTTTTTATTTAAGTGCACGTTTATTTTCTCAGGCCCACACTTTTTTTGCACCTTTTACCTAGGCCCTAGGCGGAGCCTTAGCACCTTGAGTGCGCTTCTTGCCTTTGCTAACTATAGGTGAAATAGAGTAGAATTGATCAATTGTGATTCTAAAAAGCCATGCACCAGGGCTACTTGGTTCCTGAACTTGGATCCTCTTTTTACTTTTGCAGTCAAACAATATATTTTAAAGATAATGTATCAAAATAGGCATAGATCTGAACAACTTTAGGGGAAACAAAAACACCTAGTTACAATAGAACTTATAAAACTATAAGCATTAAACAAGCTAGTAGAGACTAAGAATAAACCTCTGTCAGAGTTCTTATTTCTAGATAACTAGTTTGATCAACAAAGATGAAATTTAGTAATTACGGATGATAAAGATAAAAGGCAAAGCATTCATAAATATTTGAAAATAATAAATCCATCAACCCAATTACAGTATGCAAACTTCTAACAATGTGCAATGTATTAGAAAATTAAATAATTACTGTTTCGATTATGATGCAAGAGCATATCAGCATATCTTATATTTTTATTTAAAATTTGAATTTCCTATTTTATCTTTTTCATAGTTATAAATTGGGGTCTAGGGTTTATTGTTTATTCAGTTTTTGAATGAATTTGATTATAAAAGAACTTTGTTCTTGGAACCTTTGGTTCGAAATAGAGTGTTTGTTAACTAATCGTTCTTGAGCCATTTGATCGCTTCCGAAACGGCATCAGTTGGTATCAGAGCTATGGTTTATCAAATGGCTCTACGTGAAGGCGAGTGTTTTCTTGTTCAAAGAGTCGCCGATCGAGGCATCGACAAGAACATTGGTGATTCACGTGTTCGTGGAGATCGATTAAACCGTGACCGTAGATTCGCTGGGCAAGGCAACGAGATCGGAAACCGTGACTCACGGGATATTCTTAAGATCAAGAGACTCCGACAACGAGTCTGCGACCTCGAGTTACGGCACGAGATCTGGCAACTCAAGCAACAAATCCGAGATCTTAAGGCATCATCAGCATTGGATGAAATTGAACCAGAACGACCCGTCGGGGACGAGTACTCTGGGGAGGAGGAGTATCATTCCGATGATGATTTTATCTATGCATCTTCGCCCATATACGACGAGTATGGGGATGGGGAGGATCTGAAGACCTCGGTAGGAAAAGATGATTATATGGCTAATGATGAGCCTGGTATTTTTTTTTTCTCATGCAAGGATTAATAGATCAATTGTGGGTGAATATATTCATGACAAAGTTGCAAACACGGTTGAGGCGACAATCGTCAATGAATTTTTTGTTAGTGAATACACCATCGTCGGTGGTGATGTGCTAGCAGATGGTGGTACCATGGTGACCAACGGTGGAGATATTGTGGCTATCGGTGGTGAGGTATCTCCGGTTGTGTCGTAACAGTTTACACCAGCTACTGAAAGGGAATTATCGGCCTTTCATGATATCAATTCTCCTTTTTCAGATTACACCACAGGTTGTAGGCCGGTGGAAGGTGATCAGAATTTGCCCCCTAAACAGACTCCATTATTGTCGCCAGCTTTTACGAAACAAATCTTACAAATTTTGAGGAAAGATATGACATTTAAAAATAAAAAAAGATAAGTTTGAAGTTGTTGACAAATTTACGAAGAAGGAGATGCCAAATAATCGGGAGAATTTTAGTTCAAATGGTGTTAAGCAGGTAGAAGATAATCCCTAGAATTGCTGGAATAATTTTGCAAAAGATAATCATACACAAGAAGGTGGGCCGCCATTTAAGTTGGATTTGCGAACTGTGGCGTCTGTTGCTTCGGTAGCGGAGGCCCAAGACACTTCATTTGGTAGGCTTGCAAGTAATTTGATGAAAGCATTTGAAGATTCAACAAGGGGCCAGGGTATTTTTTTGAAGTGAAGAATGGAATTGGGGATGAAGATTTAAATGTGGGTATGCACGAGAAAGTTACTGAAATATTCAAGTCAAAACATGAAAATTGGCAGTGATAGTAATCCAGGCCACTTACTGATTTTTGCTAATGGACCTACTGCCCAGTGAATAAGATCACTGCTTCCCCAACGCCTAGTAGTCACAAGAATATCCAAAAGTCGTATAAATGTATCTGGTGAAGACGGTATGTTGTTTGGAAAAACAACTACTGGATCATGAACACAAATGTGTTTTGCCTTGACTGGTACTACCCAGCTTGTAGCATGCGCTGAACCAACTTTCCTTCTAAAGCAAGCACCACCAAGACCTGCAACAATAGTGCCTTCAGAATAAATGGTTGTTTTGGTAACGACAAAAGGGGTAAACCAAATTGCAAAATCGAGGATTATCGGAGCATCCTCATTTCTTGCAATCTAGACACAAAAACTCGTTGCCATTGCTGATTTCACCGCTGTAATTCGAGCTCAGAAATCGACAGCACTTCAAAGTATAGTCACATGGTTTGCGGTACGCTCTGGTACGGGAACATGGAACGTGATCGCAATTTGCTAGGTACTTAAAATTCGGTACGAGCAAGGGTAGGCTCATTTCGGATCGCTCCGGTACGGTGTACCATAGAATGTGGTATGATATACAAGTTAAACTTAATATTTAGCTACAAATAAGCTTTATTTATGACTCAATATATAAATTAGTTATATATACAACATATGCATAGCATCTTGATGCCCTCACATGTAAAAGTCTAGGATTAATCTTAATAAATCTCTAACTGGAAGGATGAAATTGTAATTTAGTTAAAAGAAAAGGTGTAAATCGGAAATAGAAAAGAGTAAACTTTTTATAACCCTACAATTAGGGGGGGGGGGCAATTCTGACCCAAAGGACATACAATAGGTCAGTCTGGGTCTTTTTTAAATTTTATTGGGTGAATTTGGGTGAGAAAGTTTAGTTAAGGGTGTCAAAATGGGTTATTTAAAAAATAAAGAGTTTTATCTACGGGTCTAAGACTAAAGGGTATGGGGGCCGGCTAGGCCCGGCTAGGACCGGCGCCGGTCCCCCACACCGCCCCCTGAGGGTCGGCTCGGCCCAAGCGGCTCCCCACAGCCGAATGAGATGGGGCCCCACTTTGAATATTATATTTCCTTTTTCAATTTAAATATCATCTCTCTCATCCTTTTTCAATTTAAATACCCTCTTTCTCATCCTTTTTCAATTTAAACACTTAGAAAATTATAAAATAATGAGATGGGGTAGCCCCATCCTCCATCCCCTCAAATGTGAAGGAGGCCCATCCCCCACGAGCCGCCTACGTGGCGCCTACATGGCGGCTCATCCCCTCCAAGCCCATCCTCTCCATACCCTTTACGCTATGTTCCCGAGTTAACTTAACGAGGGATAAGAAAAGAAAGCAAATGTGAGAAAGGAAAGGACGAGAAAGGAAAAAAAAAGATGACTTTCCCACCGTTTCCTCCCAAATCGGAAGGAAAGAAAAATTAAAGAATTTAGCCTAGTTTTCCTGTCATTTCCTTCCTTAAATGAAACTCGGGAACACGACATGTTTTATTTTCCTTTATTTTCCTTCCTTAAATGAAAACACAAAATATTTTTACTTTCTTTCTGTTTCCTTTCCTTCCGCGTTCCGTTAGTAAACTCTGGAACACAGTGTTAGTCTAACAGGGTTGAGAAAACCAGGACGCACGGGTCAGTTAGGGTTGAAAGAAAAGAAACCACGGGTCGAACAGGGTTATCTTCTTCAATCTTGACTTCATCGATCAAGAAACCATTCTTCTTCGCATTCTTCCTCTTCAATCCTGCTCGATTAAGGTTCTTTTTCTCTTCGATTCTGCTCGATTTTTATTTTACCCATTAATTTCACAAGATTGAAAAATGGTTTTCATACTGTAAATATCAATGTATTGTAAATCATGGGGGTATGTTAGATTTTCTGCAAAACAGAGCACTTTTAGCAGAAAATGGATGGCGAGACAAAGTTGTCAGTATTGGTTGTCAAATTTTCTTTAAATGATTTTGCATTTTAGGGGGAGTAATATTGTTAGAAAATACAAAAAACATTTGAAAATTTAAAAAAAATCAAAAACATAATAAAATTCAAAAATTGAGTTTTTGTGTAAAAAGAGGAAATGATAGTACATTAGTAGACAGTTACAGTATGCTAAAGAAATGTAATGATTATATAGCGTTAAACAGTCTCACTGATGATATGCCGATAGGTTTTTATACATTTAGTAAAAATTTTCGGGATATAATCCTAAATTCAAACTTGCTTATTTCGTAGGGAACACTACTTGGATATATAGGTAACCCCTGAAATCTCGTTTGAAGGACCCCTCTTTCTGAGATACTAGGTCTTTATGCTTAGTGATATCCGAGGTATTATCCTGGGACTTCTGATTTTGCGGAAGCAATGGCCTAGTCCCCGTATAATACTTTTTGCTTGCTTGAAACATAGCATCGCCCTCAGCAAAAATGATGAAACAATAAAATTGATAATCATTGTTGTTGAAGAAAAGATCCTCTAAAGGGGACACACCAAAAGTCGAAGCCGTCATCTCTCTGCTGAACAGAAGTTCTGACCTGAGCTCTCACGGTTTTCGCAATTTAACCTCTTACAGATATCATCTAGGTATACTCACCTGTAAGACTGAATATTGGGATCTGGATACGGGAGTATATTCAAGAGGTGGGACACATGAATGAGTTTAAGTTCTTAAAATACTTAATTCGTATCCTGAATCAGTTGAAGTTTGTGTGAAAATTTAAGTGGATCAGTATATCGACAATCTAAGTGAATTGTTTAATTCTTAATGTGTAACTAAGCTCAACGGTACTTGTGACTTGTCAGAAACTGATATGATCCTCTGATGCAAACTCAAACAAAAATAGTGTCTGTAGATATGTTTGTACATATTTCTTTATTGCTTTATATTTCAGAAAATACAAGAAGTTTTTTTTTTCCTGCTTTATTTTGGACAACTGATGTCTGAAATGCTGAGTGTCAAAATCTGAGTA
The DNA here is from genome assembly GCA_030545235.1 of Helianthus tuberosus. NCBI lineage: Eukaryota > Viridiplantae > Streptophyta > Magnoliopsida > Asterales > Asteraceae > Helianthus > Helianthus tuberosus. The sequence goes on from CM060407.1 coordinate 103,907,820, forward strand.
AGCTGATTGTGTTTCTGAAAAATAAAACAAGTTCATTAAGTTGAAACTTGAATTTTTAACAAAAATCAAAAACAGTTTGTGATATCTCCAAGGTCATTAGTTTGGACTTGGATGATTAACTGTGAGGGATTTGGATGCTTTTATTGTTAAAATCTATGAAATAGAGCTAGTTTTCGATTCTGAAACTGCTAAATTTATGAAATTTGTTGATAGAGGAAATTGAATTGCCAGGTTATGAATCCTGAAAGTTTTAAAATGTTGTTACTTATAAACGTATAAGTGATTGCAGATATGATACCAGACTACGATCCTGAAAGCTGAGTCTAAGGGGGAGTCTGAAGACGAGCTCAAAGCTAGGGGGAGCTTGTAACGGAAAGCAAGGTGTCGATCCCTAAAGCACGGAAGCTTGACGAAAGGGGGAGCCTGAAGATTTGAAGAAAGATTGTTGGATGCTTACAGTGTTAGACAATTTGAATAGAGCATGAAGACTGATCAAGACTGAAGATGTGTCATGATAAAGATTCGACACTGAAGACTTCGTCAATATCCAAGGGGGAGTCTGTTAGTGCACTATGTCTATTGACTTCGTCTTGTATCGAGTCATGTAATGTGTTGGATCTGAGTTTCTTTTTGATTGTATTTTCGTTTGTAATTAAGATGGAAATGAAAGAGTTGTGCAGCGGAAATAAGATGAAAGCAAACTTTGCATACAATCAAACGAGAGTAATACTTTTATCAAACATCTTTACACAAAGAACCGAATGATTGAATTTGTTTCAACAACGATTACAATGATTGATGTAAGAATGCAAACTCCCCCTCAGCCAGAGCTCAGTAGTTTGTTCGTGCAAAGAAGACGATGTGATGAAAGAGCTAATAGAACAGTACAAAGTACTGAACTATTTATAGGCACTTGCAAACCACTAAGCATCTTAGCTGACGTCACCATGAAAGTGACATCTAACCTCCTAACAAACTCTAACTACTGATCTATAAACACTGATGTACTAAACTACTGCTATTACATTATATTACATAAAAGACACTTAAACTGCTGCTGCATCCTTCCACTGCTGTGAACCCAGCAGTGCTTGTCCGGATCAGCAGTACTTGACCCAAGGCAGTAGATTGAGTCAACAGAGCTTTGGTTTTCCATCAGTCTTTGACATTGGCCAGTAGATATAAAGCAGCAGTTGTAGGTCAGCACTTAGTATGATCAGCAGATAGGAGGTCAGCAGATATGAAACCACTTTCAAGGGGAGAGATTTGCATGAACCAACTGTAAACGTCTGCTTATTCTGGATCCACTGCTTTGATCCAGTTTTGGCTTTACATTATCTGTTCCTCTGATAGGGTTCAATCCCAACAATCTCCCCCTGGAACAGATAATGCCAAAACTCTTCATTATTTGTGGAAATCTTTATTGCCTCAACAACAGCTCCCTTATCTGACCTTTAAATTGTAATTCAAAGTCTAGGGCATCTGTATCTTCATCATCCCTGCTGAGTGGAAGATCAAGGAGATCCTGCAAATCTTCAAGACTCAGGCCAAGAGCTTGTTCCCTTGATATTTTCTCCACTCCTCCACCAGACCTGAGCAAAGTCAATACGCAGGTCTGTTTGTCAGTTTCCCACTTTTGTATTTTTGAGCCTGGTGGGTTTCTTGGGAGATGTTTATTTGCAGAAGTATTTGGAGAGGCTGGCCTATTCATGACTGGCTGAGCAGTACTTGCAGTTTGATCCAAACCAAGAGTTTCCATGATCATTTTCTTTATACCCTCTTTTCCAAGGTCTTCACCTTCCATTAACTCTTTGATGGTTTCAGCAATCAGCTGTTTGTGTGGCCTTCTTTTGTAGATGGCAGCACCAACTGGAGCTGTGGATCTCCTGATTTGCAGCTTTGATGGTCTTTTTGAAACCGCTGCTTCAGAATAGTCAGGCTTTTGAGGAACTGTGGGATCTTTCTTTCTTAATTGTTCCAACTTTTTGTAAGTAGCCCTGACCACATCTTCTTTCCATCTAGCAACTTGTCTTTTGTTACCATAATCAGCTGCTACCAGTTCCTCTTTCATTCTCTTCAGCTCTTCCTGTTTGTCAGGTACATTCTTTCTAAATTTTGCCCAGTTAGGAGGAGTGTGAGTGACCTTCCTTTTTATCATGCCTTGAATTCTTGCAGCTTCATCTTCAAGCTCAGGAACAGTCCACTCTTTGTACATATATCTCTCTCCTTTGTACTTTTTGTGAGCCATGATGCTTTCAATGTAGTCTTTCTTCAGAGATTCAGCTGCTCTTTCAGAAATTTGTTGACTAACATTTTTTGCAAATTGCTCTAGGGATCTGACTTGTGTAAGCAGATATTGATAATTTCTTGAAATTTCTTTGTCAGACTTCCCTTGTGTGTTTCTTTTTTAGATATCCTCTGCTTGCTTGGCTTTGATATCCAAGTATTCATCAACATTTTTAGGCCAAGGATATCCCTTTATTGATGGCAACCTCCTTTTGGCAGGGTCATCCTCATAGTAGAAGGATTTTATTTCATCTCTAACAGCTGCTAGTTCAAGAGGAAATTGAACACCTGCAGGAGGTAAGGGCTTGTACATTGGTACTGAAGAGAGAGGAACAGGTTTTGGTATTGTGACAAGAGCTAAAGATTTTGAAGATGTTTGTGGTGGAGATGTGTCATCATCTTTTAAAATTAGCCTTCTCCTTTTTGGTTTAGGAGAGACTGATGATGTTTTGGATGGAACAGTGGTGGTGGATATTTTGGCAGTGGATTGTGATTGACTAACAGCTGTTGAAACAACTGGTGTTTCAACCACTGTTGTCATTACAACAGATGTTATAACATCTGCTGTCTTCTGCTGTATGTCAGCAGGTGTTGTTTTTGGTGGTATGATGGTAAAGCAGTGGATGTTGTGTGTGTTGAAATGGTGTGTGTTGATGGAACAACTGTTTGGCAAGCAGTAGTTTTTGTAACTCCTGATGCATCAGCTGTTTTGTATGGTGGTTTTTGAGCAGACTTTGAACGTCTGATAGGAATGGATTTGGGTTGCCTCACTTTTCTAGTAGGCTTCTTCTTTTCCTCAACAGGATTTTCATGATCCCTTGACCCAGAAGTACCCTGTTCTGGATGATCCATTCTTTCCACCCTGGCTTTCCTTTTGGCCTCTCTATCCCTTTTTACACTTGCAGCTGCTTCTGCTAGTGCATTTGTTGTCACATCAATTTTCTTACTACCATCTGGCAAAGGGATTTCTTTGGTCATGTTTGAATTTTCTGGTTCAAGATAGAGACCATCTTCTATACCCTTCCTTTTCCATTCCTTAATTTTCTCCCCCTTTTTGGCATTATCTTCTGGAAGTTGAGAAATGTAGCGGACATTTGGAGGAGCAGTGCCAGTGGTGTGTAAGATTTGAGTTTTGAGAGCCTTTAAATCAGCCTGAGTGTTCTTGAACCTTGACTCCATTGCATTTCTCAGCTGTTGGACATGTTTTTCATGTTGCTGATCTGCTAATTGTGCCTGTTGTTGGAGAAAAGATTGAAATTGAGTCCAGAGCTCATTTGTAGCAGGTGTCCGTTGTGGAGCAGGTGCTTGAGATGGAACAGCAGTTGATTGTACCTTCTGAACTTGTAACACCTGTTGTAGCATATCTTTGAGTTCTGCAACAGAGTTATCAAGTTTTGTGATACGATCCGTCAATTTCTGGTACTTTAAACCATCACCCAAGTTAATGGGATCATCTGATTTCCCACTAGCAGTGGTTTTATCAGTGGTAGATGTAGGAAATATACTCCAAACATTAACCACTGATGCCCCTTTTTCTTGGTACTGGGGTCTTCTTCCTTCAACACTTGACAACCTTTTGATGTTGCCAGTAGGATAAATAAATCCACTGGTGGTTGGCAGAGGTGCTATAAAAGGAATTGCCTCCAAGGAAGTCTTATGAATGTAACCACTGTCCAAATGTAACCCAGTGGGTGTAACAGTTGTAGTGGCTGCTTCACTTGGAATACCACCAAGAGTTACTTGTAACTCAAGGGGTGTAACCTCCTCAGGTTGTGTTGGTGGGTTAGCAAAGATTGATACATCAGATCCAGTCAGTTGTTGAGGTATATTCTCATTAATAGGTGATTGAGAAGGACTGGATAATGCCTGGTTCAAATCAATTGCATCCAACAGTGGTTTTATTGGTGAGGGAAATGTGGATGTGATGGTTGGTGTAGAAATAGGATGTGTCCCGGGCATTGGACTGTGGATGATAGAAACGAGTGTTTCCAGAGCATCATGATGTGGAGACCCTATTTGTACAACCTGTTCTTTTTGTGAAGAAACAGGAGGAGTTTCAGCTATGGGTTGAGATATTTGTACCAACTGCTGTGAGGAAGTAGCAGCAGTGGTTTCTTGTGACTTTTGTGTTGTCACTGGCAGGAGCTCTGGTATCTCATCCTCCAGAGATGCCTTTTTGATGGGTTTGGGGGGTTTTTGTGTTTTTCCTTTTGTGGGCTTTTTGGTGATTTTAGGTGTGGGTTTCAAAGCAGTTGTGCTGCTGCTCTGATCACCTTGAGCAGTGGGCTCAGCAGCAGATACCTGAGGAGCAGTTGTAACTGCTAAAATCTGCTCAGGCACCTCTGCTTGTGTTTTGCAAGGTGCTAACATTCTTGAAAAAGTTTCAGTTGTTAAACTGTTTATTTGAGTAGAATCACCTTGGTTTATTATAGCTAAATCATCCTTACTGAATTTCTTTGAAAAATAGTAACTTAAAAATCTTGGAAACAGTAAGAATGATTTTGTTTCAACGTTATTAACCAAATCTTTAAAAATTTCCCGAGAATAGTTAAAATTTTCTCCTTGAAGAATAGCAGATCCCAGATTTTGAATCTTTAAAGGAATTTCATTAAAAGAAGTGGTTTTGTTTGAAACACATAGTAGGAGGGTATGAAATAAAAATCTGGTTGCAGAAGGAAAATAACCTTTTTCTAAGGTAATTTTCTTCATCATTGTGGCTTCATACCCTCGCTCAATGAAGTCAATTTTTAACTCGTTTTTAGTGAAAGAAATTTTACCTTCCTGATCACCGAGTTGAAAGACCTCTGAAATGGATTGTGGCGTGATTTGGACAGCTTTACCCTTTATAGAAGAGTTTATGGTGGTTGCAGTGTCGCCTTGTTTTTCAAGGGTTGCATTTTTCCAGAACTCCCTTTGGGTCGCCAAATAGATTGGTGCATCGGCAGTGATCAAAGTTTTGTACTTTGATTTTGCCATGAGATCAATGATGGAATCAAAAACGTTGGTGGTTCCTGGTTTTGTGAGAAGACCCAGGAGATTGTGAGATGGTTTATGTGGAATTTCAGTGGAGATTGCCTTTTGGGAGGCTGTGTTCGAGAATGACTTGGATGAGGGTTTTGAAGATTTCTTTGATTTTGTCATTTTGAGGATGATTGATCGAAGGAATTTGTGAAGAAATGTGAAGAAAAACTGCTTTGAGAAGAGAATTTTTAAGAATTCAATTCGACAGTAAAACCCTGTTTTGATGGTGAGTGGGGGATTTTATAGGGAAGAAAGTGAATGCTGAGGTGGCAGCCGTTACAAAAGGTCTGACCAATATGTACTGTCCACGTGACAACCCCTGTTGAAAGTGAAGGACAGTACTTGTGTGATAGGGACAAATGAAGGCAGTGGTATAAAAGCAGTGGATGATTTTCACTATCAGTGGATAGCATATCAGTAGATAAGGCACTGCTTTTGAGCAACAGAGTTTATCAAAGGAATGAGAGAGCAGGGGTTGACTTTCAGCAGCGGACAGACTTTTCAATTAGAGCAGACTTTTGAACAATCAGTGGTTAATGGCAGACTTTTAAGGATTTAATGAAAAATTTCATTTTTAGCTATTTTTAAGGATGGAATTTTGATTTTCTGAAAACATTTTGTTGCTTTTATTCATGGAAAAACAAGATGTTGCTTGTTATTCCATGTTCAGCATCCCAATTCTAGAGACCAAGCTTTCAAAAGTGGCCGTATCAAGTGCTTTTGTGAGCACATCAGCTAGCTGATCTTTAGTTGGGACATGATGCAGAGAAATCAAACCTTTTTCATAGCAATCCCTCACAAAGTGATGTCTGATGTCGATGTGTTTGGTAGTTGAATGGGAAACTGGATTTTTGATGATATTTTCTGCTGCCTGACTGTCCAACATGAGTGGTGTCTTTAAAGCAGTGATACCAAAATCCAGCAACTGATTTTGAAGCCACAGGAGTTGGGCTGTACAGCTTGCAGCAGCAATGTATTCAGCTTCAGCAGTGGATGTTGAAACAGCTGCTTGCTTTTTGCTTTGCCATGAGACTAAGCAATCACCTAGAAATTGGCACCCTCCTGATGTGGACTTCCTTGTTGTGTTGCAGCCAGCAAAGTCACTGTCTGAGAAACCTGAAAGCTTGATGTTCCCATTAGCTGGATACCAGATACCAAGTGTGGGAGCACCTTTTATGTATCTGAAGATCCTTTTTACAGCAATGAGATTTGATTTTCTGGGAGCTGATTGACTTCTTGCACAGACACATGTTGCAAACATGATGTCTGGTCTAGATGCAGTTAGGTACAATAAAGACCCAATCATGCTTCTATAAAGTGTTTGGTCAATCAGCTCATCTTTTTCATCAGACATGACCAGCTTATTTGTTGCCATGGGTGTGCTGCATGGTTTGCAATCATTCATATCAAATTTGGTTAAAAGTTCTTTAGCATATTTGCTTTGATGAATGAAAGTTCCATTTTGCAATTGCTGTACTTGGAGACCAAGAAAGCATTGCAGCTCACCCATTGCACTCATTTCAAACTCAGCTGTCATGAGTTCTCTAAACTCTTCACACATTGAGTTACATGTGCTTCCAAAAATAATGTCATCCACATAAATCTGGACAATCATTAAATCCTTCCCTCTCCATTTTAAAAACAGTGTTTTATCAATGGTACCTCTTTTGAAACCATTTGAGAGTAGGAAGTTGGAAAGAGTTTCATACCAGGCCCTTGGTGCTTGTTTCAAGCCATACAAGGCTTTGTTTAGCCTGTAGACATGATCTGGATAAAATGGATCCTCAAAACCTGGAGGTTGACAAACATACACCTCTTCTTGAATTGTACCATAGAGGAAAGCACTTTTGATATCCATTTGAAACACCTTCATATTGTGGTTGACAGCAAAGGCCAGGAACAGTCTAATTGCTTCTAATCTTGCAACAGGGGCAAATGTTTCATCATAATCAATCCCCTCTTCCTGTCTGTACCCTTGAACCACAAGCCTGGCTTTATTCTTGACAACAATACCCCTTTCATCAGTTTTGTTCTTGAAGACCCACTTTGTGCCAATGGGACTAACCTCTTCTGGCAGTGGTACAAGCTCCCATACTTGTTGTCTTTTAAACTGTTGGAGCTCCTCTTGCATGGCTTCTACCCAGCTGTTGTCTTTCAGTGCCTCTTGGTACTTGACTGGCTGATGGAGTGATAGAAAACCAGCAAAAAGACAAATGTTTTGGGTTTGGCTTCTTGTGAGCACCCCTTCATTTATGTTGCCAATGATTTGATCAGGTGGATGAGATCTCAAGAAGATTAAATCTCCTTGGTATGGTATGATGGCATTGGTTGGTGAAGGCTGCAAATGTGTATCATCTGAGCTAACCACTGCTGGGGACTTTGATGATCCAGCAGTGGCTTCAAAAGGTGGTGGTATAGGAGGTAATGAGGTGGACAACTGCTGACTTTTATCCACTGTTTGAGGACTTTTGTCAGCAGTGTTTGAGGATGTGGAAGCAGTGGTTGATGGGCTACTTTGGTCAACAACTGTTGAGGTAGCAGTGGTAGAGCTTTGACAACTGTTTTGAACAGCTGATGCTTTTCCCTTTGTGGCAGACCTTTGAGGGATGATGATTTCATACCCATAGTCTGGTGTTGTATCCTCTGATGGACCTGCACTGTTAGTCTTGACAGCAGTATTTTCAAAAGTGAATTTTTCAAGATCAAACAGATCTGCAGGATTTGCTGGGATTTTCATTGATGAAAGTTCATTGAACTTAACATTCAAAGTCTCCTCCACTGCCTTGGTCCGTGTATTGAACACTTTGTAGGCCTTGGCAGTGGTTGAGTATCCCAGATGATAACCACAATCAATTTTGGCTGCAAATTTTGAAATGGAATCTTTTAAGTTCAAAATAAAACATGGGCAGCCAAACACTTTGAAATATGAGATCAGTGGTTTGATTTTATACAGAATTTCATAGGCAGTCTTTTTGTGCCTGGGGTTTATTAAAACTCTGTTCTGAACATAGCAAGCAGTGTTTACTGCCTCTGCCCAGAAAGTTAATGGCAAACCTGAATCTGCAAGCATGGTTCTGGCAGCCTCAATCAGAGTTCTGTTCTTCCTTTCCACTACCCCATTCTGCTCTGGTGTTCTTGGGATGCTGTACTGCCTTACAATCCCTTTCTTCACACAGAAGGCATCCAACTCCCTATTTTTGAATTCTGTGCCATTGTCACTCCTGAAGCTTTTTACTGGAAGGTCAAATTGCTTTTCAACCTGTATTACAAAGTCTTGCAAAATGCCTGCAGTTTCATCTTTTGAGTGCAAGAAGAAAGTCCATGTGAACCTAGAAAAGTCATCAACAATAACCAAACAATATCTTTTCTTTTTAAGGCTCATGACTTGAACTGGGCCAAACAAATCCATGTGTAGCATTTGCAGACACTGGGTTGTTTTGGACTCTTCAATGGACTTATAAGAACTTTTATGTTGTTTTCCTTTTAAACAGGAAATGCAATGTTCAGGACATGAAAACAATTTTTGTGGTAGGCCTCTCACCAAACCATTTTTTGAAATTTCTGTGATTGTCTTAAGATTTGTGTGTCCCAGCCTTCTGTGCCAAAGTTCTGTCTCTTTGTTAGAGGCAGCTGAGAACAGACAGACATCAGCTCTGGGACACTCTTTTGACATGTCAACAACATAAACATTGCCACTTCTTTGAGCAACAAGTTTAGTTTGACCAGATTTAATTATTGCTTCAATCTTTTTGACCATTTCTGGTCCAACAATCCTACAACAGTCTTTTGTGAAGAATGACCCAAATCCCTTGTCACTCATTTGGGACACACTCAGAAGGTTGAATTTTAGATTGTCTATTAGATTGACATTTTCAAATTTTACATTTCCAGATTGCACTGTACCAGACCCCAGAACCTTCCCTTTACTATTATTCCCAAAGGATATATCACCCCCACCATGGATTTTAAAGTCTTTGAGGAGGGCTTTACATCCTGTCATGTGCCTAGAGCCTCCACTATCTACATACCAAAGACTATCAAAGCATGCAGAAGCTCCCTGCACATGAAGTAAAAGGATTAGTTCATTAGGGTCTCCAAAGCCAACAAGGCTTTGGATGGGGTCTCAACAGTGTCTGGGATGGATGCAAGATGATGGACAGTGGTTAGGTCAGGGGTTTGAACTGTTTTAGGACAGTGTTTCTCTAACCACTGTTGTGGGTCCTGACCAATCATCTGCTGGTAACCAAAAGGATACTTGTTCACTTTGGGTTTAGAGGGCCTTTTGTAGGCCTCATAAACGTGAGGAATCCTTTGGTAAGACTGTTTTTCTCTGCCTTTTCTGAACTGATTGGCAGGGGGTGCATCAGTAACCTGAACATCTCTTTTGACAGATGTTTGGTTCAGCTGTTTTGTAACAGCTGTTTGAACTGGCACAAACAGTGGTTGTTTCTTGGTGAACTTGACAGATGATGAGGTGGATGATGATGATGAACTCAAGGATGTTTTCGCCATGTACTCATTCTTTTTCACATCAAAGTTTTTGAGATACACACATGCTTGAGTTTTGTGGTTTGTTTTACCACAAACAATGCAGCTTTCTGCTGAAACAATGACACTTGTTTTGTTTAAATCATAAGCTTTCAAATGGAAACAATCTTTTGTTAGATGATTCCTTTTTTCACAGAATTCACAAAACAAGTTATCAATTTTTTCTTTCTTCTTTCTCTTTTCAGACTCCTTTGCAGCAGAGGTTTTAACCACTGCTGGGATGTCCTTGAGAGGAATGACTTTAGCTTTTGGAGCCTTGACACCATCAATTGATGTAAAGTCCATTGGCTTGAAATTTTCAAGAATGTCACACTCATCAGACCATTTTGGTTTAAACTGGTATTCTTCAAGCTCCACAAAAGTAGAGGATTCCATTGGTCTGTCAAGTGTGATTTTGTTACCAAGTTTGTCAGTGATTTTCACTTCTTGGCCATTCTTGTTTTTGGGGATGAACTCAGTGGTTACATCAGTGGTTTGAACAGAGTTTTCAAAAGCAGTGTTTTCATCATCATGTTTTCTATACCCAACCCCAAACTTCACATTGCTTTTTCTCTGTTTTTCAAGCATAACCTCATATCCTTTGCAGGATTCCACCCATCTTTCACAAGTAATCTGGGCAGACTCCAACTCCTTTTTGCAAACTTGGTATTTTTCTACCATAGTTTGAAGTTGGGTTTTGGTTATACTTTGCTCTTCTTTCAAACAGCTGATTTCTTTTTCCTTTTCAGTCAATTTGTTTTTAAGTTCTTTTAAAGAGCTTTCAAATTTGACCTCATCAGTTAAGATTTTATCCCGAAGGTTTTCATTCACCCCTTTGATGTTAGCAAAAGCAATTATGCAATTGTCTGAACACGGTTTTTCAAGAACTTGAGGAGATACCTTGGCAGCTGCCATCATTGCACAATCACATTGATGATCCTCATCATCATCAGCTTTTACCTTCTTTTCACCAGCCTTTTCTTCTTTCTCTTCTTCTTTGTCCTCTATGGACCATGGATCTGTCATTGGTTCAATCAGGGTACCTGAACTTTCTCCCAACAGTACTTCACCAGCCACAGCAGCAACCACTGCTTCAGTCACCTCTTCCACTGTTTCAAAGCACTGCTGTTCCTCCTCAGTTTCAACCCCTTCCTGTATTGACTCTAATGCCATCAAACAAAACTCATCATGAGAAGAATCATTAGAAGCATAGAGTGCAAAATTTTCATCATTAAGGTCTTCAGGCATACTGCTCCAGTCAACAAACCCTTGAGTGAAAAAACTTTGTTGATCTGGTTGTGCTGCTGCTGGAGCAGTGGTTTGAGGTGCAACAGGTTGCACTTGTACCTGTGGAGCAGGGGTTTGAACATATTGGATTTGTGGAACAGTAGTTTGGACATAATGTACTGGCACAGGGGCAGCAGCATAGTGAGCAGTGTTCACTTGAGCTGCTGGGGTATATTGGGCATAGTGCACAGTGTTTTGGTTTTGAGGTCTAGGATTTGAGCTAGGATGAGTAATTATGGGACCAGTAGTTTGACTCCTACATTCCCTAGCGAAATGTCCCAACCTATTACACTTATAGCACTTTATTTTCGATTTATCCAACCCAACCCTTAGATTCCCATGCAGACCTGGGAATTTTCGCCCTGTTCTTTTGTAGAACTTGCTAGTTCTAACACTTAGCAAAGCCAGTTGGTGCAGGATGTCCATTTCCTCTAAATCAGTGGGATCAAAATGTTGCAAATCATTTAGTTCAAAGCTTAAATTATCTGACATCTGGTTTTCGTTTGCAGTGAATGCATAACTTGCAGAGTGAGGATCAGGGTTGTTAAAATTTGCACCAGCAGTTATGTCAATGAAGTGATCATAACCCTGGTCCTTACCACTGCTCCCAGATTCTTCTTGACCCAGAAGAGCAGTATTACCGAATGTGTAATCATCAACGGATTTTCCTGACTCTTGTAACTTCCTTTTCTGGTTCAACTCCCTTTCGTAGGTCAGGAGTCGACCATGGAGTTGGGTCAAGGTCAGATCCTTGAACTCAGTTGAATTTCTGGTGACAAAGGCTATAGCGTCCCATTTTTCGGGCAGTGACCTGAGGAACCTGCTATTTTGAGTCGAGTTTGTAAAGGTAGTATTAACAAGCCTCAGTTCACTGATGAGACAACTAAACCGCTCAAATTGTTGAGTCAGTGATTCACCTCTAACATGAAAAAATGTTTCATACTGTTGGTTCAGGATTTCCCTATTATTTTCTATGACTTCTTCAGTACCTCCAAACTGTTCCTTAAGTGCGTCCCACAATTCTTTGGCACTGTTACAGTGTAACAGTCCAGCATATATTTCATTGGGCAGCGCTGATGCTATGATGCTAAACGCTTTAGCATCTAGTTCGATCTTTTGAAAATCAGTTTCGGTGTAATTTTCAACTGGTTTTGGAACGAACTTTTTAGCATCTTCAGCGCTTGGCACTGAAGGAACATGAGGACCAAAGGTGACAGACCTCCAACAACCTGTGCTTTGTTGAGCGAGGATGTGACCCATCCTCCTCTGCCAGATGTTGTACTCATTTCTTTTTAGCATAGGTGGTTTAAAAAGTGAGCCGATGTTGTTTTTATCATCCTGAGATTGTGACGTCATTCTTGTTGTTTTATAGACACTGAGAAATCAACTTTAATGGTGATTTATCCTTGCTCTGTTTTTCAACGGACGAACAAACGATCAGTATCAACTGTTATGAGCTGAACTATTTACGTCAAAATGATTGTTAAATCAAATTTGACTGTCCAAGCTCTGATACCAATTGTTGGATCTGAGTTTCTTTTTGATTGTATTTTCGTTTGTAATTAAGATGGAAATGAAAGAGTTGTGCAGCGGAAATAAGATGAAAGCAAACTTTGCATACAATCAAACGAGAGTAATACTTTTATCAAACATCTTTACACAAAGAACCGAATGATTGAATTTGTTTCAACAACGATTACAATGATTGATGTAAGAATGCAAACTCCCCCTCAGCCAGAGCTCAGTAGTTTGTTCGTGCAAAGAAGACGATGTGATGAAAGAGCTAATAGAACAGTACAAAGTACTGAACTATTTATAGGCACTTGCAAACCACTAAGCATCTTAGCTGACGTCACCATGAAAGTGACATCTAACCTCCTAACAAACTCTAACTACTGATCTATAAACACTGATGTACTAAACTACTGCTATTACATTATATTACATAAAAGACACTTAAACTGCTGCTGCATCCTTCCACTGCTGTGAACCCAGCAGTGCTTGTCCGGATCAGCAGTACTTGACCCAAGGCAGTAGATTGAGTCAACAGAGCTTTGGTTTTCCATCAGTCTTTGACATTGGCCAGTAGATATAAAGCAGCAGTTGTAGGTCAGCACTTAGTATGATCAGCAGATAGGAGGTCAGCAGATATGAAACCACTTTCAAGGGGAGAGATTTGCATGAACCAACTGTAAACGTCTGCTTATTCTGGATCCACTGCTTTGATCCAGTTTTGGCTTTACATTATCTGTTCCTCTGATAGGGTTCAATCCCAACATAATGTAATAGGATAGGATAATCAGTGCTCAGGGTGCTAGAAACTGAGTTTTGTGAATGTTATGCTAATTTCGCTTGAAACAGCAAATGGCAAGTTCAAGCGAAATCAACATTATTGATTTCGCTTGAACATGTCTTGTCCATTTCAAGCGAAATCAGGTCAACTATAAATAGGGCACTTGTCCGTTTCATTTGAAGCGGAATTAGGATCTTGTGTTTGTTAACGAAATGCTGCCAAATTGTCTCCAGGTGCTGTAATACTCTCATAATCAATACAAGAGACATTTAAATTGAATCGAGCGTCTGTGTCATTGATTCCGCCTTTGATTCGGATAAACAACTCTTCTGATCGACTCATTTAGGTCGTACAACGATCCTACAATAAACATGACTCCTTTACAACCCACCTTTTGTTGATTTCACATTTAAATTTATGTTATAAAGGGTGTTTACTTCATTAAATTAAAGTTTTTATGCAACCCTTAAACTTCAATAGAGTTATTTTTCTCCTTCTTTACCGAGCGTGTACCGAGTTCTTGTACACCGTAACATGCGGGGTACAATGCTAAAGTTATCATACAGTTATTCTCTTCTTTTACAGGTATACCGAGCGTCAATATTATATTGACACCGCCGCAACGCACGAGTAAACCCTAGATATTATAGAAAAGAAAAAAAAAACTTAAGTTGATTCAAAAATCAAAAAACTCATTAACAAAAACCGGTGAAATACCCAGCTTAAAACCCATCCCTCTTGAACTCTTGCAAAAGTCACAAACAAACGCGGCCTGTTTTCCTCTTTGTTCGTTCTCAGTTCCGACGCCCTCACTCTCCGACCGTCAAAACTCACTGCTTTATCAGGCCCCTCATCGACATCAGGTTTGTCTAATTTAATATATTTCTGTTCGTTTCTGGGTTAGATTTTGTTTGCTATTTGTGTCTTACATCATCTTCTATTCAGGGGATTTTTTTTGGGATTGTTTAGATCTTGTTTAGTTCAGTTACTTGGTGTGAAACTTGTCATATATGGGGCTGATTTGACCGACCATAATTATTTTCTTTGATTAATGCACTCCAACTGTTTGATGAAATGCCTCAATGAACGTAAGTGAATCAAACAGTTGTATCATAAACAAAACTGTTTGATAAGTTGTAGTAGGAGTCTTTACAGTGATGTTTTCGTTGTACCCAACAAGCAGCTTGCTTAGGGTAGATATGTTTTGTTTGCAGGAATGCATTTGCATCTATAGGCAATGTTTTTTTTTTGGATTTTTGATGTCATGTTGTTTTATAGCGTTTTCAGTTCCACAGTTTGTTAGGAAACACAGTCCTAACCAATATTGTAGAGTTCATGATCAACTTTAACTTTTTTGATTATGCTAATCTAGTTATGCTTTTAGGTTTCATAATAGCATCCAAAATGTTAGGTATGTTTGTTCGTGATTAGTGTTATACAATTCTCTGATTTGACCGTTTCTTTTTAAAGGGCGACTCCATGAATCAAACTTATAAGCTCCAACAGAAATATAAATAATTAGTTAGCTGTATATTTAAGTTAGCGGTCGATTTTGGTGCCTAGGCAATTTTCTGGGCGAAACGCATTGAATGCGCTCCTAGCGCAGCCTAATTCCCATGCGTGATAAATGATAGCCAATCCACTTTTTTTATTTCTCATTATCTGCAGTATTTATAGGGTTATTGGCAACCGATTATATCACTAAATGTTTATTTTGGATATGGTGAATTAGCCATTACTACTCACAGAACCTGCATATCCTAAATACATTTAGGGCTAGGCTAGCTACTCTTATCCTAAATACATTAACAGTATTTTTTGTTCTCTGATTTAATTCGGCAATTTTGCAACATTTATTTTTAATTAATTAATTCTGAATTAGTTCTCTAAGCTCTAGTTTTTTGTTCTCTGTTTTTTTTTTAACGGCCAACAAAAAAAATTGTATTCACCACCAAAGGATGCTAACTGAGGTGTTAGCCCACCAAATGTACAGCTAGAAACAGAAAGAAAAAAAGGGACACAACACTTGACCCAATACAACAAAACACGTCATACAGATACTACCCCAAGTTCATACAAGAAAGCTCAAAATTCTGCCACTGATACCATAAATAGCTCAACACCTTTATTTCCTCTTATCACCCCATCTCGGTTATGCCGTTACTGTTTAAAAACCACCATGTTTCAAGCCTTCCAAATCACCCAAACAGCAACTTGAATGACAGTGTATATTACTTTCCTCCAGGCCTTTGTTCCCCTCACAACCCGATGAAAGTTAATTAGATCCCTGCTGTCAAAGAAGAAAACCGAGTTCAGCTTGCACCACTTGGACACGGCATCCCACACCGCCTGAGCAAACGAACACTACCTGAAGAGGTGGTCCACTGTTTCATCATCATCCTTACACATCCAGCAGCGAGTAGACGGGACCTGAATATTTGTTCTCTGATATTATTCTGAATTCTGTTGTCACAAATGATGATGAGAATACAGGAAAGCTGATATATTTTACATAATATATTTTATTTTTTATTTCCATTACATAATATACCTTATTTTTATTTTTTATTTAAGTGCACGTTTATTTTCTCAGGCCCACACTTTTTTTGCACCTTTTACCTAGGCCCTAGGCGGAGCCTTAGCACCTTGAGTGCGCTTCTTGCCTTTGCTAACTATAGGTGAAATAGAGTAGAATTGATCAATTGTGATTCTAAAAAGCCATGCACCAGGGCTACTTGGTTCCTGAACTTGGATCCTCTTTTTACTTTTGCAGTCAAACAATATATTTTAAAGATAATGTATCAAAATAGGCATAGATCTGAACAACTTTAGGGGAAACAAAAACACCTAGTTACAATAGAACTTATAAAACTATAAGCATTAAACAAGCTAGTAGAGACTAAGAATAAACCTCTGTCAGAGTTCTTATTTCTAGATAACTAGTTTGATCAACAAAGATGAAATTTAGTAATTACGGATGATAAAGATAAAAGGCAAAGCATTCATAAATATTTGAAAATAATAAATCCATCAACCCAATTACAGTATGCAAACTTCTAACAATGTGCAATGTATTAGAAAATTAAATAATTACTGTTTCGATTATGATGCAAGAGCATATCAGCATATCTTATATTTTTATTTAAAATTTGAATTTCCTATTTTATCTTTTTCATAGTTATAAATTGGGGTCTAGGGTTTATTGTTTATTCAGTTTTTGAATGAATTTGATTATAAAAGAACTTTGTTCTTGGAACCTTTGGTTCGAAATAGAGTGTTTGTTAACTAATCGTTCTTGAGCCATTTGATCGCTTCCGAAACGGCATCAGTTGGTATCAGAGCTATGGTTTATCAAATGGCTCTACGTGAAGGCGAGTGTTTTCTTGTTCAAAGAGTCGCCGATCGAGGCATCGACAAGAACATTGGTGATTCACGTGTTCGTGGAGATCGATTAAACCGTGACCGTAGATTCGCTGGGCAAGGCAACGAGATCGGAAACCGTGACTCACGGGATATTCTTAAGATCAAGAGACTCCGACAACGAGTCTGCGACCTCGAGTTACGGCACGAGATCTGGCAACTCAAGCAACAAATCCGAGATCTTAAGGCATCATCAGCATTGGATGAAATTGAACCAGAACGACCCGTCGGGGACGAGTACTCTGGGGAGGAGGAGTATCATTCCGATGATGATTTTATCTATGCATCTTCGCCCATATACGACGAGTATGGGGATGGGGAGGATCTGAAGACCTCGGTAGGAAAAGATGATTATATGGCTAATGATGAGCCTGGTATTTTTTTTTTCTCATGCAAGGATTAATAGATCAATTGTGGGTGAATATATTCATGACAAAGTTGCAAACACGGTTGAGGCGACAATCGTCAATGAATTTTTTGTTAGTGAATACACCATCGTCGGTGGTGATGTGCTAGCAGATGGTGGTACCATGGTGACCAACGGTGGAGATATTGTGGCTATCGGTGGTGAGGTATCTCCGGTTGTGTCGTAACAGTTTACACCAGCTACTGAAAGGGAATTATCGGCCTTTCATGATATCAATTCTCCTTTTTCAGATTACACCACAGGTTGTAGGCCGGTGGAAGGTGATCAGAATTTGCCCCCTAAACAGACTCCATTATTGTCGCCAGCTTTTACGAAACAAATCTTACAAATTTTGAGGAAAGATATGACATTTAAAAATAAAAAAAGATAAGTTTGAAGTTGTTGACAAATTTACGAAGAAGGAGATGCCAAATAATCGGGAGAATTTTAGTTCAAATGGTGTTAAGCAGGTAGAAGATAATCCCTAGAATTGCTGGAATAATTTTGCAAAAGATAATCATACACAAGAAGGTGGGCCGCCATTTAAGTTGGATTTGCGAACTGTGGCGTCTGTTGCTTCGGTAGCGGAGGCCCAAGACACTTCATTTGGTAGGCTTGCAAGTAATTTGATGAAAGCATTTGAAGATTCAACAAGGGGCCAGGGTATTTTTTTGAAGTGAAGAATGGAATTGGGGATGAAGATTTAAATGTGGGTATGCACGAGAAAGTTACTGAAATATTCAAGTCAAAACATGAAAATTGGCAGTGATAGTAATCCAGGCCACTTACTGATTTTTGCTAATGGACCTACTGCCCAGTGAATAAGATCACTGCTTCCCCAACGCCTAGTAGTCACAAGAATATCCAAAAGTCGTATAAATGTATCTGGTGAAGACGGTATGTTGTTTGGAAAAACAACTACTGGATCATGAACACAAATGTGTTTTGCCTTGACTGGTACTACCCAGCTTGTAGCATGCGCTGAACCAACTTTCCTTCTAAAGCAAGCACCACCAAGACCTGCAACAATAGTGCCTTCAGAATAAATGGTTGTTTTGGTAACGACAAAAGGGGTAAACCAAATTGCAAAATCGAGGATTATCGGAGCATCCTCATTTCTTGCAATCTAGACACAAAAACTCGTTGCCATTGCTGATTTCACCGCTGTAATTCGAGCTCAGAAATCGACAGCACTTCAAAGTATAGTCACATGGTTTGCGGTACGCTCTGGTACGGGAACATGGAACGTGATCGCAATTTGCTAGGTACTTAAAATTCGGTACGAGCAAGGGTAGGCTCATTTCGGATCGCTCCGGTACGGTGTACCATAGAATGTGGTATGATATACAAGTTAAACTTAATATTTAGCTACAAATAAGCTTTATTTATGACTCAATATATAAATTAGTTATATATACAACATATGCATAGCATCTTGATGCCCTCACATGTAAAAGTCTAGGATTAATCTTAATAAATCTCTAACTGGAAGGATGAAATTGTAATTTAGTTAAAAGAAAAGGTGTAAATCGGAAATAGAAAAGAGTAAACTTTTTATAACCCTACAATTAGGGGGGGGGGGGGGGGGGGGGGCAATTCTGACCCAAAGGACATACAATAGGTCAGTCTGGGTCTTTTTTAAATTTTATTGGGTGAATTTGGGTGAGAAAGTTTAGTTAAGGGTGTCAAAATGGGTTATTTAAAAAATAAAGAGTTTTATCTACGGGTCTAAGACTAAAGGGTATGGGGGCCGGCTAGGCCCGGCTAGGCCCGGCTAGGACCGGCGCCGGTCCCCCACACCGCCCCCTGAGGGTCGGCTCGGCCCAAGCGGCTCCCCACAGCCGAATGAGATGGGGCCCCACTTTGAATATTATATTTCCTTTTTCAATTTAAATATCATCTCTCTCATCCTTTTTCAATTTAAATACCCTCTTTCTCATCCTTTTCAATTTAAACACTTAGAAAATTATAAAATAATGAGATGGGGTAGCCCCATCCTCCATCCCCTCAAATGTGAAGGAGGCCCATCCCCCACGAGCCGCCTACGTGGCGCCTACATGGCGGCTCATCCCCTCCAAGCCCATCCTCTCCATACCCTTTACGCTATGTTCCCGAGTTAACTTAACGAGGGATAAGAAAAGAAAGCAAATGTGAGAAAGGAAAGGACGAGAAAGGAAAAAAAAAGATGACTTTCCCACCGTTTCCTCCCAAATCGGAAGGAAAGAAAAATTAAAGAATTTAGCCTAGTTTTCCTGTCATTTCCTTCCTTAAATGAAACTCGGGAACACGACATGTTTTATTTTCCTTTATTTTCCTTCCTTAAATGAAAACACAAAATATTTTTACTTTCTTTCTGTTTCCTTTCCTTCCGCGTTCCGTTAGTAAACTCTGGAACACAGTGTTAGTCTAACAGGGTTGAGAAAACCAGGACGCACGGGTCAGTTAGGGTTGAAAGAAAAGAAACCACGGGTCGAACAGGGTTATCTTCTTCAATCTTGACTTCATCGATCAAGAAACCATTCTTCTTCGCATTCTTCCTCTTCAATCCTGCTCGATTAAGGTTCTTTTTCTCTTCGATTCTGCTCGATTTTTATTTTACCCATTGATTTTTGTTTGTTCAGTTTTGTATGACTACATGATTTTAGTTTGCTCGATTTCATATGGCTACCAATCGATCTTTTCTTGTTGCAATAGGCATCACTATGATTTTAAATGTTTGCTGCATATGTTCTTGCTTTTGATATCTATGATTGCAGAACTGATTTTGTTAACATATTTTTTAATTAGGGCAAAATCATCTTCAATCATGATTCGTGAGTTATTTTGTCTACTGTGGGGTTGTTTTTTTATTGGATTTTGATTATTATTATTTCAACGTTTTTATGATTTAATTTAACTAATTATGTTGAATGATTAACGCATAGTTTGGTCATCACAATTTGTTAATCTTAGTGATTGTTAACACATAGACGATTTTGTATCGGTCGATAATTTTTTAAATATTAACGATTTTGTATCAGTCGTTTATTGTAAGACCGGTGGTGTTTTATATCGCGTTGTTCCTCCTGCCGTTGATATGGACCTTGTTTGAGTGCTTCAGCTTTGAAAAAGAGATTGTGATTAAAGATTAATGTGATTAAAGATATTGTGTTGTCTGAAGGTGTTGGCTATCTTTGACTCGAGTTCGATCACAACCACCCCTATGATATCTGCAGTGCTAGCAAGGAATAGATCCATGGAAGTTCATGTGTGGAGTGGAGAACATGGTAAGGACAATAGCTCAAAAGTGGTTGAATTTGCACCTGAAAGTAGCACTCAGATTCATTCAGCTCAAAAGGGGTTGGATGCTTAGTGGGATCATGTCGCTCATGTGAAAATTGTGCTAAAGATCTTGAAAACTACTGCCCACAACAGATTCCAACTTACGGTTTCCCGGACCCGTTAAAAAAAACTGACCCGAACCGACCCGAAACCCGTTCTGACCCGGACCCGTTCCGACCCGAACCCGTTCTGACCCGGACCCGTTTCGACCCGAACCAAAACAACCCTTTTTTATAATTGATCCGTTTTGACCCGGACCGTTTTGACCCGAACCCGTTTTGACCCATGACCCGACCCGTTTGCCAGGTCTACCTACAATCAGCAGTCACCTAAACCAAATATTTTATAACCCTAAACTAAATCAGTCGTCTGTCTCACTTCCCTGGTCGCTACATCTAAAAATCAGCCGACAAATCTTCTTCCTTCTTCGATTCAGCAGGTAAGTTAAGGTTTGATTCAGCAGGTAAGTTAAGTTTTGATTCAGCAGCTCCGATTAGCCATCATTTCTTCTCTATTAAGATTGAACTGATTCTTCGGAACGCCATTGTGGTGGTCGGAAACGCGATTTGGATCGGACGTACCAAAACGGAAATCGTGCCATGACCAGCGAATTATGTGACGTCAGGTTTCCTCGGTCTATACTCGAAACCGACACCGAATTTTGGTACGAAGACCACCCTAGGCAATGCAATTTGGTCCAGTTAAATTTTATTTGTTGGGGTTTTTGGGTTTGTTCGGGTTAACGGAATTATGCTCATCCCTTTTCGTAGTCTTATCAAAATGTTGTTTACCAAATCTTGGTTGGTCTGTGTGGTTATGTTTCAACTTGTTGGAAGCTATCTGTTCCCAATAGCAAAGATTGAGTTTGCAGATCTATTTTCAATGATTAAGCTGCTAACTCTCTCATTTGCTTGTTTCCAGCAGGTAGAAAGAAGATATGGATGATGACATTGACCACTATGTCATTCTCGGATTGCCATCCGGCGAAGAAGGATTCAAGCTTTCAGAGAAAGAGATAACCAAAGCATACCGGTTAAAGGCTTTGGAATTGCATCCAGACAAAAGACCCGATGACCCGAATGCTCCCGCCAATTTTCAAAAGCTGCAAACATCTTATCAGATACTGAAAGATGAAAAAGCCAGAAAACTTTTTCACGATCTTCTTCGTGTAAAACAGCAAAAACTTCAACGCCAATCACAACAAGACTCCAAACGGAGGCGAATGATGTCTGATCTTGAAGAAAGAGAACGGTCGGCTTTTGCAGCGCATGATGCCTCTGCAAAAGCTACAAGTGAAGAGGAGAGTATTGCTAGGAAACTTAAAGAAGAAATTAGTAGAATTCGTGCAATGCATGCTAATAAATCTACTCCCACCGTGACTGCGACTCTGAAAAAACAAAGTGGAGTTGGAGAAACAAGTAATACGGGTCCGAGTGCAGCAGAGAAGGAGAAAATGCTGAAGGTTTCGTGGGAAAAAGGTGGTTTGGATTATAGCGCACAAAGATTACGGGAATTATTTGAGACATTTGGTGAGGTCAAAGATGTGGTTATCAGGAGTCAAAAGAAAAAAGGATCAGCCCTTATAGTCATGGCTACCAAAGAAGCGGCTGTGAGTTTTTTTGTCACGTAACTTTTAATTAAGTGTTCACATCAACACCAGTTTTGAATGGGTTGTAACTTTTTTTTTATTATTATATATATTTTTTTTGTACAGATGGCTGCGACTGGAACTATGTGTGGGGATATTTCGAATCCTTTGCTCGTTGTACCCCTTCAACCAGCAGTAGCTACTTCTTTCCCAATGGCTCGTGAGCCTGTTGTTCCACAACGAAATGAAGAGCTTGTTGGTGCTGGATATCAGGCGTTTGAAGAATCGGTCTTACAAAAACTTCAAAAGGTATGCCCTGCACTTTTACTTTATACTTGTGAATATGGATTTATATTGAATATGTAGTTTCTAATAACTTGTACCCTAAGGATGTTAATTGTTGTACATAATCAACATAATCAAGAGTCTTGTAGTCTAGAGAAGGAAGGTTTTAGAGTATATTCCTTTGGTAGGGAAGTAGCATAAGTAGGAAGGTGCTCAGTTTGTACAAACCGCCTCGAATACTGGTTGTAAAACTCATTTGTAAAAGTTCTCCTAAGCATTTTGAAGTGTTCTTGTTTCATGTGATCATGCGTTTCTCTTTAGTCATTTGAATCGCTTGAAGGGTACCGCTAACTAGAGACTAGATCTCAGAGTTTCGTTTCTGTTCAGCTCCATAACAACTAGTTTTATTATGGGGCCACTCATAATGTTCATACTGATCTATCAAAAGATGACTTATGGAATGATGCAGGGAGCAACAAAATAATAATAATAATAATAAATCTAATGAAACAAAGGATTTTTTGTCAAATTCTGGGCCATTACCACGATAAATTATCTGAATTTTCTATTCACTATTCAATTTTTGTTTTATCTTTTTTGCAGGCCGCAGAGAGACAAAAACAGGGCAACAAGCCTTAAATTTTAAAATTGCCGTTGCTGACTTCAGTTGCGTGTGGAGAGGGGGGATGAAATGTTGAAGAACTTGCAACCTTTCCATTTGTTTAGGTTCACGAGTCTTTTACCATCCCTTTTGCTACCAGCCGAGAAATTTACCAGATAAGAATGCAACAATACCATTTAGAGACCATTTCTTGTAACTATAATATATTGTTATGTACAATGATTACATTAACCTTGACTTAATTAGTTGTTGAGCAAAAGTTCCCTTCAAAATGGTGACAAACATTGGAAATTGAACCATGAAGAGAACAAACTGGGCATGAATTATTGAGTTAGTGTGGTCATATTTTTTTTTTTTTTCAAATTTCGCCACCAAGTGAATAGAGTATGCAGTTTGGAATGGCACAGTTTCAGTTTGGTTTAGCAATTTTAAAAAGCTTAAGACACTTGTGATTCTGTAAGCAAGGCACGAGGTGAGGGCACTAGTCTCACGTACGTGAAGTGCCTGGTAATCATAGTTATTGATAGTAAATAGTGGACGATAACGACAACATACTTATACGCTACGAAGCGATAGCGACTAAATAGCGAGCACTATTTTGTGTTTAGTGACACTAGGAGAAAATTTTAGAAATTTTTTGTATGTGTATTATATGCAAATAAGCTGTTTTATATGTATGCTTAACAAAAACCTAAAATTATGCTATTTTGTACCTATAAAATCCCACTATATATATTTGAAACAAGCTGAAATATGATATAAAACACTCAAAGAACACCTTCCAATATCTAAGGAGAATACTTGTATTTTCTCATATTGAAATGGTACAAGGCTAGGCTATTATAGGAATGTAAAACACGTAAACTGTTTAGAACCGAGATCTGATGCAAAATCAAAGTACCTGGACCAAGAAAAAAACTACACAGGAACGGTCAAAATGTTGAAAGTTGGTCGAAAAAAAAATGGAGGCGAAACGTGACAGATGCGACGGCGGGCGTGGGAGGTTTTCTGACGGCAAAACTTTTTGGGTTGGCATTTCTGGGTTGGTGAATCTGATGGTGTGGGAGGTGAGATTAAACAAGGACTCGGGAAAAGTTATCCGAAGGGTACAAAACTTTAAACACAAGGTACAACTCTCAAGTCTGAATGACTCTCTCAAAATTCAGTAGTCATGGTTCTAATACCATGAAACAAACTGTAACTGAAATCTGATATAAAACACTCAAAGAACATCATCATCATCATAATACTCAGTAAATCCCACCAGTGGCGGAATTAGAAGAAAAAATCAGGGGTATCCTAAAAACTTTTTTACCGTACATTTATAAAACAAAGCAATTTTTTTACCGTACTTTCAGTGGCGGATCATAGATTTTTTTTGTATGAAGTCATTGTTTTTGAATACTTTAATTCATACAAGCGAGCGAACATAAAAAATTCCGAGTCGGTTCGGGTCGGGTCCTAATCCAAGTTTTTGTATCTACCGATATCATCACGAACTTTAATTTAGTATATTTGTTAAAGTGTTTGATGTTTTTAATACTAAATAATTTTGACAATAAAATATTTTTATACGACGAAAAGTGTCAGCTGTTATTTACATAATTTTAAAAAATAGATGACTTATAATAAAAAATTGTTATACGTATTAAGTTCTAAATAAAAAAAATCTAATAGACTAACAATATAGAATACGTAAATCAACGTTTAGTATTAAAAATATTTAAGTTATCAAATTTTAATATTTTGTGATATGTAAATAATCACAGAGCCCACGTGCTACTTTACAGTTTTCGAGAGAAGAAAAGGATTCACATAAAAACAAAGGGTTTTATCTTTTTGTTTTAAAAACAATAAAATACAAATTTCTTCTCGGTTTTAAAAAACAATAAAATACAGTCTTCTTCTCCATTGGTCTCTGCAACTCCGGTCGTCTATCTTCTTCCAAATATTTTATTTTTCTTATCCATCTCTCTAATAGTACACTCAGGGGTATCCTAGTATTACATTCGGGGTTATTCGAATACATAAAACAGAGAAATAACATTTTTTTATATTTCGGCAAAAAATTGAGCCGTAGCCCGTGCTACGGCTAACACTACATTGGTTCCGCCCCTGAATCCCACCAATAGCAAAGCTAAGGTAGGGTCTGAGGGTAATATGTAGACAACCTTACCTCTATCCCATAGAAATAGAGAAGCTGCTTCCAGTGAGACCCCCGGCTCGATAGTAGTTTTGTATCAAGCCTTGGACATAAGGCACATAACACTTAATAATTGGGACAAAACCCGATTAGTGCATGTACCCCCTTATCTTTCGGCTATCAACGCCACCACATGATGCATGATTAACCGTCCCTCGCTTTTTAACGTTATTTTCACGAAATTAGTAAAATAACGTTAAAATTAGTGCACTTTCACTTTTGCCCTCCGAGACGCATATATACATATACATTATATGCGCATATCGTAAGCGGGACCCAAAACACTCAAAGAACACCTTGCAATATTTAAGAAGAATGCTTGTAATTGAAATGGTAAGGCTAAGCCATTTATATGAATGTAAAATAAGTAAACCATTCTGGCAAGTTGTAAAGAGATAGAAATCTCATCTCGTGGAACTAACAAGTGGGTACAATTGGATATAATTTATTTATATTATATTTGCAGAAAGAAAAAAAAAAAAAAAAAAAAAACCTAAAAATCCCGCTATTTGATCGCTATGGAGGCGCCAAAATCAAATAGCGACACATGATTGCTACGTTATGCTATTCGCTATAGCGTTCGCTATGAGCGCTATTAATAACTATGCTGGTAATTATAAATTAATTATAGCATTATATATCTTTAAACCGCTAACACACCCTTTATAAACCTACTCTTAAGTCTATACCACTATCCACGAGTAGACTTGAACCCTCAACAGTTAGGGAGGGACAGTATTTAACACACCATGACCACTAGGGGCTACAAGCCCTTTGGTAATTAATTTATAACATTATATGCTTTTTACTCTTAAACAAACAATTTATGCTGCAAGACGGTTTTGCTGATACCCCCATTCTATCTAACCACTCGGATTATTAAATCCGCCAACGTTTGATTCCCATTCATGCGGGTTTCCTTAGAATTGAGGTAAGCAGATACCAGAGACCGGAATCAACAGAGGATAACACAACAATAAGCATTGCCACAAGAACAAGAGTCAGGACAGCAGTCTTCACCTGCACACATATATAAATAAATGAAATCAATAGTTTACCTCTATAAGCCTTATTTCTGTTCTCCAATGATGCATTTTTTAGTGTCAAATATTATATGGTGGCAAAACGGATAGGTTGAGTAACAAGTGAAAAGGGTATGTGTGGGTTTGATACGAACTTAGGCCCAATTAGTTGTGGTTTAGACATGGGCTGTTAACCAACGTGGTCAAGAGTAGTGGGTGTAATTGTTCCCGCTATTTCTCTTAGATAAGTATCGTAGTTTTCGGGTTAATTTGGGGGTTGTCGTTGTTTTGTTTATCTAAATTAGGGTTTTTACTCTAAAATTGGAGATCAAGCCTATCTCGAAAGTGGCTAATTGTAAATGTTCTTTCAGTAATCGTAGTTTTTAATTTCAAGCTTCTATCAGGGTCAGATCTGAAGGCATGATTTTTTTTTCTAATAAAAAACAAATATGGAAAACTAATGTGTTCAAACTTCAACGTGATTACAAGCTAATCTTAAGTTTTTAGTAAAGCGATTAAGAGGTTGCATAAATTCAAAATGTACTTTGGAGAGCTTTTGACCTGTTACCTTTTGAGCTAATTTTCTTTTATTTTATCTAGTTAACCTATTGAGTTATAATATAACACATATCGATCCATGGGTCGAAACTGCCACCTCTACGTCTTTCTTTAATATTTCCTAACATGAAAATTGTAGTAATGAAAAAACTAAGTTACAATTACCTATCCGGTTGTCATCATCATTACAAATGAACTGATGGCCTTTGACACAAAATTCACAAGAATATATACCTTCATATGTATTTTAATTTTTGGATATTAAATAAATAGTCAAATGATTTACTAAAACAACATTTGAAATTGCAAATTTCATAGATTTAATGCATAACTGCCACCAAGTTTACTATGCAATGTCAATATCAAATAATATTCACATATTTGGTTCTTATTTATGAGAGTCATTTGTGCAAAAGATCCTTAAACTTGTACAAACACATAAACACTAACCGTATTCTGGAAACCTGGCCATTCTATGTACTTCAGCTGACTAGGCTGCCCCGCAAGAAAAGAAAATACAGACTTTACACCCCTGAAAATTTACATGCTCGGTTTGTTAACAAAGATTCATGTTTTTCTATTACTTTTGAAAATTTAATCGTTTGGAGTCAAAATGACATCGCCAAATTATAATAGTGAGGTTTTTTTTCACTCAAAAAGGGAAGCTATGCCAAGCTAGCAACCTTTGCAAAAGTACTACTATATACAACAATATTTGTGATTATTATCATGTAATCAAACCATACAATAATATTGATATGAGAAGTCATATATATGACCTTAAAAGTCAAGTTTTACCATTTTATCACTGAAAAAAGGGTAGTGAAAACCACAAAAATAAAGTGTTACCTTATAAAGCCCTTTGTAGGTGCTAACCAAAAGGGTTCAGTCCCATTATTGTTATTATGTAAACTAAGCTCGTGATTTCTTCTACCGACTGAAATAGCATATTTAGCACCATAACCTTCTCGAACAAAATATTGAGTTCTTGGTTTGAAAATCTTAAGAAACAATCATAAAAATATGTATCAAATCATGATGTTTGCCATACTTAATGGTAAAGGAAGGAACAAAAAACATGATATTTTAATGTTTACCTTTTCATAACCCAAGTGGCGTTTTTGGTAATTTATTGTGGTGTTCACAGTAAACTTCTGTATGGGCAATGGTGGTTTAGGAAAATTTACACCTGTTCCAAAGAGGAAGATAAGGTCTTTGTGATTAATTGTATGACGAGAACGAAATGTTTCTTCAATACTAATTTCTTGTTGGTTCTTAATCATAATGATTAGTTGAATATGTGAAACCGATTTTTCATTTGAGCAGGTCCCACTTGAATGTGTCAAGAATGATGATATTATATAAGTAGCAACTGCAGTCGCCCCATACGATTTTGGGGTTTGTTCTAAAGGTTTGAGTACACTAAAATTCAGTTTGGTTGTACCAACATTTGGGTTTTGTCCATTTTTTACTCTCGCAGTTTACATATAGTTAATGTAGTTAAATGCGATTCCGAAACTATAAGTAGAAAAATTATCCAGGTTTTTTAATATATACATTAAGAATTTGCAACTACGTGAGTATAATTTAGGCAACCCTTTGGAGCTATGTACAAAGTGTACACGTGTCGAAATTGCTTCTTTCCATAGGTGCTTTTACCTTTTTCTCGTACTTATGTTTCTTGATTGTTTACTATTTTCTTTTTCATTTTCTTATATAAAGTTCAAGAGCAGGGATAGAGAGAAGGAACCTGTAAAACTGGTCATTGAGCCACAAAATAATGCCATTTAATTGTTGAAGTAGCTGAAATTAACAAATAAAAATATCATTGAAAAGGCTATAATATAATAACAAAGTGACATTACAAAATTTGGATTCCGCAAGTAAATTCAAATGATTATATAACTTTAGAATTTGTTGCTATCTAGCTAAAGAATTATAGTAACACTCAATAAACAGAAGATAAACACTCAGCACAGAGTAGGCCTGTCAATGGATGGATATGGATTGGATCATGATCTAATCCATTAATGATCCAACTTAAGTGGATCATGATCCGATCCTTGATCCAACATAATGGATCGTGATATCCATATCCAAATAATTTTAAATGGATGGATCACTATCCGGATCGATCCATATAATAAAAAACATCCAAAAAAATAAATCTAAAAAAATAAAAAAAATCACTAAATTTTTAAAAATTTTAAAAATTCAAAAAAAAAAAAAAGTTCAAAAATTCAAAAAAATCGAAAAAAAATAAAAAAAAAATAAAAAAAAAATCCTAAAAAATCAAAACAAATCTAAAAAATCACACTCATCAAAGATAATAACAATAATCAACATAAGAAGATGCAAATACACGTGACAAAATGCATTGGATACCATAACTTGCAAGTTGCAAATACCAAAACACCAATAAATTTGTAACTTTAAGACTGAATAAGCTTAACAATGCACATAATTGTCTCATGAAACTGATATTCAACATCAAGTCATCAGTCATGACTCATGAGGCTACTCAAGAAGCTCATGAGGCGAGGCGATAAGAAAAAGTGTATGAGCACCTCATGGGGTTATGTTTGTCTGTACGAATTATCTGAAACAAAGCTGCCAGAAAGTATAGAAAATTCAGATGCAAAATTATTTTTATTAACTTTACAGATTGACATTTTTCTGTACAGAAATGATCAGAAAATTTCTTATTTACTAGATATACATTATAGAAGTGGATTGGCCGACGAAGAATATTAATTAATTGTGAATATCTTCATACTATTTTATCTTTGCAGCAAGTAACAAATGTTCATACAAATAGATTGGAAGTTTGATACCACTAATTATACGATCAGAATACTAAAATAAAAAGATACTGGCAAAGTTTTAATAAGAGATAAACTTACAGGATCCTATCACAACAAAAATGAAAAACCCAAGCACTATAGGGCCCACAGGGTAGGAGTCTTTCTTCTTTGTGGTTGTTTCAGGCACCGAACTGCATTTCTTGATCTACGAATATCATAGTACATGACAAATAAACAAGATGTCAGTTAACTAAAAAGCTATGATGCTATACAGTTTGGACTTCTGATCAGTGCTTGAAATCTCTCATTTAAAATGAGTGCATCATGTGATCGCATCACCAGACGCTCCCATGAAACATGAAAAAAGCCTTATTTTAGTATGTTCACCCTGTCAAATGTAAATTAGATGCTGATGTATGAACTGGAATCGGTATTGAACTCGAAATGAAATCAGTTTGGTGAAAGCGGTTCCGGTTTCAAACTGAACCACCGATTTCGATTTGAAACTGGTTTCAAAACCAGCCAGTTTGGGTAAAAGCCGGTTTGGGCCAATAACCAATTTTGTGAATCTCTTCTATTAAGTGTAAACCCATCGGCCATCGCTTTAGATTGTTATCATCAGGTATGTTACTTCAAAACGAGCACTGTGTGTGTTAAAAGCAATTAGTTTCTTCAAACAAAACATTAAAAGCAACGTCATTTCTTCAGACAATTACACAACTAAATCAAGAATCAAGAAACAGAGGTAATCGATTCTTGATTTGAGAATTACTTCTAGGCATTTTTTTAGAAAGTTGTGTATATAGGCGGTTCGCTATACCTATGAGTGAACTTAAGGAAAATCTGACTGTGTGGCAAGCGAACTATGATAAGTTTATTCACCAAAACCTAAACACAATTTACATCAAATAAAACATCGAATCAACAATTTTAAACCTAACAAAGCATGAAAAAACGAACGAAATCACGAATTGTAATCGATTACACAACTGAATCTAGAATCAACGAAACATAAGTGAGAAATTTGTTGAATCAGTGTCAGAAGTTGAGAGGACTTACGGTGGTGGTTGTTGCGAGCGATCGTAGTGGCTGCGAACGGTGGTAGTGGCTGCAATTGGGGTCTCCGATGAAACGATGATTGCGGTGGACTGCAGGTCGACGGAGGTGGGACGGAGATGGTGTGAGGTCGACGATTGCAGGTTGAGTGATCGACGATTGTAAACGATGAAACCCTAAATGGTGGAGATCGACGAGTGCAGTTCGTTTCTCCTTTTTTTTTTAATTAGTAATGGATCGATCCGGATGGATTGATCCATTGGATTAATTAATGGATTGATGGATATTTTTTATGATCCAATAAGTGATTTAAATGGATTAAATTGGATTGGATATGGATCAATATCCAATCCATTGACCGGCCTAGTTTCGAGTATAGACCCAGGAAACCTGACGTCACATAATTCGCTGGTCATGGCACGATTTCCATTTTGGTATGTCCGATCCAAATCACGGTACGAACACGATCCGGATTCGCTCGGGATCGCGTTTCCGACCACCACAATCGCGTTCCGAAGAATCAGTTCAATCTTAATAGAGAAGAAATGATGGCTAATCGGAGCTGCTGAATCAAACCTTAACTTACCTGCTGAATCTTAGAAGGAAGAAGATTTGTCGGCTGATTTTTAGATGTAGCGACCAGGGAAGAGAGACAGACGATTGATTTAGCTTAGGGTTATAAAATATTCGTTTCTCCTTTTTTTTTAATTAGTAATGGTTTTTTTTAATTAGTAATGGATCGATCCACAGAGTAACATCTGAGTTTTAATCCACTCATAGTAAAATTCAAAAAAAAAAAGAAAAAACCTTCTCGCGGATTCTTCAGGCACCATAACTTAAATATTGAAACATAGATGAGATTCAAATAACGTCCTACATGCCATTATCTCATAATAGTCTGGTCCGCTTTTAACTGCTTTTAGGTCAAACCATGTGCCAAACCATTAGCACCTATTTTTAACCTCTGAAAAACAAAATAAAACCAAAGCGTTTGAAAATTACAATCAAATTGCTACTTCAAAAAAGGTAAATTTAGTTTTGGCACAGGTTGGGCTTACCCAAAACTTTTAGGACTATGTAATAATGTAACATGTTAATTGGCATGCATTAATTTTACAGAAAAACAATTTTAACTAAACAGAGAGAATAATTTTACACGACCAAGGAGAATACCTCCAGGACTATGAAACAATGGAACATAGTACTGTTTTGTTATATACTTATATTACTAGAACTAAGTGAATGGTTCGGTTAGGTTTGATATTGGATGGTTTTTAAACCAAATCATTCAGTCCAGTTTGAAGAGGAAAAAAATTCACTTGTTTGAAAGTAGAAAAAACACCTGCAAAGCTAAACCGATGACCGGTTGAGTCGGTTTGATTTGGTACGGGTAAAAAAATGAACTAAATCGTAGTTTTATGTTTTTTTTTAATCTTTATACCCGGTTGAACCCTAAAAACTTGCAATTTAAAGTTCAAAACTGGAGATGGCAACATGATGGATATGAGATGGGAAGTTCTTGGTGTAAAAAGGCGTGAGGCGCTAGCTTCATACCACATGAGGCGTTTGGTATTCAAAAATAAGAATAAATTAATGATACATGACAATATCTACATTGTTAATACTTAAACATAAAATACTTATAAATTATACATGAAAGTGATCAAATAATAGTCTCTAATAAATTATCATAAATAACCAAGCAAAGGTTCAATAAGTGCTGGCTAAACAGATATCATATATGAATAAGTAACAAAAATACAGAAACCAAGTTCTGATCAATCACAAAGTAAATGCAGTGAACCGGGAAGTAGGAAACATGGGTTAACATATATACTTAATTAATCAAGTTACAATTACATCGAATTAACCAGTGAAGTAGTGATCAGGGATGAACACTTAACAGGAGTGATAAAACAGCCAATGCACACAGATAAACTTCAATCACATACGTATCCAGCATGCAAAATAATATGAATGGTAATTCTTTCAGTCACTTGTTTCTTAATCGACAAATTCAATGGTTGATTATTTATAACTTGAAAAATACTGAGGTCAATTTCAGACGCAACGAAAGCGAATGGTCATTGAGGCGTTTTTCCAGCCGCCAGAATTGCCTAAGACGCGCGCAGTGGCGGATCTAGGAATTTTTTTTCTGTGGTTTCATTGTTTTTAGATACTTTAATATCATAGGACCGGATGTAAAAAATTTCGGCTCAGTTCGATGGTTTCGATCGGATAAAATTCATCACATAATAAAAATACGATACAATTAGGGGTTAGCAGATTGCGGTCCCACCCGAAATTACCCAAAAACAAGACCGAAAATTAACCAAAACCGGGCCCGATATAATACAAATGGTCAGCCCTCGGTTCCTATTTATTGACAATTTCGAGTCGGTCCGCGGTCCAAGACCAAGGAAAACTAGAAAAGAAAAGAACCGACCTGATGAAAAGTAAAACTGATTCTTTTTATCTGTTAATCTGTTATGCATATCCATAAGTACAAATTAAATAACCAGGTTTGTTTCAGTTCTATCTAATTAATCACGAGGGCTGCTTTGTTTGTTTCAATCATCTTTTAAGCACACAAGTAGCCATATGGCAATAGCATCAACTTCAATTCAATTTGCAAAATCAAGAAGAAGGGGAATAACACTTTATCATAGCCATTGATTACTTCAACTCAATTGTCATCTCAAATCACAAGTTTGTATTGTATAATCATGCAATTCACATTCAGACATTTCATCGAGCAGCTTGTATGCATACTCTCAATAATATATAGAAAGATCCAATTTGTTCAATTCATCCCCAAATCACAAGTTCAAACAAGTATGTTCTTGAATTTAATCAGTAAAACTGAAAAGAACTTACCTACAAAATCCAAAGAACGTATACACAAAATGGTGAAGAAGACACAAAAGGGGTGAAGTTTGGGGATCAATTTGCTTGATAGAATGAGAGATTTGGTAGTGAGAGATTAGGCTGATGTGCGAGTTTCAGAAACATGGGGAGTGGGGAGCTGGTATAATGTTTAAACCCTAGGCCTGTTTTAGATTAAAAAAT
This sequence comes from Helianthus tuberosus, assembly GCA_030545235.1. Classification (NCBI taxonomy): domain Eukaryota; kingdom Viridiplantae; phylum Streptophyta; class Magnoliopsida; order Asterales; family Asteraceae; genus Helianthus; species Helianthus tuberosus. Next base: position 103,941,588 of record CM060407.1, read on the forward strand.
AAAAACAACTCCAACATGAGTCGAACCAGTGATATCTAGGTAGGAACTGGGCACATTAACCAGTCGGCCACCTCTCAATTTCAACAGTGGGTTCATCCCACATTTCTTTTATGGGTTCATTTAGAATTTTCTATATATGTTTCTACTAAAAATTTGAAACCGAGTGGGTTCATGTGAACCCGTAACTTTCAATGTAGATCTGCCCCTGGTTGAAACATAATCACACAGACCAATCGAGATTTGGTAAACAACATTTTGATAAGACTACGAAAAAGGGTGAGCATAATTCCGTTAAACCGAACAAAACCAAAAACCACGACAAATAAAATTTAACTGGACCGAATTGCATTGCCTAGGGTGATCTTCGTACCAAAATTCGGTGTCGGTTTCGTGTATAGACCGAGGAAACCTGACATAAGAAAGCACTATTCGTACTTTTAACCAATTATACATATTCCAGAATAACTACCGGCCCATTAGAATCACCTACTGTTTAATTTTATAACCTTACAGCAGGCTGGGCAAAATAATCGGAACAGTAATTATTTAATATTCTAATACATTGCACATTTTTAGAAGTTTGCATACTGTAATTGGGTTGATGGATTTATTATTTTCAACTCTATTTACGAATGCTTTGCCTTTTTATCTTTATCATCCGTAATTACTAAATTTCATCCGTAATTATCTAGAAATAAGAACTCTGACAGAGGTTTATTCTTAGTCTCTACTAGCTTGTTTAATGCTTATAGTTTTATAAATTCTATTGTAACTAGGTGTTTTTTGTTTCCCCTAAAGTTGTTCAGATCTATGCCTATCTTGATACATTATCTTTAAAATATATTGTTTGACTGCAAAAGTAAAAAAAGAGGATTCAAGTTCAGGAACCAAGTAGCCCTGGTGCATGGCTTTTTAGAATCACAATTGATCAATCATACTCTCTTTCACCTATAGTTATCAAAGGCAAGAAGCGCACTCAAGGTGCTAACGCTCCGCCTAGGGCCTAGGCAAAAGGTGCAAAAAAGTGTGGGCCTGAGAAAATAAACGTGCACTTAAATAAAAAATAAAATAAGGTATATTATGTAATGGAAAATAAAAAAAAATAAAATATATTATGTAAAATATATCAGTTTTCCTGTATTCTCATCATCATTTGTGACAACAGAATTCAGAATAATATCAGAGAACAAATATTCAGGTCCCGTCTACTCGCTGCTGGATGTGTAAGGATGATGATGAAACAGTTGACTACCTCTTCAGGTAGTGTCCGTTTGCTCAGGCGGTGTGGGATGCCGTGTCCAGGTGGTGTAAGCTGAACTCAGTTTTCTTCTTTGACAGCAGGGATCTAATTAACTTTCATCAGGTTGTGAGGGGAACAGAGGCCTGGAGGAAAGTAATATACGTTGTCATTCAAGTTGCTGTTTGGGTGATTTGGAAGGCTTGTAACACGGTGGTTTTTAAACAGCAACGACATAACCAAGATGGGGTGATAAGAGGAAATAAAGGTGTTGAGCTATTTATGGTATCAATGGCAGAATTTTGAGCTTTCTTGTATGAACTTGGGGTAGTATCTGTATGACGTGTTTAGTTGTATTGCGTCAAGTGTTGTGTCCCTTTTTTTCTTTCTGTTTCTAGTTGTACATTTGGTGGGCTAACACCTCAGTTAGCATCCTTTGGTGGTGAATAAAATGGTTTTCTGTTGGCTGTTCAAAAAAAAAAAAAACAGAGAACAAAAAACTAGAGCTCAGAGAACTAATTCAGAACTAATTAATTAGAAATAAATGCTGCAAAATTGCCAAATTAAATCAGAGAACAAAAAATACTGTTAATGTATTTAGGATAAGAGTAGCTAGCCTAGCCCTAAATGTATTTAGGATATGCAGGTTCTGTGAGTAGTAATGGCTAATTGATGTGTTAAAAATGCAACATATAAATTTCATCAATTGTGGCATAAAACTAACCCTTTTTAGTACTAATGTTGGAAAAAGTGTGCTTTTGTCTTCCTTTTGTATTTTCAGGATTAAATGAGCTCAAACTAACAAAAGAAGCAAAAAGACATCAAAATCTAACATAAATACAAGAAAAGGAACAAGACGTGACATGCCCGACCCCACGACAGCATCTTCCCAAGCAAAACAAGACAACAGAGGACTGAACACGCCCCGTGCTCAGCCAGCACGGGGGCGTGCCCAAGTGTCAGCAGAAAAGACAAAGTGGTAGAAGCTTCTATTGCCCACCACGGGGCTGTGCTCAGCGGACACGGGGCCGTGGTCAACTATAAGATTCGCACAATCCAGCAAATCTGCATAGTACAAAGATTCTTCTGCACCACGGGGTCGTGCTCAGCGGACACGGGGGCGTGGTCAACTAAAAAGACAAAACTGCATTAAATGAAGAAAAAGAAGGATGTGGACACGGGGCCGTGCCCATTGGACACGGGGCCGTGCCCGAGCTTCTGTTCAGCCTATAAATAGAAGTGCTTGGCTCAAGCTCAAACCATCCCTTGGCACACCACCTCTCTCACACTTCACCCACCACCCACCACCACCATAACACCATCATCCACCACCATCATCCATTGTCCATCGTAGAGTGTGTGAGTCATCTCGGGATCCAAGATTGATCGTAAGAGTTCTTGACAATCAAGGCCATGTTTGCCTAAGTCTCTTACATCACTTGGTGAAGACAAAGTGTCTAGTGTAATACTTTTTATTTCTAATCTTTTTGCACTTTTTACTTGGTTTTGTATTAATGACTTTAATAACTAGTTGCTTATGTTGAAGGTGATCTTTCCTTATCGTTTGTCCGTGGTGTCTTGGCATTATTTTACTGTCTATATAAAATAAAAGATTTTCACCATTCATATCTCCACGGTTTATATGGAGGTATGTTGGCTACCTGGTCGGGGGTTAAGGGAACGGTTTGGTAAAGGTCTTGCCATTGTTCAGCGTTTACAGGTCCTGCAATGGACCTGTGTCAAATTTAGTAGGACCTCCTTCAATACTTAACGGTATTGGATGGCGGAGGTCCAAACTCTTTGATCCCCTCATAAGTTAACTACTATTAATACTATAACCCGACTATTTAGGACTGTATCCCTGCTGACTCAGACTACTTAGTTGAGGGTAACGTCACCTTCAAAAGAGGGGCCTACCATAATTTACATTAATAACTTAATTAATTATCTTCCAATAATCCACCCTTTTAGGATTGTATCCTTGCTGACTCAAACTACTGGGGTGAGGGTAACGTCACCTTCAAAAGAGGGGCCTACTACAATAACTAAGATAATCTCTTAAAATAGTGTAAAAGTGCAGAAATTATCAAAGGTTACACTAGATACGAGTCGGAACCAAGTGATTCATCTTGTCTATCTGTTTTTTCTTTTTCTTTTTATTTTTCAGCAATTTAGTTAGTTTTTATTTTTTTTCTTAGTTAAAAACATTTTTCTAAACTTTTTTATTTGATTAGACGTTGAAGATAAACCGGTACTAAAAGCTCTTGTGTCCTTGGACGACCTCGGTATCTTACCAACACTATACTACGCTCACGATGGGTGCACTTGCCCATATGTGTGTCTAGTGTTAGTAAATATCATGTTTTATAAATTTAAAACTTGACTAAAAAGTGTTAAAGGGGCTTAAAATATACACCTAATATATATAACACTCGACTACGCATCAAGTTTTTGGCGCCGTTGCCGGGGACACAAGGATTTTAAGAAAGTTAGGAATCAACGGCCTAATCGTTTTTCTTATTTTTTATTTTTTTAGGATTTTTTTTAGTTTTTCAGCTTCTGCAGAACTCAGCACGGGCCGTGCCCGCTGAACACGCCCCGTGCCCAATCATTGGAACTGGCAATCCTGTTTTAAGTCAGACAGTAAGCTGAACACGGGGCCGTGCCCACTCAACACGCCCCCGTGCCCAAGTTTCAGTTACTGAAAACAGAACCGTAAGATCCCGACGGTTGGTAATTTCTGACACAAACATGAGTGATACTGATACTTTTTACTTTCGGCACTCTTATGGTACTATGTGGTGTCAATTATGTGGTGGTAACCATAAAGAATTAGAATGCTTTTTTCTAACTTATAAACCCCACTATATAGACCCATCGTTTCCTAGTATCCTTAAGAGGGGCGAAAGTAAAAATAATCCCTATCTCTCCCTCGAATGCGCCCAACCGGACATTCTAGGAGAAATGCTTCTCGATGAATTATTTCAACTAGAAGATTTAATTGTTAATTGGTTGAAAGAACTTAGGGAAGATTTCAATAATCTTTTCCAAGATAATGACCAAGAAGGGTTGGAACCACATTCAAACAACTTCGTTGTTTCCGAAGATACTCCTAACTCTAGTGAGGATTTGAGCGATAGTCGTCCCTGTGTCGATTGTGCCGTGAAGGACTCTCCATCGACTTCGTTCGATGCATACATAGACCTGAGCGATTCGACATACACCTTCTTTAACGAGAGCCCGGAAAAGGGTTGGACTTGTCCACCTACATATAGCATAGGAATCACCCTCACCGACAACCTCTTGCGTTCTCGTCTCAATCTAGAACAATTAAGGTATCTTAGGCACTTTGGGGTTGTTCCATCCAGTAAGGAACCGCCCGATCCGGAAAAGTTCCTTTAAAATAGACGCACTTCATAAAACAGCCTTCCGACACGGGGCCGTGCCCAGGTCAACACGCCCCCGTGTCCACCAAAAGATTCCCTTCTGACTTTTGTCAGAATACGGACAAAACGTGTCAGGATCTTGCCTGCACACGGGGCTGTGTCCAGCCGACACGGGGCCGTGTCCAGCACGCTGTCGTTTTCTATAAATGCAGCCAAGAACCCTGCACATTTGGACCATCCAGGGACAGAGATTTAAAAGGATTTTCTGACTTACCATCATAGGTATGTTCTAAAAGAAGGTTCTTACAAGCATCTTGTCCTTTCCTCTTTTATCTATTGCCTTCTTCTTCATCTTTCTTGCACCAACAACTCCATTAAAGCTTGATTTCAAGCTTTGTTGTGATGTTTATTGAATTTTTGTTCAAGGAATCTTGTTAAAAATAAGTTACACAACATTGTTTTAAGTTATTTCTGCTCAAAAAAAAGCTTCATAAGTTAAGAAAATAATTTAAAACCCCAAGATTCCTTGTTCTAAAAATCTGCAGAAAGTTGAACACGGGGCCATGTTCATTGAGCACGGGGCCGTGCCCGTGATACTGTTTCATTAAAACAAGTTATTTTTTGGTTTGTTTTCGTAGAATGTCTAGCCAAAACAGTGGAACCTCTTCTGCGCACTCAAGGAACAGTCGACGGGAAAGGAGGCCATCGATTGAAGCAACTCTCGTAAGATACGTAATGGCGCTACGTGAAGCCCTTGACGAGATGACTTCGGTGGAGGAGGTCCTCATTGACCGTATAAACTATCTCTCGGTGGGGTTGGAAAACAGTTTCCAAGAAATAAACCTCTTGCACCAGAGGTTAAACATTCTGGTAACACCTCCCATGGAACCAATCCACCCTCAAGAGGATTGGAACCTCGCACTTGGAATCCAAAATCCTACCGGTTGGGACGACATTCCGGCGGAACCACCTCTTGAAGAACTCCAAGAAATCCCGGTGGAAGTTACACCTCCTCAACCCAATGCTCATGAGCCCGCTTTTCTTCTCCCTAGGGAGATCGAAGAGTGGCTCGCCGATGTATGAGGAGCCCATACCCGGAGGGAGAAGTTGTCAAGCCACTTTTAACCGAGAGATCTATCTTTTCGGAAATTTTGCTAGTAGAATAAATAGTAGGCTAGAAACTTCTTGGGTTGGATTTCTTGTGTTTCTTTGACCTAACTAGCTAATATTTTAATTTTTAGGACTATTATGTAATTCTCTCTATGATTAATGAATGATGGTTTTAGTTAATTTGGTGTTTGGATGGTGTTGAATTGAATAAAACACACTTGATATGGCAAAGGATGCAAGGGAAAACTTGAACCAGCACCCCATGCAGGAAAAACAGAACTGTCCGACAAATTTCTTTGTTTACAGTAAGTTCGGCACGGGCCGTGTCCACCCAACACGGCCCCGTGCTGCACAGTCTGCAGAAAAAGACCCAGTTCAGGTAACTGGACACGGGCCGTGTTCACCCAACACGCCCCCGTGTCCAGGCTTCTGTTTCTCTTAATTTTAATTTTGTTACTGGCACTTGAACACGGGGCCGTGCCCGGACAACACGGGGCCGTGTTCAGCGCCCAGTAACACAAAAATTTTGCTTTTTACACCTTTTTACACATTCAATCAACCTAAAAACTTATTTTTGGGACACATTGAGGACAATGTGTAATTTAAGTGTGGGGGATGCTAAAACCTTGAATCTTGCAAGTCCTAAATACAAGCCTTACACAAAACTCTATTGGAACCGCTAATCACCCCAAATTTTTTCAAAAATTTTTATTTTTTTTACTTGTCTAGGTTTAACTCGGGAATTTCAAGTTCGCAAAAAGGTTATATTTTTACGAATTTACAACCGATAGCGTCGTGATAAAAAGAACCAACATAAGAAAATTATGAAAAGGCATGACAAGCTTAGTTAAAATTTGATTATATATACTTGATCACATAAAAACCCATTCCCACAAAAGTGAGTTTTGAGCCTTTATTGAGCATACAATTACATATCATTAGACTAAATGCTCATTTTTCGTTTCTTGTGTGAATAGCCGCTTGGTTCTTACGACTCTAGAACTTGCCATGACGATACATTCCCGGTCCTTACCAACTTAAACCCGAGTAAGTAAATGATGGAGGCATTAGGACTAACCCTTTTTATTTCTACACCATTATTTTTCTTTTTTTTTACCACCTACCCAAAATCCCCCTAGTTAGCCCCTTTGAGCCTAAACCTTTTCATTTCATAACCCAAACCAAACACCCTTTTTACCCACCAAAACCTTTTTCATTTTTACCCCTTTGTTTTAGTAACAAGTTCAATTTTTCGTATGACTTTTCAAAAAAAAAAAGTGTTGATGATGAAGCAAAAGAGAATAAACAAACAAGTTCATCAAAAATAACTTTGTTTGAATAATAGCTGTATCAAAATAAAAGTTACAAAAATAGAAAGTCTTAAGAAACCGACACTTGTTACGCTTTTCGCCTTTTTTCTACTAACCACTAACCACCAACCCAACCACCTACCTTTAACCCAAGCCTAACCCTTCACCCACAAAGTCCTCTTGATATTTACAAAGGTATATAAGTTAAAAAGGAGGAGGATTGATTGCTTGGCAAACCTATGGTAGGAGTAAGTTCCATGCCGCTCTCGAGTGATCCACAAAAATACATTTTCGGCCGAGTGTTGAGTGATCCCCGTGAGGTATGTGAACTTGTATATAAATAGAATTTTAAAGAGGCATGTTATGCCCTAATATGTAATCTATCTTATGAAAAGTTTTAAATAAATCATGACGAATAGGATTGTAAATAAATAAAAATAAAATTAAATAAAGAATCTTGGAAATCCCGACACTCTACGACAAGCCCAAAAACCTTCTTCTCTACCCATTCCATTTGGGAGTGTAATAGCCACATATTAAAGAGTTTTGCTTGAGGACAAGCAAAGATTCAAGTGTGGGGGTATTTGATGTGTTAAAAATGCAACATATAAATTTCATCAATTATGGCATAAAACTAACCCTTTTTTAGTACTAATGTTGGAAAAAGTGTGCTTTTGTCTTCCTTTTGTATTTTCAGGATTAAATGAGCTCAAATTAACAAAAGAAGCAAAAAGGCATCAAAATCTAACATAAATACAAGAAAAGGAACAAGACGTGACATGCCCGACCCCACGACAACATCTTCCCAAGCAAAACAAGACAACAGAGGACTGAACACGCCCCGTGCTCAGCCAGCACGGGGGCGTGCCCAAGTGTCAGCAAAAAAGACAAAGTGGTAGAAGCTTCTATTGCCCACCACGGGGCCGTGCTCAGCGGACACGGGGCCGTGGTCAACTATAAAATTCGCACAATCCAGCAAATCTGCATAGTACAAAGATTCTTCTGCACCACGGGGTCGTGCTCAGCGGACACGGGGGAGTGGTCAACTAAAAAGACAAAACTGCATTAAATGAAGAAAGAGAAGGATGTAGACATGGGGCCGTGCCCACTGGACACGGGGCCGTGCCCGAGCTTTTGTTCAGCCTATAAATAGAAGTGCTTGGCTCAAGCTCAAACCATCCCTTGGCACACCACCTCTCTCACACTTCACCCACCACCCACCACCACCATAACACCATCATCCACGACCATCATCCATTGTCCATCGTAGAGTGTGTGAGTCGTCTCGGGATCCAAGATTGATCGTAAGAGTTCTTGACAATCAAGGCCATGTTTGCCTAAGTCTCTTACATCACTTGGTGAAGACAAAGTGTCTAGTGTAATACTTTTTATTTCTAATCTTTTCGCACTTTTTACTTGGTTTTGTATTAATGACTTTAATAACTAGTTGCTTATGTTGAAGGTGATCTTTCCTTATCGTTTGTCCGTGGTGTCTTGGCATTATTTTACTGTCTATATAAAATAAAAGATTTTCACCATTCATATCTCCACGGTCTATATGGAGGTATGTTGGCTACCTGGTCGGGGGTTAAGGGAACGGTTTGGTAAAGGTCTTGCCATTGTTCAGCGTTTACAGGTCCTGCAATGGACCTGTGTCAAATTTAGTAGGACCTCCTTCAATACTTAACGGTATTGGATGGCGGGGGTCCAAACTCTTTGATCCCCTCATAAGTTAACTACTATTAATACTATAACCCGGCTATTTTGGACTGTATCCCTGCTGACTCAGACTACTTAGTCGAGGGTAACGTCACCTCCAAAAGAGGGGCCTACCATAATTTGCATTAATAACTTAATTAATTATCTTCCAATAATCCACCCTTTTAGGATTGTATCCTTGCTGACTCAAACTACTGGGGTGAGGGTAACGTCACCTTCAAAAGAGGGGCCTACTACAATAACTAAGATAATCTCTTAAAATAGTGCAAAAGTGCGGAAATAATCAAAGGTTACACTAGATACGAGTCGGAACCAAGTGATTCATCTTGTCTATCTGTTTTTTCTTTTTATTTTTCAGCATTTTAGTTAGTTTTTATTTTTTTTTCTTAGTTAAAAACATTTTTCTAAACTTTTTGATTTGATTAGACATTGAGGATAAACCGGTACTAAAAGCTCTTGTGTCCTTGGACGACCTCGGTATCTTACCAACACTATACTACGCTCACGATGGGTGCACTTGCCCATATGTGTGTCTAGTGTTAGTAAATATCGTGTTTTATAAATTTAAAACTTGACTAAAAAGTGTTAAAGGGGCTTAAAATATACACCTAATATATATAACACTCGACTACGCATCACTAATTCACCATATCCGAAATAAACGTTTAGTGATATAATCGGTTGCCAATAAGTCAATAACCCTATAAATACTGCAGATAATGAGAAATAAAAAAAGTGGATTAGCTATCATTTATCACGCATGGGAATTAGGCTGCGCTAGGAGCGCATTCAATGCGTTTCTCCCAGAAAATTGCCTAGGCACCAAAATCGACCGCTAACTTAAATTTGCAAGTAACTGATTATTTATATTTATGTTGAAGCTTATAAGTTTGATTCATGGAGTCGCCCTTAAAAAAACGGTCAAAACAGAGAATTATATAACACTAATCACGAACAAACATACCTAACATTTTGGATGCTATTAAGAAACCTAAAAGCATAACTAGATTAGCGTAATAAAAAAGTTAAAGTTGATCATGAACTCTCCAATATTGGTTAGGACTGTGTTTCCTAACAAACTGTGGAACTGAAAATGCTATACATTGCCTATAGATGCAAATACATTCCTGCAAACAAAATTTATCTACCCTAAGCAAGCTGCTAGCTGGGTACAACGAAAACATCACTGTAAAGACTCTTATTTTTCCTACTACAACTTATCAAACAGTTTTGTTTATGATACAACTGTTTGATTCACTTACGGTTCATTGAGGCATTTCATCAAACAGTTGGAGTGCATTAATCAAAGAAAATAACTATGGTCGGTCAAATCAGCCCCATATATGACAAGTTTCACACCAAGTAACTGAACTAAACAAGATCTAAATAATCCCCCAAAAAAAATCGCCTGAATAGAAGATGATGTAAGACACAAACAGCAAATAAAATCTAACCCAGAAACGAACAGAAATATATTAAATTAGACAAACCTGATGTCGATGAGGGGCCTGATAAAGCAGTGAGTTTTGACTGTGAGGGCGTAGGAACTCAGAACAAACAAAGAGGAAAATAGGCCGCGTTTGTTTGTGATTTTTTCAAGAGTCTGTTCAAGAGGGAGGGGTTTTAAGCCTATGGGGGTGTTTGGCTTAGCTTATTTTGAAGTAACTTATGACTTATTGACTTATAAAAGTTAATAAGTTGTTTTTGTAGTGTTTGGATCAACTTATTTAAGAAGATTTTGTGTGTTGAGAAGTTATTTTTGAGAAGTTAGAATTTCTAACTTCTCACTTATGACTTATATAAGTCAATAAGTTCTTATTGAGAAGGAATGCCAAACACCCACTATATACTCCGATGGAGGGTATTTCACCGGTTTTTGTCGATAGTTTTTGAGTAAAATGCACGGATAGTCGGTTTTGTGGTTTAGTGAAATTTCTTCTATGATGAGAGTTAGTTTTTTGCGTTAAATGGATGTGAAATTACTAAAATACCCTTATTTAAGAGAGTAAAATAATACAAAATAAGGATTTTTACATATTTCTTCCTCTTAAGCTGACTTATTACGTATTTCCTCAAATAAAAAGAACAATTACATATTTCCCCTCCCTAACTCATATATATTACATATTTCCCCTTTTCATTAAAAACTCTTGTTAAATGACTATTTTACCCTTAATGAACTATTAAATGAATATTTTCATATTTCTCATTTCTAATATCATAAATCAATTACATATCTCCCCAATTCTTCTACTTGCTACTATTCTCAAACAATACCATAATAATCATAATAAAAATACAAACTTTCAAAAATTTAAGCCTTACTTCATAATCAATATTTACCAATTTGCATAAAAAAGGTTGTTGCAATTTGCATAACTATTTACAATATTTACCAATTTGAATAAAAAAGGTTGTTGCAATGTTAAAAGAGAAATTACCTGCAGGCATGTCATTTTTATCTCTACGGTTTCTCCGATGACCATGCCGCCATAGTCGACCATCGTTATCTTTGTCTGCTGATGTTGATTCTCCAACAAAGTTGTTTAGAAACTGTGGTGGTCTTGAAATCTCCATTTATTCAAAAGAAAGTATAATAAGTTTTTATGTATTCAAAAGAAAGTATACTAAGTTTTTATGCGGAGGATATGGTAAAACACTTTATGAAGAGGTATGGTCCCAATTCCATGTCCACATGGCAGAGACCACACCACTTTTTACATCCAACATGGCGCCTACATCAGCAAGTAAATCCAGAAGCTTCTGGAAGACGTCAAGATTGCACCAAAGATGCTCCTTCCGACAGAAAGGACGACACGTGTCACCAATAATCGAGCGCCACGTAGACCTGCGACAAATTTGGGGGCAGACCGACAGCAGCAGTACGATTTCTCCAGCATGGATGAATATCGGCGCGCCACGTGGACCACTATTCTGACCTCAGCAGAGGAGACCAAGAGGATATTCCCCTTGGTCGGACAGCTGGCACCCGATAGCAGCAGGCAAGGTCGCTCCTCCCTCCTTCACCCTCCGGCTATAAATAGCCCTTCATCATTCAGGTTATCCATTCTGTTCTCCTCACTTTTCACCCACAACACACACTATATCTTCCTCAGAGCAGTACTTATTCTCACGTCGGAGCCCGGTTAAGAGGGAAACCCCCATATTCCCCTCTTAACGAGCTAACGGTGTTGCTGTTTTGCAGGACCTTAGTCATTGGCGAGTAGAGAAGGAGATTGAACCCACATAAGAGACGGTCCAGCTAGTTAACCTCCAGTGTTAACCAGTGTTTCATCATTGGCGCCCACCACATTTTTTGCAAACCATTCCCAGTATCCTGCCATTGTATCTGCAGCTGTCCAGTATCCTTGCTACTATTCCAAACCCTATTCCACTCTCTTCTGCACAAGTCTTTAACCCAAACACTGCCATTGTATCTGCAGCTGTCCAGTATCCTTTAGAGCTTGCAGCTGTCAGAGAAGAGATCAAATCTTTCTATTCAAAAGATGATCCTGAAAAAAAGGAGCTTGCCATCTATTCAAGGATATCCAAGGCCACATAATATTGAAGAATATTTGAAGCTAAAGGCTCAACAGGCAGAGGATATCTCTAAAAGAAACTCACAAGGAAAATCTGACAAAGAAATCCAAAGATACTTTCAATTTCTGCTCACACAAGTCAGAACTTTGGAGCAGTTTTCTAAAAATCTTTGTCAGCAATTGTCAGAAAGAGGGGATGAAACCTTGAGAAAAGGCTATCTTGGTAACATCATGGCTTACAAGAAATACAAGGGAGAAAGGTACATGTACAAAGAATGGACCCTTCAAGAGCTTGAAAGTGAAGCAGCCAGAATTCAAGATATGATTAAGAACAAGGTAAAGCAAACCCCTCCTATATGGGCAAAGTTTAAGAAAAATGTACCAGAAAGGACTCTGCAGCTGAAGAGGATGAAAGAAGAGCTGATTACAGCTGATTTTGGTTCAAGGAATCAAGTGTCAAGATGCACATAGGATAAAGTGTTTGCATCTTACAAAAGGCTGGAAGAACTAAGGAAGAAAAATCCTAACATTCCACAAAAGCCTGATTATCCTGAAGCAGAGGTTTCAGCTGTGCCACAAAAGCAACAATTCAGGAGATCCACTGCTGCACCTGCTGCCATCCTTTACCAAAGAAGGAAACAAAAGCAGATGGATAATGTAACAGCAGCAGATAAAGAAGCAGAGGATTACCTTGTGAAAGAAGGGGTTAAGCGGATGATTGAAGAAAGACTTGAATCTGCACAAACTTCAACCACTGCTCAGCCAGTTATTACCAGGCTACTATCTCCAAACTCATCTGAAATAAAGCCTCTCCCAAGAAACCCACTGGACTCAAAAGTACTAAAGTGGAAATCTGACAAACAGACCCACGTACTGACTCTGATCAAGTCCAGTGGTGAAGTGAAGAAAATATCAAGGGAACAAGCATTGGGCCTGGGTGTTGAAGATCTACAAGATCTCCTTGATCTTACACTGTGCAGGGATGAGGATGACACAGACTCTTTGGACTTTGAATTACAATTTAAAGGACAAGTCATAGAGCTGTTGATGAGGCAATAAAGTTCAACAATAATGAAGAGTTTTGGCATCATCTGTTCCAGGGGGAGATTGTTGAGATTGAACCCTACCAGAGGAACAGTTGATTAAAGCCAAAACTGGATCAGGGCAGTGGATCCAAAATAAGCAGTGGATGTATACAAGTCTCTCCCCTTGAAAGTGATTCTAACAACTGATGGCCTCTATCCACTGTCCGTATACAAGTGTTGTTCTACAAACAACTGCTGATCATGTATAAAGACTGATAAAGACTGAAGACTTGTTGATCAATCTACTGTTATGGATCAAGCACTGCTGATGATACAAGTACTGCTGGAGTCACAACAGTGGAAGGAGAATGCAGTAGTTAGTCTTTCCTTTGTAATGTATTGTTATCAGTAGTTAGCTAAACAGTGTTTGTATTAGATCAGTAGTTAGAGTTTGTTAGGAGGTTAGATGTTACTTTCATGGTGACATCAGCCAAGATGCTTCAGTGGTTTGCTCGTGCCTATAAATAGAACAGTACCCTGTACTGTTCAATTGGCTCTTTCACCACTTGTCTTCTTGTACGAACAATTACTGAGCTCATGCTGAGGGGGAGTTTGTGATACATGCATGCATTGTAATTGAAGCTTGAAATAAATTCAATCTTTCGGTTCTATGTTAAAATGCGTGTTGAAAACATTTCTCCTATTTGATTGTGTGTGAAAGTTTATTTCCATTTACATTCCGCTGCAATTACTTGTTCATTTTCATCTTAATCAAACGTAAAACACAATCAATTGAAAACTCAGATCTTAACAATATAGAGTTAGGTTAACGTACAAATGCCCTTATCGTACATTACGTACGCTATCATCTCAGCCGTCAGATCTTCATCCCACATTGAAATCGCATGTTGGTTTTTTGTAACAATTTCGCATGTTGGTTTTTTAACATGTGATTTCATCAAAATTACCACATGCGAAATTGTTACAAAAAACCAACATGCGATTTCATCAAAATTATCACATGCGAAATTGTTACAAAAAAACATGCGATTTCATCAAAATTATCACATGCGATTTCATCCATGCTATTTTATAACATGCGATTTCGCTATATCGTACGTAATGTACGTTAAGGGATATTGTATTTTACACTTTCACTATATATATATATATATATATATAATTAAAAAAATATTTTTTTCATATCAATATCCACGTCATCATCCACATAATGAACCAACTCATTTTTTTTACACATCAGTGTACACGTCATAAAAAACCAACCCAGTTACAAAAGAATCGATGTGGGCCAAAATCTTATAAGTTGGTATTGTCAGAGTGAATTTTTGAAGTTGAGATTATTATCGGCCAACTGGTGAAACTTTGTATTATTAAAATTCAATAACCTTTATTGTTTGTGTTTTTCTACAGAAAAGATAACAAGTAACCAGTTTTGTTTATATCAATCTACAAATCCCAAATCAGGTTTGGTTTTTATGCGTCTAACAAGATTTTTGGACCTGTATAAATTTTATAACTCCTTATCAGGTTCAACCCATAAACACGACTCCTTTACAACCCACCTTTTGTTGATTTCGCATTTAAATTCATGTTATAAAGGGTGTTTACTTCATTAAATTAAAGTTTTTATTCAACCCTTAAACTTCAATAAAGTTATTTTT
Organism: Helianthus tuberosus; assembly: GCA_030545235.1. Classification (NCBI taxonomy): domain Eukaryota; kingdom Viridiplantae; phylum Streptophyta; class Magnoliopsida; order Asterales; family Asteraceae; genus Helianthus; species Helianthus tuberosus. The sequence continues at coordinate 103,956,596 of CM060407.1, forward strand.
CTCGTTCTTTAGCGAGTGTGTACCGACTTCTAGTACTATACTCATACCACCGTAACATGCGGGGTACAATGCTAAAGTTATCATACAGTTCCTGAACTTCAAGTTAGTTATTCTCTTCCTTTACAGGTATACCGAGCGTCAATATTATATTGATACCGCCCGCAACCCCCGGGTAAACTTTAGATATTATAAAAAAGAGAAAAAAAACTTAAGTTGATTCAAAAATCACAAACTCTTGACAAAAACCGGTGAAATACCCAGCTTAAAACCCCTCCCTCTTGAACAGACTTGCAAAAATCACAAACAAACGCGACCTGTTTTCCTCTTTGTTCGTTCTCAGTTCCTACGCCCTCACTGTCCGACCATCAAAACTCGCTGCTTTATCAGGCCCCTCATCGACATCAGGTTTGTCTAATTTAATATATTTCTGTTCGTTTCTGGGTTAGATTTTGTTTGCTGTTTGTGTCTTACATCATCTTCTATTCAGGCGATTTTTTTTGTTAGGGATTGTTTAGATCTTGTTTAGTTCAGTTACTTGGTGTGAAACTTGTCATATATGGGGCTGATTTGACCGACCATAGTTATTTTCTTTGATTAATGCACTCCAACTGTTTGATGAAATGCCTCAATGAACCGTAAGGGAATCAAACAGTTGTGTCACACCCCAACCGATGGCGGAATCATCGGGGCATGACACTGAGCGAAACAGATTGTCCAGAAGTTTCCACAACAATTATCAAAACTATTCAATTTAAATAATACGTCCCATACCGTGCCTTAAACAGTCAAATAATTATTACAGACAAGCATCAAGACAAATATTATGTTCCGACAACTCAGATTTAAATAAGTAGCAATTGTTTATCTGCTTCTAGAGACCCCTAGTTCGTTATCCACAGACAACAATTTGTTGGGCTCTAAGGCTTTATTCTAGCTTCCAATTCCTACCACATATGCATCCTAAGCACCTGTCACATACGTTAAAATAAGTCAATACATAAAATGTAAAGGTGAGCATACAAGTTTGATAATAGCATATAGAGTTCGAATTCGTTTACGCATAACCAGCACGTACACATAGTGAAATGAAGCGCATTAGTTATCGACATAGATCCATCGATACCAGTGACTGCGGGTTGACTGCCCGAGGCAGTTCGCAATACATGATTACCACTGTAACCCATGCAAGTAAAAGATCCTTAACAACCCCCGTGTGAACGGGTGCTGAGTCCAAACTATAGTACTATCGTTGCTAAGGCAGGTAGACATCATTCCATGTGTAAACATAACAAACAAGCATTCATAAGCCACGTATAACATGCATTAACGGTTAGCGTTCAAATAGCTTGAGTAGTGTGATTGTTGTAGTTTGAATATTCGTAACGTATGTAACACCCAAAAGTGCTTGAAGCAAAAAGGGATCGAGTATACTCACAGCGATTAATGGATTGAAGGGAGCGCTTTTAGCGAGTACGGTTAGCCTGAATAGATTCGATAACGTAGCGATAAGTGGCGCGTAAAACAACACAGGGTGAGAGTGGGTAGGATGGCTGGTCGTACGGATGGTCATCCGTGCGGACAGCAATCCGTGCGGACAGCAATCCGTGCGAACAGTTAATCCGTTCGGTTGGTCATCCGTGCGGACAGCTTGTCCGTGCGGATGACTATTCGAGTGGATTGTTTCTTCCTATGGGTGAGATGTGTTTGTGTATGATGGCTTGTCCTTTGAAGTTTTCGTTGTAGTATTTGGAAAACATTTAAGTTCTCTTACCCTTCAAGTCGGTCGCGCGGATGACGATCCGTGCGGATGGTAGTCCGTGCGGACAACGACTTTAATGGTGAGTCACTTGATGAAGTTGGTGAAATCCGTCCGGATGGTAGTCCATGCGGATAACGGCAATCCGTCCGGATGGTAGTCCGTGCAGATAACTACAATCCGTCCGGATGGTAGTCCGTGCGGACAACGACAATCCGTCCGGATGGTAGTCCGTGCGGACAACAACAATCCGTGCGGATGGTAGTCCGTGCGGACAACGTATTGGAATTTGTTTAAGGTCTTAGTATCTCATGATCCGAAGAGTAATCCATTCAGAGGGTCGTCCGTGCGGATTATTCATTCGTCGATACTCCAACCTTATTTGGATATGGGTCCCAAGTGTAGTCCGTCCGGGTGGCAACCCGTCCGGATAGTCTGTCCGTGCGGACATCAGTCCGTCCGGACAGCATCTCGTGCTGGTTGTTCCATTCGTCTACCCTTGGTCGCTTTTGTCGTTCTATCGAGATGTTTTGATTACGTGTCAACCAATCGGAATTGCATTCTTATCCGCATGACTAAGCCGGCCAGGAATCACCCCAGCTTGGCCGGTCGGCGGCTCGGAATGGTCATTCTGGTCTAACCCGAAATCAGGTGTCTCGGGTAGAATCCGGATTTCGGACTAGTGCATCACTAACATTGAGTAGAAGACTAGAACTAACCCGATTCTTATCGTTTTTTAGTGTAAAAGAAGGAGAAAACTTGTGTTTATTCTTTTCAACTCTTTTATTCTTTGAAAGGTTCAGATTTATGTGAAGTTATTTGTGAAATCTTGTGGAAACCGTTCAGATCCGAGTTATTCTTTGGTGGAATGAGGTCAGACTTGAAGTTCATGGGAACTTCATGATGACGTCATCCTAGAATACCTCAAATCTTGATGATTTCACGGTTAAAAGTTAACATTTAAAAGATAGGAAGGTGTAGAAGTGCGTATAGATCAAGAAAGTACAAGATTAATGACGAAAACTTACCAGAATCGAGAGAAATCGAAGGAAAGGTGAAGAGAGCGTGCAGGTCGGACGTCACTTGCCAAAAGTGGAAAGTTTGGAGAGTGACCCGTGTATTTATAGGATGCCATAAGAGGAAAGTGTCATCCGTGCGGATTGCACATCACCCGGATGGTCATCCGTGCGGATTGCACTTAACACTTCCCCAGGCGGTTATCCGTGCGGATGGCCTGTCCGTGCGGATGGCCTGTCCGTGCGGATGACCTGTCCGTGCAGATTGGCGCCTGGGTGGTGCGTTTGGTGTGACGATCTTTGACGTTTCGGTTCCGATTGCGAGCGATTCGATAGGGTTTCCTAGTCAAATTACTTTTAGTCCCAACTACTTTGTACCTTGCGTAATCTATTTTCCCACCATCTATCATAGTTCGATTGTGATTTGAGTTTGAGTTCGATAGCATTCGAGTTAGATTTCGAGTTCGATTGAGTTTGCTTGATTACCACAACATAACATAAATAAACATGCACAGGTAACACGTAAGGCACAGACACACACGTATAAACAATAAGTAAAATACATAGTTCGAGCGGCGATTCGACGTCGATTCGATTAGCATAGCTTGATCGTTAGTTGATTAACTTTATCGCATTGTTACTTCCTATAGTTCACAGTCGTAGGTCGATTGAAATATGATTAATACTCATCGATTATTGCAATGAACGACACTTACTCCACATAATACAAATAAAATAAAGACATTTCTACAAGTCAAGTTGCACGAAATCGGTCGTTGACTTTGACCTTGACTTTCACTTATGAAAACACGGGGTGTTACAAGTTGTATCATAAACAGAACTGTTTGATAAGTTGTAGTAGGAAAAATAAGAGTCTTTAAAGTGATGTTTTTGTTGTACCCAGCAAGTAGCTTGCTTAGGTTAGATATGTTTTGTTTGCCGGAATGTATTTGCATCTATAGGCAATGTTTTTTTTTTTTTTTTTTTTTTTTTTTGATGTCATGTTGTTTTATAGCATTTTCAGTTCCTTTACAACTCACCTTTTGTTGATTTCGCAGGTTCAACCCATAAATTTTATAACTCCTTATCAGGTTCAACCCATAAACACGACTCCTTTACAACCCACCTTTTGTTGATTTCGCATTTAAATTCATGTTATAAAGGGTGTTTACTTCATTAAGTTAAAGTTTTTATACAACCCTTAAACTTCAATAAAGTTATTTTTCTCGTTCTTTAGCGAGTGTGTACCGAGTTCTAGTACTATACTCATACCACCGTAACGTGCGGGGTACAATGCTAAAGTTATCATACAGTTCCTGAACTTCAAGTTAGTTATTCTCTTCCTTTACAGGTATACCGAGCGTCAATATTATATTGATACCGCCCGCAACTCACGGGTAAACTTTAAATATTATAAAAAAGAGAAAAAAACTTAAGTTGATTCAAAAATCACAAACTCTTGAAAAAAAAAACGGTGAAATACCCGGCTTAAAACCCCTCCCTCTTGAACAGACTTGCAAAAATCACAAACAAACGCGGCCTGTTTTCCTCTTTGTTCGTTCTCAGTTCCTACGCCCTCACTGTCCGACCATCAAAACTCACTGCTTTATCAGGCCCCTCATCGACATTAGGTTTGTCTAATTTAATATATTTCTGTTCGTTTCTGGGTTAGATTTTGTTTGCTGTTTGTGTCTTACATCATCTTCTATTCAGACGATTTTTTTTTTGTTTGGGATTGTTTAGATCTTGTTTAGTTCAGTTACTTGGTGTGAAACTTGTCATATATGGGGCTGATTTGACCGACCATAGTTATTTTCTTTGATTAATGCACTCCAACTGTTTGATTAAATGCCTCAATGAACCGTAAGGGAATCAAACAGTTGTATCATAAACATAACTGTTTGATAAGTTGTAGTAGGAAAAATAAGAGACTTTACAGTGATGTTTTTGTTGTAGCCAGCAAGCAGCTTGCTTAGGTTAGATATGTTTTATTTGCCGGAATGTATTTGCATCTATAGGCAATGTTTTTTTTTTTTTTTTTTTTTTTTTTTTTTTTTTTTTTGATGTCATGTTGTTTTATAGCATTTTCAGTTCCACAGTTTGTTAGCAAACACAGTCCTAACCAGTATTGGAGAGTTCATGATCAACTTTTACTTTTTTGATTATGTCAATCTAGTTATGCTTTTAGGTTTCTTAATAGCATCCAAAATGTTAGGTATGTTTGTTCATGATTAGTGTTATACAAATCTCTGATTTGACCCTTTCTTTTTAAAGGGCGACTCCATGAATCAAACTTTTAAACTTCAACATAAATATACATAATCAGTTAGTTGTACATATATGTTAGCGGTCGATTTTGGGGCCGAGGCAATTTTCTGGGCGAAACGCATTGAATGCGCTCCTAGCGCAACCTAATTCCCATGTGTGATAAATGATAGCTAATCCACGTTTTTTATTTCTCATTATCTGTAGTATTTATAGGGTTATTGGCAACCGATTATATCACTAAACGTTTATTTCGGATATGGTGAATTAGCCATTACTACTCACAGAACCTGCATATACTAAATACATTTAGGGCTAGGCTAGCTACTCTTATCCTAAATACATTAACAGTATTTTATGTTCTCTGATTTAATTTGGCAACTTTGCAGCATTTATTTCTAATTAATTAGTTCTCTGAGCTGCAGTTTTTTGTTCTCTGTTTTTTTTTTTGATGTCATGTTGTTTTATAGCATTTCCAGTTCCACAGTTTGTTAGCAAACACAATCCTAACCAATATTGGAGAGTTCATGATCAACTTTTACTTTTTTGATTATGCCAATCTAGTTATGCTTTTAGGTTTCTTAATAGCATCCAAAATGTTAGGTATGTTTGTTCGTGATTAGTGTTATACAAAGCTCTGATTTGACCCTTTCTTTTTAAAGGGTGACTCCATGAATCAAACTTTTAAACTTCAACATAAATATACATAATCAGTTAGTTGTATATATAAGTTAGCGGTCGATTTTGGTGCCTAGGCAATTTTCTGGGCGAAACGCATTGAATGCGCTCCTAGCACAGCCTAATTCCCATGTGTGATAAATGATAGCTAATCTACGTTTTTTATTTCTCATTATCTGCAGTATTTATAGGGTTATTGGCAACCGATTATATCACTAAACGTTAATTTCGGATATGGTGAATTAGCCATTACTACTCACAGAACCTGCATATACTAAATACATTTAGGGCTAGGCTAGCTACTCTTATCCAAAATACATTAACAATATTTTATGTTCTCTGATTTAATTTGGCAATTTTGCAGCATTTATTTCTAACTAATTAGTTCTCTGAGCTGTATTTTTTGTTCTCTGTTGTTTTTTTTTTGAACGGCCAACAAAAAACCATTTTATTCACCACCAAAGGATGCTAACAGAGGTGTCAGCCCACCAAATGTACAGCTAGAAACAGAAAGAAAAAAAAGGGACACAACACTTGACCCAATACAACCAAACACGTCATACAGATACTACCCCCGCAAGTTCATACAAGAAAGCTCAAAATTCTGCCATTGATACCATAAATAGCTCAACACCTTTATTTCCTCTTATCACTCCATCTGTTTGATGAAATGCCTCAATGAACCGTAAGGGAATCAAACAGTTGTATCATAAACAAAATTGTTTGATAAGTTGTAGTAGGAAAAATAAGAGTTTTTACAGTGATGTTTTTGTTGTACCCAGCAAGCAGCTTGCTTAGGTTAGATATGTTTTGTTTGCCGGAATGTATTTGCATCTATAGGCAATGTTTTTTTTTTTTGATGTCATGTTGTTTTATAGCATTTTCAGTTCCTTTACAACCCACCTTTTGTTGATTTCGCAGGTTCAACCCATAAATTTTATAACTCCTTATCAGGTTCAACCCATAAACACGACTCCTTTACAACCCACCTTTTGTTGATTTCGCATTTAAATTCATGTTATAAAGGGTGTTTACTTCATTAAATTAAAGTTTTTATACAACCCTTAAACTTCAATAAAGTTATTTTTCTCGTTCTTTAGCGAGTGTGTACCGAGTTCTAGTACTATACTCATACCACCGTAACGTGCGGGGTACAATGCTAAAGTTATCATACAGTTCCTGAACTTCAAGTTAGTTATTCTCTTCCTTTACAGGTATACCGAGCGTCAATATTATATTGATACCGCCCGCAACTCACGGGTAAACTTTAGATATTATAAAAAAGAGAAAAAAACTTAAGTTGATTCAAAAATCACAAACTCTTGAAAAAAACCGGTGAAATACCCGGCTTAAAACCCCTCCCTCTTGAACAGACTTGCAAAAATCACAAACAAACGCGGCCTGTTTTCCTCTTTGTTCGTTCTCAGTTCCTACGCCCTCACTGTCCGACCATCAAAACTCACTGCTTTATCAGGCCCCTCATCGACATCAGGTTTGTCTAATTTAATACATTTCTGTTCGTTTCTGGGTTAGATTTTGTTTGCTGTTTGTGTCTTACATCATCTTCTATTCAGACGATTTTTTTTTGTTTGGGATTGTTTAGATCTTGTTTAGTTCAGTTACTTGGTGTGAAACTTGTCATATATGGGGCTGATTTGACCGACCATAGTTATTTTCTTTGATTAATGCACTCCAACTGTTTGATTAAATGTCTCAATGAACCGTAAGGGAATCAAACAGTTGTATCATAAACAGAACTATTTGATAAGTTGTAGTAGGAAAAATAAGAGACTTTACAGTGATGTTTTTGTTGTAGCCAGCAAGCAGCTTGCTTAGGTTAGATATGTTTTATTTGCCGGAATGAATTTGCATCTATAAGCAATGTTTTTTTTTTTTTTTTTTTTTTTTGATGTCATGTTGTTTTATAGCATTTTCAGTTCCACAGTTTGTTAGCAAACACAGTCCTAACCAGTATTGGAGAGTTCATGATCAACTTTTACTTTTTGTATTATGCCAATCTAGTTATGCTTTTAGGTTTCTTAATAGCATCCAAAATGTTAGGTATGTTTGTTCGTGATTAGTGTTATACAAATCTCTGATTTGACCCTTTCTTTTTAAAGGGCGACTCCATGAATCAAACTTTTAAACTTCAACATAAATATACATAATCAGTTAGTTGTATATATAAGTTAGCGGTCGATTTTGGTGCCTAGGCAATTTTCTGGGCGAAACGCATTGAATGCGCTCCTAGCGCAGCCTAATTCCCATGTGTGATAAATGATAGCTAATCCACGTTTTTTATTTCTCATTATCTGCAGTATTTATAGGGTTATTGGCAACCGATTATATCACTAAACGTTAATTTCGGATATGGTGAATTAGCCATTACTACTCACAGAACCTGCATATACTAAATACATTTAGGGCTAGGCTAGCTACTCTTATCCTAAATACATTAACAGTATTTTATGTTCTCTGATTTAATTTGCCAATTTTGCAGCATTTATTTCTAATTAATTAGTTCTCTGAGCTGTAGTTTTTTGTTCTCTGTTTTTTTTGAACGGCCAACAAAAAACCATTTTATTCACCACCAAAGGATGCTAACAGAGGTGTCAGCCCACCAAATGTACAGCTAGAAACAGAAAGAAAAAACAGGGACACAACACTTGACCCAATACAACCAAACACGTCATACAGATACTACCCCCGCAAGTTCATACACGAAATCTCAAAATTCTGCCATTGATACCATAAATAGCTCAACACCTTTATTTCCTCTTATCACCCCATCTCGTTATGCTGTTGCTGCTTAAAAACCACCGTGTTACAAGCCTTCCAAAATCACCCAAACAGCAACTTGAATGACAGTGTATATTACTTTCCTCCAGGCCTTTGTTCCCCTCACAACCTGATGAAAGTTAATTAGATCCGTGCTGCAAAGAAGAAAACTGAGTTCAGCTTGCACCACTTGGACACGACATCCCACACCGCCTGAGCAAACGGACTTGTTCTCTGATGTTATTCTGAATTCTGTTGTCACAAATGATGATACGAATACCGGAAAACTGATATATTTTACATAATATATTTTATTTTTTATTTTCCATTACATAATATACCTTATTTTTATTTTTTATTTAAGTGAACGTTTATTTTCTCATGCCCACACATTTTTTGCACCTTTTTCCTAGGCCCTAGGCGGAGCCTTAGCACCTTGAGTGCGCTTCTTGCCTTTGCTAATGTGACAAATGGCCAATAACCGGAAATTCCGTACAGTCTAATCACTATTCTTAGTATATAATCTCATGCAATTAGCGTAATTTAATTACGTAACGGTGTCGTATATTAGACGACAATGTTAGGACAAGAAAACACTAATACGAAAACATATCTTACAAAGATATAAGACTTTCCGGTACAACGCCCTATTCGCTAAATCGTCCGTTTCATTAAAAATAAGGCAATTTTAAATTGTCCAAAATAATAAATTAGCATTTCCGGGACACCGAAAATATGACAAATGATGACAAACATATGGAAACAATATGAGGATATTAATGGGGTATTCGAAACATAAGCTCTCGACACTGCGTTGCAACCCCCACAACTTGTCCGTTTCTGCACCGACAAGCTAATAAACGACATTACCAACATCGAAAACAACCAAATGAAAGCTTTAGTGAACTAGTTAAGCTTATTTTGGGATTCAAAATAACTTCATACATCTTTTAAATGCGGAATGTCAACTTACGGCAAACTTCCGTCGGTACGCCACAAAAGTGCCGTAAACTAGCCAACGACGAAACGAAACAGTAATTATCTGAAAAACCCAAAAATAAATATTATTTGACATAAATAATATAATGGGTAGTAAAAACGACACAAAATCCGCAATCGAATCTGATTGCATTAAGCTGCATGGCTAGTTCAGTAAACTGCCAGTCAGCAAAGCCGGTACAGGAACCGTGTCAAAAATAATAAAAGTTTTAGTCCAAAAAGTTGGATTAAATATTTGGATAATAAAACAAGTACAAAAATAATTTTTGTTATGTTTTTATCCAAATAAAACACGGTGTCAGTAGTTAACCCGGTACAGGACCCGAACCGACTTTTTCACCCGAATTACACACTAAAAATTTCGGTGAACTAGTTTTACTTAGTGTCACACTACTTTAAAATATGAAGGCTTAAAACCTTGTAGATATTTTTATATAAAATGTCAAAGTTCTTAAAATACTTAAATATTTACTACATTTTACCATGAATTGAACACTTAACACATGAAACAAATTCAAGACCCTTTCCCCCTCATGTTCACGTTTGTTTAGTGGGTCCAACACCCCTTAATTACTTGCTAAATATCTTGATATTTTTAGTAAGTTACAAGTTGATGAAATGGGTAAATTATTAGAATACTTACACACTAAGTAATCTAACACTTTACCATTCACTTTTACACCTTATTATTTTTGTTCACACACAAAAGCTCTCATCATATTCATCCATATTACCAAGAACACCTTCAAAAACCCAATTATTTTTATTACCTCCTTCATGATCAACATGGATTTTCAAGTAACATAAGGTGATCTAAGGCTTTTGGAAATAAAAGGAAGGGTTTCCATCCATACAAAAGTATTCTACCAACAAGATCATCATCTTCTTAGTCTTAATAATCTTCTAAGATCATCCCTAGCCTAGTGCTAGAAGTAAGCTTCTATAACTATATTTTTTTTTTATACAAATGTATTAAGTTTATGATTGTTATTATTGCTAATTATAACCAAGAGATCATACATAATAACATGAGAAAAATACAAAGAAGCAAAGATAAAAATCATGATATATTTATGTTGATTATATTGTGATTTAAGACTTGTGATATGCTTATTTGATCTTGCTAAGATGATTATGAGATAAATAAATGGTTAGAGTATGTTTTAAGTTATGATCTAAAAATTATACATGTTTATGTTAAAGGGTTTTTTAACATAAAGGATTAAATGGATGATCATAACTATTGTTCTTGTGAAAGTATTAAGGGTTTTTATTTAAAAACAAGACTTTTACAAGATTATAAAAAGTAACATACAACTAGAGATTTTTATAAAAGTTGTTAAAACTAAAATTAAACTTGGTTTTTGAACTTGTTAGCATATGTATTGATCATGTTTAAAACCCTACATGATTTGGAAATCATCTTGGTAAATTTTATTTTATAAAAGTCTCATATGTTTAGTTAAGATGATGAGTAAATTGGTGGTGATTTGATAAAGAAAATGATATGTTTGATTAAACATGGCCAAATGATTAATACAAAGGTTATATGGCCAATTTTTCTTAAAAACTTTATGTTATACGAACCAACATTTTTGTTTGGTTAAATCTTTATTAGATTAAAAAGTTTTTAAGGAAAGGCTTTTATAAAAGAAAAAAAAAACAAGATAAATATATATATATTTTTTTTAGAAAATATATATTTGATCATTTTAACAACTTAATTGATGTGTGGTATTTGATGTATTAGTTATATATATCAAAGATAGGAACTTTATTACAATGGTAATAATGAACACATGATACATAATAATCAAAGTCTTACAAGACTTCACATAATTACGCCTTAAAACGAGTTACGGACGATTCGAATAATCGGACACCATTTATGGTCAAAATGAACGACGGACAACTACATAAGTGAATTGCCAATCCGAAGAGTTACTACGACGTTTAGGCGATTTTTCGACACGAAATATAAGTATCCTATCGATAACAAATTTCGGATATTTATAAACTTATAAAAACTAGTATGTTTTTATTTACCAAAAAGTATACTTAGTAAATTTTTATAAAAAGATTTTTATAAAAATGAAAGGCTTACTTTTACTAGTGGGCTATATTATAACAAATGGGCTTATTATACTTAATGGACTATTTTTGTAAATGGGCTTATTTTACTTAATGGGTTATTTATTTAATGGGCTATTTTTCTACAAATGGGCTTAGTTTTCTTAATGGGCTTATCTTCATCATGGGCTTAACATAAATTCATGGGCTAAGCCCAAAACACCAAACATATGGGCCAAGGCCCAACACTAATTGAGGCCCAACACTATTGAGGCCCAACACTATTCAAGCCCAACACTATTCAAGCCCAACACTATTCAAGCCCAACACTATTGAAGCCCAACACTATTCAAGCCCAACACTATTCAAGCCCAACACTATTGAAGCCCAACACTATTTGAGGCCCAACACTATTGAGGCCCAACACTATTGAGGCCCAACACTATTTGAGGCCCAACACTATTTGAGGCCCAACACTATTGAGGCCCAACACTAATTGAGGCCCAACACTATTTAGGCCCAACATTATTTGGGGCCCAATAACATGAAAACATGGGCTCGGCCCAATGATACTATTGTTGGAAACACAACTATACAAGTGATACATATAAGACACGAGATTCAGCGGACTAGATCCGACTATACAACTCATTCATCGAATACACAGTTAACGAACATTTGAACAACTCATTCATCGAATACACAGTTAACGAACATTTGAACAACTCATTCATCGAATACACAGTTAACGAACATTTGAACAACTCATACATCGAATACACAGTTAACGAACAGTAAAGACATACAAGTCTTACACATACTCAAGACAAAAGACTTGTACATGAGTCAATACAAAGACCGTAGTGTCTAACAATTCTAGGACCTTTGTAGGTCGTGATACAATTCAAGGACAATGCAAGTGAGGTTACAATTACATACAGTTTACGGATGCAATTTTGTGAGTTCATGTTCCCCTATTCATTTAAATGTTTTTCAAGCTTTACAACTATCGGGGAAAATACATGTACAATAGTATGATAAGTCAAGGAATGAAACACCTTAGATCATGTGCGAATTAGGGCCATACTATAAGCACCATTAATCCAGTTTGGACCAAGGAACAAAGGTTTAGATCTAATGGGTTTTGGCGAGCCCCACTCTTGGTCATGGACCCCTACGGAAGAGTGCGTTTGTGTCCCAGTCGATAGGAATCGGCATAAAATCGTCTAGGGTTGGTTTGCTTCCTATTTCGTCACACATATTAATGTCCTTGCAAAACATTAATGATCACGATTTCATTGACGCTTTTCATACTACAATTGATACAAATACAAATACATCTCATATTTTACAGATACATCTTATATCCAGTTTGGATACAATTACAATTGAGGCAAATACATATTACATACTGTTTTGATACAGATACATGTTATACAGCTAAACTGCATGAACTCGCTCAACTTTTGTTGATGTTTTCAAACTTACATGTATTTCAGGGAATTAGTGGACCAATGCAAAGATTTCAGTTCAAAGAAAACAAGTATCAATACTCCATGCCAACTATTGAAGGGTTTGCCTATTATATACCGCCTCTTTGCGGTGATATAGTGGTCAAAGCCTTGACATTTTAGACTTAAATTTGATGTATGAAACAATGACAACTTATTTTCATTTGATGGTTTGTAAACAATGTACATAACTTATGTTGCGATCTTTTGAACAATTATGACAATGGCATTGGAGCATGTTTTATTCATATAGTTTGTTCATGTACATCGATATTTATGCAATGAAAACCATACAGATCACACCTTGCGTTTCCGCTACGAGCGGGTGTGACAGATTGGTATCAGAGCATCGATTGTAGTGAACCAGGATTCTTTCTCGAGTCTAAGTCTACAATCACTAGGGATCTCTCACGAAAACCTCTTGTTCAAGTTGAACATAATAAAATTGGACAGGTCAAAAGGTTTTCATTACATAAACATTTTTCAAGGTCCACTACAACAAAAATTCATTTCACATAAATCAAGCGAGGACATTTCCATGGGTGAAGTCTATGAGAAACAGACACAATACATTAATAGACTATGTGCCTACAATACATTACATTATCAGTTTATGCATTATAAACAGTTTACCAGTTCAGCTTATACAAGATAGAAATCCTTGATTGATAGGATTTTACATGAATATATATATAGGTTGTTCATATATATGTTGCATGAAATATTTGCCAAGAAAAAAAATACATTCGACTTCAAACTTTATTATTATTCTTTACTCGCACGACGAAAATATCGACCTCACGTCTACTGTGGAGCTTATGGCGAACATGATTCCTAAGTAAAATCTTAAACTTAATTCCGTAAAATACGGTTGCTTTCTCATGAATGCTGAGATGCCTGACCATGATAATGACGACGAGGCGGAGGTGGTAACCTTGGACAACAACTCCATTAGTGGGACGAGATCCCTGTGACTCATATTAATCAAGGTTGATATACTCTTGTCCCTACAAGGAAGATGAATTACTCATCTTTAAGGTGCCTCTTCAGTTGTTATTGTTACAGATTCTTTTCATTTCTATTTCACCTAACGTCGTACCGTTCTGCGAGTAAAGACAACGAACGTTGACTCGTGAGCTATCACGAAGGTCCCTCCTATGTTGAAGGTATATTGACAATAATGTTTCCTCTCATATTGATCGGCTGCTTCGTACGAGAGAATGCTAGGGTGACCATGCAAGGCAATTTATTATTACGGTGGCCAACGTAATAACAACTTGTAGTGCATGGAAATTCTGGTGGACTCTGCGGGTCAAGCTAATGATCACTATTCATTCAAAATTCTTAAGTTATTACTTGAGATTCAATTCTTCCTATCTAGTAGAACACGAACTGGGGGTGGTTAGTATAACACCCTACAATACAATACAATACAATACAGGAAGACGACACGTATTTGTTCACACCTAACATTCGATCTATATCACAATTCAGATGAGACTAGTTATTTAAACAAACAAAACTTGTTATCTACTAATAGAGGATTTTCCTCAACATTCTCGAAATTCTTGAACATGGGTTGGTTCCATGGTGTCTATGACACTTTACCCTACTTTACCTTACCTTACTTTATCATATTCCACCTTATCATATTTATTGGAAGTGATACAATAAATTCCGTCGTTTGACATTTGTCTTTTTCCAAGGGATGGTATGGCATGAGCCATGCTGCAACTCCCTCATTACATTCTATTCTACATCTTTGTAGATTCTAATAATCTTGCTAGAGCTCGTGAAACTCAAGCACTATTACCATATTTGTCACATGGACAAGTAAGACAAAAGATTTTCTCTATTTAGAACGAACGAGGTCCATAGAGTAGGGAATACATATTATATGGACGAAGACCACTGGTTGGTTTCCCCTCCTCAACGCATTATTTCTCTTTCCATTTAAACATATGACCAATACACGCAAGAGGCATTACACCTTTTGGTTTTGGTTATCCACATTATCATTTATTCAAACATGTATGAACAATACGGTCTTGAGGTTTCCATGACCGATTGATTGCATTCTTCATTCTTGGGCACATGATAGACTATATTTATCCAAATATATATGTCTAGTTTCTTTTAATATTGAGTATTAAAAAGATCATGGTGCCAAAAGAATCAACTGTTTAAGTTAAAAGTTATGTGTTGAAAACCATTGCTTTTACACAAGACATTGTTATACATGTCATTTGACGTTGGTATACACAAGACATTTTGGTGGTCATTTGTAAGTGATGAGACGTGTGTAATATGATAAAAGCATGGTGGATACGCCGCTGGTACTTCCTATATATAAGTGCTTATATTATATTGCATGTTGTGGTGTTATTCAAATCTCTTCGACAAAGACAAGACATGACATTTTTGCACAAGACACGACATCCTCTACACAAGACATAATATTCTATTTCAAGACATGATATATTTATACACTACATTTTCATTGGTTATTTATTTAACCATACATCATTCTTTTATATCATCTGATTTTCATATCTATTTTCATATGATTTTATAAAAGAACTCGATCATAACTGGAGCCAATGTTGATGGTTACACTTGATGCTTGCACGGTCTCTCAAGGGTTGTTCCATACTGGGAAACACCCGAATTCAAACACACTGAGTGTTACATTTTGGGTTTAGCCTCGGAGATCCGAAGCATGACAGCATCATCCCTCCCTGCCTCGATCACTCAAACAATAACTCTCGCCATGAGAGAAATGAAGTCATGAGTACGTACACTCTACGATCATCATGTATCAATTCTATTAATACCAACACCGAGCTTAGCTATTGCTTTTAAATGTTAAGCATATACTCGAATTAGAGTCATGTTGGACACACATTACTATATCAAGTTAGCTAATGGGGAATTAGCTGAGACATATCAAATCATTAAGGGTCACCGGTACGTATCCTACCAATCAACATTTCACATCCATATTATTTGATACCATTTCTGATTTTTTTTGTTGCTTTATCTCAACATTTCACATGCATAGTTTCATGGCTAGTGACGGGATTGTCCTAGCTACAATTAGGGATTGGGTTGTCCTACATCTAAACATATGGATCGGGTTATCCTACATCTAAACATAAGGATTGGGTTATCATACATTTAAACATAGGGTTCCTAAAACTATACAGTGAAGTCCTCGCCACACAGAATTTAAAATGTACGACGTCTCCTCATTCTAGAGAATTGGAAAAAAGTAAACTAGTCGAGTCTAAAGCTGAAATTCATATCGATCTCGTACCCATTGAGTTGGGTATTTTAGACGTAGTGGTTGGCATGGATTGGCTATCCAATAATCGAGCCGAAGTCTTCTGTCATGAGAAGATCATTCGCTTACCACTACCGAACGAAGAGACACTTGTTATCCATGGAGAGAAGCGCAACATATCATTGCGGACCATAAATTGCATGAAGCCACAAAAGTGCTTACGGAAAGGTTGTATTGCCTTTCTAGCACTTGTTGTAGACAAGAAGGCCGTTGGGCCACAGCTGACAGATAATCCTATGGTAAAATAATTACCTGAAGTCTTTCTTGAAGACTTGCCAGGACTACCACCATATCAACAAGTCGAGCTTCACATCGACTTGGTACCGGGAGCCGCACCCATAGCCAAATCTCCATGTCGATTAGCACCTTCTGAACTTTGTAGTTGACCGAATAAGGATGTTGTGAGTTCATAACCCCCACTCTTTACCACTATACATCTTTATAAAGGTTTTGGGGGTGGAAAGACATGCAAGTTTTGCAAAAATGCACAACATTTCGATGAACGAAAATTCATATTTCTAAACTATGTTACAAATGAATTTCCAACTAACTCAAATGGTTTATGAAAGGTTCTAGCTTCTACTCTAAGATAGACTTACGATCGGAGTATCATCAGTTACGAATTCAAGAAGAAAGCATACCGAAAACGGCTTTTAAGACTCATTACCGTCATTACGAGTTTCTCGTTATGCCTTTTGGTTTAACAAATGCACCAGCGGTCTTCATGGATTTAATGAATCGTGTGTGCAAGCCGTATCTCGACAAATTCGTCATAGTGTTTATTGACGACATTTTGATATACTCTCGATCGACTGATGAACATGAGCAACATCTAAGAACCATTTTAGAGTTGTTAAAGACAATAAATTCGCCCCAAATCGAAAAACAAGATATAGCCTTACAACTTATTCTTAAGATTGGTGCATAGCATTTTACAATCTTATCATTATCCGACGATACTGATTACTTTGTTGTAAACTATGATGCTTCGCATCAAGGATTGGGTTGTGTACTCGTGCAACGTGAAAAAGTTATCGTGTACACGTCGCACCAATTAAAAAGTTCACGAGAAGAACTATACCACTCTCGACCTTGAGTTAGGCGTGGTGGTATTCGCTTAAAAATTTATGGCGACATTATTTATATGGTACTCAATGCACTATTCTCACGGATCATAAAAGCCTTCAACACATAATTCGACCAAAAAGAATTAAACATACGTCAACGACGTAGGGTTGAATTGTTGAACGACTATGATTATGAAATAAAGTACCATTGGGGCAAGGCGAATGCTGTAGCTGACGCCTTGAGCCGCAAGGAGCAAGTTAGAACACTAAGAGTTCAAGCATTAGAGAAGATGATTCACAAGCGCTCAAGGAAGAGCATATTCAAGCAGAAACACTTCGAGGCATACAGGAACAATTAGTGCCGAAAGAAGATGGAACTTTATACCTTATGGGTCGAAATTGGGTTCCATTCTTTGGCGGCCTTTGATATGATATTTTGAGGAAGCACATAGGCCTAAGTATTAAAAGAATACTATTGGTGGCCTAACCTCAAAAGTAATATCGCGACTTATGTTGGAGAATGCTTGACTTGCGCGAAAGTCAAAGTCGAGTAGCAAAATCCCTCGGACTTGTTACAACAACCTGAGATTCCCATTTGGTAATGGGAACAAATATCGATGTACTTCATTACGAAGTTACTCAGGACCTCAAGAGGTCACTACATGATATGTGTAATCATCGATAGACTAACAAAGTCCGCACACTTCTTACCGATTCGGGAGAAGGATAGTACTGAGAAACTAGCGGAACTCTATCTCAAAGAAATAGTGGCTCGTCATGGAGTGCCTATTTCAATCATTTCAGACCAAGAAGGTCATTTTATTTCTAGAATTTGGAAATCATTTCAACAGGCCTTTGGATCTCATTTGAATTTAAGTACGGCCTTTCATTCACAAACTGACGGCCAGAGCGAACGGACAATCCAAACACTCGAAGATATTCTTTGCACATGTGTTATGGATTTAGGCGGCAATTGGGATACTCATCTACTTTTAAGTTGAGTTTTCCTACGATAACAGCTACCATACTAGTATACAAGCTGCACTATTTGAGGCTCTTTATGGTCGAAAGTGTCGCTCTCTGCTATTTTGGGCAGAAACTGGCGATAGTCAATTAATTGGTCCGGAATTAGTCCAAGAGACTACGGATAAAAATTTTCAGATCAGAGACCGTATCAAGACGGCTCGCGATCGACAAAAGAGCTACCCAGAAAAAAAAAGACGAAAACCATTATCTTTCGAGGTTGGAGACAAAGTCTTGTTGAAAGTCTCGCCTTGGAAAGACGTAGCGAGGTTCGGTAAACGTGGAAAGCTTAACCCACATTACATTGGACCATTTGAAATTTTAGAAAAGATTGGCACTGTTGCCTACAAGTTGAAGTTACCAGATGAACTAAGTAGTGTACACGACACATTTCATGTGTCGAATCTTAAGAAGAGTCCAACGCAAGAAACGGTTATCATCCCGACGGATGAAGTTCACATTGATGACAAACTACAATTCATAAAGCACCTGTTAAGGTCATGGACCGGAAGGTCCAGTAAATGCGAAGGAGTCGTAACATATTTGTAAAAATTCGTTGGAACTCTCGACACGGACCCGAATATATACTTGGGAACGTGCATATCAAATCAAAACCAAAATACCCTCACCTGTTTGAGTAGTCTCCTGCAAAGGATGACTCAGTTTGAATTTCGGGACGAAATTCTCAATAACAGGGGGAGAATGTGACAAATGGCCAATAACCGGAAATTCCGTACAGTCTAATCACTATTCTTAGTATATAATCTCATGCAATTAGCGTAATTTAATTACGTAACGGTGTCGTATATTAGACGACAATGTTAGGACAAGAAAACACTAATACGAAAACATATCTTACAAAGATATAAGACTTTCCGGTACAACGCCCTATTCGCTAAATCGTCCGTTTCATTAAAAATAAGGCAATTTTAAGTTGTCCAAAATAATAAATTAGCATTTCCGGGACACCGAAAATATGACAAATGATGACAAACATATGGAAACAATATGAGGATATTAATGGGGTATTCGAAACATAAGCTCTCGACACTGCGTTGCAACCCCCACAACTTGTCCGTTTCTGCACCGACAAGCTAATAAACGACATTACCAACATCGAAAACAACCAAATGAAAGCTTTAGTGAACTAGTTAAGCTTATTTTGGGATTCAAAATAACTTCATACATTATTTAAATGCGGAATGTCAACTTACGGCAAACTTCCGTCGGTACGCCACAAAAGTGCCGTAAACTAGCCAACGACGAAACGAAACAGTAATTATCTGAAAAACCCAAAAATAAATATTATTTGACATAAATAATATAATGGGTAGTAAAAACGACACAAAATCCGCAATCGAATCTGATTGCATTAAGCTGCATGGCTAGTTCAGTAAATTGCCAGTCAGCAAAGCCGGTACAGGAACCGTGTCAAAAATAATAAAAGTTTTAGTCCAAAAAGTTGGATTAAATATTTGGATAATAAAACAAGTACAAAAATAATTTTTGTTATGTTTTTATCCAAATAAAACACGGTGTCAGTAGTTAACCCGGTACAGGACCCGAACCGACTTTTTCACCCGAATTACACACTAAAAATTTCGGTGAACTAGTTTTACTTAGTGTCACACTACTTTAAAATATGAAGGCTTAAAACCTTGTAGATATTTTTATATAAAATGTCAAAGTTCTTAAAATACTTAAATATTTACTACATTTTACCATGAATTGAACACTTAACACATGAAACAAATTCAAGACCCTTTCCCCCTCATGTTCACGTTTGTTTAGTGGGTCCAACACCCCTTAATTACTTGCTAAATATCTTGATATTTTTAGTAAGTTACAAGTTGATGAAATGGGTAAATTATTAGAATACTTACACACTAAGTAATCTAACACTTTACCATTCACTTTTACACCTTATTATTTTTGTTCACACACAAAAGCTCTCATCATATTCATCCATATTACCAAGAACACCTTCAAAAACCCAATTATTTTTATTACCTCCTTCATGATCAACATGGATTTTCAAGTAACATAAGGTGATCTAAGGCTTTTGGAAATAAAAGGAAGGGTTTCCATCCATACAAAAGTATTCTACCAACAAGATCATCATCTTCTTAGTCTTAATAATCTTCTAAGATCATCCCTAGCCTAGTGCTAGAAGTAAGCTTCTATAACTATATTTTTTTTTTTATACAAATGTATTAAGTTTATGATTGTTATTATTGCTAATAATAACCAAGAGATCATACATAATAACATGAGAAAAATACAAAGAAGCAAAGATAAAAATCATGATATATTTATGTTGATTATATTGTGATTTAAGACTTGTGATATGCTTATTTGATCTTGCTAAGATGATTATGAGATAAATAAATGGTTAGAGTATGTTTTAAGTTATGATCTAAAAATTATACATGTTTATGTTAAAGGGTTTTTTTTAACATAAAGGATTAAATGGATGATCATAACTATTGTTCTTGTGAAAGTATTAAGGGTTTTTATTTAAAAACAAGACTTTTACAAGATTATAAAAAGTAACATACAACTAGAGATTTTTATAAAAGTTGTTAAAACTAAAATTAAACTTGGTTTTTGAACTTGTTAGCATATGTATTGATCATGTTTAAAACCCTACATGATTTGGAAATCATCTTGGTAAATTTTATTTTATAAAAGTCTCATATGTTTAGTTAAGATGATGAGTAAATTGGTGGTGATTTGATAAAGAAAATGATATGTTTGATTAAACATGGCCAAATGATTAATACAAAGGTTATATGGCCAATTTTTCTTAAAAACTTTATGTTATACGAACCAACATTTTTGTTTGGTTAAATCTTTATTAGATTAAAAAGTTTTTAAGGAAAGGCTTTTATAAAAGAAAAAAAAACAAGATAAATATATATATATTTTTTTTAGAAAATATATATTTGATCATTTTAACAACTTAATTGATGTGTGGTATTTGATGTATTAGTTATATATATCAAAGATAGGAACTTTATTACAATGGTAATAATGAACACATGATACATAATAATCAAAGTCTTACAAGACTTCACATAATTACGCCTTAAAACGAGTTACGGACGATTCGAATAATCGGACACCATTTATGGTCAAAATGAACGACGGACAACTACATAAGTGAATTGCCAATCCGAAGAGTTACTACGACGTTTAGGCGATTTTTCGAGACGAAATATAAGTATCCTATCGATAACAAATTTCGGATATTTATAAACTTATAAAAACTAGTATGTTTTTATTTACCAAAAAGTATACTTAGTAAATTTTTATAAAAAGATTTTTATAAAAATGAAAGGCTTACTTTTACTAGTGGGCTATATTATAACAAATGGGCTTATTATACTTAATGGACTATTTTTGTAAATGGGCTTATTTTACTTAATGGGTTATTTATTTAATGGGCTATTTTTCTACAAATGGGCTTAGTTTTCTTAATGGGCTTATCTTCATCATGGGCTTAACATAAATTCATGGGCTAAGCCCAAAACACCAAACATATGGGCCAAGGCCCAACACTAATTGAGGCCCAACACTATTGAGGCCCAACACTATTCAAGCCCAACACTATTCAAGCCCAACACTATTCAAGCCCAACACTATTGAAGCCCAACACTATTCAAGCCCAACACTATTGAAGCCCAACACTATTTGAGGCCCAACACTATTGAGGCCCAACACTATTGAGGCCCAACACTATTTGAGGCCCAACACTATTTGAGGCCCAACACTATTGAGGCCCAACACTAATTGAGGCCCAACACTATTTAGGCCCAACATTATTTGGGGCCCAATAACATGAAAACATGGGCTCGGCCCAATGATACTATTGTTGGAAACACAACTATACAAGTGATACATATAAGACACGAGATTCAGCGGACTAGATCCGACTATACAACTCATTCATTGAATACACAGTTAACGAACATTTGAACAACTCATTCATCGAATACACAGTTAACGAACATTTGAACAACTCATTCATCGAATACACAGTTAACGAACATTTGAACAACTCATACATCGAATACACAGTTAACGAACAGTAAAGACATACAAGTCTTACACATACTCAAGACAAAAGACTTGTACATGAGTCAATACAAAGACCGTAGTGTCTAACAATTCTAGGACCTTTGTAGGTCGTGATACAATTCAAGGACAATGCAAGTGAGGTTACAATTACATACAGTTTACGGATGCAATTCTGTGAGTTCATGTTCCCCTATTCATTTAAATGTTTTTCAAGCTTTACAACTATCGGGGAAAATACATGTACAATAGTATGATAAGTCAAGGAATGAAACACCTTAGATCATGTGCGAATTAGGGCCATACTATAAGCACCATTAATCCAGTTTGGACCAAGGAACAAAGGTTTAGATCTAATGGGTTTTGGCGAGCCCCACTCTTGGTCATGGACCCCTACGGAAGAGTGCGTTTGTGTCCCAGTCGATAGGAATCGGCATAAAATCGTCTAGGGTTGGTTTGCTTCCTATTTCGTCACACATATTAATGTCCTTGCAAAACATTAATGATCACGATTTCATTGACGCTTTTCATACTACAATTGATACAAATACAAATACATCTCATATTTTACAGATACATCTTATATCCAGTTTGGATACAATTACAATTGAGGCAAATACATATTACATACTGTTTTGATACAGATACATGTTATACAGCTAAACTGCATGAACTCGCTCAACTTTTGTTGATGTTTTCAAACTTACATGTATTTCAGGGAATTAGTGGACCAATGCAAAGATTTCAGTTCAAAGAAAACAAGTATCAATACTCCATGCCAACTATTGAAGGGTTTGCCTATTATATACCGCCTCTTTGCGGTGATATAGTGGTCAAAGCCTTGACATTTTAGACTTAAATTTGATGTATGAAACAATGACAACTTATTTTCATTTGATGGTTTGTAAACAATGTACATAACTTATGTTGCGATCTTTTGAACAATTATGACAATGGCATTGGAGCATGTTTTATTCATATAGTTTGTTCATGTACATCGATATTTATGCAATGAAAACCATACAGATCACACCTTGCGTTTCCGCTACGAGCGGGTGTGACAGCTAACTATAGGTGAAATAGATTATAACTGATCAATTGTGATTCTAAAAAGCCATGCACCATGGCTACTTGGTTCCTGAACTTGAATCCTCTTTTTACTTTTGCAGTCAAACAATATATTTTAAAGATAATGTATCAAGATAGGCATAGATCTGAACAACTTTAGGGGAAACAAAAATACCTAGTTACAACAGAATTTATAAAACTATAAGCATTAAAAAGCTAGTAGAGACTAAGGAAACCTCTGTCAGAGTTCTTATTTCTAGATAACTAGTTTGATCAACAAAGATGAAATTTAGTAATTACGGATGATAAAGATAAAAAGGCAAAGCATTCGTAAATAGAGTTGAAAATAATAAATCCATCAACCCAATTACAGTATGCAAACTTCTAACAATGTGCAATGTATTAGAAAATTAAATAATTACTGTTTCTATTATCATGCAAGAGCATATCAGCATATCTTATATTTTTATTTAAAATTTGAATTTCCTATTTTATCTTTTTCATAGTTATAAATTGGGGTCTAGGGTTTATTGTTTATTCAGTTTTTGATTTAGTTCGATTATAAAAGAACTTTGTTCTTGGAACCTTTGGTTCGAAATAGACAGTTTGTTAACCAATCGTTCTTGAGCCATTTGATCGCTTCCGAAACGGCATCAGTTGGTATCAGAGCTATGGTTTATCAAATGGCTCTACGTGAAGGCGAGTGTTTTCCTGTTCGAAGAGTCACCGACCGAGGCATCGACAAGAACATTGGTGATTCACGTGTTCGTGGAGATCGATTAAACCGTGACCGTAGATTCGCCGGGCGAGGCTACGAGATCGGAAACCGTGATCCACGGGATATTCTTAAGATCAAGAGACCCCGACAATGAGTCCGCGACCTCGAGTTAGTGCACGAGATCTGGCAACTCAAGCAACAAATCCGAGATCTTAAGGCATCATCAGCATTGGATGAAATTGAACCTGAACGACCTGTCGGGGACGAGTACTCTGGGGAGGAGGAGTATCATTCCGATGATGATTTTATCTATACATCTTCGCCCATATACCACGAGTATGGGGATGGGGAGGATCTGAAGACCTCGGTAGGAAAAGATGATTATATGGCTAATGATGAGTCTGGTATGTTTTTTCTCATGTACGGATTAATAGATCAATTGTGGGTGAATATATTCATGACAAAGTTGCAAACACGGTTGCGGCGACAATCGTCAATGAATTTTTTGTTAGTGAATACGCCATCGTCGGTGGTGATGTGCTAGCAGATGGTGGTACCATGGTGACCAACGGTGTAGATACTGTGGCTATCGGTGGTGAGGTATCTCCAGTTGTGTCGCAACAGTTTACACCAGCTACTGAAAGGGAATTATCGGCCTTTCATGATATCAATTCTCCTTTTTCAGATTACACCACAGGTTATAGTCCAGTGGAAGGTGTCACACCCCGATATCTCCACGTATTACCGGTGGGCCTGGTGGGGAGTACCGTGACGTAGTTGATATCATCATAGTCAAATAACACAATATTAAATGCACAGCGGAAGCAAAGATAATTATATTACAACCGAATGAGAATATTAAAGTATTACAAACGGTATGTAAAGGATCCACAGGCGGATCAAATAAAAGAAAAACTGTTCAGCAGACTTTAGGCATCTAGAACTTGCAATATTCCCTATTGACGCTCTGAGCTCCCAGCCAATTACGCACAGTACCTGCCACTTAACCTTTTTGGAAAATACGTCAGTTTACACTGGTAAATACAATTAACTGACTCATTATGAAAATGTTTAAGAAAATTGATTTGGATGCACAAGGCACAAAAATTCTTTTATAACCTGGGACAATTTTATTAATAAAAATCTTGTATCTGATTTACATGTTTGTCCAACATTTAGGGCCGATGATTATACAAGCCGGTCAAGATTAATAGACACACCACAAATAAAATCTCACAAGAAGACACCCTTACGAGTGAGTATATCTTTTACATACGCAACAGGAGGTGTTATGCCTACACCTTGTGCTTAAGTTGTGGCCATTCACTTTTTAAATGAGCCAAGGATATCCAGGACACGGTCATTAACCCCTAATGTTATTTGTTGTCAATCAATACAGATTAAAACTAGATTATGCAATTTAATCATCTCCGATTAAAAGGTTTCTACACCCGACCAAGCGGTATTTTTATAATACCGTATCCCAAGCCCGTATAAGGGAAAATAAGTTAAAAGTATTTACTTGAGCTAGCAATGCAATTTATACTCAGCTGTATATTCTAATCAGCAAGCACAAGTACTTCTACTGTGGCTCTTAATCTGGAACGAAGGTTTTATTAACCTATTAGATTCCTAACGGGTCTTATTTAAGTCGTAACTTAGACCGGTTTCATTTTTAGGAAAGGTTTACGGTTCAAAACGCATGATTAAGCGAAGACAGGAATAGAATGTGATTTAGACCCGACAAGTTTGGAGACTTGTATAATATGGGTAAACTAAACACATTCTGGATTTTGAGGCAAAAATGATAAGGTTTGACCCGTTTTGGTCAATTTATGCAAACTAGTTACATAAACCGATCCGAACGCGAAATATGCGTAACGGGTAACCATAAGAGTTATATACATGTTTCCTAAGTTAATATGCCTTAAACATGTTGTGATATCAGTAAGATACCTTCTGTTATGCCCAAAACGAATTTAAAACCAATTTATGCCCCGTAGGGGTATTTTGGTCATTTAAAAGGTTATAAAAGAGGTTTAATATGAATCTGAGTTTCAGATATGATTTAATTA
Organism: Helianthus tuberosus; assembly: GCA_030545235.1. Taxonomy (NCBI): domain Eukaryota; kingdom Viridiplantae; phylum Streptophyta; class Magnoliopsida; order Asterales; family Asteraceae; genus Helianthus; species Helianthus tuberosus. The sequence goes on from CM060407.1 coordinate 103,983,040, forward strand.
GTAAAAATACTTAATTTAATAAGTCAGTAGGGTATTACACATATGTGAATTTTATCATTTATAACCAAACTATGCACCGAAGGGGCATTTTGGTAATTTCACATAAGGTTTAAAGGTCAAATTTGGAAATCTGAGTTTAAAACTTTTGCTTACTGTTAAAGTATATAGATTTACTAAAAATATCAGTAGGTATCAAGTATTATATATTTAAAATAGTTTTTATACATACTATGCGCTTAAAACGCGTGAAAAGGCGATTTTAAGCGATTTCCGGGTTTTTAAAGAAAAGCTGGTATTTTTTATCATTCCGGAAGGCTTAAAATATTTTATTTATCATATAAAATCAGTTTCAAAAAGGTTTGGGGTCAAAAGGGCATAATGGTCAATATTTAAGCATATAACGGAAACATGCAATGAATAGGATAACTAAGGATCCAAGTTGTATAACCTCAGAGGGTTACACTAACCTATAACCTGATCCTAAAGGAATCCTAAGGTATATCTAAACAAAGCTAAACCGGGTCAGAACTGAAAGTCAAAGCAAAAGTCAACTTTTGCGACTTTCGGTTCCAAACCGAGCCTATACTTAGAATTGTCGGGTTGAATCATGCTTAGGCATGTTCAACTAATATTTACCAAGTTATAAAAGAGAGAAAACTAATTTTATGGTTTTTATATTAATAGTTATGAATTTTATTTAAAACTAACCCGATTGACTTTTATTTGACCAGACAATTTAACTAAGTAAATGTGGTAATTAGGAGGTGCCCTTTTGAGGGTTTAACACCTACCTAATTATGATCACGTAGCCATGCTCGTTACGAACAATGGCTCAACCGCTTAAAAGACAAAGCGTTTATCAAAACGCTTGACTTCTCGGCTATATCACTAGAAATTTAAACTAAGCACGAAAGGACACTTACAAAGGGTCCAAGCAAGGAGGTTTGATCCCAAATTCTCAGGTATGAAGAGCAAGGTCTCCAACTTAGAGAATTCAGAAATCAAGTGTGGGTTTGAAGGAAATGAGGTGGGGTATTTATAGATTTCGGGTGACCGTTAAGATCGTTTCTTGATAAACGAGCCTCAATCTGGACCGTACACATCTTACCCCCTGTTTTCCAATACTATGGGTGCCCAAGGATTGAAGAAAAACCATGTGCAAGAGCTGGATCAAGCTGGAACAGGCTGGCAACAGCTGGAACTGATTTTTGCTGATCTGCAGGGCTTAGGCGCCCTGCGTAAGACCTCAGGGAGGCCTACGCGCCCCGCCTGGGCTGCACCATTCAGCAACAGCTTTCAAAAACTTGATGCGTGTGAAGTGTCGTTAGTTTTTAATATATATATTAAGCCCTTTTTAACACTTTTTTAGTCAAGTTTTAAATTTATAAAACACGATATTTACTAACACTAAACACACATATGGGCAAGTGCACCCATCGTGAGCGTAGTATAGTGTTGGTAAGATACCGAGGTCGTCCAAGGACACAAGAGCTTTTAGTACCGGTTTATCCTCAACGTCTAATCAAATCAAAAAGTTTAGAAAAAATGTTTTAAACTAAGAAAAATAAAAACTAACTAAAATGCTGAAAATAAAAACAAAAAAATAAAAACAGATAGACAAGATGGATCACTTGGTTCCGACTCGTGTATAGTGTAACCTTTGATTATTTCCGCACTTTTTCACTTATTTAAGAGATTATCTTAGTTATTGTAGTAGGCCCCTCTTTTGAAGGTGACGTTACCCTCAACCCAGTAGTTTGAGTCAGCAAGGATACAATCCTAAAGGGTCGGATTATTGAAAGATAATTAATTAAGTTATTAATGCAAATTATGGTAGGCCCTTCTTTTGGAGGTGACGTTACCCTCGACTAAGTAGTCTGAGTCAGCAAGGATACAGTCCTAAATAGCCGGGTTATAGTATTAATAGTAGTTAACTTATGAGGGGATCAAAGAGTTTGGACCCCCGCCATCCAATACCGTTAAGTATTGAAGGAGGTCCTACTAAATTTGACCCAGGTCCATTGCAGGACCTCTAAACGCTGAACAATGGCAAGACTCTTACCAAACCGTTCCCTTAACCCCCGACCAGGTAGCCAACATACCTCCTAGACCGTGGAGATATGAATGGTGAAAATCTTTTATTTTATATAGACAGTAAAATAATGCCAAGACACCACGAACAAACGATAAGGAAGAATCACCTTCAACATAAGAAACTAGTTATTAAAGTCATTAATACAAAACCAAGTAAAAAGTGCGAAAAGATTAGAAATAAAAAGTATTACACTAGACACTTGTCTTCACCAAGTGATGTAAGAGACTTAGGCAAACATGGCCTTGATTGTCAAGAACTCTTACGATTAATCTTGGATCCTGAGACGACTCACACACTCTATGATGGACAATGGATGATGGTGGTGGATGATGGTGTTATGGTGGTGGTGGGTGGTGGGTGAAGTGTGAGAGAGGTGGTGTGCCAAGGGATGGTTTGAGCTTGAGCCAAGCACTCCTATTTATAGGCTGAACAGAAGCTCGGGCACGGCCCCGTGTCCAGTGGGCACAACCCCGTGTCCACATCCTCTCTTTCTTCATTTAATGCAGTTTGTCTTTATTAGTTGACCACGCCCCCGTGTCCGCTGAGCACGACCCCGTGTTCAAAAGAATCTTTGTACTATGAAGATTTGCCTGGATTGTGTGAATCTTATAGTTGACCATGGCCCCGTGTCCGCTGAGCATGGCTCCGTGGTGGGCAATAGAAGCTTTTACCACTTTGTCTTTTCTGCTGACACTTGGGCATGCCCCCGTGCTGGCTGAGCACGGGGCGTGTTCGTCTTCTGTCTTCTTGTTTGCTTGGGAAGATGCTGTCGTGGGGTCGGGCATGTCACGTTAGTTCCTTTTCTTGTATTTATGTTAGATTTTGCTGTCTTTTTGCTTCTTTTGTTAATTTGAGCTCATTTAATCTTGAAAATACAAAAGGAAGACAAAAGCACACTTATTCCAACATTAGTACTAAAAAAGGGTTAGTTTTATGCCACAATTGATGTAATTTATATGTTGCATTTTGCACACATCAAATACCCCCACACTTGAATCTTTGCTTGTCCTCAAGCAAAACTCTTTATAATGTGGCTTTACACTCCCAAATGGAATGGGTAGAGAAGAAGGTTTTTGGGCTTGTCATAGAGTGTCGGGATTTCCAAGATTCTTTATTTAGTTTTATTTTTATTTATTTACAATCCTATTTGTCATGATTTATTTAAAACTTTTCATAAGATAAATTACTTATTAGGGCATAACATGCCTCTTTAAAATTCTATTTATATACAAGTTCACATACCTCACGGGGGATCACTCAACACTCGGCCGAAAATGTATTTTAGTGAATCACTCGAGAGCGGCATGGAACTTACTCCTACCATAGGCTTGCCAAGCAATCAATCCTCCTCCTTTTTAACTTATATACCTTTGTAAATATCAAGAGGACTTTTTGGGTGAAGGGTTAGGCTTGGGTTAAAGGTAGGTGGTTGGGTTAGTGGTTAGTAGAAAAGGGCGAAAAGCGTAACAAGCGTCGGTTTTCGTAAGACTTTTTATTTTTGTAAATTTTATTTTGATGAAGCTATTATTCAAACAAAGTTATTTTTGATGAACTTGTTTGTTTATTTTCTTTTGCTTCATCATCAACACATTTTTTTTTGAAAAGTCATACGAAAAACCTAGCTAGTTACTAAAACAAAGGGTTAAAAATGAAAAAGGTTTTTGGTGGGTGAAATGGTGTTTGGTTTGGTTATGAAATGAAAAGGTTTAGGCTCAAAGGGGCTAACTAGGGGGATTTTGGGTAGGTGGTAAAAAAAAGAAAATAATGGTGTAGAAATAAAAAGGGTTAGTCCTAATGCCTCCATCATTTACTTACTCGGGTTTAAGTTGGTAAGGACCGGGAATGTATCGTCGTGGCAAGTTCTAGAGCCGTAAGAACCAAGCGGCTATTCACACAAGAAACGAAAAATGAGCATTTAGTTTAATGATATGTAATTGTATGCTCAATAAAGGCTCAAAACTCACTTTTGTGGAAATGGGTTTTTATGTGATCAAGTATATATAATCAAATTTTAACTAAGTTTGCCATGCCTTTGCATAATTTTCTTATGTTGGTTCTTTTTATCACGACGCTATCGGTTGTAAATTTGTAAAAATATAATCGTTTTAGAACTTGAAATTCCCGAATTAAACCTAGACAAGTAAAAAAATGAAAATTTTTGAAAAAAATGAAAATTTTTGAAAAAAATTGGGGTGATTAGCGGTTCCAATAGAGTTTTGTGTAAGGCTTGTATTTAGGACTTGCATGATTCAAGGTTTTAGCATCCCCCCCACACTTAAATTACACATTGTCCTCAATGTGTCCCAAAAATAAGTTTTTAGGTTGATTGAATGTGTAAAAAGGTGTAAAAAGCAAAAATTTTGTGTTACTGGGCGCTGAACACGGCCCCGTGTTGTCCGGGCACGGCCCCGTGTTCAAGTGCCAGTAACAAAATTGAATCAAGAGAAACAGAAGCCTGGACACGGGGGCGTGTTGGCTGAACACGGCCCGTGTCCAGTTTACCTGAACTGGGTATTTCTGCAGACTGTGCAGCACGGGGCCGTGTTGGGCGGACACGGCCCGTGCCGAACTTGCTGTAATGAAGAAGTTTTGTCGGATGGTCCTGTTTTCCTGCATGGGGTGCTGGTTCAAGTTTCCCTTGCATCCTTTGCCCTCTCAAGTGTGTTTTATTTATTTCAACACCATCCAAACACCAAATTAACTAAAACCATCATTCATTAAGTCATAGAGAGAATTACATAACAGTCCTAAAAATTAAAATACTAGATAGTTAGGTCAAAGAAACACAAGAAATCTAAACCAAGGAGTTCTAGCCTACTACTTATTCTATTAGTAAAATTTCCGAAAAGGTAAATCCTTCGGTTAAATGTGGCTTGAAGAACTTCTTTCTCCGGGCATGGGTTCCTCACACGTCGGTGAGCCATTCTTCTATCTCCCTAGGGAGAAGAAAAACGGGCTCATTGGCATCGGTTTGAGGAGGTGCAACTTCCACCGGGACTTCCTGTAGATCTTCAAGAGGAGGTTCCGCTGGAATGTCGTCCCAACCGGTAGGATTGTGGATTCCAAGTGCTAGGTTTCAATCCTCTTGAGGGAGGATTGGTTCCATGGGAGGTGTTACAAGAATGTTTAACCTCTGGTGCAAGAGGTTTATTTCTTGAAAACTGTTTTCCAACCCTACCGAAAGATAAATTGTACGGTCTATTAGGACCTCCTCTACTGAAGTCATCTCGTCAAGAGCTTCACGTAGCGCCATTACCTATCTTACGAGAGTTGCTTCAATTGATGGCCTCCTTTCCCTTCGACTGTTTCTTGAGTGCGCAGAAGAGGTTCCACTGTTTTGGCTAGACATTCTACGAAAACAAACCAAAAATAGTTCGTTTTAATGAAACAGTACAACGGACACGGCCCCGTGCTCACTGAGCACGAGCACGGCCCCGTGTTCAACTTCCTGCAGTTTTTAGAACAAGGAATCTTGGAGTTTCAAATTATTTTTCCAACTTATGAAGCATTTTTGAACAGAAATAACTTAAAACAATGTTGTGTAACTTATTTTTAACAAGATTCCTTGAACAAAAGTTTAACAAACATCACCATAAAGCTTGGAATCAAGCTTTAACGGAGGTGTTGTTGCAAGAAAGATGAAGAAGAAGGTAATGGATAAAAGAGGAAAGGACAAGATGTTTGTTAGAACCTTCTTTTAGAACATACCTAGGATGGTAAGTTAGAAAATCCTTTCAAATCTCTGTCCCTGGATGGTCCTAATGTGCAGGATTCTTAGCTGCATTTATAGAAAACGACAGCATGCTGGACACGGCCCCGTGTGCAGGCAAGATCCTGACACGTTTTGTCCGTATTCTGACAAAAGTCAGAAGGGAATCTTTTCGGTGGACACGGGGGCGTGTTGACCTGGGCACGACCCCGTGTCGGAAGGCTGTTTTATGAAGTGTGTCTATTTTCAAGGAACTTTTCCGGATCGGGTGGTTCCTTACTGGATGGAACAATCCCAAAGTGCCTAAGATACCTTAATTGATCTAGATTAAGACGAGAACGCAAGAGGTTGTCGGTGAGGGTGATTCCTATGCTATATGTAGGTGGACAAGTCCAACCCTTTTCCGGGCTCTCGTTAAAGAAGGTGTATGTCGAATCGCTCAGGTCTATGTATGCATCGAACGAAGTCGATGGGGAGTCCTTCACGGCACAATCGACACAGGGACGACTATCGCTCAAGTCCTCACTAGAGTTAGAAGTATCGTCGGAAACAACGAAGTTGTCTGAATGCAGTTCCAACACTTCTTCTTGGTTATTGTCTTGGGATAGATTATTGAAATCTTTCCTAAGTTCTTTTAACCAATTAAGAATTAGATCTTCTAATTGAAATAATTCATCGAGAAGCATTTCTCCTAGAAAATCCGGTTGAGAGCATTTGAGGGAGAGATAGGGATTAATTTTACTTTCGCCCCTCTTAAGGATACTAGGAAATGATGGGTCTATATAGTGGGGCTTATAATTTAGAAAATAACATTCTAATTCCTTATGGTTACCACCACATAATTAACACCATGTAGTACCATAAGAGTGCCGAAAGTAAAAAGTATCAGTATCACTCATGTTTGTGTCAGAAATTACCAACCGTCGGGATCTTACAGTTCTGTTTTCAGTAACTGAAACTTGGGCACGGGGGCGTGTTGAGTGGGCACGGCCCCGTGTTCAGCTACTGTCTGACTTAAAACAGGATTGCCATTTCCAATGATTGGGCACGGGGCGTGTTCAGCGGGCACGGCCCGTGCTGAGTTCTGCAGAAGTTGAAAAACTAAGAAAAACGATTAGGCCGCTGATTCCTAACTTTCTTAAAATCCCCGTGTCCCCGGCAACGGCGCCAAAAACTTGATGCGTGTGAAGTGTCGTTAGTTTTTAATATATATATTAAGCCCTTTTTAACATTTTTTTAGTCAAGTTTTAAATTTATAAAACACGATATTTACTAACACTAAACACACATATGGGCAAGTGCACCCATCGTGAGCGTAGTATAGTGTTGGTAAGATACCGAGGTCGTCCAAGGACACAAGAGCTTTTAGTACCGGTTTATCCTCAACGTCTAATCAAATCAAAAAGTTTAGAAAAAATGTTTTAAACTAAGAAAAATAAAAACTAACTAAAATGCTGAAAATAAAAACAAAAAAATAAAAACAGATAGACAAGATGAATCACTTGGTTCCGACTCGTGTATAGTGTAACCTTTGATTATTTCCGCACTTTTGCACTTATTTAAGAGATTATCTTAGTTATTGTAGTAGGCCCCTCTTTTGAAGGTGACGTTACCCTCAACCCAGTAGTTTGAGTCAGCAAGGATACAATCCTAAAGGGTCGGATTATTGAAAGATAATTAATTAAGTTATTAATGCAAATTATGGTAGGCCCCTCTTTTGGAGGTGACGTTACCCTCGACTAAGTAGTCTGAGTCAGCAAGGATACAGTCCTAAATAGCCGGGTTATAGTATTAATAGTAGTTAACTTATGAGGGGATCAAAGAGTTTGGACCCCCGCCATCCAATACTGTTAAGTATTGAAGGAGGTCCTACTAAATTTGACCCAGGTCCATTGCAGGACCTCTAAACGCTGAACAATGGCAAGACTCTTACCAAACCGTTCCCTTAACCCCTGACCAGGTAGCCAACATACCTCCATATAGACCGTGGAGATATGAATGGTGAAAATCTTTTATTTTATATAGACAGTAAAATAATGCCAAGACACCACGGACAAACGATAAGGAAGAATCACCTTCAACATAAGAAACTAGTTATTAAAGTCATTAATACAAAACCAAGTAAAAAGTGCGAAAAGATTAGAAATAAAAAGTATTACACTAGACACTTGTCTTCACCAAGTGATGTAAGAGACTTAGGCAAACATGGCCTTGATTGTCAAGAACTCTTACGATTAATCTTGGATCCTGAGACGACTCACACACTCTATGATGGACAATGGATGATGGTGGTGGATGATGGTGTTATGGTGGTGGTGGGTGAAGTGTGAGAGAGGTGGTGTGCCAAGGGATGGTTTGAGCTTGAGCCAAGCACTCCTATTTATAGGCTGAACAGAAGCTCGGGCACGGCCCCGTGTCCAGTGGGCACGGCCCCGTGTCCACATCCTCTCTTTCTTCATTTAATGCAGTTTGTCTTTATTAGTTGACCACGCCCCCGTGTCCGCTGAGCACGACCCCGTGTGCAGAAGAATCTTTGTACTATGAAGATTTGCCTGGATTGTGCGAATCTCATAGTTGACCACGGCCCCGTGTCCGCTGAGCACGGCCCCGTGGTGGGCAATAGAAGCTTCTACCACTTTGTCTTTTCTGCTGACACTTGAGCACGCCCCCGTGCTGGCTGAGCACGGGGCGTGTTCAGTCTTCTGTCTTCTTGTTTTGCTTGGGAAGATGCTGTCGTGGGTTCGGGCATGTCACGTTAGTTCCTTTTCTTGTATTTATGTTAGATTTTGCTGTCTTTTTGCTTCTTTTGTTAATTTGAGCTCATTTAATCCTGAAAATACAAAAGGAAGACAAAAGCACACTTTTTCCAACATTAGTACTAAAAAGGGTTAGTTTTTTGCCACAATTGATATAATTTATATGTTGCATTTTGCACACATCAGATACCCTACGAATCGACATACTTTTGTAGTTTGACGCAAATAGTCCTTTAATTGCGTAAAGTAGCACGAAATTTCGTTTAATGACATCCAAGCCTTCCATGGCCCATAATGGGCATTCCCAAGCATATACTTAAACATTACTACACTCTTGTTCGCTTAAATGGTCACCGAAGGCGTAGAATCAAAAGTTGACGCTTTAGGCACCTCTATTGCTCAAACTTGCGCATCTCATCGCTTAATAGCATTGAAGCCTTATTTAATCCATATTAGGCATTCTTGAAAATATTATTAAACATCACGATGCTTCGGGTTTGCTAAAAGGTCATTCAGAGGTGTAATTAAACATATTGACGCTTTTAGTCCCTCTAACTTGCAAAGTTGCGCGTAACTTTACTTATAGGCATAAAAACCTTAGACGGCCAATCTTTGGCATTCCCGAGAGTATAATCAAATATCATGAAGCTCCGGGTTTGTTAAAAGGTCACTCAGAGGTAAGAATTAACATGTTGACGCTTTTAACCCTTTATTGCGCAAATTTTCAATTAATTACGCAAACGGCTACACTTGATCAACAAGTGGCTCATTTGTGAATATAAAACCTTAGAAGGTTATTTAGAAACTTATTTTAGGTATTTGCATCTTCTTATGTTGATTATTGTTATTATCTTTGATGAGTGTGATTTTTTAGATTTGTTTTGATTTTTTAGGATTTTTTTCGTTTTTTTTGAATTTTTGAACTTTTTTTTTTGAATCTTTTTGATTTTTTAAAATTTTTAAAAATTTAGTGATTTTTTTTATTTTTTTAGATTTTTTTTGGATGTTTTTTATTATATGGATTGATCCGGATAGTGATCCATCCATTTAAAATTATTTGGATATGGATATCACGATCCATTATGTTGGATCAAGGATCGGATCATGATCCACTTAAGTTGGATCATTAATGGATTAGATCATGATCCAATCCATATCCATCCATTGACAGGCCTACTCTGTGCTGAGTGTTTATCTTCTGTTTATTGAGTGTTACTATAATTCTTTAGCTAGATAGCAACAAATTCTAAAGTTATATAATCATTTGAATTTACTTGCGGAATCCAAATTTTGTAATGTCACTTTGTTATTATATTATAGCCTTTTCAATGATATTTTTATTTGTTAATTTCAGCTACTTCAACAATTAAATGGCATTATTTTGTGGCTCAATGACCAGTTTTACAGGTTCCTTCTCTCTATCCCTGCTCTTGAACTTTATATAAGAAAATGAAAAAGAAAATAGTAAACAATCAAGAAACATAAGTACGAGAAAAAGGTAAAAGCACCTATGGAAAGAAGCAATTTCGACACGTGTACACTTTGTACATAGCTCCGAAGGGTTGCCTAAATTATACTGAAGTAGTTGCAAATTCTAAATGTATATATTAAAAAACCTGGATAATTTTTCTACTTATAGTTTCGGAATCGCATTTAACTACATTAACTATATGTAAACTGCGAGAGTAAAAAATGGACAAAACCCGAATGTTGGTACAACCAAACTGAATTTTAGTGTACTCAAACCTTTAGAACAAACCCCAAAATCGTATGGGGCGACTGCAGTTGCTACTTATATAATATCATCATTCTTGACACATTCAAGTGGGACCTGCTCAAATGAAAAATCGGTTTCACATATTCAACTAATCATTATGATTAAGAACCAACAAGAAATTAGTATTGAAGAAACATTTCGTTCTCGTCATACAATTAATCACAAAGACCTTCTCTTCCTCTTTGGAACAGGTGTAAATTTTCCTAAACCACCATTGCCCATACAGAAGTTTACTGTGAACACCACAATAAATTACCAAAAACGCCACTTGGGTTATGAAAAGGTAAACATTAAAATATCATGTTTTTTGTTCCTTCCTTTACCATTAAGTATGGCAAACATCATGATTTGATACATATTTTTATGATTGTTTCTTAAGATTTTCAAACCAAGAACTCAATATTTTGTTCGAGAAGGTTATGGTGCTAAATATGCTATTTCAGTCGGTAGAAGAAATCACGAGCTTAGTTTACATAATAACAATAATGGGACTGAACCCTTTTGGTTAGCACCTACAAAGGGCTTTATAAGGTAACACTTTATTTTTGTGGTTTTCACTACCCTTTTTCAGTGATAAAAATGGTAAAACTTGACTTTTAAGGTCATATATATGACTTCTCATATCAATATTATTGTATGGTTTGATTACATGATAATAATCACAAATATTGTTGTATATAGTAGTACTTTTGCAAAGGTTGCTAGCTTGGCATAGCTTCCCTTTTTGAGTGAAAAAAAAACCTCACTATTATAATTTGGCGATGTCATTTTGACTCCAAACGATTAAATTTTCAAAAGTAATAGAAAAACATGAATCTTTGTTAACAAACCGAGCATGTAAATTTTCAGGGGTGTAAAGTCTGTATTTTCTTTTCTTGCGGGGCAGCCTAGTCAGCTGAAGTACATAGAATGGCCAGGTTTCCAGAATACGGTTAGTGTTTATGTGTTTGTACAAGTTTAAGGATCTTTTGCACAAATGACTCTCATAAATAAGGACATATGTCTCATAAATCTCGATACATGTGTCATGATCTAAGAACCAAATATGTGAATATTATTTGATATTGACATTGCATAGTAAACTTGGTGGCAGTTATGCATTAAATCTATGAAATTTGCAATTTCAAATGTTGTTTTAGTAAATCATTTGACTATTTATTTAATATCCAAAAATTAAAATACATATGAAGGTATATATTCTTGTGAATTTTGTGTCGCCGTTGATATACTTGAAGAACAGGAGGTTCATTGAGAACCAGAGGTTGTTGAGGATCAACTGGAGTTTCTTGAGAGGCAATAGGTTGTTCAAATACATGGGCTTGATTAGGTGCTCAGAAGTTTTTGATGGTAGTGTCTGTGGGGTTATAGTATGAGGATAGATAAGGAACTCTTCATCTTACCTTATCGGATGTGGATCTGATACAGGGAAGAAAGAGACTTCTTCATGGAAGGTAACATCCCGAGAAACAAAGTATCACTAAAGGTCTGAGAAAAACATCGATAACCCTTTTGACACGACAATAGCCAACAAATACACATTTAATAGACTTTGGATCTAACTTAGTAGGATGAGAATGTGTATCATGGACAAAACAAGTACTTCTGAATATCTTAGAAGGAATTGGATGTAAAGGTTTCTCAAGACACATAACCAAAAATGGGACATCGCCATTTCGAACAACTGATGGCGTCCCATTAATAAGAAAACAAGTTGTGGGTTTTGCATCATCCGAAAATAGTTTTGGAACAACCATTTGAAAAAAGAGTGCTCTTGCTACTTCAAGGATATGCATGTTTTTATGCTCAGTCACTCCATTTTGGGTTGGGGTATGGATGCATGATGACTCATGAACTATCCCATTTTGCAAACAATAGGACTGAAAAGATTCTAAAAAGTATTCTTTTGCATTGTCACTTCACAAGGTTTGAATAGAGACATTAAAATGTGTTTTTTACTTCAACATGCAAAGAGCAAATGAGAAAACACTTTCGAACGATTTTTCATAAAATAAAGCCAAGTTACATAGGAATAGTCAACAACAAATGAAACAAAATACTTAAAACCAAGCTTAGACGGAGCAGGACACGGACCCCAAACATCATAATGAACTAATTCAAAAGGGGATGTAGCCCCCTTATGGACTCTAGGACTTAGATAAACACGTTGGTGTTTACCAAACTGACACGACTCACACTACAAAGATGACAAATGAGAATATTTGGGACACAATTTTTTAGAGTTTGGAGGGATGGATGACCTAATCGAATATGTGCTTCAAACGGTGACAAACTTGAACATGCTAGAGAGAAAGGTGTCTGAGTTTCAAGTATACATACGCCATCAGATTCCCGTCATTTACCAATAATTTTCTTCATTGACAGATCTTGAAAAATACAAGAGTCGGGAAGGATTAAGGCACTACAATTCAAACCACAAGTAATTTTATTAACAGATAGTAAATTAAATGGAAAATTGGGAGGTTCAAAACAGAGGATAAATGGATTGACGAAGTAAAGCTTGCACTACAAAACCCAAAAACTTTTGGAGTTGACCCATCAACGATAGTAACATAAGGTGATGGTGCATGTTTTTGAAAATCAGAAAGGAGCTGAGGATTACCAGTCATGTGTTCAGGTGCTCTAGAATCAATAACCCATTTTGGTACAGTAGATACAAGACTCTCAGCACCTGTCGCAACAAAGGTAGCAACTGGAGTAATAGCAGGATGACAACTTTCTTCTGCTAGGGCAGTGTTGATGTCATCAGATGCAACAAAAAGGTGAGCAGATCCTTTAGATTGACGGGCCAAAAGTTTCTTGCAATTGTATTTGGTATGCCCATACTCATAACAGTAGAAACATTCAACTTGTCCTGGTTCTGTTGTAGTAGTATGATTATTCTGACTAGAAGTTCGATCTCCATAATCACCACCGGAGCCACCTCGATGGCCACCTCGTGATCCTCCTTAAAAGCCACCTCTAAATCCTCCTAGACTGACTAGAGCACTAGTACTTGTTGGAAGAGCCAAAGGAGGTGGCTATGAAATAGTGGGTTTGTGACGAAGAATACGAGCAAATATCTCTTGTAGAGAAGGAATAGTTGATTTATTCAAGAACTGAGATCGGATGGCATAGAATTCTGGTCACAGACCAGTCAGAAAACTTAATACGACAATCTGTTCTCGTTGGGTTTGCATAACTCGCACACCAGTACTGATATATAGCAAAGTATTCATTTCTTAATAGGTTTTCTTGAACTCCATGACATACGCGATTATTGATTGATCAAGTTGCTCCCATCGATGAAAAGTCTTACAAACATTGATTCTGGACATGTTGCTTTGTCCAGAATACAGAAAATCCAAGTAATCCATCAATTCCTTGACATACTCACAGTGATTGATTAATGAGATGACAGAGGTATCAATGTAGTTCCTAATTTATAGGACCAACCAGGCATCATTTTGAATCCATTGATCCGTGGTTTCGTCAATAGGAGGATCAGACGTGAGATATGAAGCCTTTCTAATGCTTCGTAAATAGATACGAACAGTCTTGCTCCATTCAAAGAAATTTGTGCCATCAAGTTTGTTATCGGTGAGTCTAGTTGCTACAGGAAGGAAGTTAGTAGAGTTCGTAGCAAAGCTTGGTTCACTTTTATTGACAACACTTGATGAATCTTTGATTTCAGTTATTTTAACCTTATAAATTTCAACAAACAAAAGTAATAGAGGGTATAATGAACCAAGGATTAGAGCAACAACAAATTTGGAAAGGTTGGCCTGAATCAAAAGTCAAAGTCAGAATTCAGGAAGTTTGACTAGAAATAACGTCAACATCAGAGGTCAAAGTTAGATTTCTGGAAATTTGACCAGGAGTCAGAAGTCAATGTTGAACAAGAAATCAGAGATATCAACCAAAAATCTGATGTTCATAATTTAAAGTGTGAAGACTCTGGAAATCTTCAGATTCGGAAAGGGTTAGAAAGATGAACCATAAAATCTGATATGAAAAATCTGGTCTTAAAAACCTGATCAGAAAATCTGCCGTAAAATTCTGATGCAAAAATTTGATCTGAAAATCTGGTCCAGAAATCTGATGCGATTAGAATCGAAATCTAGTGCAAAATCAAAGTACCTAGATCAAGAAACAAACTACACAGGAACGGTGAATCATTTAAGAACGTGTTTGGACCCTGATGCTCTCTCTCCTTTGGCGATTTCTTGTTCCTCCTGAAACCCTTGATTTTTCTTTGAGATCTTTTGCATAACAGTCTGTGATTAGAGATTTGATCATTCAAAATTCTATAACGAACTTGTTAGCAATAGTGATCGATCTAAAACTAGGGTTTTTTGCTTGTTGTTTTCTTCAATCGCCGCCTTAGTGATCAGTTCGAAACCCTGACTTATTAAATTGGTTGTTATTGATTACGGTTAACTGAGTTTAATTTAGCTAGATTGATACTATGGTTTAATCGGTCAAGGGTTGAAGATTGATACTAGGGTTTTAAGGATTAGGGTTTTCGTGTTTTCTGTTGCTTTTGGTTGCATGTTTCTGTCGTTTGGTTGTGGTTGGGTTTGTGTACGTAATATTTGTACATGGAGAGAAATAGAGATCGGGGATTGGAGGATTTAGGGTTTCAATCATTTACTGAAATGTTGCATGGGGATATTTTCATTAGCTCGAAGGGATCTAAGCCGACGAATGCCCAGGAGACGAGAGAGAAACCTTCGTTGTTTGGACAAAGCTATGATGGCAAGCCGCTTAACATTGATGGTAATCCATTAATGCCGAGGCGAGGTATTCTCCAGAAAGAGTAGAGGGTAATTAACATTATTGATGAATTGGAAAAGGTGTCTGTTTCCGGTTCAGCTAGAAAACAATAATGCTGATTGTGGTAAGGTTGAGACTGCGAAGAGCACAATGCCTTTCACTTGCGGATACGGTCAAGAATAGCACTTCGCTGAAACGGGAAGTCAATTTTAGAAGGATGGATCCGGTTGAAATGGTTCAAGACGCTGATGTTATTCCACGTGAGGTAATACGTAAGGTCCAGGAAAAGTTTGAGAATGTTTTGTATGGTTATTTCTTAGGTAATCGTCTTCCTTTCCCAGTGGTGGAATATTATGCTAAGAACGTTTGGTCAAAATATGGTTTTGCTAAACTCATGATGAACTCGGAGGGTTTTTTTTTTTTCTTTAAGTTTGATACTAAGGAGGGTATGAATAAAGTGCTTAAAGGGGGGCCTTGGTTGATCAGAAAAGTTCCTTTGTTATTGAGTTTATGGACTCCGTCGGTTAGTCTTAAGAAAGAGAGTATCAAATCGGTTCCGATGTGGGTAAAACTTCATAATGTTCCTATAGCGGTATACACGGATGATGGGCTGAGCTTGTTAGCGTCCAAGCTTGGTGTCCCTAAAAGGTTAGATGGTTATACTGCGGATATGTGTGTTGATAACTGGGGGAGGAGTAGTTTTGCTCGGGCCTTGATTGAAATTAATGCAGATAATGAACTGAAAGACCACATTACTGTTGCCATTCCGAAGCTAGAAGAGGACGGCTACATTACTGAAAAAGTTAAAGTCGAGTATGAATGGAAACCTCAACGTTGTTCGGTTTGTTGTGTGTGTTGGACATAATGATCAGACGTGTGCCAAGAATGTCAACAATAAAGCAAAGCAAATAGTCATCGATGATGAGGGATTTATTACGGATAAAAAGAAAACGGCCAGGCTAGGAGTTATGCAAAAGAAACATAAGCCAAAGTTTGTCTATAAGCCCAAGATAGGCACTTCTGGAGCGAGTTCTTCGGGCACAAAGAATGACAAGTCTGAAACAAATAAACATGGCAATGTGGTAACTAAAAACTCCTTTGAAACTTTATCTAAGTCTGATGGGGAAGCAGATATAGGCACTCTCGCGAATGAGAAAGGAACGTGGCCAAGGCTTGATAAAGGTAATAGAACTAACACTCTAAATGAGGAGGAGGTTATAGAAGTGGTTCCTACGGAGATGTCCAAGTTCATGGGCAGTAATCTAGAGGGAAATAATTCTGAGGGGGCAAGCACTCTCGGGCATACGAGTTTAAATGGATAGTTTAGCTGCTTGGAATATTAGGGGTTTGAACCGGCCCCTGAAACAAGCTGAGGTTCGGGTTCTTATTGCTGAAAACAAACTTAATGTCTGTGCTGTGTTGGAAACTCATGTCCATGTGAACAAGTTAGCCGGTGTTTGTAACAAAGTTTTTAGGAACTGGAGTTGGACGTCTAATGGCGGGTTATGTACCAGAGGCACTAGAATTATCGTAGGATGGAATGCAGATGTGGTGGATCTCATGGTGCTCTCCCAGTCGGACCAGGTTATTCACACTCAAGTCCTTGTTAAAGCCGATAAAAAAGTGTTTTTCTGTTCTTTTGTTTATGCTGAAAACAATTACCAAGATAGACGGTTACTATGGGAAGATTTATGCAAGCATAATTCCCTTGCTCGTGATAAACCTTGGGTAGTCCTGGGTGATTTTAACGTGGCTCTTAATATGGAAGACTGCTTATATGGGCCTTCAAACCATACTATCGGTATGAGGGAGTTCTATAATTGTATTAAGGATACGGATCTTCTTGATATTCCGAGTCATGGCCTCCACTATACGTGGAACCAGAAGTCGAGAGAGGGTATTGGGGTTCTAAAGAAGATAGACCATGTTATGGGTAATGTCAAGTTCCTGGAGTTGTTTCCGGATGGTTATGTGCTTTTTCAGCCAGCCCGTATATCGGATCACTCTCCTTGTATCCTGAAGACGTCGTCGGTGGCCCGTACCAAGCCAAAGCCTTTCAAGTTCCCTAACTTTATCACGTCTAAACCTGAGTTTAGACAGGCTGTTACTATGGAATGGGCCAAAGGAGTTCAAGGTCATTCTATGTTCGCTGTAGTGAAGAAAATGAGAAATTTGAAGCCTGTTTTTCGTAAGATTCTCTTTAAGCAAGGCAACCTGCATGATAGGGGTTGTAATTTACGTAATCAGCTTGACCAGATTCAGCGCCAAGTTGATGCTAATCCTTTGGATACATGTCTTCGTGATGATCATGCCAAGTGTCTTCGTGAATTTCAAGTTGCTGCCTATGACGAGGAATGCTTTCTAAAGCAGAAAGCTAAGGTTGATTGGTTGTGTGCTGGGGATGCAAACACGTCGTTTTTTCATAAGTGTGTGAAAAGTAGAAACGCTAGTAGTAAAATTTCGTGTATTATGGATGTGCAAGGGAACCAGTATGACGGTGATCATGTTCCAGCAGCTCTTCTAGCTCATTACTCTAACTTTTTAGGCATGGAGGATCAAGTTGATATCTTGGATTTTGGTGATTTGTTTGTCAGTACTCTTAGCAATTCTTCAGCTAAACATATGGTTCGTGCGGTGACTCGTGATGAAGTAAAAAAAGCTATGTTTGGCATCGGTGAAAATAAGGCCCCAGGACCCGATGGGTACACACCGGCTTTCTTTAAACAAGCTTGGGATATAGTGGGTGATGAAGTTACGAATGTTGTTCTTGATTTTTTTGAGAATGGCCAAATGTTGAAACAAATCAACCATACTATTATAGCGTTGGTGCCAGAAAAGGAATCCCGAACACGGTATTGGACTACAGGCCGATATCTTGCTGTAATGTTCTGTTCAAGTGCATCAGCAAGATTATCACAGATAGAATTAAAGGAAGTTTGGATGGCTTAGTCAGCATAAATCAGTCAGCTTTTGTCCTAGGTCGTAAGATTACTGATAACATTCTCCTCACTCAGGAGCTTATGCATAATTACCACATTAATAGAGGTCCTCCTAGATGTGCCCTGAAGATTGACATTCAGAAGGCTTATGATACGGTCAGCTGGTCGTTCCTTGAAGCTGTCTTATTGCGGTTTGGGTTTCATTGGAAAATGGTTAAGTGGATCATGACTTGTGTCTCTACAGTGTCGTATTCCCTAAGCATTAATGGCGAGTTACATGGGTATTTTTATGGGAAGCGGGGTCTTAGACAAGGTGACCCTATGTCCCCGTATTTATTCACACTAGTCATGGAGGTCCTCTCCCTTCTTCTCCAGCGAGCGGCGATGGACAATACGGCTTTTAAATTTCATGCTCATTGTGCTAAGCAAAAGATAATAAATGTGTCATTTGCGGATGATCTTTTTATATTTGCTCATGGTGATAGTGTGTCGGTTAAGTTCTTACGGGACGCTTTACAAAAGTTTACAAGGATCTCGGGTTTGGTCCCTAGTGCCCCGAAAAGCACAATTTTCTTTTGTAATGTTCCTCCTCATACGAAAACTCAGATCTTGGGTTTAATGCCTTTTCAGGAGGGTGCCCTGCCTGTCCGTTACCTTGGAGTGCCTTTAATCTCTACTAGGCTTGCTTATAGAGATTGCAAAGTCCTGGTTGAGCGTGTCGAACAGAGGATTGATAATTGGATGTCTAAATCCTTATCGTTCGCAGGCAGGCTCCAGCTGATTAACTCGGTACTTTCGGCTATGTATACTTACTGGGCTTCAGTTTTCATGCTTCCGGTTCGGATTATTAAGGAGCTTGAAAAATGTATGCGTCGGTTTTTATGGAATGGGGGTACTCAGGGCCCTTCTCGTTCGAAAGTTTCTTGGAAGGATATCTGCTTGCCGAAAACTGAGGGTGGTCTAGGCATTCGAAGTGTTATGGACGTTAATAAAGCGTTGATATCAACCCATATATGGAGCATTATTACTAATCGTCGATCTCTTTGGGTTCAATGGATTCATTCTTACAAATTAAAGGGTGCTAGTTTTTGGGAGGTGAAATGCCGTGGCAATCCTAGCTGGGGATGGAGAAAGATTCTAGCTATACGTAATCAGGTTCAGCCTTATGTGTGGAAATCTATTCAAAGTGGTCGCCAAACGAACGCATGGAGTGATAATTGGTGTTCTTGTGGCCCTCTACGTCTTCTTATTTCTCCTAGAATTATTGCCAATGTGGGTTTCAATTTAAGCACGACTGTTGCGGAGCTTATTGATGATAATGGGCAATGGAAATGGCCTCAAGCTTTGTAACACCCGTCTCAAATTAACATGAATTTATTACTAAATACGCATTGAGTTTGCGTAAAATACGGGTTATCAAAAATTCGTTAAGTCTAATATCCAATACTTGGTTAGAGTATTTAGGATTTACATCCCTACAAGTTTAAAATGTTCGAAAAGTGACATCAAGTTACATGTTCATATTTAGTCAAAACAAACTACAATAGCGCGGAAGCTTCAAAGTGTTGTGTTCGGTTCATAAGATCTTGCTTGATCGCCATCCGGAGTATTGCCAGCTCCACCTAACATCAAAACCAACTTAAATGTTAGTCTTGACAATATTAAAACATGTATAATCAAGTTCTATTGCCAAACAATGAAAACAAAGCAAAAATTCTGCAATTTGGGTCTGTCGCCCCCCGCGACGGATCCCACTTCGGCTTACGCGGGCCGCGACCAATCGTTGCGTGACGCGACTCTGTTCCTGATTGGTGTCGCACGACGCGAGCACCCCATTTCGGCAGAAGGGTTGGGTTCTTGATGCTGCATATTCCCAGCTCTAATTTTTGTTACCAAAATCAACTTTAAATCAACATAACTTTTGTTCCACTAGTCCGTTTTTCATGATTCTTTTTCCTACACGTCCGTAATTAAATTACCAACGCGTTTATCATGATCGTTGTGACAAAAATAAAGTGTACGGGCTGGAAGTCTATAAATGCCTAACGTATTTATTTGACCCGTATAGTTTTGCACTAATTCAACCACTAACAACTTTTATGACCGCAAGGCGTATTTACCCAACATCTGGGCTTATGATCATCGTCGTTTCATTACCAAATCTATGGTTTCACGCTCTTATGATCCATCATCGCCGAATGCTATTCAAAACACACTTTTACTACTTACTAAACAATTATTCGACCCGTTTGGCTCATTTATGGAATCCTCCATTTCTAATGACTACCAAACGCTTTCTAATCTAATTTTAACTTATTCAATCAAGTAGTGAACATTGTCACTTCAACTAATACAAATCTTTATTCTAAAACACAATTATGAATGATTTAAGTATCAAATTTACATAATGTAACAGAACAAGTTACATACCTTCATAATTTGTCGACATTGCTTTCTAACCATAATTACCCATTCCCGGGCTTGTCGACCTTAGCGTATCCCTTCTAATCCATGGTTTCTGCTTTTATAACTCAACTTAACGAGTGACGTTCGAGTCACTCCAAACACTACCATTTCGACCATTATTTTAACCCGTTCTTTATCTAGTGAATTATATCACTTTACTTACATCCCATTATGACTAATTAAGCAATATTTTCAATAAACATATCTAACCAACTATTTATTTTGACCCGCTTGGTTTGTCTAGTGAATTCCATCACTTCTTAGACTTACCAAAGGATTACAATTTCACTAGTTCGACATCATACCTATTTCAACTATTTCTTTTGACCCGTTTGGTTTGTCGAGTGAATTCCATCACTTCCTAGACTCACCAAACGCAACTATTTTCGCCATAACAACATTAAACATATTTAAGACTAAGCTTATCTACATAAATGTAACGAGACGATAAGTCGCGTACCTTTAAAGCGTTCCCTTCAAGCGTGTGTCCGCTCCGGCTTGTCCGCTTGAAGACCCGGTTTCCTTGCCTAAAGAGTTCAATCCACAAACTGTTTAGAACCCTTTTTATAAGTCTTAACGCATAATTTTCCATATCAATAAAACATGCGTTTTTGTCCGATTTTCAACATTTATCTTTCATTTAGGCATTTTAACGAACACCTACCGGATATAATTTTACATATTTAAAATCAAGTTCATAACGTGTTATTTTTACCCAATATAAACATACATTTAGATTCCATTATGTCAAGCATGCATACTAATCTCAGAATCATTTTATAGAAATCAAGTAACACCACTTTTGATAGTCATGATTCTTATGTTCATCTTATTTTTACAAAACCCATTTAACTTATCAATGGATTATCATGAATTTCATAAATTAAACACTAATTCAACATGTTATTGACTAGGGTTTACTCCTAGACATGTTTTTATTACTAATTTCATCTAAACATCAAATAATCAAGCCCAGATTTCGATTTCACAAATCATCAAGAATTTGAGATGAAACCAAATCGTAAATTTTGACATACCTTATGATCACTACACTGAGGTGATCACTAATTTGAACTTGGATTTCAATTTGTCTTTGATTTGGCCTTTGATTCGATTGATTTTGCAAGGTTAGGGTTCAAGTAGGAGAACCCCTTTTTCTCCTGGGAAAAGCTCGACCAGAACACACACTTTATGTGTGTGTTTTGGTGTTAAGTTTTTATTTAATTAAAACACTTTAATTTTTGTCCACTTTGGTCCTTCTACATAATCAAGTTTCTATAAAGGGTGTTTAACCATGTTTTTCCTATTATGTCAAGACTTTTAACTAACTAGGTTACTTCTTCCTAGTTGTTTTATCCTGACTATTATGGACATTTTAATATATATATATATATATATATATATATATAAATCTATATTTTTGGGGTGTTACAAGCTTGGTATGATTTATTTCCGGTTCTCATAAATATCGCACCTCCTACTCTTCTAGATGACATGGTTGATCGGAACCGTCGGAAGGATATTGAAGGTAACTTACATTATTTTCATTCATCGGAAGCTTGGAATAATTTTCGGTTGAGAGACAATAGAGTGGCTTGGGTCGATTCGGTTTGGTTCAGCCAGTGCATTCCTAGGCACTCGTTCCATTTGTGGTTAGTAATCAATAACAAGCTGAAGACTCAGGACATGATGGCTGTTTGGGAAGCGGGTAGTGCCACTAACCTCATCCTCATGTGTTGTCCGCTATGTTGTTATGACCGGGACTCTAGAGATCATCTTTTCTTTCAGTGTTCTTACGCTTCTAAGGTTTGGGAAACAGTAAGGGAAATGGTCGATATGGGGAGTGTCAATAACACGTGGAGCTCGATCATGGTTTGGATGGAGCAAAGTGCTAACTCGAGGCAACTAGAAAGGATAGTATGCAAGATTCTGGTAGGGGCAACTACATATTTTATATGGCAAGAAAGAAACAACCGGTTATTCTCGAAGCTTCAACGTACTCCTAGTATGCTTTCTCAAGTTATTATTAGTACGGTTCGGCTGAAGTTAATGTGATCCAAGTTTGGTAGAGACTCGAATCACATGAAGATCCTTGATAAATGGCAGATCTCGAAGATGGATATGGTGACTGATCCAGGCTAAGGCGGCTTTGGAGTGGTTTTTTTAGTTTTATTTTGGGGTAGTGTTTGTCTAGTTGGTGTTTTGGCTGTGTATTTTTTTGTCTTGTCTTGTTTGACTGGTGTCCTAGTCTTGGTATGCCTTGACTAGTAGTGTGTGTCGTTTTCATGGCACACCCTGTTCTTTTATTGGTTATTTTATAAAATTCACCGGGGTAACCCTTTACCCAAAAAAACTACACAGGAACGGTCAGAATGTTGAAAGTTGGCCGAAAAAAAATTGGAGGCGAAACGTGGCCAGACGCGCCGGCGGGCGTGGGAGGGTTTCCGACGGCAAAACTTTTTGGGTTGGTGAATCTGATGGTGTGGGAGGTGAGATTAAACAAGGACTCGGGAAAGGTTATCCAAAGGGTACAAAACTTTAAACACAAGGTACTACTCTCAAGTCTGAATGACTCAAAATTCATTAGTCATGGCTCTAATACCATGAAAGAAACTGCAACTCAAATCTGATATAAAACACTCAAAGAACACCTTCCAATATTTAAGGAGAATACTTGTACTTTTTCAAATTGAAATGGTGTAAGAGCATTCACATCCAATCCATCAAATTATACATACATTCCACTAAAAAACAACTCCTATATCAATATATTTCCACTAAAAACAAATACTTTTTCTCTCTCATTTCAATTAAATAATATTATCATTACATTTTTCTCTCACTTCCACTCACAACCACTTTAAAAATATATTAAAAAATTATAACGGGTGAACAGTGTCCCCCCAAATATACAGATGAACAGTAACATTTTCTCTCTCCTCTACTCACAACCACTTTTTATACCCTTTATAATATAAAAACCCCTCCTCACATAATTTGATGGTTAGGATGTGAATGCTCTAAGGCTAGGCTATTTATATGAATGTAAAATAAGTAAACTATTCTAGCAAGTTGTAAAGAGATAGAAATCTTATCTCGTGGAACTAACAAGTGGGTATAAGTGGATATAATGTATTTATATTTTTTTTAACGGCCAACAAACTCAATCCCGAGCACTCTCGGAGCACCCGCTGGACAAACGGAGTACTCCGAGAGTAACCTGAGTCCACCACCAATTCCGGGGAAAACCCGGTAATCCACCCGCCCGTAGGCACGACAGTGAAATTACCGGTAAAACCCGTTTGGCTCAAGGATCCAACCCAGGTTTCCCTGGGTCTCCTATCACTGCCCACCAGTGCCTTACTCTACACCAAGTGGGAGTCGAACCTGCATCTCTCAAGAGAAATGCAACTCCTCCACCACTTGATCTAGAGATCATTGGCATGTATTTATATTATGTTTAACAATATTAAAGCAGAAAGGAAAAAAAACTAAAATCCCGCTATTTGTTCGCTATGGAGGCGCCAAAATCAAATAGCGACACATGATTGCTACGTTACGCTATTCGCTATAGCGCTAGCTATGAACGCTATTAATAACTATGCTGGTAATTATAAATTAATTATAGCATTATCTCTCTTTAAACGGCTAACACACCCTTTATAAACCTACTCTTAAGTCTATACCACTATCCACGACTAATTTGAACCCTCAACAGTAAAGGGAGAGACAGTATTTAACACACCATGACCACTAAGGGCTACAAGCCAATTAGTAATTAATTTATAACATTATATGCTTTTTAATCTTAAACAAACAAGTAAGATGTAATAAGAAATAATCTGTTAATGTTATATAAAGAGTGGACTACTCTATTTGTAATATTTTTTACCTCTGTGTCATAACAACCTATATAAACAATCACAAGCTGCCATATACAAGCGCCCAAAGCGGTTCATTCAAAACATAACGGTTGAAACATATGTATAGTTGAAACATAACGGTTCATTCAAAATGCAGCTGCCATATATACAAGCGCCCAAAGCAGTAAAAGCGACGACGCGAACTGAGATGTTTCTAAATTGAAATGCTTTTACCAGCTTAAACTTGAGACTAAAGAATATGGAGAGAATGAATAACATTGAAAAATTGGCATGTGGTGACGCTAGTTTACACAACCATCATTTATCGTAAACAAAATTCTGCAATCCAAATTTAAATATGATAATGCATCGGATATCCTAATTGGTGTCATGCTTGAATCTCGACAAAAAATATGCTGCAAGACAGTTTTGCTGATACCCCCATTCTATCTAACCACTCGGATTATTATATCCGCCAACGTTTTGACTCCCATTCATGCGGGTTTCCTTAGAATTGAGGTAAGCAGATACCAGAGACCAGAATCAACAGAGGATAACACAACAATAAGCATTGCCACAAGAACAAGAGTCAGGACAGCAGTCTTCACCTGCACACATATATAAATAAATGAAATCAATAGTTTACCTCTACAAGCCTTATTTCTGTTCTCCAATGATGCATAATTTAGTGTCAAATATTATATGGTGGCAAAACAGATAGGTTGAGTAACAAGTGAAAAGGGTACGTGTGGGTCTGATACGAACTTAGGCCCAATTAGTTGTAGTTTAGAAGTCGGCTGTTAACCAACGTAGTCAGGAGTAGTGGGTGTAATTGTTCCCGCTATTTCTCTTAGATAAGTATCGTAGTTTTAGGGTTAATTTGGGGGTTGTCGTTTTGTTTATCTAAATTAGGGTTTTTACTCTAAAATTGGAGGTCAAGCCTATCTCGAAAGTGGCTAATTGTAAATGTTCTTTCAGTAATCGAAGTTTTTAATTTCAAGTTTCTATCAGGGTCAGATCTGAAGGCATGGTTTTTTTCTAATAAAAAACAAATATGGAAAACTAATGTGTTCAAACTTCAACGTGATTACAAGCTAATCTTAATTTTTTTGTAAAGCTATGAAGAGGTTGCATAATTCAAAATGTACTTTGGAGAACTTTTGACCTGTTACCTTTTGAGCTAATTTTCTTTTATTTTATCCAGTTAACCTATTGAGTTATAACATAACACATATCGATCCATGGGTCGAAACTGCCACCTCTACGTCTTTCTTTAATATTTCCTAACATGAAAATTGTAGTAATGAAAAAACTAAGTTACAATTACCTATCTGGTTGTCATCATCATTACAAATGAACTGATGGCCTTTGATACAAAATTCACAAGAATATATACCTTCATATGTATTTTAATTTTTGGATATTAAATAAATAGTCAAATGATTTATTAAAACATTTGAAATTGCAAATTTCATAGATTTAATGCATAACTGCCACCAAGTTTACTATGCAATGTCAATATCAAATAATATTCACATAAACACATGTATCAAGATTTATGAGACATATGTCCTTATTTATGAGTCATTTGTGCAAAAGATCCTTAAACTTGTACAAACACAGAAACACTAACCGTATTCTGGAAACCTGGCCATTCTATGTACTTCAGCTGACTAGGCTGCCCCGCAAGAAAAGAAAATACAGACTTTACACCCCTGAAAATTTACATGCTCGGTTTGTTAACAAAGATTCATGTTTTTCTATTACTTTTGAAAATTTAATCGTTTGGAGTCAAAATGACATCGCCAAATTATAATAGTGAGGTTTTTTTTCACTCAAAAAGGGAAGCTATGCCAAGCTAGCAACCTTTGCAAAAGTACTACTATATACAACAATATTTGTGATTATTATCATGTAATCAAACCATACAATAATATTGATATGAGAAGTCATATATATGACCTTAAAAGTCAAGTTTTACCATTTTATCACTGAAAAAGGGGAAGTGAAAACCACAAAAATAAAGTGTTACCTTATAAAGCCCTTTGTAGGTGCTAACCAAAAGGGTTCAGTCCCATTATTGTTATTATGTAAACTAAGCTCGTGATTTCTTCTTCCGACTGAAATAGCATATTTAGCACCATAACCTTCTCGAACAAAATATTGAGTTCTTGGTTTGAAAATCTTAAGAAACAATCATAAAAATATGTATCAAATCATGATGTTTGCCATACCTAATGGTAAAGGAAGGAACAAAAAACATGATATTTTAATGTTTACCTTTTCATAACCCAAGTGGCGTTTTTGGTAATTTATTGTGTTGTTCACAGTAAACTTCTGTATGGGCAATGGTGGTTTAGAAAAATTTATACCTGTTCCAAAGAGGAAGAGAAGGTCTTTGTGATTAATTGTATGACAAGAGAACGAAATGTTTTCTTCAATACTAATTTCTTGTTGGTTCTTAGTCATGATGATTAGTTGAATATGTGAAACCGATTTTTCATTTGAGCAGGTCCCACTTGAATGTGTCAAGAATGATGATATTATATCAGTAGCAACTGCAGTCACCCCATACGATTTTGGGGTTTGTTCTAAAGGTTTGATTACACTAAAATTCAGTTTGGTTGTACCAACATTCGGGTTTTGTCCATTTTTTACTCTCGCAGTTCACATATAGTTAATGTAGTTAAATGCGATTCCGAAACTATAAGTAGAAAAATTATCCAGGTTTTTTAATATATACATTTAGAATTTGCAACTACTTGAGTATACTTTAGGCAACCCTCTGGAGCTATGTACAAAGTGTATGTACACGTGTCTAAATTGCTTCTTTCCATAGGTGCTTTTACCTTTTTCTCGTATTTATGTTTCTTGATTGTTTACTATTTTCTTTTTCATTTTCTAATATAAAGTTCAAGAGCAGGGATAGAGAGAAGGAACCTGTAAAACTGGTCATTGAGCCACAAAATAATGCCATTTAATTGTTGAAGTAGCTGAAATTAACAAATAAAAATATCATTGAAAAGGCTATAATATAATAACAAAGTGACATTACAAAATTCGGATTCCGCAAGTAAATTCAAATGATTATATAACTTTAGAATTTGTTGCTATCTAGCTAAAGAATTATAGTAACACTCAATAACCAGAATATAAACACTCAGCACAGAGTAACATCTGAGTTTTAATCCACTCATAGTAAAATTCAAAAAAAAAAAAAAGAAAGAAAGAAAAAACCTTCTAGCTGATTCTTCAGGCACCATAAGTCCATAACGTAAATATTGAAACACAGATGAGATTCAAATAACGTCCTACATGCCGTAATCTCATAATAGTCTGGTCCGCTTTTAACTGCTTTTAGGTCAAACCATGTGCCAAACTATTAGCACCTGTTTTTAACCTCTCAAAAACAAAATACAACCAGACCGTTTGAAAATTACAATCAAATGGCTACTTCAAAAAAGGTAAATTTAGTTTTTGAAGGGGTATGGTCCCAAAAAAGCCGCGCAAACCTCCGGCAAGGTTGCGCGCGGGACCATACTCCTTATTCAAACAAACTGATTACCATGAGCCTCGCGCGAGATACATCATATTCTATTTTACACGGCGCGAGGCCTAGACAACAACAGGCTCCAATAACAACACTTAGCATACTAAAAGAGCACTCGGACATCCAAACCCCGCGCGAGGTAGTTACATACCCAGCAAGAATCGCGCAGGGAGGCAACGCAAGGCTGTTCAGATAGTACACAAGGTACAAGTGGCAGAAGAAAAGAGACAATCAACATCCTTCTGGCCCTGCTCAATCGTGCTCCACGATCATCTGACATGCAGGAGACAAAAAGTACTTAAGGACGCCTACATGGCACCAATCATAAGGCAGAGACAACTGCCCCACGATCTCCACTTACCTGCTGATGGCAGAAGGGCGGCCAGGCCGACAACAGTGACACGTGGCTCCAATCAACTTGCGCCAGCTCCAGAAAGCTCCTAGAAGCCACTAACGGTCGACACCAGTGAGACAAGGAGCATACCCTCCATGTTGTCGCCTTCCGGCCCAAGGCCCATCAGCCCACATCCTCTTACACCTCTCCGGCTATAAATAGAGACCTCACTTCACAGGTTAAATATTCCATTCCCTCTTCTCTCACACTAAATACTTAATTATCTCCCCAAAGTAGTTGCTTATTCTCACGCCGGAGCCCGGTTAAGAGGGAAACCCCCATATTCCCCTCTTAACGAGTAACGGTGTTCTGTTTTGCAGGATAACCCGGTCATTAAGGAGCTCAGGAAGTCATAAAGAAGATTAACCACTATGATAGGAACATAAACCAAACTGATTAGTCCCTTAATTAGTTACGTGTTTCTTCAGTTTTGGCACAGGTTGGGCTGACCCAAAACTTTTAGACTATGTAATAATGTAACGTGTTAATTGGCATGCATTGATTTTACAGAAAAACAATTTAACTAAACAGAGAAAATAATTTTACACGACTAAGGAGAATACCTCCGGGACTAATTGCAACAATAGAATATAGTACTGTTTTGTTATATACTTATATTACTAGAACTAAGTGAATGGTTTGGTTAGGTTTGATATTGGATGGTTTTTAAACCAAATCATTCAGTCCAGTTTGAAGAGGAAAAAATTCATTTGTTTGAAAGCAGAAAAAACACCCGCAAAGCTAAACCAATGACCGGTTGAATTGGTTTGATTTGGTAAGGGTAAAAAAATGAACTAAATCATAGTTTTATGTTTTTTTTTAATCTTTATACCCGGCTAAACCCTAAAAACTTACAATTTAAAGTTCAAAACTAGAGATGGTAACATGATGGATATGAGATGGGAGGTTCTTGATGTAAAAAGGCGTGAGGCGCTAGCTTCATACGCATGAGGCGTTTGGTATTCAAAAATAATAATAAATTAATGATACATGACAATATCTACATTGTTAATACTTAAACATAAAAATACTTATATATTATACATGAAAGTGATCAAATAATAGTCTCTAATAAATTATCCCATTTTTGGGTTTTTTTACATATTTCCCCCTCCTAAGCTTGCTTATTACATATTTACCCAATCAAAAAATTTAATTACAGATTTCCCCTCCCTAACCCATATATATTACATACTAGGTTATCTACCCGTGTGATACACGGGTTGAACAATTTAAATTATATAACTCATAACTATATAAATAATCAAAATATAAATGAAATAATATATTGCCTATTGTATTAAATAAAAAAAACTTAAATTACAGTTATACATATAACCCAACGTGCACCAGCCCAACTATCCAAAATGAGAGATGGAGACCAACCTGGAAAAAAAAGAAACGGTCAATTCAAAATTCAAATTGTGCAATACACATATTTGTAACATAATACACACGAATTGTGTAATACTATATTCTTCGACATTTAGCTAAAAAGCTGGTTTCATAACCGGTTACCCTAACATAACACGTAGAAGTCGAGATTAAATAAACAATAATACTTTAATTTGTAACTCTAGGATGGCAAAGCAATTCGTTTTTGAAGATGGTAAACGATTAAAAGGAATACATTTAGTATTTTGATTGAACATTTAGTATAAAACATGAAACCAATCTATTGTTTCATTGACAAATGCTCTCCCTGCATCTTCTTCCTTAGTTTTCGGTAACCGAAACGAACATATAAATTTATATATTTTGTAAGTTTTAACTAATTCTAAACATACCACTTTGTTTCCTTCTTGTTTTACCATTAGTGGTATGAGTTCTTAAGTACCAGGTGTGCATTTGATGAGTTCTTTAACGCCATTAATTCCTCTTTCAGTGCAATAATTGCTGAAAAAATTAAACATCAAACATGATCAAACTGTTCTTCCTCAGAAAACGAATAGTTCATAAAACCCAAAAGGTTGAACAACAAAAACTATTTAAACTGCCAAAAAAGATCACTAAGTTATAGAAATACATAAATAACGAAATTCAAAGAAATATGTATAAGTTGCATTTAATTGACGTAACTTTTGGTTTGTCTAGAGTTACAGAACCCGTAAGATATGGACAGAAACTTCTCAATGCGTCTTACGTTATGACGCACCGACCTTTAGACCAGAATTTTGTCATTCTGCAGTCCTGCGTTTAGTGTTTTGACGGGTTTTCCCAAATTTAGTAGTTTTAATGTATTATATGTAATCAAAGTGGTTGAGACGGTAATACACTCTTTTGTCCATTTGAAATTAAACACATACCAAAATGACTCCTTCGCAATAAAAAGGGTTGAGCTTCCATCTATAGTTTCTAAGTTGCATACTCACTAAAAAAAGGAAGAAGAAGAAGAAGAAAAAATTGGGGGAAAATGAGTTGCTCAAAGTTGGCATACCGAACATATTAACAATAATGGAGCAACTAATATAAAAATATCTAATTTTGCAAGTATGACACATCTACGTACTCTAGTATGGCAAAGTAATGAGGACTATCCTAATCAACATTCATAACAAAAGAAGTAAAAAAAAATGCATAATTAAACATAAAAACAACTCTAGAGTCATACCTGTGGTGAAGGATTGTAGCAACCAATAGGCTTCTCCGATTCCAGACTGCATAAACAACATGTAAAATAATAAACAATGTCCTTTAAAGGTAGCAATGAGTAACAGAAAAATAGGGGTTTGAACCAAAACATAAGTTTTATAGAGTTAGTTGGTTGCGAAATTACCAAAATAGGCACAACAGAGAAAATAGGGATTTGAACAAATACATTAGGCATACTCATGAAGGGGTTTGAACCAAAAGATTAGGCATAATCAACAACTATTTGATTAAAATTAAAGAAGACTCTCTTTGAAATATTGCAAACTTAATTGGTAACCAAGGCTCAAGTTAAAGCAAAACAATTGATGAGACTTTACGAACAATTTGAAAACGAAAGCATTAAATGATAACTTAGAGCAAAGGGATTAACATCATCGCCTTCGTCAAAGAGAATATGACATAACATCAAGCATGGTTCGATTATACCTAAATCGTATTGGAATCCATCGAAAGTCCATATCCTTTTTAACAGTTTAGATGACAACGATTGAGAGATACCGAATGAAATAAACGTCAACTGAGAAATGGATTCGAAATTTTTAGATTGCCAAAAATCAAAAGCGTTAACTAACCTTGAAGATAAAATGGAACCAAGTTTGTGGTGGCATTCAATTGAGGCAAGAGGAAGAATTAGGGTTTCAAAAAAAAGGAGAGTAAAGGGTGGGGTCATAAGATGAAATGGAGCATTGCACGTGACCCGAATTACAACCCAGAATAATGAGCGGGAAAATTAGAATGAGATGGCCTGAGAATCTGACAAGTGTCCCACAAAAGTTTTATTTATTATATATAGAAGATTTCCCGTCCCTAACCCATATATATTACATATTTCCCCTTTCATTAAAATTACTCTTATTGAATGACTATTTTACCCTTAATGAACTAATTAAATAAATATTTACATATTTCCTCTTTTTAATATCATCAATCAATTACATATTTCCCCAATTCATATACATTTTCTCTTATCAAGTGAAACCTCCAAACGCCTGTCCTCGTATTTCACCTCAACTCGATTTTTCACCACTTCTATTATCATATTCGATAAATGAGTAATGACTTACCCTTTAAAATGTAGGTTTGTTATACGCATATAACATAATTTAATGCGCAACAAACTTTAAACAAAGAGCCAATGTAAACTAAATTTGAATTTAATTAAAACCAAAGGAAATAGATAAGATCGAATACATAAAAAACTGAATCTCTGGATCCTAAATTGAAACCACGAAGATGCTTTAGTTCTGTAACTTCTATTCTTTAAACAATTTAATTAAAATCTAAACCTAATTATATGGCATATAGGGATGCAGCAGCTAGTGGACATTATTAACATGTGACCACTAATATAGCCACGGAACATGATCTGTGTGCATCCCCTCATTTGACCCAAAGTGCAGTAACATCAACCTTCGAGTAGCTACATCCTCCTTTTTACATTTTTACTTTTGTTACTTCTTTCAAGTGAAAAGAAACGTTCGCAAACGACCCTAATAACTATGGATCATGATCTCACAACATGATTTCTAGATATGAGGATTATGTGAATAAGAAAAGGATAGTTGACTAATTTGTTAAAAAAAGGGATATGAGGATTATGTGAATAAGAAAAGGGTAGTTGAGTAATTTCTTAAAAAAAGGGGAAATATGTAATTGAATTTTTTCTTTGGGGGAATATGTAATAAGCCCTCTTAGGAGGGGGAAATATGTAAAAATCCCTATCATAAATAACCAAGCAAAGGTTCAATAAGTGCTGGTTAAACAGAAAACATATATGAATAAGTAACAAAAATACAGAAACCAAGTGCTGATCAAGCACAAAGTAAATGCAGTGAACCGGGAAGTAGGAAACATGGGTTAACATATATACTTAATTAATCAAGTTACATCGAATTAACCAGTGAAGTAGTGATCAGGGAAAAACACTTAACAGGAGTGATAAAACAGCCAATGCACACAGATAAACTTCAATCACATACTTATCCAGCATGCAAAATAATATGAATGGTAATTCTTTGAGTCACTTGTTTCTTAATTGACAAATTCAATGGTTGATTATTTATAACTTGAAAAATACTGAGGTCAATTTCAGACGCGTAGTGGCGGATCCAGGAATTTTTTTTCAGTGGGTTCATTGTTTTTAGATACTTTAATATCATAGGACCGAATGTAAAAAATTTCGGGTCAGTTCGACGTTTCGATCGGGTAAAATTCATCACATAATAAAAATACGATACAATTAGGGGTTAGCAGATTGCGGTCCCACCCGAAATTACCCAAAAACAAGACCGAAAATTAACCAAAACCGGGCCCGATATAATACAAATGGTCAGTCCTCGGTTCCTATTTATTGAGAATTTTGTGACAACCCTCACTAAACCAGGTATCCGTACGACTTAATTGATAATTAATCACTGCTTAATTACTGTGCTTGTTTGAAATTACTGATGAACTGCTATTTGATTTCCGATATATGCATATACCTGCATCATACTTTACTTACCGTCACTACATTATTTACATGCGGAACCTTAGTGACAAACATGATGCACAAAAGCACAGTAGCACTATAAACGGATAACCTATTGAACATGCTGATAAAGCCAGCATCAGGCAGACACTGCCTCTAAGGCCTGTATGAGCCAGAAATATTTTGCTACACTAGTGGTGAGTGTAGGGATACAAGGGTTGTAGAACTGCGTCTCTAGGAATAAGTTTCAATGACTGGATGTGCCTAAAACGTGCTCTAAACACAAAAACTCAGCACTTTACATAATAATTCAGCTTTTAGCTAACTAATAAAGTGCCAAAACATGAGAAAAATATTGCTAGACACTTTCCAAAGTGTCAGAAATAAGTTGTGTCACTAAAAATGGTATTAACAACACTTTAAAGCTTTGTTAACACTTTAACGGATTACTATCCAACCGAACAACCGGACTTTACCCGGAACCTGAAAATATTGTCATTTTCATTATCTATCTTTTTCTGAGCCAGTTAGGGTCCCTGAATACCCTAACACCCATTGTAACTCATGACACACCACTAACCAGGTTAAGCACTTAACTAACTTACTTAACCTAACTAATATCCAACTAATTAGTTGAAAATGGACTAGAACCCCCCCTCTCTAACCGTCCCCAACTAGAGGGGACACACTTGTCCTATTTGTTGATTATTATATTAAGTGTGCTTAGTATCTAAATGACACAATATCCATTGGTTAAACATGTTGAGATTGTCTATAAGTATAAGCTTTAACCCACATGATCATTCACACTTCACAAATCAACAACACAACTCTTTCTCTCTCTCTCAAGGCTTCGGCCGAACATCCCCTTGTACATCCATCATATTTTCGGCTTCCATCATCACATTTCAAGCTCATATAAGTGTCAAGGATCCCGCATAAGGAGTCTTGGTGCAAACGGAAGGCGAAGGACCTCACTCTCTTGCTTTTATCCACCCTATTTGCGTCTAGATTCTTCCCTAGCCTCGAGCTAGTGGTAAGTTGCTTAAATCACCTTCTTGAACTATTTTGAAGTGGTTAATACGATGTGTAACGGTTAAAACTCGAAATCTTACAAGATAATGCTTTAAAGTCTACTAAAAATGCTAAGAATGTTGGTTAAAAGCTCATATGTTGTGTAAATCATGTAGTATTTGATTTGTGTAGTTATTTGGACCCGATCTATGTTGTGGTAGCTCGGATCATCATTTAACCCGGGTTGGTCATGATCATGGATCATGACATAAGGTTGTTTTGGAAGTAAAAAGGGTTAAGTGATGAAACTCTACCACACATCAAACTTGAACTTGTGTAAAAATGATTTCACTTACGAAATAGTGTTTGAAACTAGTAGATCTACGGATCTACAAGCGGTATTTTCAAAAGACCTCGTGTCAAGAGAAAACATACTTTTAAAGACGGATCTTTCATAAACAAGAATGATTTTAGCAAACACACAAGTGTGTAAATACTTGTGTAACACTAAGTTTCGACAAAGAACTAGTTTTGTCAAATTTTACAAGAAGTTGTAAAGATGGAATTTCTTTAAAAACGAGACTCTTACGAAACCGGAGGGATTTATATAAAGATACACTAAAAGTAATGGGATTTACTTCATATTTTAGATAAACCACAAGTTCATGTAATTTATGCGATATACATATTTATGTACTAGTTTGTTGTTTGAACGTTGTTTTGGTTAAATAAGGAAATTGTTGGGTTGATTTATAAAAGAAAATGATACGCTTGAAAGCGTGGCCACCTCCAGTTACAGAGGAAACTCTGGCGAAATTTTTCTAAAAACCTAACACTTAGAATTATTTTCACTATAAGTGTTAGAAATACTTTTCGACTTGTTTTCGAAATATAAGTTTCGCCACGACTATGTTTACAAAACATCGGAGGTGAGATTTCACAAAATAAAACTTGGTAAATATATATTTAGTATATATTTTTCATAAAGTCACTTGATAGGTGTTTATGATTATTTTGTGAAAATACTAGTATTATTTTTAGGGTAAAAATAATACTATCGAATGTTAATGGATCCAAAATAATACGAACGTTTCTACGATAAATATATAAGTTACACCGGTAATTATTATTACCACTCGATCTTTTAAAACGTAACTTACGCATTTTAAGAAAAGATGACTTAACGCGTATTTTTGTCAAAGTATTATTTTGGGAAATTTGTGTATTAGAAAATATAATATTTTTTGAGAAGAATATCTATATTTTGGAGTTAGAAATAAAATATATTTTAAGTGAGACTTAATAATATATTTCGAACACACATGTATTAAATCCCCCATCCTTGGGAAGGAAAATGACTACCAAGTATACAAAAATATAAACACGAAATAGTTGCCTAACTATTTCCCAAAAACTTAAACCTTAAAGCTAAGGCACGGCCATCCGTCTAATAGAATTAGTGCGTGTAGGTCGTCACACAGCTGATTGATTTGGAGGCATACTTGGTAGAGACGCACCACTGTGAGTTCATGTCCCCCTTTTCTCTTAACTGTTTTCAGTTTTCTAAACTGCGGGGGTGAAATACATGTTACTTTGTTTACAAGTACTTTATACATGGTATGGTTAGCGTAAGGAGGTTTACTACTTAGATCATGTGAGTGGGTAGGCGGGAACTGGAGGCCATTAATCCTCATTGTAGGACCGAGGGACGTAAGCGGTAGATCTATCTGGGTGTAGCGAGCCCAGCCCCAGGCCCAACCAGAACGGACCTTGGGGTGACTTTGTGCCCAAACGCGAAATCTGCTAGGTTTGAGTCTTCCTACTTGCACTTCACACATATCAATGGCCTTGCAAACCATTGGTGATCTCTTTTTCCTTATTTGCTACATACCAGGGAATTTTTATACTTACAAGTGTTTTACATACTCACATACACATGAACTCGCTCAACATTATTGTTGATTTTTCAACTTACATGTATTTCAGGGAATTAAAGATCTGGCGCGGTATGTTGCGTTTTCCCGCTGCACTAGTTACGAGGTCATCCGGGTTTGGGGAATGTGACTCTTTCCTGGACAAGTCACAGTCCTTAAACTGTGTTTATGTCATATTGACGTTTGTGTTTGTTGAACAATGTTGTTAGGATGTGAATTCGTTAAGACAATGTTATTGTATTTGGTTTTTTTTTTTAACTTAAATCTATGGATGATCTTGCATGATTTTATTTCATATAGCTTTGTTATGGTTAAGCTATGGTATTAAGAAGTCACACCAAATTTACCACGCTTCCGCAAAGCCAGGGTGTGACAACTTAGTATCAGAGCTCTGATCATAGCGAACTAGGATTCCTTCTCGAGTCTAGACTATGATCACTAGGGCTCTCACGAAAACATTTTTACTGCATACAACTTAAGTCCAGATCCAAAACGTTTTTACAAACAAATGTTGAGCACATTTTATTGTTTTTAGGCTCAGTCTTGGAGGCTGAGGCTCGGTCTTGGAGGCCGAGGCTCGATCTAAGAGATCGAGGTAGTTGGCTAGTGAGACTAGGAAAAGCAGTCTAAGAGGCTGGGAGAATTTGGCTAGTGAGACTAGGAAGAGCAGTCTAAGAGGCTGGGAGAGTTTGGCTAGTGAGACTAGGAGTATCAGTCTAGGATACTGGGAGGCTAGTGGGACTAGGAGAATTATTTGAATGCTTACTTGGTGACTAATATGTTTATCTGACTATATGATTGATTATTTGTGCATATGTGTGTTTGTATTACAAAACGTCATGCCTTCATCAGATACTGGAGAGTCGGACACTACCAATCCCATGGCCATAGTATCAGGCGACATAGTTTCATCGGAGCACGAGGTGTACATTTCCGATACTACCAGCACAGACGATGACGACTTTCAGCCCTTTGCGCTGCCTGATGTCGTAGCAGAGCCTGCTGATGGCCATCTTGTTGGGGATTTGCCACTCGCGGTGATCCCTGCTCCTGTGCCCCTTGCCGCTTATCCCGTTGTTGATATGCCCCCCCGACGTGGTCTCTGACGACAATAACGATCTATTGGAGGAGGACCCATTTGAGGGCGAGGCCCTATTGCTGTTAGTGATAGCCTGCTGCTTGCTGACGCTCCTGCAAGAAGAGGCTCATGCCCCTTTCACCTGTCCCAGACCCATATGAGTCTGTGGCGTCCGCATCTTTGCATATACAGGGAGTGCAGCACCACTCACACGACGCCGACCCTGATATGGCGTCATCAGCTGCACTAGTTCTCGCGCACAGCTTTGAGTTTGATCACGATATTAAGGATAATCCTGTTCTTCCACCTGGTCTTGATCCAGACCATGACATGGAGTTCATACACTTAGGCCAGCCCTTGGAGGATTCTGTAGTCCCTGTCGACCCTACGTTTGTTGATCCGGAGCCGGCTGTGGCCCCTGAGCCAGACGTTGCTCCTGACCCCGCATTGGAGCATGACCCTGTTCATGCCGATGCACCTGCTGATGCTCCTTGATTGATCATCTGCTTGGACGAGAGAAAATTTGGGGTAACTGTGCAAGACAATTTATTATTACGGGGGCCCACGTAATAACGACTTGTAGTGCACAGGAATCCTGGTGGACTCTGCGGGTCAAGCTAGTGAAAACCAATGTAGCAGGAAATAAGTTAAATACTAATGACCAAGGCGTTGTAGCCTCGAATAAGCCAAATTGGCAAGCCTATGTGAAGGCTCAGAACCTATTACCTCACTCATACATTGAGTATATTTACGTGTAAAATTGGGTGAGTGCATGATGGCTTATGGTGCCATATATCTCATAGACAATTGAAACGTTGTCTAACCCGCTTCATACCACTTCGACAGAAGAGAATGCCACCCAGACGGGTCACAGACGCCGATACGCAGCCAAGGACAGAAGCCGAGCTGCAAGAGCGCAACTCACAGGCAACTGCACGACGTAAGGCCCTCCGCTCTAAGCACAGCAATGGCACCACTGGGAACAACCCCCCCCCCCCTCAACTGGCTGCACCTATAAGCAGTTCTTGAACTGCAAGCCTTTAAACTTTGACGAAACGGGAGGCACCGTGGCATTTGTTCGTTGGTCCAAAAAGACTAACTCCATCCTAAGAATGAGTAGCTGTTCGCCCCAACAGAGTGTTACCTTTACCTCGGGGTCATTTCTAGATGGCACACTCTCATGGTGGGACCATCAGGTTCAGGCCTTGGTACAGAATGCTGCTTATGCACTGAGCCGGGACGAGCTCAAGGAAATGATTGAGAAGAAATGTGGTTCTAGGACTGGAATCCAAAAGTTTGAGGTGGAGTTCTGGAATTTGAAGATGGACAAACCAAGGATTCCTGAATACGTCCAGCGATCTCACGGCTTGTCTAGGGTCGTCCCCTACTAAGTCATTGATGTTGTATAATACAGTTGTGTACTCGTAAGCTTTACATTTTGGTCTCGATTTGTGGCAGTGCAATCGCAGTGATCTATTGTTTATGTTCTATGACATGAGATGTTATGTGGCTGATCTATTTATAGCATGAGATGTTATGTGCTGATATTGATGAATACATACGTGCACTTGACTTGCTATTACCTGACCTACGTAAAACATCTTTTAGAAGATGCCGCCAAGACGCGAAATGCGCATGCCCACCTCTGAGGCAGAACTTCAAGAGATAATTACTGCAGCTATAGCACAGCACGAGGCCCTACGCTCCGAACCTAGCAGAGGCACCTCCGAAAATAACGGTTGTTCCTACTGGCACTTCCTCAACCACAAGCCTCCGAAGTTCGACGGCACTGGGGGTGCCATAACTTTTGTAAAATGGATTGAAAGTATGGAATCCATCTTTCGAATGAGTGGCTGTGCGCCAGAACAACAAGTCCCATACGTTTCCGAGTTGTTTCAAGATGGAGCTCGATTATGGTGGAATCTTCAGGTTCGAATAATGGGCCTAACTACAGCATACGCGTTAACTTGGGATGAGTTGAAAGGAATAATGCGTAAGAAGTATTGCACCCAAACAGAAACCTAGAGGTTGGAAGGTGAATTCCAGAGCCTGATGATGGAAGGTCCAAAAATGTTGGAATACATGCAAAGACTTCATGATTTGGCACAATTCGTTCCGTACTTGGTGGAACCAGAATTGAAGAAATTAGGACATTTCATTTGGGAATTGGCACCTCAAGTCCTGAGCTTAATGACAGCATCTACGCCACCAACAACTATGGCTGCAAGTAAGATGGGCTTGGCACTCGTTACGGAAGCAATTAGACTAGAAAAACTTGCAAACCCTGACAAGGAGACTCAGGTAGAGTCGTCCGGAAAGAACAAAAGGAAGCTCACCGAAGATACCCGAACGAATAATGATGAACAAAGATCTATTCGAGGTTGTTTTGACTGCGGGGACAAAGGGCATTTCAAGAAAGATTGCCCTAACAACAAACAGGCCAATGATAAGATTTACTTAGAAACTAAATCAAGACGTGCTGGGTGCAAGTATCACCATGATTGTGGATGTCGGAAGCCTAGGTGCGGGAGGATAGGAAATGGCCGAGTACCAGGATGCTTCCATTGTGGGGACGTTGGACATCTTAAAAGGGAATGCCCGAAGTTGAAACAAGACCGTGAAGGAACATCCAACATCGGAGCTTGTGAAGCGTGCCAGGATCCAGGCGTGATTACTGGTACGTTCTCTAATAACCAAAACTCTTGCATCTATTTGATACTGGTGCCTATTGTAGCTTCGTATCGTTAGAGTTTAAGAATATGCTTGGTTTAGCCGCTAGTAAATTAGATATTCCGTACTCAATCGAATTGAAAAATGGGAAGTTAGTAGAAGCCAATGAAGTGATCAGAGGTTGTGTAATCAAATTGGGAGAGCGTGAGTTTGCTTTGGATCTACTACCAGTCCAGTTGGGAAGCTTCGACGTGGTGGTAGGAATGGATTGGTTATCAGGCAACAAGGCTGAAATAGTTTGTCACGAAAAGGTCGTTCGTATCCCAACCGAAGATGGCGAAACAATTGAGGTTCACGGGGAGAAGCGTGATACGCCGTTAAGAATTATCAGCTGCCTGAAAGCGCGAAAGTGTTTGCAGAAGGGATGTGTTGCCTTCCTGGCACACATTGTGGATAAGAAGGCTGTTGAGCCGAGAATAGAAGACATCCCTGTCGTGAGGGAATATCCAGAAGTCTTACCAGAGGACTTACCTGGACTACCACCTCAGAGACAAGTAGAGTTCCGCATTGACTTAGTTCCAGGCGCCGCGCCTGTGGCTAAGGCACCTTATAGACTTGCTCCGCCTAAGATGCAGGAACTGTCGACACAACTTCGAGAGTTGTTAGACAAGGGATTTATCCGACCAAGCTTCTCGCCTTGGGGAGCTCCGGTCCTGTTTGTCAAGAAGAAGGACGGTAGTTTTCGTATGTGCATCGACTACAGAGAATTGAACAAGCTGACGATCAAGAATAGATATCCTCTGCCAAGAATTGATGATCTGTTTGATCAACTACAAGGTTCAAGCTTTTACTCAAAGATCGACTTGCGATCTGGATACCATCAGTTAAGGATACAAGAGGAAGGTATCCCGAAGACAGCCTTCAGAACTCGTTACGGACACTACGAGTTCCTTGTTATGCCGTTTGGTTTGACAAACGCACCTGCAGTCTTTATGGACTTGATGAATAGAGTTTGCAAGCCGTACTTGGACAAGTTCGTGATTGTGTTTATCAACGACATCTTGATTTATTCAAGGACAAAGGCTGAACACGAACAGCATCTAAGAGCTATTTTGGAGCTGCTGAAGAAGGAACAGTTGTATGCCAAGTTCTCTAAGTGCGAGTTTTGGCTAGGTGAAGTACAATTTCTTGGACATATGGTTAATGGAAATGGAATCCATGTTGATCCCACAAAGATCGAAGCGATCAAGAATTGGGAAACGCCAAAGACGCCAACCGAGATTCGACAATTCTTGGGTTTGGCTGGCTACTATCGAAGGTTCATTGAGGACTTTTCGAAGATCGCTCAACCATTGACGCTCCTCACGCAGAAAGATAAGAAGTTTGATTGGGGAATCAAATAGGAAGAAGCGTTCCAGATATTGAAGGATAAGCTCTGCAATGCGCCAATCTTAGCACTACCGGAAGGTACAAATGATTTTGTGGTATACCGTGACGCCTCGCGTCAAGGATTGGGTTGTGTACTGATGCAACGCCAAAAGGTTATTGCTTACGCATCACGTCAATTGAAAGTGCATGACAAGAACTATACCACACATGATTTGGAACTTGGCGCAGTGGTTTTTGCATTAAAGATCTGGAGACACTACCTTTATGGTACAAAGTGTACAATTTTTACAGATCACAAGAGCCTACAACACATATTCAATCAGAAAGAGCTGAATATGAGGCAGAGACGATGGGTTGAGTTGCTGAACGATTACGACTGCGAGATAAAGTATCATCCAGGGAAGGCGAATGTGGTCGCCGATGCCCTAAGTCGAAAGGAGAGGATCAAGCCCATAAGGGTTAGGGCTTTAGAAATGATTATCCGAACCGATCTTTCTTTGCGCATTCGTGCCGCGCAAAAAGAAGCTCTCAAGGAAGGAAACCTTGAAGAAGAATATCTCCGTGGGATGGAGAAGCTACTGGTACCAAACGAGGAAGGAACGTTATGTTTTGAGAAAAGGATTTGGGTTCCTTTGTTTGGAGGTTTAAGGAAAATTATTTTCGATGAAGCTCACAAGTCGCGGTACTCTATCCACCCAGGAGCGGATAAGATGTACCAGGATCTCAAAGATTATTATTGGTGGCCTAGGATGAAAGGCGATGTTGCTGTTTATGTGAGCAAATGTTTAACATGCGCTAAGGTTAAAGCGGAATACCAGAAGCCTTCAGGACTTCTGCAACAACCTGAGATTCCCAAGTGGAAATGGGAACAAATCTCAATAGATTTTGTTACAAAGTTGCCAAGAACGCCAAGAGGCCATGACACTATCTGGGTGATAGTGGATCGATTAACAAAGTCAGCACACTTCTTACCTATCAGAGAGAAGGATAATACGAGCAAATTGGCTGAAATTTACATGAGAGAGATCGTTACGCGCCATGGAGTGCCTCTCTCGATCATCTCTGATAGAGATGGAAGGTTTGTGTCAAGGATATGGCAATCCTTCCAAGAGGCTTTTGGCTCACAATTAAATCTGAGCACTGCGTTTCATCCGCAAACTGACGGTCAAAGCGAGCGAACGATACAGACTTTGGAAGACATGCTGAGAGCGTGTGTTATGGATTTAGATGGTAGCTGGGATAAGCATTTACCTTTGGTCGAATTTTCATACAACAACAGCTACCACACCAGTATTGGTGTCGCGCCATTTGAAGCCCTTTACGGACGCAAGTGCCGATCACCCCTATGCTGGGCTGACGCAGGTGATAGGCAGCTTGCTGGTCCCGAAATCGTCCAAGAGACGACGAACAAGATTGCGCAGATTCTAAAACGCATCGAAGCAGCTCGCCACAGACAGAAGGCCTATGCGGATCCAAACCGGAAACACTTGGAATTCCAAGTTGGAGAAATGGTTTTATTGAAAGTTTCACCCTGGAAGGGTGTGGCACGCTTCGGAAAGGGTGGAAAGCTAAATCCGCGCTACATTGGTCCTTTCAGAGTTTTGGAAAGAATAGGACTGGTAGCATACAAGTTGGATCTACCTGCTGAGCTGAATGGTGTTCACGATACATTTCATGTATCCAACCTGAAGAAAAGCCCAATTCAAGATGACATTGCCATTCCCATCGACGAGATTCATGTTGACGACACGCTCCATTTCGTTGAAGAACCGGTTGAGGTTACGGATTGGAAAGTAAACAAGACCCGCCGGAGCAGTGTCAAGCTCGTCAAAGTTCGTTGGAATGCCAGACATGGTCCTGAATACACCTGGGAGCGCGAGGACCGGATGAAAGAGAAATACCCCCACTTATTTCCTAAGAACCCTGCATCTACAAGCAGAACTTAAAATTTCGGGACGAAATTTTTCTAACGGGGGGAGAATGTGACAACCCTCACTAAACCAGGTATCCGTACGACTTAATTGATAATTAATCACTGCTTAATTACTGTGCTTGTTTGAAATTACTGATGAACTGCTATTTGATTTCCGATATATGCATATACATGCATCATACTTTACTTACCGTCACTACATTATTTACATGCGGAACCTTAGTGACAAACATGATGCACAAAAGCACAGTAGC
This sequence comes from Helianthus tuberosus, assembly GCA_030545235.1. Lineage (NCBI taxonomy): Eukaryota > Viridiplantae > Streptophyta > Magnoliopsida > Asterales > Asteraceae > Helianthus > Helianthus tuberosus. The sequence goes on from CM060407.1 coordinate 104,026,756, forward strand.
ACTATAAACGGATAACCTATTGAACATGCTGATAAAGCCAGCATCAGGCAGACACTGCCTCTAAGGCCTGTATGAGCCAGAAATATTTTGCTACACTAGTGGTGAGTGTAGGGATACAAGGGTTGTAGAACTGCGTCTCTAGGAATAAGTTTCAATGACTGGATGTGCCTAAAACGTGCTCTAAACACAAAAACTCAGCACTTTACATAATAATTCAGCTTTTAGCTAACTAATAAAGTGCCAAAACATGAGAAAAATATTGCTAGACACTTTCCAAAGTGTCAGAAATAAGTTGTGTCACTAAAAATGGTATTAACAACACTTTAAAGCTTTGTTAACACTTTAACGGATTACTATCCAACCGAACAACCGGACTTTACCCGGAACCTGAAAATATTGTCATTTTCATTATCTATCTTTTTCTGAGCCAGTTAGGGTCCCTGAATACCCTAACACCCATTGTAACGCATGACACACCACTAACCAGGTTAAGCACTTACCTAACTTACTTAACCTAACTAATATCCAACTAATTAGTTGAAAATGGACTAGAACCCCCCCTCTCTAACCGTCCCCAACTAGAGGGGACACACTTGTCCTATTTGTTGATTATTATATTAAGTGTGCTTAGTATCTAAATGACACAATATCCATTGGTTAAACATGTTGAGATTGTCTATAAGTATAAACTTTAACCCACATGATCATTCACACTTCACAAATCAACAACACAACTCTTTCTCTCTCTCTCAAGGCTTCGGCCGAACATCCCCTTGTACATCCATCATATTTTCGGCTTCCATCATCACATTTCAAGCTCATATAAGTGTCAAGGATCCCGCATAAGGAGTCTTGGTGCAAACGGAAGGCGAAGGACCTCACTCTCTTGCTTTTATCCACCCTATTTGCGTCTAGATTCTTCCCTAGCCTCGAGCTAGTGGTAAGTTGCTTAAATCACCTTCTTGAACTATTTTGAAGTGGTTAATACGATGTGTAACGGTTAAAACTCGAAATCTTACAAGATAATGCTTTAAAGTCTACTAAAAATGCTAAGAATGTTGATTAAAAGCTCATATGTTGTGTAAATCATGTAGTATTTGATTTGTGTAGTTATTTGGACCCGATCTATGTTGTGGTAGCTCGGATCATCATTTAACCCGGGTTGGTCATGATCATGGATCATGACATAAGGTTGTTTTGGAAGTAAAAAGGGTTAAGTGATGAAACTCTACCACACATCAAACTTGAACTTGTGTAAAAATGATTTCACTTACGAAATAGTGTTTGAAACTAGTAGATCTACGGATCTACAAGCGGTATTTTCAAAAGACCTCGTGTCAAGAGAAAACATACTTTTAAAGACGGATCTTTCATAAACAAGAATGATTTTAGCAAACACACAAGTGTGTAAATACTTGTGTAACACTAAGTTTCGACAAAGAACTAGTTTTGTCAAATTTTACAAGAAGTTGTAAAGATGGAATTTCTTTAAAAACGAGACTCTTACGAAATCGGAGGGATTTATATAAAGATACACTAAAAGTAATGGGATTTACTTCATATTTTAGATAAACCACAAGTTCATGTAATTTATGCGATATACATATTTATGTACTAGTTTGTTGTTTGAACGTTGTTTTGGTTAAATAAGGAAATTGTTGGGTTGATTTATAAAAGAAAATGATACGCTTGAAAGCGTGGCCACCTCCAGTTACAGAGGAAACTCTGGCGAAATTTTTCTAAAAACCTAACACTTAGAATTATTTTCACTATAAGTGTTAGAAATACTTTTCGACTTGTTTTCGAAATATAAGTTTCGCCACGACTATGTTTACAAAACATCGGAGGTGGGATTTCACAAAATAAAACTTGGTAAATATATATTTAGTATATATTTTTCATAAAGTCACTTGATAGGTGTTTATGATTATTTTGTGAAAATACTAGTATTATTTTTAGGGTAAAAGTAATACTATCGAATGTTAATGGATCCAAAATAATACGAACGTTTCTACGATAAATATATAAGTTACACCGGTAATTATTATTACCACTCGATCTTTTAAAACGTAACTTACGCATTTTAAGAAAAGATGACTTAACGCGTATTTTTGTCAAAGTATTATTTTGGGAAATTTGTGTATTAGAAAATATAATATTTTTTGAGAAGAATATCTATATTTTGGAGTTAGAAATAAAATATATTTTAAGTGAGACTTAATAATATATTTCGAACACACATGTATTAAATCCCCCATCCTTGGGAAGGAAAATGACTACCAAGTATACAAAAATATAAACACGAAATAGTTGCCTAACTATTTCCCAAAAACTTAAACCTTAAAGCTAAGGCACGGCCGTCCGTCTAATAGAATTAGTGCGTGTAGGTCGTCACACAGCTGATTGATTTGGAGGCATACTTGGTAGAGACGCACCACTGTGAGTTCATGTCCCCCTTTTCTCTTAACTGTTTTCAGTTTTCTAAACTGCGGGGGTGAAATACATGTTACTTTGATTACAAGTACTTTATACATGGTATGGTTAGCGTAAGGAGGTTTACTACTTAGATCATGTGAGTGGGTAGGCGGGAACTGGAGGCCATTAATCCTCATTGTAGGACCGAGGGACGTAAGCGGTAGATCTATCTGGGTGTAGCGAGCCCAGCCCCAGGCCCAACCAGAACGGACCTTGGGGTGACTTTGTGCCCAAACGCGAAATCTGCTAGGTTTGAGTCTTCCTACTTGCACTTCACACATATCAATGGCCTTGCAAACCATTGGTGATCTCTTTTTCCTTATTTGCTACATACCAGGGAATTTTTATACTTACAAGTGTTTTACATACTCACATACACATGAACTCGCTCAACATTATTGTTGATTTTTCAACTTACATGTATTTCAGGGAATTAAAGATCTGGCGCGGTATGTTGCGTTTTCCCGCTGCACTAGTTACGAGGTCATCCGGGTTTGGGGAATGTGACTCTTTCCTGGACAAGTCACAGTCCTTAAACTGTGTTTATGTCATATTGACGTTTGTGTTTGTTGAACAACGTTGTTAGGATGTGAATTCGTTAAGACAATGTTATTGTATTTGGTTTTTTTTTAACTTAAATCTATGGATGATCTTGCATGATTTTATTTCATATAGCTTTGTTATGGTTAAGCTATGGTATTAAGAAGTCACACCAAATTTACCACGCTTCCGCAAAGCCAGGGTGTGACAAATTTCGAGTCGGTCCTCGGTCCAAGACCAAGGAAAACCAGAAAAGAAAAGAACCGACCTGATGAAAAGTAAAACTGATTCTTTTTATCTGTTAATCTGTTATGCATATCCATAAGGACAAATTAAATAACCAGGTTTGTTTCAGTTCTATCTAATTAATCACCAGGGCTGCTTTGTTTGTTTCAATCATCTTTTAAGCACACAAGTAGCCATATGGCAATAGCATCAACTTCAATTCAATTTGCAAAATCAAGAAGAAGGGGAATAACACTTTATCATAGCCATTGATTACTTCAACTCAATTGTCATCTCAAATCACAAGTTTGTATTGTATAATCATGCAATTCTCATTCAGACATTTCATCGAACAGCTTGTATACATACTCTCAATAATATAAAGAAAGATCCAACTTTGTTCAATTCATCCCCAAATCACAAGTTCAGACAAGTATGTTCTTGAATTTAATCAGTAAAACTGAAAAGAACTTACCTACAAAATCCAAAGAACGTATACACAAAATGGTGAAGAAGACACAAAAGGGGTGAAGTTTGGGGATCAATTTGCTTGATAGAATGAGAGATTTAGCAGTGAGAGGGTCGAAGAGATTAAGGGATGTGCGAGTTTCAGAAACATGGGGAGTGGGGCGCTGGTATAATGTTTAAACCCTAGGCCTGTTTTAGATTAAAAAAAATGAAAAAAAAAACAACTCCAACAGGAGTCGAACCAATGATTTCTAGGTAGGAACTGAGCGCATTAACCAGTCGGCCACCTCTCAATTTCAACAGTGGGTTCATCCCACATTTCTTTTATGGGTTCATTTAGAATTTTCTATATACATTTCTACTAAAAATTTGAAACCGAGTGGGTTCATGTGAACCCGTAACTTTCAATGTAGATCCGCCCCTGTAATGAAACATAATCACACAGACCAATCGAGATTTGGCAAACAACATTTTGATAAGACTACGAAAAGGGGTGAGCATAATTCCGTTAAACCGAACAAAACCAAAAACCCCGACAAATAAAATTTAACTGGACCGAATTGCATTGCCTAGGGTGATCTTCGTACCAAAATTTGGTGTCGGTTTCGAGTATAGACCGAGGAAACCTGACATAAGAAAGCACTATTCGTACTTTTAACCAATTATACATATTCCAGAATAACTACCGGGCCATTAGAATAACCTACTGTTTAATTTTATAACCTTACAGCAGGCTGTGCAAAATAATCGAAACAGTAATTATTTAATATTCTAATACATTGCACATTGTTAGAAGATTGCATACTGTAATTGGGTTGATGGATTTATTATTTTCAACTCTATTTACGAATGCTTTACCTTTTTATCTTTATCATCCATAATTATTAAATTTCATCTTTGTTGATCAAACTAGTTATCTAGAAATAAGAACTCTGAGAGAGGTTTATTCTTAGTCTCTACTAGCTTGTTTAATGCTTATAGTTTTATAAATTCTATTGTAACTAGGTGTTTTTGTTTCCCCTAAAGTTGTTCAGATCTATGCCTATCTTGATACATTATCTTTAAAATATATTGTTTGACTGCAAAAGTAAAAAGAGGATTCAAGTTCGGGAACCAAGTAGCCCTGGTGCATGGCTTTTTAGAATCACAATTGATCAATTATACTCTATTTCACCTATAGTTAGCAAAGGCAAGAAGCGCACTCAAGGTGCTAAGGCTCCGCCTAGGCCTAGGCAAAAGGTGCAAAAAAAGTGTGGCCCTGAGAAAATAAACGTGCACTTAAATAAAAAATAAAAATAAGGTATATTATGTAATGGAAAATAAAAAATAAAATATATTATGTAAAATATATCTGTTTTCCTGTATTCTCATCATCATTTGTGACAACATAATTCAGAATAATATCAGAGAACAAATATTCAGGTCCCATCTACTCGCTGCTGGATGTGTAAGGATGATGATGAAACAGTGGACCACCTCTTCAGGTAGTGCCCGTTTGCTCAGGCGGTGTGGGATGCCGTGTCCAAGTGGTGCAAGTTGAACTCAGTTTTCTTCTTTGACAGCAGGGATCTAATTAACTTTCATCAGGTTGTGAGGGGAATATATGCCTGGAGGAAAGTAATATACATTGTCATTCAAGTTGCTGTTTGGGTGATTTGGAAGGCTTGTAACACGGTGGTTTTTAAATAGCAACGGCATAACCGAGATGGGGTGATAAGAGGAAATAAAGGTGTTGAGCTATTTATGGTATCAATGGTAGAATTTTGAGCTTTCTTGTATGAACTTGGGGTAGTATCTGTATGATGTGTTTGGTTGTATTGGGTCAAGTGTTGTGTCCCTTTTTTTCTTTCTGTTTCTAGTTGTACATTTGGTGGGCTAACACCTCTGTTCGCATCCTTTGGTGGTTGATAAAATGGTTTTTTGTTGGCCGTTAAAAAAACAGAGAACAAAGTTTATCATAGCCATTGATTACTTCAACTCAATTGTCATCTCAAATCACAAGTTTGTATTGTATAATCATGCAATTCTCATTCAGACATTTCATCGAGTAGCTTGTATGCATACTCTCAATAATATAAAGAAAGATCCAACTTTGTTTAATTCATCCCCAAATCACAAGTTCAGACAAGTATGTTCTTGAATTTAATCAGTAAAACTGAAAAGAACTTACCTACAAAATCCAAAGAACGTATACACAAAATGGTGAAGAAGACACAAAAGGGGTGAAGTTTGGGGATCAATTTGCTTGATAGAATGAGAGATTTAGCAGTGAGAGGGTCGAAGAGATTAAGGGATGTGCGAGTTTCAGAAACATGGGGAGTGGGGCGCTGGTATAATGTTTAAACCCTAGGCCTGTTTTAGATTAAAAAAATGAAAAAAAAAACAACTCCAACAGGAGTCGAACCAATGATTTCTAGGTAGGAACTAAGCGCATTAACCAGTCGGCCACCTCTCAATTTCAACAGTGGGTTCATCCCACATTTCTTTTATGGGTTCATTTAGAATTTTCTATATACATTTCTACTAAAAATTTGAAACCGAGTGGGTTCATGTGAACTCATAACTTTCAATGTAGATCCGCCCATGTAATGAAACATAATCACACAGACCAATCGAGATTTGGTAAACAACATTTTGATAAGACTACGAAAAAGGGTGAGCATAATTCCGTTAAACCGAACAAAACCAAAAACCCCGACAAATAAAATTTAACTGGACCGAATTGCATTGCCTAGGGTGATCTTCGTACCAAAATTCGGTGTCGGTTTCGAGTATAGTTAGCAAAGGCAAGAAGCGCACTCAAGGTGCTAAGGCTCCGCCTAGGCAAAAGGTGCAAAAAAAGTGTGGGCCTGAGAAAATAAACGTGCACTTAAATAAAAAATATAAATAAGGTATATTATGTAATGGAAAATAAAAAATAAAATATATTAGGTAAAATATATCAGTTTTCCTGTATTCTCATCATCATTTGTGATAACTAGTTTACTCAATTATTTTACGACCTTACACCTTGAGGACAAGGTGAATTTGAAAGGGGGGAGTAATGTTGTGAACCGTTAGCCCACCATGGCCCAACCTAACCGCCCGTTCAAGGAGCCCAACAAGAGAACATGTATGTTGGATCTTATATAAAGCAAACGAGACAGAGAGAATAGGTAACGATTATTGTGTTAGATTGTTGATTGATGGTTCTTTCTCCCATCTCCCTTTCTGATCTCTGAGTTTCCCCGTCCCTTCTGTGTACTTGTTGTTGGATTACAGTGTAAGCATTCTACTAATATCAAAAGAAACATAACAAATCCCGTTCTAATTCGATTATTTCTTAGTTGAGTGAATATCACTTCACTAGGTACAACGAAAACATCACTGTAAAGACTCCTACTACAACTTATTAAACAATTTTGTTTATGATACAACTATTTATTTCACTTACGTTCATTGAGGCATTTCATCAAATAGTTGGAGTGCATTAATAAAAGAAAATAACTATGGTCGGTCAAATCAGCCCCATATATGACAAGTTTCACACCAAGTAAAGTAACTGAACTAAACAAGATCTAAACAATCCCAAAAAAAAATCGCTTGAATAGAAGATGATGTAAGACACAAATAGCAAACAAAATCTAACCCAGAAACGAACAGAAATATATTAAATTAGACAAACCTGATGTCGATGAGGGGCCTGATAAAGCAGTGAGTTTTGACGGTCGGACAGTGAGGGCGTAGGAACTGAGAACGAACAAAGAGGAAAACAGGCCGCGTTTGTTTGTGATTTTTGCAAGAGTCTGTTCAAGAGGGAGGGGTTTTAAGCCGGGTATTTCATCGGTTTTTGTCAATGAGTTTGTGATTTTTAAAGGGTCCTAATAATTACACGTGGTATCATGGCACAACCTTTGTCGGTTCACTTTATTCTATACGGGCCGTATAACCTTATACGTCCTGTATCAACCATGTTAGAATAAGATGATAGTGTGGTCGTATATATATATTATACGACGATGTTATATGGGTCGTATATAGCTATACGGCCCGACCCGTATACAATGAATTTCGTTTATTTTATTGTTTTATTACTATTTGACGCGACGTATTATTCCTCGATTCACGTGCGAGTAGACGTAAGATTCTTTGATTCGATGTTATATTCCTCGATTCTCGTGCGAGTTATGTGATTAGACGTTAGATTCCTCGATATTCGTGCGAGTTATTTGATTCGACGTTAGATTCCTCGATTCGCGTGTTAATCATTTGAAACGATGTAATATTCCGTAAAATTCTCTATATAAACGACACTAATTTCATTCATTTTCATTCAACTTCTATTCGTTTCTTCTATTTTTCTCTGTATTCAAATTATTTACTCTATAATGTCGGGTTGGCGTGAGTTTTTCGGTGTGTTTGATAACGAGGCGAATCAGGGGAGTTATGATAACAATCAAGATAACAATCCGGTCGTGTTTGATCTGAATGCTTCGTTCGATCCCAGTCTTGCGTCTGATGCAGGTCAGGATACTTGGGGTTTCAATGGCTTTCAGCCTAATTATGTTGGTTATTATCCATCGCAACACCCGGTTAATTTTGAAGCCCCTCCTGTTAGTTTTGGACCGCCGACTGATAGTTCTCATTCTCCTCCCATAAGTGGTGGACCGCCCGAGGGTCCAAATGCTGACCAGGAACCTAGTGAGTTTCAAAACAAGCAGGTATAATATTTAATTATACGTTTATTTGTTGTACGTTAACTATTTTAGTGTTTTTACGTTTGATGTTGTTTTTATTAAAATCTTAGATTAGGGGTGCTAAACGGGTCGTGTTCGCGGGTTGGTGGGTTCAACCCGACCTGAACCTGAAAATTTTACACAAACCCGAACCCGACCCGAACCCGAAAATCGTATCATACATAAAAACCCGAACCCAAAAATCGTATCATACATAAGAACCCGAACACGACCCGAAGTTTCATGGATTGACCCGAACACGACCCGTTCAACCCGAATTTTTTTGTTTTTCTTCTGAAATTAATATATTAAAATTCAAATATATTGTAAAAAATATAATATAGGATAAATGTGTAACGTGTCAACACGCCAACCCGACCATGTTGACCCGAACCCGACCCGTTAACCCAAACGGATTCGCGGGTTCAACCTGAAACTGACCCGAACCCGTTTATACTAAAACTAAACCGATGGGTTAATCATTTGAGTTAATCATTAATTGACACATATAAGTGTTTTCGTTAGAAATTCGCTAGCATAGATGAATTGGTAGAGTGGTGTAGAGACGTCGGACACGAAAATGGCTACGCCATCATCACCAAACGCACCATCTATGATAAACCCCCAAGCGGTCAGCCGTTAAAATTTTGGCTTACGTGCGATTGTGTCGGCGAGCACAAATCAACAGCCACGGTCAGACACAGCGGGACCAGGAAAACCGGTTGCAAGTTCCAACTGATCGGGACATACAGAAAGAGGTTAGGTTATTGGGATCTAAGGGTTGAGAAAGCTAAACATAACCATGAACCATTTCTGTATCCAGAGGGTCATCCATCCCTAATGAGACTGACTCCATCGGAAGAGAGGACGGTGGAGCAAATGACGCATCAGAACATAAAACCACGAGACATTCTTGCTGCCATTAAAGAACAGAACCCCCATAACGTCTCAACAAGAAACACCATATACAACGCTCGGGTCAAATTGGGTAGAATGGAACAAGTCGGCGAGACTCCAATGCAAATACTTTTCGACCGGTTGGAGAAGGTTGGGTTTGTTTTTTACCATAAAACATCTGAAAACGGTGAATGGGTCGAGGATGTTTTCTTCATCCACCCGGATTCGAACATGTTGTGGCGCGTGTCACACCCCGACCGCGTAAAACAACAAACCGCGGCGGAAACATCGGGGAGTGTCGTAACAGAATTATTGTTTCACAACACATGGTAATTGAAATTTTGTTTTATTAAATTACAAGAGGTTACATTGTCTTAAAAACAAAGAAACATAACATAATTAACTAGTCTTGCATCTTTTATTGTCACGAAGGCCCTCGTCCAATCCTATGTTTGCATCATGATCATCTAATAACAGCACCTGAAACACATGTGAAAATAGGTACGTCAGCATAAAAATGCCTGTGAGATACATAGGTTTTATTGATTTAAGATTCATGACTTGTAAGTTTAAAGAAAATGTTTAACAAAAGTTAGTCATGAACCTTATAAAATGTTTTCTTTTATAAACTATGCGAAAATTGATAAGAAATCAGATGATATAAAAGAAAGATTCATGGTTAAATGAAAACCAAGTAAAATGAGTTTGTATAAATATGTTATTTGTAAAACAATGTTTTATGAAGATATGTTATTTGTGTAAAATGTAATATGTCTAATTGAAATGGTTTAAATAATGCTACGATATGTAATATCATAAAAACACTTATATATAGGAAGTACCAGCGGCGTATCCACCATGCTTTTATCATATTACACACGCCTCATTATTTAAATTACTTACCCAAACAAACCACCAAATGAATTGTTTAAACCAATGTCAAAATGTTTTTGTGTGAACAATGTCAAATGTAATTCATGTTCATGTATAATCAAATGTTATGTATGGCAAATAAATGTGTTTACTCAAACCATATGTAAAATGCACAAAACAATGTATTGAAATAAATCATAGTTTAAATCAAAAGTTATGTTTTGTAAAATAAATGCATGCTTTACTGATACAAAACAATGTGACAACCCTCACCAAACCAGGTATCCGTATGAATTAATTAATATTTAATTACTGCTTAATTACTGTGCTTGCTTACAACTGTGATTAAACTGCTTACTGATTCCTGATACATACATACTCATGCATCACATTTTATACTGTCACTCTATTATTTACACACAAACCTTAGTGACAACCTTGATGCACAAAAAGCACAGTGAGCACACTATACGGGATACCCATTAAACATGCTGATATAACCAGCATCAGGCAGGCACTGCCTCTAAGGCCTGTATGAGCCAGAGATAGTTTACTACACCGGTAGAGAGTGTAGGGAAATGAGGGTTGTAGAACTGCGTCACTAGGTGTTAGTTATAGTGACCAGAAGTGCCTAAAACGTACTTTGAGTACAAAATTCTGCACTTTAAAATAAAAATTCAGCATTTTAGCAAACTAGTAAAGTGCAAAAACGCGGAAAAATAACACTAGACACTTTCCAAAGTGTCGGGAACTCTTTGTGTCACTAAAAATAATAATAAAGACACTTTAAAGCTTTAATAAGCACTTTAACGGATCAGTATCCAATCGAACAACCGGACTTAACCCGGGACATAAAAATATTGACATCAACATTGTTTTTCTTTTTCTGAGCCAGTTAGGGTCCCCGAATACCCTAACACCCGTTACAATTTACAACACACTAGTAACTAATATTAAAACTCTAATTAACTAACTAACTCTAACTATTTAGTTCAAAACCAACCCAATTACCCCACCCCCCTTAACCGAACTCGGTTACTAGTGGGGACACCCCACTAAACTTTTGAATATTATATTCAAGTGTGCTTAATATCTTGTTAACACAAAACCCTTAGGACAATTAAGAAAGAATGGCCTATAAGTAACAACATATGTCCACCATAACCTTCACACCACACTTAGAAAATTCACTCCTTTCTCTCCCTCACTAGTAGTCTCGGCCGAGAACCAAAGCCAAGGACACCCACTTACACAATTGATTAAAATAATCCCATTTGCCAAAAATCTTGACTACATAAAATCCTTTGGATAATCATGTTGAATGGTTTAAAAATATATCTCTAGGATCACATTAACACTCACAACACACTTAACAAAAATCAACTCTCATCTCTCCTCTTCTCATCACTCTCGGCCGAAGACATAGGCCACACCACCACCACCTTTTGATTTCATTCAAGCTATTCTATTATTATACAAGTGTGAGGGATCAAGTATAAGGGAGCTCGGTGCACTCGGGAACACAAGGACCTCACTACGTTGCTATTAACCACTCGTTTTTCGACTAGTTTCTTCCCTAGCCTCGAGCTAGTAGTAAGTGACTCTAAACGCCTTTTTGTTCATATCTAAAGTGGTTAATAAGAATTTTGTCGGTTGAAATTTATGAACATGTAAGATCATAAATTAAAAGTCTACTAGAATATTATAAACAAAGTGGTTAATGGATGAATAATGGTGTAAAACTTATAAAACTAGTAATGTTATGATTATTTAGTGTTGTTTTATGCTAGTGTTAGTTCGGATCGTCATCTAACCCGACTAAGTCATGTTCATGGAACATGACCTAGTGTATGTTATAGTGTGAAAAGTGGTTAGATGAAGACCACTACTACTTATAACCATGAACTTGTGTAAAAACAATTTTTCTTGCAAAATGGAGTTCTAAACTAGTAGATCTACGGATCTACAAGTGGTATTTTCGAAGGACCAAGTGTAAAATGAAATCATAATTTTAAAGCCGGATCCTTCCTAAACAAAAGCGATTTTTGTGAACACACAAGTGTGTAGACACTTGTGTAACAAAAAGTTTTAACAAAGAATTATTTTTATAAATTTTGGACAAGAAGTTGTAGAAATGTATCTTCTTTAAAAACAAAGTTCTCAAAGAAACCGAGTCTATTTATAAAAGATCTACTAAAATATGGGGAAAGTTACTACATATCTTACACAAACCACAAGTTCATGTGTTATGCGATTTATATCTATTTTGACTAAGTTTGGTGATGGAATATTGTTTGTTAATGTTGGGAACATTGTTGAATTGAATCTTTAAAAGAAAATGATACGCTTGAAAGCGTGGCCACCTCCAGTTACAGAGGAAACTCTGGCAAAATTTTTCCAAAAATCTAACACTTGTAAATATTTTTATCACAAGTGTTATGGATATATTTTTTTAACTTATTTTCCCAAATAACTTTCGCCACGATTTTTATTACGAAACTTCCAAGTGTCGGAGGTGGGATTTTCACAAAATAAAACTTGCTAAAATATATATTTAGTATATATTTTTCATAACAACACTTGTGAGACTTTTATGATTATTTTGTGAACTATACAAATATTATTCTTAGGGTAAAAAAAAATAATATTACCAAATATTACCGACTCCAAAATAATTCGAACGCCTTCACAATAAATATTTAAGTTACACCGGTATTATTAATACCACCCGAACCTTACAACGTAACTTACGTATTTACAGATAATACACATAAGTGTGTATTTTGACAAAGTATTATTTTGGATAATTATGGAATAAAATATAATATTTTTGGGAAGAATATTTATATTTTGGAAGTAACGTATTTTTGGACAAATGAAATAAAATATATTACATTAAGTGAGACTTAATAATATATTTCGAAGTTATACGTACGCACATGTATCAAAACCCCCATCCTTGGGAAGGAATATAGTTACAAAATGATTACGAAGTGTAAACACGAAATAGTTGCCTAACTATTTCCCAAAGACATTAAACCTTAAACTAAGGCACGGCCGTCCGTCTAATAGAAGTTAGTACGTGTAGGTCGTCGCACAGCAGATTTTCTGGGAGATACTTTTTAGAGACGCACTTCGGTGAGTTCATGTCCCCCTTTTCTCTTAACTGTTTTCAGTTTTCTAAACCGCGGGGGTGAAATACATGTTACTATGATTACGAGTACTTTTACATGGTATGGTTAGCGTAAGGAGGGTTACTACTTAGATCATGTGAGTGGGTAGGCGCAACTTGAGGCCATTAATCCTCATTGTAGGACCGAGGGGCACAATGCGGTAGATCTATTTGGGTGTAGCGAGCCCAGCTCCAGGCCCACGGTACGGACCTTGGAGTGACTATGTACCCGACGCACAAATCCGCTAGGTTTGAGTCTTCCTACTTGCACTTCACACATATCAATGGCCTTGCAAACCATTGGTGATCTTTTTTTCCTTATTTGCTACATACCAGGGATTTTTATACTTACAAAGGTTTTACTTACTCACTTACACATGAACTCGCTCAACATTATTGTTGATTTCTCCAACTTACATGTATTTCAGGGAACTAAGGATCTGGCACGGTATGCTACGTTTTCACGCTGCGTAGAGTTATGGGATCATCCGAGTTTAGGGGTTGTGGCTTTTACCTGGACGAGTCACAGTTCTTAAACTACGTCTATCTTAAGTTTGTGGTTGTGTCTTTCAAACAATGTTTTTATGTTATTAGGTTGTAATTTCCGTTGCGTGTGTCAACGCCTTAAGACAATGTCGTGGTATTTTACTTTTCAAACTTAAATCAATGGATGATCTGCATGGTTTTATTTTCATATAGCTTTGTTATGATTAAGCTATGGTATTAAGAAGTCACACCAAATAAACCCACGCTTCCGCAAAGCCAGGGTGTGACAGCTTGGTATCAGAGCTCTGATCATAGCGAACTAGGATTCCTTCTCGAGTCTAGACTATGATCACTAGGGCTCTCACAAAAACATTTTTACATTGCATACCACTTAAGTCCAGATCCAAAACGTTTTTACAAACAAAGTTGAGCACATTTTAATTGTTAGTCATAGGCTCAGTCTGGGAGGCTGAGGCTCAGTCTGGAAGGCTGAGGCTCGGTCTGGGAGGCTGAGGAAGTAGGCTAGTGAGACTAGGAGAACTATATGATTGCTTATTGGTGACTAATATGTTTATCTGACTATATGATTGATTATTTGTGCATATGTGTGTTTGTATTACAAAACGTCATGCCTTCATCAGATACTGGAGAGTCGGACACTACAGATCCCATGGCCATAGTATCAGGCGACATAGTTTCATCGGAGCACGAGGTGTACATTTCCGATACTACCAGCACAGATGATGACGACTTTCAGCCCTTTGCGCTGCCTGATGTCGTAGCAGAGCCTGCTGATGGCCATCTTGTTGGGGATTTGCCACTCGCGGTGATCCCTGCTCCTGTGCCCCTTGCCGCTTATCCCATCGTTCATATGCCCCCCGACGTTGTCTCTGACGACGATGTCGAACTATTAGAGGAGGACCCACTTGAAGGCGAGGCCATATTGCTGCTGGTGGTAGCCTACTGCTTGCTGACGCTCCGGCAGAGGAGGCTCATGCTCATTCACCTGTCCCAAACTCATTTGAGTCTGTGGGGCCTTGACATCATGTTTATGATTGCAAAAAGTATTATATATAAGGTTTCAAAACGTTAAACACATTTTTCTTAAGAGAACCCCATGCATAGTTTTCAAAAATATTTTCCTCATACATTGACTTAACCTTCAAAATTCTGCTTGATATGTCGCCTTGACATATCAAGCATCTCAACTTCATAAGCATTTTACATCATGTTTTGACCTAAGCACATCCAGTGCAAGGTTTCAAAACATCTTCAACTTCTAAAATTCATATGGGATCTTTTTATCTTCACAATTAGATCCTTGTGGATGATTATCATTCAAATCAGAGTCCTTAATTGGATTCCTTATGTACCTTAATTCGAACACTTCGGTTCCTAGTAATCGAAATCGAATTTTCTTTTTGAATCTTTCTATCTTTATAGTTGGATTCTTGATAACGTTTAAAGTACCAAATGAAATCCACGGAATGGATTCCTAGTGTGCTTTAAATGCATGTACGCAATTTACAAGACAAATTAACGAACAATTTTGTGGTTATGTGATATGTGTTTATGTGTTCTCCTCTATGATTTTGTGTGATCCGATTTTCAAATCCTCATAGAATCTTTCATGTTTTCATATGAGGGATTCATAGTAGGATATTCAAAAGGTACTACCTTAAATCCTTATGGGCTTCTACCTGGTAGTTAAGACCCTTGGGTTATATAGTACCACTCCATGATTCATAAGGGACCCTCTTAGTGTTCTAGTCAAAAAGATTGATTCACAATTTGGTTAAAGAACGACATCTAGTGATGTAGCTGAACAGACTCCTTGATAGTCTATTTAGATCATTTATTGATTTAATTTAAAGGACTCTATGGCGGTCTAGTCACGCTCATCACAGGTTCATTCATTTGGTTTTACCCTACACATTATAAAATAGACCGTGTGAACTGTGCAAGGAATTGTCTAATTATGGACGCGTACATAATTATGAAATTTAGTGCACAGAAACCCAGTAAGATTTATTATGTGTAAGAACTGATAGTGACAAAAATAACGAAATGAAAACGATGTAATGGAGGTACGGTGGACGCACAAATGACGCTTCATATACTTGTATATAAGTATCCCTCTTACATTGCAATCATGATGTTATTGAAGATTACTAGAAGTTCAGAACCCTAACCAATGTTGTTCGATCTTTTCAACTTCATGTTTTCAAGCTCTCACAAGTTTCCTCTAAATAAATTTCGGGACGAAATTTCCTAAAGTAGGGGAGACTGTAACACCTGTGCCTCCACGGCCATCAAACAAATACCAAACCAATGAAATATTATATTTCATACTTGGGATTTGTAAAAATATGTGTATCATTTGCACATATCAATTCTTGTTCAATTTCAAACTCTAAATCGCTTTCTGGAAGGTTATACGCGCACCGATGCGTAAATATAACCAGTTTAATGGAACGAACACTCCGGAAAAGTGAAATAGGCTTAACATACCTTAAATAACCTTTACATAACTTAGAAATAAGTTTCGAAGGCTTTGGTATGGCAAAATCAAGTTAAATCGCTTACAGGGACTAAAGTTGACAAACTGCGAAAGTATGCCAATTTGAACTGTAACAGACATTCCGGAACATGACCATAAGTTAAACATACCATAAATATCCTTTACATAGCTTAGAAATAGGCTTTGAGGGGTTCGGTATGCTAAAATAAACTTTTGGGTCATTCAGGGACTAAAAGTGTCAAAAAGTGCACAAGTTTGCATTTTCGCGCATAACTTACGTTCTGAATACATCCGGACATCCAAAAATTTATGTAAGCACTAAAATATTTTATTTTAGTGTTTGGCATAAGAAAAATCCATTCGTCACGTCATTTGGATCGTTTTTCGCGCTTATGCGCATTTCGTCGCAATTAAGCGAACAACGCGTTCGTACGGCCAAACGAACCAATGTCCGGCATATTTTTGAGCATGTTTCATGTCCACAATGTTTAGGCAACATTTTAGGGCCTTAAAGTTGGCTTTACGGGCTTTAGAAGTGTCGGAAATGGCCTTAAACACGTGCAGGGACTGAAACTGTCATTTCTGAAACTTATGTCTGATCTGTGACTGCTAGGCGGCCCGCCTCAGGATCCTTACATACTCACGCGGCCCGTGAGACCCCTTCTGACCAGATTAATCGAATCTAACAACAGTTTCCAGCTGTTTCGTTCACAACCACACATTCTCTTTCGCTTAGTCAGCTGATAAGGATCACTTTTAGCCACCATGAGTTTCCGACAAGTGTACGCCTTGGATCATGGCACGGTTTCCATGAAACGATCCTAACGGTTCGGGTATTCCTATAAATACCCATCCATCCCCAACTTCATTTCTCGCTAGAATCTTGATTTGAGAGCTCTAAGTTGAAACCATTGTTTCATACCTGAGTTCTTGGATCGAGATTAGCATTCGGGGACCCTTCGTAAGTATTCTTTCGTTCTTTTATTGCTTTTCGAGTCTTTCGAGTCTGAAAGTCAAACTTTGTTTGACTTTCTGCGTTGACCAGTTATGGTCAATGCGAAGTTCGTTTGAACTTCGCAACGTGAGTGTAATCACGTTGGTTATAGTCCCTTGGGACTATGCCTACTGATTACCACGTTGTCTAGGGTCGTAGGGTAAGCGATCTGATAAATCGCTTATACCTCGAACCCGACCCATTTGGTTGATCATTAGGATCCGACCAAACACATTAGGTGACCATAGTAGGTAGGGAATAACCTTCCGAGGTTATACCCTATGGTCGCTTCGTTTGAATTGTTGTATGATAGGTAGTTTATATGCCTTAGATAAATTACCAGAATACCCTTTTCATGTATAATTGGTAATTAAGCATATGTAACCTAAACTTTTGTCACATAACTGATTATGTAACATGTTTAGGCATATAACACTTGTCATAGGACTAGTTAGGCGGTCCGAACGCGTTTCACGCGCACGACGCGTTAAAGTAGCATAAGCTACCTTAATGGGTCGCGATGGGTCGAAATCACTTAGGTTTGGTTTCATTGTAGTATGTAGGCCTTGTTAAACCATATCATATGAGTTCCAACACTCATTTGGTTTACCAAGCCTCATCCTATCCGATCTCCCGATTTATGTCCGGTTTATTTATATAGTTTTAGATTGCCGACTGATTCCGTGCTCCCTCTAGCTTTGTTTGGTTGTTGTTCAAGACCTCCAAGCATTCTCAGGCGAGTACATTATTCCCCTCTTTTACTGTTTTCAACTGTTTTGGGGTGACTTATATGTGCTAAATATCTTAACAATGATTTCAAGAGCAATTACAATGGTTTCAAAAACAATTACAATGTAGTATCAAGAACGATAACAATAGTTTCAAGAACGATAACAATGGTTTCAAAAACAATTACAATGGTTTCAAGAACGATTTTAATAAAGTGAACAAACTTGTTGGTTGTAGTTACATAACCAATGACATTCATTAGCAATGATCAAGCCGACCAGTATTAGGTTATGGTACCATAGGATCTGACAAATCCCGTTATTCTCTATACCCATGGTTATGTGTGGATATTTTGGGTAGCGACTGAATCTGTAATTATTAACTTACCCTTTGGTAAGGGTTTGTTAAGAACGAGAGCGAGTTGGAACGATGAACGCGTCAAGAAGGTTTGAATGTTATTAGAGAATCGACCATTAAGTAGTTTCACAATTAAAACAAGAACGATTTGAACGATTAAAACAAGATGGTTTAAAGATTGGGTAAACATTTGGACATAATTTACATTTGATCATGCATTTCCACGAAACATAGTATTGATTTAAACCAAGTTTTACTTCAATACTTTGTTTTGTGCGTTTCTCCTATGGTTTAGTTGATGCATATCACTAGCCATACATATCATTTTGGTTACACATTACATGGTTTACATTTGACACAAACACTTTTGACATTGATTATACATGACATGATTTACATCTTAACATAAACATTTTGGTATATTATTCAATACATTTGACAAATTGATTAAACATGGACATCTTACATTGGTGGTTTGTTTGGGTAAGTGATTTGAGTAACGGTGCGTGTGTAATATGATACAAGCATGGTGGATACGCCGCTGGTACTTCCTATATATAAGTGTTTGTATGGTATTACATATTGTAGCGTTATTTGAATCATTTCAGTTTGAGACATAGAACATTTTATACAAGTAACATACTTTTCACAAGACATTTATTTACAAACAACTTATCTTATACAAACTCATTTTTACATGGTTATTCATTTAATCATGCATTATTCTCTTATTATACATATCACCTGAACTTATTATTTTTCAAATGATTTACAAAGACAAAGCAAATTACAAGGTTCATGACTAAACATTTTCTTAAACAGAAGTCATGAATCTTATTTTCACAAAACCTATGTACTCGCCAGCATTTCTTTGCTGACCTCGTTTTCACATATGTTTCAGGTATTGTTGAATGATATCGATTGATAAGATGCATGCTCACATAGGTTTGGACGAGGCTTTAGTGACTCAATAACAATGATAGACTATGTTTAAATTGTGTATTTAGATTTCCAGACGATGTAAATTTTCAATGTTTAATAAAACGAAACACTTTTTGTATCCATGGTTATGAAACATTAATTCTGTTGCAACACTCCCCGACGTTTCCGCCACGTTTTGTATGTCACACGTGGTCGGGGTGTGACAGAAAAGATGGTATCAGAGCCAATGGTTATAGGGAATTAGGTTATTAGTTATGCTTTGACCTAGTCTATAACCTTCTTAGGACCCTAACGCGAGTTTACTTGCGTTTAGTCATAAAACAATACCGTCACCTATCCTTAGGCGACGACCACAACAAGAACATAAATTTCAAAACCGCTTTGAAAACTAATCATATGTTCTAGGATGATTGATTACTAGGTTTTGAACCCTCTATTGTAAGGTTTTGAACTCTCTATTATATGGTTTTGAACCCCTTTGAGTTTTCGAAACTTCGTCAAGGTTTTGGGTTTTAAATAATGTGAAAACGTGCAAACTGGAAGGGTGAATGCCTGTATTCTGGGTTTTCTGTCTAGGCAAGCACTTCGTATACATCTCATCAGATGCGAGACCAGTTGTGCTTACCTGGGAATTCTTGGGGTGAGTGTTCACTTATAGGCAAGCATGTCTTCGCGATACATTATTTTTGACCCATTTACTTTGATTAGTCACCGTCTCATTTGTTTGCCTTAGGTAACAAACAAATGATTGCAATTTTCATGCGTTATCATTCTGTTTTGAATGTCCAATAATCTTTCACCTGTTTCTCCCTATGCCTTTCTTTTTCTTCAAAGAATGTCTCTTCATCACGATGACGCCCAGATATCTGAGCAAGCAGCCAAATTCGCTCAGCGAATAGGCGAAGTAGTCCTGAAGACTGTTGAATTAGCTACTGCCATGTATCATCTCCAGGATGAAGTCACTCAAGAGTCACCAAGACAGGCAGGACCTAGTCAGGCGACAACACCATCAGCCAATAAATCAATCGAGGAATCAAAGACCATGGATGAACGATCCCCTAAGAAGTCAAAGAAGCGAAAGGCTTCTCAGAACTTCGCCATGATCGCTCATGATTCCCTTGAAAATTTTAAGTACTCGTTTCACTCTAAGAAACAAAGTACAGAAAATTAAGTGACATTATGAGTAATCGTGCTTTTCGCCCATCTGTGCCTTTAAATCCTTGGTTAGATAACTAAGGGTATTTTCAAATCCCATACCCATTACGTTTTGATTTTTTCAACATACACAGTACAAGTATTTCAAAACAATCTTCATGATTTCAAAACATTTCATATAGTTTGAAAATAATTTTTCTAGATGCATTGTCTATGTTATTTCAAAAACATTGGCCATGTTATCAAAACCAACCTTCCTAATTTCAAAATATTTCATATAGTCTGAAGACAATATTAACACAATACATTTTCTTATCAAGTGCATGATTTCGAAAAGCATCATACATGTCTTTCAAAAACCTTATACAAAATTTCAAAATTCATCTCGTATGATTTTAAAAACATTTTTTTTATATATCTACCTAATACACCTACTTTATGATTGCAAAAAGTATTATATATAAGGTTTCAAAACGTTAAACACATTTTTCTTAAGAGAACCCCATGCATAGTTTTCAAAAATATTTTCCTCATACATTGACTTAACCTTCAAAATTCTGCTTCATATGTCGCCTTGACATATCAAGCATCTCAACTTCATAAGCATTTTACATCATGTTTTGACCTAAGCACATCCAGTGCAAGGTTTCAAAACATCTTCAACTTCTAAAATTCATATGGGATCTTTTTATCTTCACAATTAGATCCTTGTGGATGATTATCATTCAAATCAGAGTCCTTAATTGGATTCCTTATGTACCTTAATTCGAACACTTCGGTTCCTAGTAATCGAAATCGAATTTTCTTTTTGAATCTTTCTATCTTTATAGTTGGATTCTTGATAACGTTTAAAGTACCAAATGAAATCCACAGAATGGATTCCTAGTGTGCTTTAAATGCATGTACGCAATTTACAAGACAAATTAACGAACAATTTTGTGGTTATGTGATATGTGTTTATGTGTTCTCCTCTATGATTTTGTGTGATCCGATTTTCAAATCCTCATAGAATCTTTCATGTTTTCATATGAGGGATTCATAGTAGGATATTCAAAAGGTACTACCTTAAATCCTTATGGGCTTCTACCTGGTAGTTAAGACCCTTGGGTTATATAGTACCACTCCATGATTCATAAGGGACCCTCTTAGTGTTCTAGTCAAAAAGATTGATTCACAATTTGGTTAAAGAACGACATCTAGTGATGTAGCTGAACAGACTCCTTGATAGTCTATTTAGATCATTTATTGATTTAATTTAAAGGACTCTATGGCGGTCTAGTCACGCTCATCACAGGTTCATTCATTTGGTTTTACCCTACACATTATAAAATAGACCGTGTGAACTGTGCAAGGAATTGTCTAATTATGGACGCGTACATAATTATGAAATTTAGTGCACAGAAACCCAGTAAGATTTATTATGTGTAAGAACTGATAGTGACAAAAATAACGAAATGAAAACGATGTAATGGAGGTACGGTGGACGCACAAATGACGCTTCATATACTTGTATATAAGTATCCCTCTTACATTGCAATCATGATGTTATTGAAGATTACTAGAAGTTCAGAACCCTAACCAATGTTGTTCGATCTTTTCAACTTCATGTTTTCAAGCTCTCACAAGTTTCCTCTAAATAAATTTCGGGACGAAATTTCCTAAAGTAGGGGAGACTGTAACACCTGTGCCTCCACGGCCATCAAACAAATACCAAACCAATGAAATATTATATTTCATACTTGGGATTTGTAAAAATATGTGTATCATTTGCACATATCAATTCTTGTTCAATTTCAAACTCTAAATCGCTTTCTGGAAGGTTATACGCGCACCGATGCGTAAATATAACCAGTTTAATGGAACGAACACTCCGGAAAAGTGAAATAGGCTTAACATACCTTAAATAACCTTTACATAACTTAGAAATAAGTTTCGAAGGCTTTGGTATGGCAAAATCAAGTTAAATCGCTTACAGGGACTAAAGTTGACAAACTGCGAAAGTATGCCAATTTGAACTGTAACAGACATTCCGGAACATGACCATAAGTTAAACATACCATAAATATCCTTTACATAGCTTAGAAATAGGCTTTGAGGGGTTCGGTATGCTAAAATAAACTTTTGGGTCATTCAGGGACTAAAAGTGTCAAAAAGTGCACAAGTTTGCATTTTCGCGCATAACTTACGTTCTGAATACATCCGGACATCCAAAAATTTATGTAAGCACTAAAATATATTATTTTAGTGTTTGGCATAAGAAAAATCCATTCGTTACGTCATTTGGATCGTTTTTCGCGCTTATGCGCATTCCGTCGCAATTAAGCGAACATCGCGTTCGTACGGCCAAACGAACCAATGTCCGGCATATTTTTGAGCATGTTTCATGTCCACAATGTTTAGGCAACATTTTAGGGCCTTAAAGTTGGCTTTACGGGCTTTAGAAGTGTCGGAAATGGCCTTAAACACGTGCAGGGACTGAAACTGTCATTTCTGAAACTTATGTCTGATCTGTGACTGCTAGGCGGCCCGCCTCAGGATCCTTACATACTCACGCGGCCCGTGAGACCCCTTCTGACCAGATTAATCGAATCTAACAGCAGTTTCCAGCTGTTTCGTTCACAACCACACATTCTCTTTCGCTTAGTCAGCTGATAAGGATCACTTTTAGCCACCATGAGTTTCCGACAAGTGTACGCCTTGGATCATGGCACGGTTTCCATGAAACGATCCTAACGGTTCGGGTATTCCTATAAATACCCATCCATCCCCAACTTCATTTCTCGCTAGAATCTTGATTTGAGAGCTCTAAGTTGAAACCATTGTTTCATACCTGAGTTCTTGGATCGAGATTAGCATTCGGGGACCCTTCGTAAGTATTCTTTCGTTCTTTTATTGCTTTTCGAGTCTTTCGAGTCTGAAAGTCAAACTTTGTTTGACTTTCTGCGTTGACCAGTTATGGTCAATGCGAAGTTCGTTTGAACTTCGCAACGTGAGTGTAATCACGTTGGTTATAGTCCCTTGGGACTATGCCTACTGATTACCACGTTGTCTAGGGTCGTAGGGTAAGCGATCTGATAAATCGCTTATACCTCGAACCCGACCCATTTGGTTGATCATTAGGATCCGACCAAACACATTAGGTGACCATAGTAGGTAGGGAATAACCTTCCGAGGTTATACCCTATGGTCGCTTTGTTTGAATTGTTGTATGATAGGTAGTTTATATGCCTTAGATAAATTACCAGAATACCCTTTTCATGTATAATTGGTAATTAAGCATATGTAACCTAAACTTTTGTCACATAACTGATTATGTAACATGTTTAGGCATATAACACTTGTCATAGGACTAGTTAGGCGGTCCGAACGCGTTTCACGCGCACGACGCGTTAAAGTAGCATAAGCTACCTTAATGGGTCGCGATGGGTCGAAATCACTTAGGTTTGGTTTCATTGTAGTATGTAGGCCTTGTTAAACCATATCATATGAGTTCCAACACTCATTTGGTTTACCAAGCCTCATCCTATCCGATCTCCCGATTTATGTCCGGTTTATTTATATAGTTTTAGATTGCCGACTGATTCCGTGCTCTCTCTAGCTTTGTTTGGTTGTTGTTCAAGACCTCCAAGCATTCTCAGGCGAGTACATTATTCCCCTCTTTTACTGTTTTCAACTGTTTTGGGGTGACTCATATGTGCTAAATATCTTAACAATGATTTCAAGAGCAATTACAATGGTTTCAAAAACAATTACAATGTAGTATCAAGAACGATAACAATAGTTTCAAGAACGATAACAATGGTTTCAAAAACAATTACAATGGTTTCAAGAACGATTTTAATAAAGTGAACAAACTTGTTGGTTGTAGTTACATAACCAATGACATTCATTAGCAATGATCAAGCCGACCAGTATTAGGTTATGGTACCATAGGATCTGACAAATCCCGTTATTCTCTATACCCATGGTTATGTGTGGATATTTTGGGTAGCGACTGAATCTGTAATTATTAACTTACCCTTTGGTAAGGGTTTGTTAAGAACGAGAGCGAGAGCGAGTTGGAACGATGAACGCGTCAAGAAGGTTTGAATGTTATTAGAGAATCGACCATTAAGTAGTTTCACAATTAAAACAAGAACGATTTGAACGATTAAAACAAGATGGTTTAACGATTGGGTAAACATTTGGACATAATTTACATTTGATCATGCATTTCCACGAAACATAGTATTGATTTAAACCAAGTTTTACTTCAATACTTTGTTTTGTGCGTTTCTCCTATGGTTTAGTTGATGCATATCACTAGCCATACATATCATTTTGGTTACACATTACATGGTTTACATTTGACACAAACACTTTTGACATTGATTATACATGACATGATTTACATCTTAACATAAACATTTTGGTATATTATTCAATACATTTGACAAATTGATTAAACATGGACATCTTACATTGGTGGTTTGTTTGGGTAAGTGATTTGAGTAACGGTGCGTGTGTAATATGATACAAGCATGGTGGATACGCCGCTGGTACTTCCTATATATAAGTGTTTGTATGGTATTACATATTGTAGCGTTATTTGAATCATTTCAGTTTGAGACATAGAACATTTTATACAAGTAACATACTTTTCACAAGACATTTATTTACAAACAACTTATCTTATACAAACTCATTTTTACATGGTTATTCATTTAATCATGCATTATTCTCTTATTATACATATCACCTGAACTTATTATTTTTCAAATGATTTACAAAGACAAAGCAAATTACAAGGTTCATGACTAAACATTTTCTTAAACAGAAGTCATGAATCTTATTTTCACAAAACCTATGTACTCGCCAGCATTTCTTTGCTGACCTCGTTTTCACATATGTTTCAGGTATTGTTGAATGATATCGATTGATAAGATGCATGCTCACATAGGTTTGGACGAGGCTTTAGTGACTCAATAACAATGATAGACTATGTTTAAATTGTGTATTTAGATTTCCAGACGATGTAAATTTTCAATGTTTAATAAAACGAAACACTTTTTGTATCCATGGTTATGAAACATTAATTCTGTTGCAACACTCCCCGACGTTTCCGCCACGTTTTGTATGTCACACGTGGTCGGGGTGTGACAGAAAAGATGGTATCAGAGCCAATGGTTATAGGGAATTAGGTTATTAGTTATGCTTTGACCTAGTCTATAACCTTCTTAGGACCCTAACGCGAGTTTACTTGCGTTTAGTCATAAAACAATACCGTCACCTATCCTTAGGCGACGACCACAACAAGAACATAAATTTCAAAACCGCTTTGAAAACTAATCATATGTTCTAGGATGATTGATTACTAGGTTTTGAACCCTCTATTGTAAGGTTTTGAACTCTCTATTATATGGTTTTGAACCCCTTTGAGTTTTCGAAACTTCGTCAAGGTTTTGGGTTTTAAATAATGTGAAAACGTGCAAACTGGAAGGGTGAATGCCTGTATTCTGGATTTTCTGTCTAGGCAAGCACTTCGTATACATCTCATCAGATGCGAGACCAGTTGTGCTTACCTGGGAATTCTTGGGGTGAGTGTTCACTTATAGGCAAGCATGTCTTCGCGATACATTATTTTTGACCCATTTACTTTGATTAGTCACCGTCTCATTTGTTTGCCTTAGGTAACAAACAAATGATTGCAATTTTCATGCGTTATCATTCTGTTTTGAATGTCCAATAATCTTTCACCTGTTTCTCCCTATGCCTTTCTTTTTCTTCAAAGAATGTCTCTTCATCACGATGACGCCCAGATATCTGAGCAAGCAGCCAAATTCGCTCAGCGAATAGGCGAAGTAGTCCTGAAGACTGTTGAATTAGCTACTGCCATGTATCATCTCCAGGATGAAGTCACTCAAGAGTCACCAAGACAGGCAGGACCTAGTCAGGCGACAACACCATCAGCCAATAAATCAATCGAGGAATCAAAGACCATGGATGAACGATCCCCTAAGAAGTCAAAGAAGCGAAAGGCTTCTCAGAACTTCGCCATGATCGCTCATGATTCCCTCGAAAATTTTAAGTACTCGTTTCACTCTAAGAAACAAAGTACAGAAAATTAAGTGACATTATGAGTAATCGTGCTTTTCGCCCATCTGTGCCTTTAAATCCTTGGTTAGATAACTAAGGGTATTTTCAAATCCCATACCCATTACGTTTTGATTTTTTCAACATACACAGTACAAGTATTTCAAAACAATCTTCATGATTTCAAAACATTTCATATAGTTTGAAAATAATTTTTCTAGATGCATTGTCTATGTTATTTCAAAAACATTGGCCATGTTATCAAAACCAACCTTCCTAATTTCAAAATATTTCATATAGTCTGAAGACAATATTAACACAATACATTTTCTTATCAAGTGCATGATTTCGAAAAGCATCATACATGTCTTTCAAAAACCTTATACAAAATTTCAAAATTCATCTCGTATGATTTTAAAAACATTTTTTTTATATATCTACCTAATACACCTACTTTATGATTGCAAAAAGTATTATATATAAGGTTTCAAAACGTTAAACACATTTTTCTTAAGAGAACCCCATGCATAGTTTTCAAAAATATTTTCCTCATACATTGACTTAACCTTCAAAATTCTGCTTCATATGTCGCCTTGACATATCAAGCATCTCAACTTCATAAGCATTTTACATCATGTTTTGACCTAAGCACATCCAGTGCAAGGTTTCAAAACATCTTCAACTTCTAAAATTCATATGGGATCTTTTTATCTTCACAATTAGATCCTTGTGGATGATTATCATTCAAATCAGAGTCCTTAATTGGATTCCTTATGTACCTTAATTCGAACACTTCGGTTCCTAGTAATCGAAATCGAATTTTCTTTTTGAATCTTTCTATCTTTATAGTTGGATTCTTGATAACGTTTAAAGTACCAAATGAAATCCACAGAATGGATTCCTAGTGTGCTTTAAATGCATGTACGCAATTTACAAGACAAATTAACGAACAATTTTGTGGTTATGTGATATGTGTTTATGTGTTCTCCTCTATGATTTTGTGTGATCCGATTTTCAAATCCTCATAGAATCTTTCATGTTTTCATATGAGGGATTCATAGTAGGATATTCAAAAGGTACTACCTTAAATCCTTATGGGCTTCTACCTGGTAGTTAAGACCCTTGGGTTATATAGTACCACTCCATGATTCATAAGGGACCCTCTTAGTGTTCTAGTCAAAAAGATTGATTCACAATTTGGTTAAAGAACGACATCTAGTGATGTAGCTGAACAGACTCCTTGATAGTCTATTTAGATCATTTATTGATTTAATTTAAAGGACTCTATGGCGGTCTAGTCACGCTCATCACAGGTTCATTCATTTGGTTTTACCCTACACATTATAAAATAGACCGTGTGAACTGTGCAAGGAATTGTCTAATTATGGACGCGTACATAATTATGAAATTTAGTGCACAGAAACCCAGTAAGATTTATTATGTGTAAGAACTGATAGTGACAAAAATAACGAAATGAAAACGATGTAATGGAGGTACGGTGGACGCACAAATGACGCTTCATATACTTGTATATAAGTATCCCTCTTACATTGCAATCATGATGTTATTGAAGATTACTAGAAGTTCAGAACCCTAACCAATGTTGTTCGATCTTTTCAACTTCATGTTTTCAAGCTCTCACAAGTTTCCTCTAAATAAATTTCGGGACGAAATTTCCTAAAGTAGGGGAGACTGTAACACCTGTGCCTCCACGGCCATCAAACAAATACCAAACCAATGAAATATTATATTTCATACTTGGGATTTGTAAAAATATGTGTATCATTTGCACATATCAATTCTTGTTCAATTTCAAACTCTAAATCGCTTTCTGGAAGGTTATACGCGCACCGATGCGTAAATATAACCAGTTTAATGGAACGAACACTCCGGAAAAGTGAAATAGGCTTAACATACCTTAAATAACCTTTACATAACTTAGAAATAAGTTTCGAAGGCTTTGGTATGGCAAAATCAAGTTAAATCGCTTACAGGGACTAAAGTTGACAAACTGCGAAAGTATGCCAATTTGAACTGTAACAGACATTCCGGAACATGACCATAAGTTAAACATACCATAAATATCCTTTACATAGCTTAGAAATAGGCTTTGAGGGGTTCGGTATGCTAAAATAAACTTTTGGGTCATTCAGGGACTAAAAGTGTCAAAAAGTGCACAAGTTTGCATTTTCGCGCATAACTTACGTTCTGAATACATCCGGACATCCAAAAATTTATGTAAGCACTAAAATATATTATTTTAGTGTTTGGCATAAGAAAAATCCATTCGTTACGTCATTTGGATCGTTTTTCGCGCTTATGCGCATTCCGTCGCAATTAAGCGAACATCGCGTTCGTACGGCCAAACGAACCAATGTCCGGCATATTTTTGAGCATGTTTCATGTCCACAATGTTTAGGCAACATTTTAGGGCCTTAAAGTTGGCTTTACGGGCTTTAGAAGTGTCGGAAATGGCCTTAAACACGTGCAGGGACTGAAACTGTCATTTCTGAAACTTATGTCTGATCTGTGACTGCTAGGCGGCCCGCCTCAGGATCCTTACATACTCACGCGGCCCGCGAGACCCCTTCTGACCAGATTAATCGAATCTAACAGCAGTTTCCAGCTGTTTCGTTCACAGCCACACATTCTCTTTCGCTTAGTCAGCTGATAAGGATCACTTTTAGCCACCATGAGTTTCCGACAAGTGTACGCCTTGGATCATGGCACGGTTTCCATGAAACGATCCTAACGGTTCGGGTATTCCTATAAATACCCATCCATCCCCAACTTCATTTCTCGCTAGAATCTTGATTTGAGAGCTCTAAGTTGAAACCATTGTTTCATACCTGAGTTCTTGGATCGAGATTAGCATTCGGGGACCCTTCGTAAGTATTCTTTCGTTCTTTTATTGCTTTTCGAGTCTGAAAGTCAAACTTTGTTTGACTTTCTGCGTTGACCAGTTATGGTCAATGCGAAGTTCGTTTGAACTTCGCAACGTGAGTGTAATCACGTTGGTTATAGTCCCTTGGGACTATGCCTACTGATTACCACGTTGTCTAGGGTCGTAGGGTAAGCGATCTGATAAATCGCTTATACCTCGAACCCGACCCATTTGGTTGATCATTAGGATCCGACCAAACACATTAGGTGACCATAGTAGGTAGGGAATAACCTTCCGAGGTTATACCCTATGGTCGCTTTGTTTGAATTGTTGTATGATAGGTAGTTTATATGCCTTAGATAAATTACCAGAATACCCTTTTCATGTATAATTGGTAATTAAGCATATGTAACCTAAACTTTTGTCACATAACTGATTATGTAACATGTTTAGGCATATAACACTTGTCATAGGACTAGTTAGGCGGTCCGAACGCGTTTCACGCGCACGACGCGTTAAAGTAGCATAAGCTACCTTAATGGGTCGCGATGGGTCGAAAGCACTTAGGTTTGGTTTCATTGTAGTATGTAGGCCTTGTTAAACCATATCATATGAGTTCCAACACTCATTTGGTTTACCAAGCCTCATCCTATCCGATCTCCCGATTTATGTCCGGTTTATTTATATAGTTTTAGATTGCCGACTGATTCCGTGCTCTCTCTAGCTTTGTTTGGTTGTTGTTCAAGACCTCCAAGCATTCTCAGGCGAGTACATTATTCCCCTCTTTTACTGTTTTCAACTGTTTTGGGGTGACTCATATGTGCTAAATATCTTAACAATGATTTCAAGAGCAATTACAATGGTTTCAAAAACAATTACAATGTAGTATCAAGAACGATAACAATAGTTTCAAGAACGATAACAATGGTTTCAAAAACAATTACAATGGTTTCAAGAACGATTTTAATAAAGTGAACAAACTTGTTGGTTGTAGTTACATAACCAATGACATTCATTAGCAATGATCAAGCCGACCAGTATTAGGTTATGGTACCATAGGATCTGACAAATCCCGTTATTCTCTATACCCATGGTTATGTGTGGATATTTTGGGTAGCGACTGAATCTGTAATTATTAACTTACCCTTTGGTAAGGGTTTGTTAAGAACGAGAGCGAGAGCGAGTTGGAACGATGAACGCGTCAAGAAGGTTTGAATGTTATTAGAGAATCGACCATTAAGTAGTTTCACAATTAAAACAAGAACGATTTGAACGATTAAAACAAGATGGTTTAACGATTGGGTAAACATTTGGACATAATTTACATTTGATCATGCATTTCCACGAAACATAGTATTGATTTAAACCAAGTTTTACTTCAATACTTTGTTTTGTGCGTTTCTCCTATGGTTTAGTTGATGCATATCACTAGCCATACATATCATTTTGGTTACACATTACATGGTTTACATTTGACACAAACACTTTTGACATTGATTATACATGACATGATTTACATCTTAACATAAACATTTTGGTATATTATTCAATACATTTGACAAATTGATTAAACATGGACATCTTACATTGGTGGTTTGTTTGGGTAAGTGATTTGAGTAACGGTGCGTGTGTAATATGATACAAGCATGGTGGATACGCCGCTGGTACTTCCTATATATAAGTGTTTGTATGGTATTACATATTGTAGCGTTATTTGAATCATTTCAGTTTGAGACATAGAACATTTTATACAAGTAACATACTTTTCACAAGACATTTATTTACAAACAACTTATCTTATACAAACTCATTTTTACATGGTTATTCATTTAATCATGCATTATTCTCTTATTATACATATCACCTGAACTTATTATTTTTCAAATGATTTACAAAGACAAAGCAAATTACAAGGTTCATGACTAAACATTTTCTTAAACAGAAGTCATGAATCTTATTTTCACAAAACCTATGTACTCGCCAGCATTTCTTTGCTGACCTCGTTTTCACATATGTTTCAGGTATTGTTGAATGATATCGATTGATAAGATGCATGCTCACATAGGTTTGGACGAGGCTTTAGTGACTCAATAACAATGATAGACTATGTTTAAATTGTGTATTTAGATTTCCAGACGATGTAAATTTTCAATGTTTAATAAAACGAAACACTTTTTGTATCCATGGTTATGAAACATTAATTCTGTTGCAACACTCCCCGACGTTTCCGCCACGTTTTGTATGTCACACGTGGTCGGGGTGTGACAGAAAAGATGGTATCAGAGCCAATGGTTATAGGGAATTAGGTTATTAGTTATGCTTTGACCTAGTCTATAACCTTCTTAGGACCCTAACGCGAGTTTACTTGCGTTTAGTCATAAAACAATACCGTCACCTATCCTTAGGCGACGACCACAACAAGAACATAAATTTCAAAACCGCTTTGAAAACTAATCATATGTTCTAGGATGATTGATTACTAGGTTTTGAACCCTCTATTGTAAGGTTTTGAACTCTCTATTATATGGTTTTGAACCCCTTTGAGTTTTCAAAACTTCGTCAAGGTTTTGGGTTTTAAATAATGTGAAAACGTGCAAACTGGAAGGGTGAATGCCTGTATTCTGGGTTTTCTGTCTAGGCAAGCACTTCGTATACATCTCATCAGATGCGAGACCAGT
Source organism: Helianthus tuberosus (assembly GCA_030545235.1). Taxonomy (NCBI): domain Eukaryota; kingdom Viridiplantae; phylum Streptophyta; class Magnoliopsida; order Asterales; family Asteraceae; genus Helianthus; species Helianthus tuberosus. The sequence continues at coordinate 104,058,939 of CM060407.1, forward strand.
TGTGCTTACCTGGGAATTCTTGGGGTGAGTGTTCACTTATAGGCAAGCATGTCTTCGCGATACATTATTTTTGACCCATTTACTTTGATTAGTCACCGTCTCATTTGTTTGCCTTAGGTAACAAACAAATGATTGCAATTTTCATGCGTTATCATTCTGTTTTGAATGTCCAATAATCTTTCACCTGTTTCTCCCTATGCCTTTCTTTTTCTTCAAAGAATGTCTCTTCATCACGATGACGCCCAGATATCTGAGCAAGCAGCCAAATTCGCTCAGCGAATAGGCGAAGTAGTCCTGAAGACTGTTGAATTAGCTACTGCCATGTATCATCTCTAGGATGAAGTCACTCAAGAGTCACCAAGACAGGCAGGACCTAGTCAGGCGACAACACCATCAGCCAATAAATCAATCGAGGAATCAAAGACCATGGATGAACGATCCCCTAAGAAGTCAAAGAAGCGAAAGGCTTCTCAGAACTTCGCCATGATCGCTCATGATTCCCTCGAAAATTTTAAGTACTCGTTTCACTCTAAGAAACAAAGTACAGAAAATTAAGTGACATTATGAGTAATCGTGCTTTTCGCCCATCTGTGCCTTTAAATCCTTGGTTAGATAACTAAGGGTATTTTCAAATCCCATACCCATTACGTTTTGATTTTTTCAACATACACAGTACAAGTATTTCAAAACAATCTTCATGATTTCAAAACATTTCATATAGTTTGAAAATAATTTTTCTAGATGCATTGTCTATGTTATTTCAAAAACATTGGCCATGTTATCAAAACCAACCTTCCTAATTTCAAAATATTTCATATAGTCTGAAGACAATATTAACACAATACATTTTCTTATCAAGTGCATGATTTCGAAAAGCATCATACATGTCTTTCAAAAACCTTATACAAAATTTCAAAATTCATCTCGTATGATTTTAAAAACATTTTTTTTATATATCTACCTAATACACCTACTTTATGATTGCAAAAAGTATTATATATAAGGTTTCAAAACGTTAAACACATTTTTCTTAAGAGAACCCCATGCATAGTTTTCAAAAATATTTTCCTCATACATTGACTTAACCTTCAAAATTCTGCTTCATATGTCGCCTTGACATATCAAGCATCTCAACTTCATAAGCATTTTACATCATGTTTTGACCTAAGCACATCCAGTGCAAGGTTTCAAAACATCTTCAACTTCTAAAATTCATATGGGATCTTTTTATCTTCACAATTAGATCCTTGTGGATGATTATCATTCAAATCAGAGTCCTTAATTGGATTCCTTATGTACCTTAATTCGAACACTTCGGTTCCTAGTAATCGAAATCGAATTTTCTTTTTGAATCTTTCTATCTTTATAGTTGGATTCTTGATAACGTTTAAAGTACCAAATGAAATCCACAGAATGGATTCCTAGTGTGCTTTAAATGCATGTACGCAATTTACAAGACAAATTAACGAACAATTTTGTGGTTATGTGATATGTGTTTATGTGTTCTCCTCTATGATTTTGTGTGATCCGATTTTCAAATCCTCATAGAATCTTTCATGTTTTCATATGAGGGATTCATAGTAGGATATTCAAAAGGTACTACCTTAAATCCTTATGGGCTTCTACCTGGTAGTTAAGACCCTTGGGTTATATAGTACCACTCCATGATTCATAAGGGACCCTCTTAGTGTTCTAGTCAAAAAGATTGATTCACAATTTGGTTAAAGAACGACATCTAGTGATGTAGCTGAACAGACTCCTTGATAGTCTATTTAGATCATTTATTGATTTAATTTAAAGGACTCTATGGCGGTCTAGTCACGCTCATCACAGGTTCATTCATTTGGTTTTACCCTACACATTATAAAATAGACCGTGTGAACTGTGCAAGGAATTGTCTAATTATGGACGCGTACATAATTATGAAATTTAGTGCACAGAAACCCAGTAAGATTTATTATGTGTAAGAACTGATAGTGACAAAAATAACGAAATGAAAACGATGTAATGGAGGTACGGTGGACGCACAAATGACGCTTCATATACTTGTATATAAGTATCCCTCTCACATTGCAATCATGATGTTATTGAAGATTACTAGAAGTTCAGAACCCTAACCAATGTTGTTCGATCTTTTCAACTTCATGTTTTCAAGCTCTCACAAGTTTCCTCTAAATAAATTTCGGGACGAAATTTCCTAAAGTAGGGGAGACTGTAACACCTGTGCCTCCACGGCCATCAAACAAATACCAAACCAATGAAATATTATATTTCATACTTGGGATTTGTAAAAATATGTGTATCATTTGCACATATCAATTCTTGTTCAATTTCAAACTCTAAATCGCTTTCTGGAAGGTTATACGCGCACCGATGCGTAAATATAACCAGTTTAATGGAACGAACACTCCGGAAAAGTGAAATAGGCTTAACATACCTTAAATAACCTTTACATAACTTAGAAATAAGTTTCGAAGGCTTTGGTATGGCAAAATCAAGTTAAATCGCTTACAGGGACTAAAGTTGACAAACTGCGAAAGTATGCCAATTTGAACTGTAACAGACATTCCGGAACATGACCATAAGTTAAACATACCATAAATATCCTTTACATAGCTTAGAAATAGGCTTTTAGGGGTTCGGTATGCTAAAATAAACTTTTGGGTCATTCAGGGACTAAAAGTGTCAAAAAGTGCACAAGTTTGCATTTTCGCGCATAACTTACGTTCTGAATACATCCGGACATCCAAAAATTTATGTAAGCACTAAAATATTTTATTTTAGTGTTTGGCATAAGAAAAATCCATTCGTCACGTCATTTGGATCGTTTTTCGCGCTTATGCGCATTCCGTCGCAATTAAGCGAACATCGCGTTCGTACGGCCAAACGAACCAATGTCCGGCATATTTTTGAGCATGTTTCATGTCCACAATGTTTAGGAAACATTTTAGGGCCTTAAAGTTGGCTTTACGGGCTTTAGAAGTGTCGGAAATGGCCTTAAACACGTGCAGGGACTGAAACTGTCATTTCTGAAACTTATGTCTGATCTGTGACTGCTAGGCGGCCCGCCTCAGGATCCTTACATACTCACGCGGCCCGCGAGGCCCCTTCTGACCAGATTAATCGAATCTAACAGCAGTTTCCAGCTGTTTCGTTCACAACCACACATTCTCTTTCGCTTAGTCAGCTGATAAGGATCACTTTTAGCCACCATGAGTTTCCGACAAGTGTACGCCTTGGATCATGGCACGGTTTCCATGAAACGATCCTAACGGTTCGGGTATTCCTATAAATAGCCATCCATCCCCAACTTCATTTCTCGCTAGAATCTTGATTTGAGAGCTCTAAGTTGAAACCATTGTTTCATACCTGAGTTCTTGGATCGAGATTAGCATTCGGGGACCCTTCGTAAGTATTCTTTCGTTCTTTTATTGCTTTTCGAGTCTTTCGAGTCTGAAAGTCAAACTTTGTTTGACTTTCTGCGTTGACCAGTTATGGTCAATGCGAAGTTCGTTTGAACTTCGCAACGTGAGTGTAATCACGTTGGTTATAGTCCCTTGGGACTATGCCTACTGATTACCACGTTGTCTAGGGTCGTAGGGTAAGCGATCTGATAAATCGCTTATACCTCGAACCCGACCCATTTGGTTGATCATTAGGATCCGACCAAACACATTAGGTGACCATAGTAGGTAGGGAATAACCTTCCGAGGTTATACCCTATGGTCGCTTCGTTTGAATAGTTGTATGATAGTTAGTTTATATGCCTTAGATAAATTACCAGAATACCCTTTTCATGTATAATTGGTAATTAAGCATATGTAACCTAAACTTTTGTCACATAACTGATTATGTAACATGTTTAGGCATATAACACTTGTCATAGGACTAGTTAGGCGGTCCGAACGCGTTTCACGCGCACGACGCGTTAAAGTAGCATAAGCTACCTTAATGGGTCGCGATGGGTCGAAAGCACTTAGGTTTGGTTTCATTGTAGTATGTAGGCCTTGTTAAACCATATCATATGAGTTCCAACACTCATTTGGTTTACCAAGCCTCATCCTATCCGATCTCCCGATTTATGTCCGGTTTATTTATATAGTTTTAGATTGCCGACTGATTCCGTGCTCCCTCTAGCTTTGTTTGGTTGTTGTTCAAGACCTCCAAGCATTCTCAGGCGAGTACATTATTCCCCTCTTTTACTGTTTTCAACTGTTTTGGGGTGACTCATATGTGCTAAATATCTTAACAATGATTTCAAGAGCAATTACAATGGTTTCAAAAACAATTACAATGTAGTATCAAGAACGATAACAATAGTTTCAAGAACGATAACAATGGTTTCAAAAACAATTACAATGGTTTCAAGAACGATTTTAATAAAGTGAACAAACTTGTTGGTTGTAGTTACATAACCAATGACATTCATTAGCAATGATCAAGCCGACCAGTATTAGGTTATGGTACCATAGGATCTGACAAATCCCGTTATTCTCTATACCCATGGTTATGTGTGGATATTTTGGGTAGCGACTGAATCTGTAATTATTAACTTACCCTTTGGTAAGGGTTTGTTAAGAACGAGAGCGAGAGCGAGTTGGAACGATGAACGCGTCAAGAAGGTTTGAATGTTATTAGAGAATCGACCATTAAGTAGTTTCACAATTAAAACAAGAACGATTTGAACGATTAAAACAAGATGGTTTAACGATTGGGTAAACATTTGGACATAATTTACATTTGATCATGCATTTCCACGAAACATAGTATTGATTTAAACCAAGTTTTACTTCAATACTTTGTTTTGTGCGTTTCTCCTATGGTTTAGTTGATGCATATCACTAGCCATACATATCATTTTGGTTACACATTACATGGTTTACATTTGACACAAACACTTTTGACATTGATTATACATGACATGATTTACATCTTAACATAAACATTTTGGTATATTATTCAATACATTTGACAAATTGATTAAACATGGACATCTTACATTGGTGGTTTGTTTGGGTAAGTGATTTGAGTAACGGTGCGTGTGTAATATGATACAAGCATGGTGGATACGCCGCTGGTACTTCCTATATATAAGTGTTTGTATGGTATTACATATTGTAGCGTTATTTGAATCATTTCAGTTTGAGACATAGAACATTTTATACAAGTAACATACTTTTCACAAGACATTTATTTACAAACAACTTATCTTATACAAACTCATTTTTACATGGTTATTCATTTAATCATGCATTATTCTCTTATTATACATATCACCTGAACTTATTATTTTTCAAATGATTTACAAAGACAAAGCAAATTACAAGGTTCATGACTAAACATTTTCTTAAACAGAAGTCATGAATCTTATTTTCACAAAACCTATGTACTCGCCAGCATTTCTTTGCTGACCTCGTTTTCACATATGTTTCAGGTATTGTTGAATGATATCGATTGATAAGATGCATGCTCACATAGGTTTGGACGAGGCTTTAGTGACTCAATAACAATGATAGACTATGTTTAAATTGTGTATTTAGATTTCCAGACGATGTAAATTTTCAATGTTTAATAAAACGAAACACTTTTTGTATCCATGGTTATGAAACATTAATTCTGTTGCAACACTCCCCGACGTTTCCGCCACGTTTTGTATGTCACACGTGGTCGGGGTGTGACACTGATATGGCATCATCAGCTGCACCGGTTCCCACACACAGCTTTGAGTTTGATCACGATATTGAGGATGATCCTGTGTTTCCACCTGGTTTTGATCCAGACCATGACATTGAGTTCATACACTTAGACCAGCCCTTGGAGGATCCTGTAACCCCTGTGTTTGTTGATCCAGCTGATTTTGAGATGGAGTTTGTTGATCCGGAGCCAGCCGTGGCCCCTGAGCCAGGCGTTGCTCCTGACACCGCATTGGAGCATGACCCTGTTCATGCCGATGCACCTGCTGTTGCTCCTTGATTGACCATCTGCTTGGACGAGAGAAAATTGGGATAACTGTGCAAGAAAATCTATTATTACGGGGGCCCACGTAATAACGGCTTGTAGTGCACAGAAATCCTGGTGGACTCTGCGGGTCAAGCTAATGAAAACCCATGTAGCAGGAAATAACTAAAACACGAATGACCAAGGCGATGTAGCCTCGAGTTCATTCTATTACAAGCAACAAGCCATTTTGGCAAGCCTATGTGAAGGCTCAGAAATTTATTTCCTCACTCATACATTGAGTATATTTACATGTGGAATTGGGTGATTACCTGATGGCTTATGGTGCTATGTATCTCATAGACAATTGAAATGTTGTCTAACCCACTTCATAACACTGCGACAGAATAAAATGCCACCCAGGCGTGACACAGACACCAGTACACTGCCAAGGACAGAAGCCGAGTTGCAAGAACGCATATCACGGGCGAATGCACGACATGAAGCCCTCCGCTCTAAGCACAACGATGGCATTACTGGAAATAACCCTCCAACTGGCTGCACCTATAAGCAGTTCCTGAACTGCAAGCCTTTGAACTTTGACGGAGCAGGAGGCACCGTGGCATTTGTTCGTTGGTCCGAGAAGACTGAATCCATTCTAAGAATGAGTAACTGTTCGCCCCAACAGAGTATTGCCTATATCTCGGGGTTATTTCTAGATGGCACACTCTCATGATGGGATCTTCAGGTTCAGACCCTTGGTACAGATGCTGCTTATGCACTGAGCTGGGACGAGCTCAAAGAAATGATTGAGAAGAAATACTGTTCTAGGGCTGGTATTCAGAAGCTTGAGGTGGAGTTCTGGAATTTGAAAATGGACGAACCAGAGATTCCTGAACATGTCCAGCGATTGCACGACTTGTCTAGGGTCGTCCCCTCTAAGTCATTGATGTTGTATGATACAGTTGTGTACTTGTAAGCTTTACATTGTGGTCTCGATTTGTGGCAATGCAATCGCAGTATTCTCATCATGTGTGATGTTTGATCTATTGTTTATGTTCTATGACATGAGATATTATGTGGTTGATTTATTTATAGCATGAGATGTTATGTGCTGATATTGTTGAATACATACGTACATTTTACTTGCTATGACCTAACCTACGTGAAACATCTTTTAGAAGATGCCACCAAGACGCGAAATACGCATGCCCACCTCCGAGGCGGAACTTCAAGAGATAATTGCTGCAACTATAGCACAGCACGAGGCCCTATGCTCCGAACCTAGCAGAGGTACCTCAGAAAATAACGGTTGTCCCTACTGGCACTTCCTCAACTACAAGCCTCCGAAGTTCGACGGCACTGGAGGTGCCATAGCTTTTGTGAAATGGATTGAAAGTATGGAATCCATCTTTTGAATGAGTGGTTGTACGCCAGAACAACAAGTCCCATACGTTTCTGAGTTGTTTCAAGATGGAGCTCGATTATGGTGGAATCTTCAGGTTCGAATAATGGGCCTAACCACAACATACGCGTTAACTTGGGATGAGTTGAAAGGAATAATGTGTAAGAAGTATTGCACCCAAACAGAAACCCAGAGGTTGGAAGGTGAATTCCAGAGCCTGATGATGGAAGGTCCGAAAATGTTGGAATACATGCAAAGACTTCATGATTTGGCACGAGTCGTTCCGTACTTGGTGGAACCAGAATTGAAGAAATTAGGATATTTCATTTGGGAACTGGCACCTCAAGTCCTGAGCTTAATGACATCATCTACGCCACCAACAACTATGGCTGCAAGTAAGATGGGCTTGGCACTCATTACGGAAGCAATTAGACTAGAAAAACTTGCAAACCCTGACAAGGAGACTTAGGTAGAGTCGTCCGGAAAGAACAAAAGGAAGCTCACCGAAGATACCTGAACGAATAATGATGAACAAAGATCTATTCGAGGTTGTTTTGACTGCGGGGACAAAGGGCATTTCAAGAAAGATTGCCCTAACAACAAACAGGCCAATGATAAGATTTACTTAGAAGCTAAACCAAGACGTGCTGGGTGCAAGTATCACCACGATTGTGGATGTCGGAAGCCTAGGTGCGGGAGGAAAGGACACAACAAGGATGGTTGTGGGATGAAGAGTCCCAGACAAGGAGAAAACAGTAACAACGCTCAAGGTGGAAATGGGAAAGGAAATGGCCGAGTGCCAGGATGCTTCCATTGTGGGGACGTTGGACATCTTAAGAGGGAATGCCCGAAGTTGAAACAAGACCGTGAAAGAACATCCAACATCGGAGCTTGTGAAGCATGCCAGGATCCAGGCATGATTACTGGTACGTTCTCTATTAACCAAAACTTTTGCATCTATTTTGTTTGACACTGGTGCCGACTATAGCTTCGTGTCATTAGAATTTAAGAATATTCTTGGTTTGACGCCTAGTAAGTTAGACGTTCCATATTCAATCGAATTAGCAAATGGGAAACTAGTTGAGACCAGTGGAGTTGTCCGAGGATGTGTGATTGAATTAGGAGGGCACGAGTTTACGCTAGACTTACTACCTGTCGAGTTGGGAAGCTTTGATGTGGTAGTGGGAATGGATTGGCTATCGAGTTACAAGGCCGAGATAGTTTGCCATGAGAAGACCATCCGCATTCCACTGACGGATGAAGAAACGATTGTAGTCATAGAGAAAAGCGTGATACGCCTTTAAAAATCATTAGCTGCCTGAAAGCGCGAAAGTGTTTACAGAAGGGGTGAGCGGCCTTCCTGGCACACATCGTGGATAAGAAAGCTGCTGAGCCAAAAATCGAAGACATCCCTGTCGTAAGGGAGTATCCTGAAGTCTTCCCTGAGGACTTGCCAGGATTGCCACCCCAAAGGCAAGTGGAATTTCACATTGACTTAGTTCCAGGCGCCGCGCCTGTAGCTAGGGCACCTTATAGACTTGCACCATCAGAGATGCAGGAATTGTCGACACAACTTCAAGAGTTGCTAGACAAAGGATTCATCAGACCAAGCTTCTCACCTTGGGGAGCTCCGGTCCTGTTTGTCAAGAAGAAGGACGGTAGTTTTCGTATGTGCATCGACTACCGGGAGTTGAATAAGCTGACGATCAAGAATAGATACCCTCTGCCAAGAATCGATGATTTATTCGATCAACTCCAAGGTTCAAGATTTTATTCAAAGATCGATCTTCGATCTGGATACCATCAGCTAAGGATACAAGAGGAGAGTATCCCGAAAACAGCCTTCAGAACTCGTTATGGACATTACGAGTTCCTAGTTATGCCGTTTGGGTTGACAAACGCGCCTGCTGTTTTTATGGACCTAATGAACCGAGTCTGCAAACCGTATCTCGATAAGTTCGTGATTGTATTCATCGACGATATTTTGATTTATTCAAAGACAAAGGCTGAACACGAACAACACTTAAGAGCTATTTTGGAGTTGCTGAAAAAGGAACAGTTGTACGCCAAGTTCTCCAAGTGCGAGTTTTGGCTACGCGAAGTCCAGTTTCTTGGACACGTGGTTAATGGAAATGGAATCCATGTTGATCCCACAAAGATCGAGGCGATAAAGAGCTGGGAGACTCCAAAGACGCCGACCGAGGTTCGCCAGTTCTTAGGTTTGGCTGGCTATTATCAAAGATTCATTGAGGATTTTTCAAAAATCGCTCAACCACTGACTGCGCTCACACAGAAGGATAAGAAGTTTGATTGGGGAATCAAACAGGAGGAAGCGTTCCAGTTATTAAAAGACAAGCTCTGTAATGCGCCAATCTTAGCTCTACCAGAGGGTACAAATGATTTCGTGGTATACTGTGACACCTCACGTCAAGGATTGGGTTGCGTGTTGATGCAACGCCAGAAGGTCATAGCTTACGTGTCACGTCAGTTGAAAGTACATGAAAAGAACTATACCACGCATGATTTAGAAATAGGGCGGTGGTATTTGCGCTGAAAATATGGAGACATTATTTGTATGGTACGAAATGTACAATCTTCACAGATCATAAGAGCCTACAACACATATTCGACCAGAAAGAGCTGAATATGAGACAAAGACGTTGGGTCAAATTGTTGAACTATTACGACTGCGAGATAAAGTACCATCCAGGGAAGGCGAATGTGGTCGCCGATGCCCTAAGTCGAAAAGAACGGATCAAGCCCATAAGGGTTAGGGCTTTGGAGATGATTGTCCAGACAGATCTCTCTCTACGCATTCGTGCCGCACAGAGGGAAGCTTTGAAAGAAAGGAACATTGAAGATGAGTATCTCCGTGGGATGGAGAAGCAGTTGGTGCCAAACGAGGAAGGAACTTTATGCTTCATAAAACGGATTTGGGTTCCTCTGTTTGGTGGCTTAAGGAAGGTTATTTTTGATGAGGCACACAAATCACGGTACTCTATTCATCCCGGTGCGGATAAGATGTACCAGGATCTTAAGGATTATTATTGGTGGCCCAGGATGAAGGGCGACGTTGCTGTTTACGTGAGCAAGTGTTTAACGTGCGCCAAGGTTAAAGCAGAATACCAGAAGCCTTCAGGACTTCTGCAACAACCTGAAATTCCCAAGTGGAAATGGGAGCAGATTTCAATGGATTTTATAACAAAGTTGCCAAGGACGCCCAGAGGTCATGACACTATTTGGGTAATAGTTGACCGTCTGAACAAGTCCGCACACTTCTTGCCAATCAAGGAGAAAGACAACACTAGTAAACTTGCGGAAGTATACATGCGAGAAATTGTTGTACTTCATGGAGTGCCTCTCTCGATCATCTCTGATAGAGATGGACATTTCATATCAAGGATTTGGAAATCCTTCCAAGAAGCTTTTGGCTCGCAATTAAACCTAAGTACTGCATTTCATCCGCAAACTGATGGCCAAAGTGAAAGAACTATTCAGACATTGGAGGATATGCTGAGAGTATGTGTAATGGATCTTGGTGGCAGCTGGGATAAGCATTTACCATTGGCCGAATTCTCATACAACAACAGCTACCACACCAGTATTGGAGCCGCGCCATTTGAAGCTCTTTACGGACGCAAGTGTCGATCACCCCTATGCTAGGCTGACGCAGGTGATAGGCAGCTTGTTGGTCCCGAAATCGTCCAAGAGACGACAGACAAGATTGCGCAGATTCGAAAACGCATCGAAGCGGCATGCGAAAGACAGAAAGCCTATGCAGATCCAAACCGAAAACATTGGAATTCCAAGTTGGAGATATGGTTTTATTGAAAGTTTCACCCTGGAAGGGTGTGGCACGCTTCGGAAAGCGTGGGAAGTTGAATCCACGTTACATTGGCCCTTTCAGAATCCTGCAAAGGATTGGGCTTGTAGCCTACAAGTTGGACCTACCTGCTGAACTCCACGGTGTTCACGATACATTCCATGTATCCAATTTGAGAAAAAGTCCAACACAAGATACAGTGATCATCCCTGCTGACGAAGTTCATATCGACGACACGCTCCACTTCACTGAAGAACCTGTCGAGGTCCCGGATTGGAAAGTTAACAAAACTCGCAGGAGCAGTGTCAAACTCGTCAAAGTTCGTTGGAATGCTAGGCATGGACCTGAATTCACGTGGGAACGTGAGGATCGGATGAAAGAGAAATACCCCCATTTGTTTCCTAAGAACCCTGCATCTAGTAGCAGAACTTAAATTTCGGGACGAAATTTCTTTAACGGGGGGAGAATGTGACAACCCTCACCAAACCATGTATCCGTATGAATTAATTAATATTTAATTACTGCTTAATTACTGTGCTTGCTTACAACTGTGATTAAACTGCTTACTGATTCCTGATACATACATACTCATGCATCACATTTTATACTGTCACTCTATTATTTACACACAAACCTTAGTGACAACCTTGATGCACAAAAAGCACAGTGAGCACACTATACGGGATACCCATTAAACATGCTGATATAACCAGCATCAGGCAGGCACTGCCTCTAAGGCCTGTATGAGCCAGAGATAGTTTACTACACCGGTAGAGAGTGTAGGGAAATGAGGGTTGTAGAACTGCGTCACTAGGTGTTAGTTATAGTGACCGGAAGTGCCTAAAACGTACTTTGAGTACAAAATTCTGCACTTTAAAATAAAAATTCAGCATTTTAGCAAACTAGTAAAGTGCAAAAACGCGGAAAAATAATACTAGACACTTTCCAAAGTGTCGGGAACTCTTTGTGTCACTAAAAATAATAATAAAGACACTTTAAAGCTTTAATAAGCACTTTAACGGATCAGTATCCAATCGAACAACCGGACTTAACCCGGGACATAAAAATATTGACATCAACATTGTTTTTCTTTTTCTGAGCCAGTTAGGGTCCCCGAATACCCTAACACCCGTTACAATTTACAACACACTAGTAACTAATATTAAAACTCTAATTAACTAACTAACTCTAACTATTTAGTTCAAAACCAACCCAATTACCCCACCCCCCTTAACCGAACTCGGTTACTAGTGGGGACACCCCACTAAACTTTTGAATATTATATTCAAGTGTGCTTAATATCTTGTTAACACAAAACCCTTTGGACAATTAAGAAAGAATGGCCTATAAGTAACAACATATGTCCACCATAACCTTCACACCACACTTAGAAAATCACTCCTTTCTCTCCCTCACTAGTAGTCTCGGTCGAGAACCAAAGCCAAGCACACCCACTTACACAATTGATTAAAATAATCCCATTTGCCAAAAATCTTGACTACATAAAATCCTTTGGATAATCATGTTGAATGGTTTATAAATATATCTCTAGGATCACATTAACACTCACAACTCACTTAACAAAAATCAACTCTCATCTCTCCTCTTCTCATCACTCTCGGCCGAAGACATAGGCCACACCACCACCACCTTTTGATTTCATTCAAGCTATTCTATTATTATACAAGTGTGAGGGATCAAGTATAAGGGAGCTCGGTGCACTCGGGAACACAAGGACCTCACTACGTTGCTATTAACCACTCGTTTTTCGACTAGTTTCTTCCCTAGCCTCGAGCTAGTAGTAAGTGACTCTAAACGCCTTTTTGTTCATATCTAAAGTGGTTAATAAGAATTTTGTCGGTTGAAATTTATGAACATCTAAGATCATAAATTAAAAGTCTACTAGAATATTATAAACAAAGTGGTTAATGGATGAATGATGGTGTAAAACTTATAAAACTAGTATTGTTATGATTATTTAGTGTTGTTTTATGCTAGTGTTAGTTCGGATCGTCATCTAACCCGACTAAGTCATGTTCATGGAACATGACCTAGTGTATGTTATAGTGTGAAAAGTGGTTAGATGAAGACCACTACTACTTATAACCATGAACTTGTGTAAAAACAATTTTTCTTGCAAAATGGAGTTCTAAACTAGTAGATCTATGGATCGACAAGTGGTATTTTCGAAGGACCAAGTGTAAAATGAAATCATAATTTTAAAGCCGGATCCTTCCTAAACAAAAGTGATTTTTGTGAACACACAAGTGTGTAGACACTTGTGTAACAAAAAGTTTTAACAAAGAATTATTTTTATAAATTTTGGACAAGAAGTTGTAGAAATGTATCTTCTTTAAAAACAAAGTTCTCAAAGAAACCGAGTCTATTTATAAAAGATCTACTAAAATACGGGGAAAGTTACTACATATCTTACACAAACCACAAGTTCATGTGTTATGCGATTTATATCTATTTTGACTAAGTTTGATGATGGAATATTGTTTGTTAATGTTGGGAACATTGTTGAATTGAATCTTTAAAAGAAAATGATACGCTTGAAAGCGTGGCCACCTCCAGTTACAGAGGAAACTCTGGCGAAATTTTTCCAAAAATCTAACACTTGTAAATATTTTTATCACAAGTGTTATGGATATATTTTTTTAACTTATTTTCCCAAATAACTTTCGCCACGATTTTTATTACTAAACTTCCAAGTGTCGGAGGTGGGATTTTCACAAAATAAAACTTGCTAAAATATATATTTAGTATATATTTTTCATAACAACACTTGTGAGACTTTTATGATTATTTTGTGAACTATACAAATATTATTCTTAGGGTAAAAAAAAAAATAATATTACCGACTCCAAATATTACCGACTCCAAAATAATTCGAACGCCTTCACAATAAATATTTAAGTTACACCGGTATTATTAATACCACCCGAACCTTACAACGTAACTTACGTATTTACAGATAATACACATAAGTGTGTATTTTGACAAAGTATTATTTTGGATAATTATGGAATAAAATATAATATTTTTGGGAAGAATATTTATATTTTGGAAGTAAAGTATTTTTGGACAAATGAAATAAAATATATTACATTAAGTGAGACTTAATAATATATTTCGAAGTTATACGTACGCACATGTATCAAAACCCCCATCCTTGGGAAGGAATATAGTTACAAAATGATTACGAAGTGTAAACACGAAATAGTTGCCTAACTATTTCCCAAAGACATTAAACCTTAAACTAAGGCACGACCGTCCGTCTAATAGAAGTTAGTACGTGTAGGTCGTCGCACAGCAGATTTTCTGGGAGATACTTTTTAGAGACGCACTTCGGTGAGTTCATGTCCCCCTTTTCTCTTAACTGTTTTCAGTTTTCTAAACTGCGGGGGTGAAATACATGTTACTATGATTACGGGTACTTTTACATGGTATGGTTAGCGTAAGGAGGGTTACTACTTAGATCATGTGAGTGGGTAGGCGCAACTTGAGGCCATTAATCCTCATTGTAGGACCGAGGGGCACAATGCGGTAGATCTATTTGGGTGTAGCGAGCCCAGCTCCAGGCCCACGGTACGGACCTTGGAGTGACTATGTACCCGACGCACAAATCCGCTAGGTTTGAGTCTTCCTACTTGCACTTCACACATATCAATGGCCTTGCAAACCATTGGTGATCTCTTTTTCCTTATTTGCTACATACCAGGGATTTTTATACTTACAAAGGTTTTACTTACTCACTTACACATGAACTCGCTCAACATTATTGTTGATTTTTCCAACTTACATGTATTTCAGGGAACTAAGGATCTGGCACGGTATGCTACGTTTTCACGCTGCGTAGAGTTATGGGATCATCAAAGTTTAGGGGTTGTGGCTTTTACCTGGACGAGTCACAGTTCTTAAACTACGTCTATCTTAAGTTTGTGGTTGTGTCTTTCAAACAATGTTTTTATGTTATTAGGTTGTAATTTCCGTTGCGTGTGTCAACGCCTTAAGACAATGTCGTGGTATTTTACTTTTCAAACTTAAATCAATGGATGATCTGCATGGTTTTATTTTCATATAGCTTTGTTATGATTAAGCTATGGTATTAAAAATTCATACCAAATAAACCCACGCTTCCGCAAAGCCAGGGTGTGACACCTACATTCAAGCCTTACGACTGAAGGATTAACCCTAGAACAAGTCAAAGGTCTACCAAAAATGAATTCGGATTCAGTCATTCCTTCCACCCAAACAAACCTAGGATTTCAGAAATGGAAGTTGTCAATTCCTATGGTACCACTACCTACTACCGAGCGGCATGATCGGTGTTAATGAATGTATTTATGACTCGTTAAACAAACCAAATGTCATACCAAATGTAATCATGTTACATGAAAATAATGTACTTAAATATGCTAAATGAACATACAAAGTAGAAATGTACAATATGTCCATATGCTGGGTGAGCATATGCAACAAAATGCAGTGTAAATCAATGTGTCCATATGCTGGGTGAACATATGCAACAAAATGTATATATGAAAATCAATGTGCTAGCATGCTAAGTGAACATACATAGCAAAACATAATGGAAATCATGTACTATATGTGTACTAATGAACATAGCAAGTATATGATACAAAAGCATGAAAAACACGAAAGTAACAAGTAGGCACATGTGAATTACCCCAAAACATTTGAAAACAGTAAAAGAGGGGACTATGCACTCACCTGAGAATGCTTAGAAGTCTTGAATAACGACCAAGCAAAGCTAGAGGGATCACGTAAATCAAACGGCACCTAATAAATTGGAAGATTGGATAGGATGAGGTTTCGTAAACCAAATGAGTATTGGAACTCATATGATATGGTTTAACAAAGCCTACATACTAAATCGAAACCTATCCTAAGTGCTTATGACCCATTACGCCCGTTTAGGTAGCTTACGCTACTTTAACGCGTCGCAGGTTTAAAACGCGTTCGGACCGCCTAACTAGTCCTATGATAAGTATTATATGCCTTAACTTGTCTAATACAGTTTAGATGTAAAAATTTAGGTTACATATGCTTAAAATGAATTTATGCGTAAAAAGGGCATTTTGGTCATTTTCCTAAGGCATAGAAACTACCTATCATACAACTAACTAAACGAAGTGACCATAAGGTATAACCTCGGAAGGTTATTCCCTATACAACTATGGTCACAAAATATGTTTGGTCGGATCCTAACGATCGACCAAACGGGTTGGGTTTGAAAGTCTAAACGGTTGTTTAGACCGCTTATCTTACGACCCTATATAAGCACTAAACTAAAAGTGACGAGTTAAACATGTTAAAACATGTTTAACGAAGTTAAAAAACAGGTTTGATATCAAAACAAAGGGTTTTGATACCCAATAACAGTTTGGTTGCAAAATACGCATAAACCCGTATTTTGACCGAAACTATGACTCGTCACTATGCCTAAATAACGTGGTAATCAGTAGGTATAGTCACAAGGGACTATAACCATCGTGATTACGCTCACGTTGCGAAGTTCAAACAAACTTCGTGTTGACCATTGAATGGTCAAAGCAGAAAGTCAAACACTGTTTGACTTTCATGCTTAAAAACGCATAAAGCATGAAAGAAACTTACAAGAGGTCCAAGCAATGGAGATTTGATTCAAGTTGCTCAGGTATGAAGTGTGGAAACTCCAACTTAGAGCAGAAATGAATCAAGTGTGAAGATTGCAAGAACTCAAGGTGGGTATTTATAGAGCTTGGAAAACCGTTAGGATTGTTCCTTGATTTACGAGCTTCAATCTCAACCATCCAAGTGTTACCCACTGAAATACAATACTATGGGTGCCCAAAACAAGCTCATAGAGTTGAAAAACCATGAACCAAAGCCAGAAACCAGCTGCTGATTGCAGAAAACTGGTTTTTGCAGATCTGAGGGTCTCTCGCGGGCCGCGTAGACTCTCACTAAGTCTTACGCGCCCCTCCTCAGCCTAACTTTGACAGAATGTCAAGTTTAGTCCCTACAGGCCTGAAACTTGGTTTTCGATGCATTTTTGACACGTTTAAGCCCCATTAACCTCATTTCAAGGCTCTAAAATGAAGCTAAAGTATAGAAAACTTAAAATATGCTCAAAAATATCTCGGATGTCGGTTCGTTTGGTCGTACGGTTGCGTTGTTCGGTTAATTACGACAAAACACGAACAGACGCGAAAAACGATCCAAATTACGCGACGAATGGAATTTTATCATGCCAGTCACTAAGATAAAATATTTTAATGATTACATAAATTTTTGGATGTCCGGATATATTCAGAACGTAAGATATGTGCGTAAATGCAAACTTGTGCACTTTTTGACGCTTTTAGTCCCTGTTTAACCAAAAAGTTTATTTTGCACACCGAACCCCTCAAAGCCTATTTCTAAGCTATGTAAAGGATATTTATGGTCTGTTTAACTTATGGTCAAGTTCTAGAATGTTCGATACCATACAAATCAGCAGACTTTTGCAGTTTGACGCAAATAGTCCCTACGATCGAATAAACTTGATTTCGACACACCAAACCCTCCAAAACTTATTTAAAAGTTATGTAAAGGTTATTTAAGGTATGTTAAGCCCATGTCACTATTCCAGAGTGTTTGTTGCATTAAACTGATTACGTTTATGCATCCGTTCGCGTATAACTTTCTAGAAAGCGATTTAGAGCTCGAAATCGAACAAGAATTGATATGTGGAAATGATACACATATTTATACAAATCCCAAGTATGAAACACAATATTTCATTGATTTGGTATTTTTCTGATGGTCGTAGAGATACAGATGTCACAGCGCGCCTTCCCGCATGTGTTGCTTATAGACTCCACCTACAAGACGATTCGGTACAAAATGCCGCTAGTTCAGATTACGGGAGTGACATCCACGTTGATGTCGTTTTGCATTGCCCATGCGTTCATAAGCAACGAGAAACAGGAAAACTTCACATGGGTTCTACAGAGGTTGAAACACCCATTAGACTGTGTTATGGAACCCCGTGTAATAGTAACGGATAGAGATCACGCCCTAATGAACGCATGTGCAACCGTGTTTCCCAGGGCTAGACATTCATTGTGTAGGTGGCACATACAGCAAAACATTGCCAAACATTGCAGGAAAAGCTTTAAAACCAAAGAAAGCTGGCAAAGGTTTCTTTACAAGTGGGGCAAGCTAATTAACTCAACGACCGATCTTGACTACAACTACTGGTACGAGCGAATACGATCAGAGTTGCCAAGCAAAAAAACCGACAGTAAGTTTTATATTATTTTTGTTTAATAATCGTACTTATTTGACTTGTCTTAACTGCACTTGACTTTGATTACATAGATTATGGACTATTTGCATTCAAACTGGTTACAACCATATAGAGACCGGTTTGTTTCGTTCTTGAGCGACCAACATATGAACTTCAATCAACGTACAACGAACAGGGCAGAGGGTCAACATGCCCTTTTGAAGCAGTACCTAGGCGACTCCAATTACACGCTGGATAAAGTGGTACCACTTATTGATAAGCTCATAAGAAACCAGGTGACAGAAATCAAAAGCAGCATTGAAACAAGTAGGAGCCGAACATTGGGTCCACATAACAAACCAATATTTGATCTCCTACGAAAGAAGGTTTCACATGCCTGCCTAGACTTGATATCCGCCGAAGTAAATGAAATAGAAACCTTAAAGTTATCTAACGGTACATGCGCGTGCCGTTTGTGTACAAGTTGTCGGTTGTCGTGCGCGTGTCGGTTGGAACCTTATATAGCGAATGGTAATACATTATTCGACCAACCACATTTTATAATCATAGCATTTCATCATGCAAAATCTTATTCACATTTTATGTTGTTTGTTGGTATGTTTCTTTGGTCAAATGATCTCGTTGGAGTTGATAGACCCTTTTTGGAAAAAGTTAAATTTGGACTCCATACTGAAACCGAGCGAGGTGGACTGTTTCGACTTAGACGACGAACTTGCGCTTCTCAAACAACATTTAATGGCCCAGCCGAGAGAACTCAAGAAAAACCTAGTTCAAAAGATGAAGGATTTGGTACAACTCAATAAGACAAAACTCAAACAGCCAGTTGTGCAAAAAAACAAACAGGGTCGTCCAAGTTTAAAAGCTCAGCAACAAAGGAAGGATGATTCGTTTACGGAGCCTTCAAGACACAACTTTTTTGCAACGCAGGACGCATATAGTGATTCACCCGTTGGGTTTGGCACACAAGAGTCAATCATCGAACCTTCCAGGCACAGCTCATTTATCGAGTCACAAAGTTATTGTGCTGAAACACCTATGTTCTTTGGCGAGATTGCGAAAGGCGCTAAGAATTCGAAAACAAAAAAGAAGGTCGCAAAATCAACGGAAGAGCGACCACACTTACCTTTGCTGCCTGCCGCACAAGTTAATATGTTCATGCACTTCAAACAGTTCATTCCACCTTGCTTCTATCCACACCTCAGTCACATACAAAATGTGTAGGGTGATGGTAATTGTGGGTTTCGATCTATAGCGGTCGGCTTATCGCTACAAGAGTGTCAGTGGCCGTTTATACGGGGGGAGCTTCAGGCTGAGTGCAACCGGTACCACGACTTATGGAAAACGATAAATGAACCTGAGTTTCAAGATGTTCTGGAGTCATTAGATTGGTCTGGTATAGGCACAACACTTGAACATAAGTGGCTACAAATGCCTTTCACGGGGCTTATGATAGCAAACTGGTGGAATGTCCTTTGTCTCTTATTAAGTGACAGGGGTTGTGCTTCATTTTTTCCCATGTTCAAAACAGCCAAATATAGTATTCCGCATCGAACGGTCGCGCTTGTACATGTACATGTACACAGGAACCATTTTATTCACGTCAGATTAGAAGGGGAATATCCAATGCCAACCCCATCAGGATACTGGCGACAACCAACGCGGAATACGCCAGCAGAAAGTTGGTATTACTGTTACCAGGAACGTATTGACCAATATAATAGGAACGTATTGACCAATATAATAGGATCGTTGATGAATACAGGACCAGGGCATACGGGGATTTAGGTTGCCTATGAATTTAAAATGTTATTTCATGTTTTGACAATTTGTAATGATGAACATACACGTTATATAAATGTTTTGGCAACTTGTTGAAATTGAACTTGAAAAAATGTTTAAAATGTTATTTCATAATGATGAACATATACGTTATATAAATGTTTTGGCAACTTGTTGAAATTGAACTTAAAAAAATGTTTAAAATGTTATTTCATGTTTTGAAAATTTGTAATGATGAACATACACGTTATATAAATGTTTTGGCAACTTGTTGAAATTGAACTTGAAAAAATGTTTAAAACGAATCAACGTGAACACATACCGACTGTATCTTCCTCACTTCCGCATATAGTAATTTAAGAAAAATGAAAAATACTCAATTGTATACGGGTCGTATACGTGTATACGCCTCATATACATGACGAAAACAGGGATCGTATATGGAGTATACGACTGAATTAAAAAATAATAAATGATTGTATACGGGTCATATACATTTATACGGCCATATACATAAAACAAAAGGTCGTATAACATTTTATACGACCTCATTTCCACCATAGGCCCTCAACATTCTCTAAAAATTCTCTCGGTTTTCTGTCGGATCGTTCTTGGATAGTGTTCTTCGGCGTTTGTGACGTTTTCTTCTTGTTCTTCCTATACGGTACGTTTTCGTATAGTATACTTTCAAATTCCGAAACATGTTAGATTATGGTCTTGTATAGTAAAGGATCGAATAGCGTACATAGGCGTAACGATTAAGATTGTATGATTGAATTTGAAAAAAAAATTGAACTTGAAAATTGTAACTGATTATGCAAGTGTATACGGTCGTATACAATTTATATGATCGTATAAAGATTGAATATTCAAAGTGTAAACGGTCGTATACAATTTATACGATCGTATAGCAGTTGAATATTCAAACTGTATACGATCGTATACACTATATACGCTCGTATAATGTTTGAATCATCAAACTATATACGATCGTATACGATATATACGGTCGTATACAGATTGAATATTCAAGCTGTATACGCTCGTAAACATTGTAAACGACCGTATAAACTTATATTTTATTCCCAATTTGTTATATTTTTAGCGTATCCGTGACGCATAATACGTGCGTATAGGAAACGTAAATCTGAGGTGTACGTAGCTTATACGTGCGTATAGTACTTGCGCGTACGATACGTATACTTCATGTTTACAGATCGTGTACGAAATGTATAACACGTGAGTATACGAAACCTATACTTGATGTGTACAGAGCGTATATGAGATGTACAATACGTTCGTATACAAGAACAGTCGTCGTATAATACGTTAACGCTAATCGTATAGTGATTGTTATTTTTACAAACGATATGGCTGAGTCATCAGCAGCTGCTGCGGCCCGTAGAGGTCGAGGTCAGGGTCGGGGACGTGGACGTGGACGCGGACGGGGACGCGGACGGGGACGTGGACAGGAGGAGGAGGTTGTGCCCGATTTTATTGAGACGAGGCAGTTATTTGCGAAATCCCCCGAGGTACGGCTGACTATAGGGTTTTGGGCAGATTACGAGAGATGGAGCTGGATGCGCCTCGGACCATTGATATTCAGTTTTTGACTGATATTGGATCGATCGGTCGGTTCCGGGAGTTCATGCCAGCTAACTCCGCGTGGGACCGCTTATTTGAGCTGCCGCAGAGAGGGCTCACAGGGAGATTACTTTAGAGTTTTTATGTACCTTTTCATTTATGGACACCCGGGGTGGGGGTTTACAACATTTTTTGACGACACCCGCCGTAACTTTTATTTGCGACAAGACTCAGAGGATGACACTTCCTGAGTTCGTCGTTGCCTTGGGTCTGTACTCACAGGAGTACTCAGTGTCCTAGGCATTTTTTGATGCGCACATCAGCACGTCCAGTGACGTGTTGTGGCCTTGGTGGGGCACTATTGGGCCCGAGGAGTTCGCGACACCGAGTTTGCGATCCCCGAAGGCGCGGGCGAGTTACCTTTACGACCCGTTACACCGATACCTACATCGGCGTATCGCCGGTAGTCATGATAGCAGGGAATGGGTCACCCAAAGTGACCTATTCTACTTGCACGACTTACTTACCGTCGGGGGGGGGCAACTTGGCGTACTGGTTGGCCGCATATTTCGCCGAGTACGCTTTTAAGCGTACCTCTTCCCACATCAGCTATGGGGGCTTCGTCACCCGTCTGGCGAAGCATTTCCCACGCCTCTTGTCCCCGCAAGTGGCAAAGGATATGACCCTAACACTCCAGCTTGACAGGGTTGGGAGGGGCACAACCCAATCGATGGGTTTGGCTCACGAGGTCGAGGGACAGAGGCTGGTTTGGGCGTATGGTGGGGATGAGGGAGAGAGAAGCGAGGGAGAGGGAAGTGAGGGGGAGGGAGGCGATGGAGTGGGAGGCGAGGGAGAGGGAGGCGACGGAGAGGGAGGCGGGGTACATGAGGGGGTCGATCATACAGTCGATCGATCACAGGTAGCTGCGGAGGATGTACAGGGTGATCGCCCGTACGTTCGACGAAGCGTGAGACAGTGTGTGATGCCTCCACCGGGGGTGGAGGAGAGACTCGTTCAGGTCGAGTCGAGACTCGCTCAGGTCGAGTCGGATGTAGCTGCAGTCAAAAGGGATGTACAGTGGATGGTCGAAGCGATTATGGCTATGCATTCTGGCGCGCCCCTACCTCCACAAGCTAGCGCTGCACTACCACCACCGCCGTAGCTGTTTATTGTATTTTTTTTTTATTTTACGTTTAAAACATTGTAAAAAAATTATCTTTTTGTTTGTTTTAGATGTAAAACATTGTAAATACTAATCTTATGTTTAGATGTTAAGTTGTTTGTTTAATAATTGTTGTCGTTGTTTATCATAATCATATCACATATTTATCGTTTTAAAAAGTGGAAACTTATTAAACATTATAAATATGTTTAACTACAAACTAGCAACATAATCCGATATATACAACACTATTTAAAAATTTACTAAACTTATTAAACGGTTTCCCGATTGCACCAAAAAATTAACTTTTCTATATGGGCTATACGGGTCGTATAACATTATATGGTCCGTATACATATTTCAAAACTAAAAACCCTTATCAAACCTGTGAAACAAAATTATGCAGGCCGTATAAAGTTATATTGCTCGTATATATCTGTATACGGCCCGTATATAACTATACGTCCCGTATACATATAAAAACAAAAAAAAAAACATTCCACCATATTAAATTATGTGGAGTAAACTGCCATTTTGGTCCCTGTGGTTTGGGCATTTTTGCCATTTTAGTCTAAATCTCAAACTTTTTAAATCTGGGTCCCTGTGGTTTCACTTTTATTGCCATTTTAGTCCAAAATTAAGAGTAAACAGCCATTTTGGTCCCCGTGGTTTCACTTTTATTGCCATTTTAGTCCAAATCTCAAACTTTTTGGAACAGTCAAAAAAAGGGGGATTTTGAATTTTGGACTAAAATAGCAATAAAGTTGAAACCACAGGGACCCAGATTTAAAAAGTTTGAGATTTGGACTAAAATGGCAAAAATGCCCAAACCACAGGGACCAAAATGGCAGTTTACTCAATTATGTGCATAAACATTATATGCAGCCCGTATAAGGCTATACGGCCCGTATACAAACAGGGATGCGAAAATAAGATTATAGGGGTGTGTAAATAGAAGACCCCTTTTTAAATCAACTTTAGTCTTTGAGTAAAATGCTCCTATAGTACTCTGGTTTAGTGAAATTTCATCATTAATCTCTAAATTTTTAAAATTACATGTATGCTCTCTATGTTTTGATGATTTGTTACTAAGATAGTCCCTAACATGAATAGGAGTTAGTTTTTGGTGTTAAATGTATGCAAAATTACTAAAATATCCTTACTTAAGAGAGTAAAATAATAAAAAAATATAGGGTCTATTTATTTTATATATTCTACTATATCTTAAAAGACAAAGTCGGTGGGATGACCCACCGGCTTTGCCTTAAACCCCCTAAACTTTTACAATTTTGCGTTTGAAGCCCATCAGCTTTGCTACGACCCCTTCACTTTTAGAGTAATCAATTTTAGTCCCCCACATGCTTTGCCTTACCCCCCTAAACTTTTACAATATTTCATTTGAAGCCCCTTAGCTTTACTACGACCCCTCCACTTTTGTAGTAATCAATTTTAGTCCCTTATCTAACTTTACTATTCTTCTACTTTAACAATTGGCATTTTTAACCCCTAGCTTTTTACTAATTTCTATATTACTTAAAGTACAAAGTCGGTGAAACCACCACTCTTTTAATTTCAAAATTTCCACTTTTAGCTTATAGTTTTGTAATTCATATTTTTTGCATATAGAATATTCTTTTTTTTACTCTCTACTTTGTAACTTGCATTTTTTACCTATACTTTGGTAATTTACGTTTTTGGCACATATGCTTTATACCGACCCCTCAACTTTTAAACTTTGGTTTTTTTACATTTTGACGTAAATTTGGTATACACTTCGGCCTTTATTTTGTATGTTTCCTACATATGAATCGGGTCACATATAATACCTTTTGACTTGATGGTATAAATTCGAGTTAGTCGAGTCGCATATAATACGTTATGATTGTACACTATAAACTCGATTTGCTTTACATTTTAATCCAATTGCAACACATTTATAGGTTACATTGAGTTCAGTCGGATACGTCGAAACACACATTATTATACGATTAACACATCACATAATACTTGGACTAATCCGTTTGACATTTGCGATGTACCCGCGCCGCAACGCGCACGGGTCTTTTTACTAGTATTTATATATATTTTTTAGTTAATTTTAATATCATTCCACACGAAAAAGGGCAATTACAAAGCAATGGCAGGTAGTCGGGCAACAAGTTGCGCCGCCACCCCCTTTTGAATAGAAAAACCAATTCTACTAAATACAAAGTTTGAAACCTTTAGCGACGAAGAATTACTATTAACGACTTTTTGAACCCGATTCAAAAGTCGCACAACGTCAGGAGCGAGACCACCAAAGGTATCAAACGCAGAACCTCCTTAAACCATCAATGGCCACCACATCGCTGCCCCTTCCCTGTCACCAACCCTTTTCAGAATACGATTTTCACCAATGCCACTAACGTTTGTTTATCCCGCGGTTCAACAATATTGAATCCATGATCGGAAACCACCCACTACGTTTGAAACTAATTTTTCTCTAAGCCTTTCTCGCTTTCCCTCTCTCTCTCCCACTCACACAAGTTTGTTCAGGGGAGGTTGTGGCCGCCGATTAACGGTCAAGATATCAAAGAAGACGATTTTGCCGGAAAACCAGGTTATGTTTTCTTGAACTTTTAGCCATAGCCACATCGAAATCTTGAAATTTGATACACCAATTCAACCTATGTTCTTTTCTACGGTCCTGAAATCCCCTCTTACCAATTCAACTTTCATGTGTTAAACGGTTCCTAAATCTATCTCTGCAAGTTCTGATTTTTCCAAGGTTTATAGATGTCATAACCATCCATTTGCCATGTCAGATATCAGGCTGAAAGGAGAATCAAAGACTTACTTCCGGCTGAACACCGGCGCCAAGATTCTGGCGATCGGGCTCGAAACATGGCAGAGCAGCGGTGGGTTTTGTGTAGAAGCTGTGAAAACAACGATCTCAGTGGGCTACCGTCACATCAATTGTGCACATCTGTATGGAAACGATGCTAAAGTTGGGGAAGCACTAGCTGAACTTTTCAAGAATAATTTCAATAAAAATAGAGGATATATATAATTATTATATTTTTTATGTGTTATATATAATAATTATAATTATTATATTTTCAAACAAATGAGTAAAATTACTGATCTACCCTCTAGTGTAAGTCACATGATCAGACTTAACTCAAAATTTGAACATAGTTAGTGCTAAAAGACGAAAAGTGTAAAACGTTTTCCAAATAAAGGATTGTGACTGTAATTATTGAAGTTAAAGGTTATACATTGTAACCCGCTACAAACATAAGGGACGAAAAGTATAATTTACCCTAAGTTATAGGGTCTGTTTGGTATGGGGTAATGGAATGAATGAATGGAATGGACGAGGTAATAGAATGGACGAGGGAATGCAATGGATCATTACCATTCCATGTATTGTTTGGTTACCATGTGTGAATGGAATGAATTATTATTGTATATTGTTCGGTAGGCAAGAAAAACGGAGTAATAAAATCAGCGGTGAGTGGTGGTGGTGGTCGGTGGTAATGATTGTGGGTGGTTATAGGTGGCGGTGGTGGGTATCGGCGGCGGCGATGGGTGGTGGTGGTGGCAGCGAGTGGCGGACGTGGCGGTGACGACGAGTGGTGGTGGCGGCAAGGTGGCCGTTGGTGGTGGGTGGCAGCAAAGGTGGCGGCGACGGCGGTTGGTGGTGGCGTCGACGATGGTGGTGGGCGGCGGCACCGAGTGGCGTTGGCGGTTGGTCACAGCTGTGGGTGATAACGATGACAAGTGGGTGGCGGTGGCCGCGGCGGCGGTGGCTGTTGGGGTGAGGTGGCGGCGATGGCGTCGGTGGTGGTGGTGGTGGTGGTGGGTTGTGGCGAAGGTGGTGGGTTGTGGTGTTGTTGATGAATGGTGCAAGAGAGGATGGAATGAAAAAAAAAACATGGGGGGTGGAAGGAATGATTTTGAGGGAATGAAATGCCTTTTGGAATGGGTGATTCCATTCCATTGACCAACCAAACACTCTTTTCTTCATTCTCTCGTAATCATTCATTCCATTCCACATCTCATTCCTGTATACCAAACACTATATTAAAGTGTGTGAATAGCTTGAAGAGATAATTTTTGGAAGCTTCTAAACATACAGGGGAAATAAGTATAACTTCGTGGGCCAGTATCATCTTACCGTTTGTCCTCTTATTTTGTTTCCTAATAAAAATCGAAGAGTAAATTGCCATTTTGGTCCCTGTGGTTTGGGCATTTTTACCATTTTAGTCCAAATCTCAAACTTTTTAAATCTGGGTCCCTGTGGTTTCAACTTTATTGCCATTTTAGTCCAAAATTCAAAATCCCCCTTTTTTTGACTGTTCCAAAAAGTTTGAGATTTGGACTAAAATGGCAATAAAAGTGAAACCACAGGGACCAAAATGGCTGTTTACTCTTAATTTTGGACTAAAATGGCAATAAAAGTGAAACCACAGGGACCCAGATTTAAAAAGTTTGAGATTTTGACTAAAATGGCAAAAATGCCCAAACCACATGGACCAAAATGGCAGTTTACTCAAAATCGAATATTGTTATTTGTGAAACTAGTTGAAGGCACATACAAGTTACATCTGTAAAGGGTCAAATCCTTTCAATATCTCGAATTTAAAGCTCCTTTGGACTAATCAAGTAGAGTTATGGCGGTAAATAGTGTCACGCTAAAAAGGGTTTTCAGTTGATGCGGACTTGTGGAGAATAAGTGAATTCGAACAAGCTAGGATTACATATTTAGTGTAAAGATCATATATAAATTGGTCTTAACATACAAATACTCTTAACATGAGAAGTGAATGAGGGATTTTTTTATTTTTTGAAAATTAATCCCTACTACTTAAGAATGATGTATAATTGCAAAATTTAAAAGAAAAATTATGATTTTACAGCACTAGAGTAATTATTGTAGGGTAATTATATTTACGTTACAATTTTGTAGAGTATTATGATTACTCTACAAAATTACAATATTACTCTGAGAACATGGTCCATGATAGGAGTATATGGAGACGTAGAATTAAAGTTAAGGACTTTTAGGGGACAATATGGTTGTGTCCCTACTTTGTCTTAAACTTAGTTTTCTTTTACACTTTTTGGGTTTCTTGTTTTTATGCCTATTTGATGTTTTCTGATGATATATCTGATTATTGTTACACTTATTTATCCACTTTTGTTGCGTTTATGTGTCTGTTGTTCGTTCAGAATAGGGGGTCTCTTTGAAAGCAGCCTCTCTATCCTTGAGATAGAGGTAAAATTTGCTTACATCCCACTCTCCCCTGACTTACTAATAGTTTTTGTTATTTGTGGGATTACTAGGTACGGTTATTGTACTACTATACTAGTGTAAAATCATGATTTATTTTATTTTAGTTTGGATTGTGAGACTAAAATACGTGATAAATAAGATGGGAAAATTTAAAAAAAATAAAAAGATTATCTTCACTTCTCATGTTAAGGCTTTTTTATATGTCAAGCTATTTGTATAACAACTTTGCTCTATTAGTAATGATTTTAACAATGACAAAAACTCTAATGAACTTTTCTTTCATCTATGTGTTTTTACTTGTTTTAGTTCCTTATCTCTAACTTCAAATTAAACATACATCGGTTATATGCTAATGATCTTATGGTGCATTGGCAGTCCTATGACCTTCCAAGGTATAGGTTATATGTTTGAGTGTTGTCTAGAACAAAAATGTTTTAGGTTGAGTCGGAGGTTTTACCACAATGGGTCTTTGAGTGGCGGGTTTCCTCCAAAATGATGGCAGGCTAGGTCATCAGCACCGTTTGCATTCACAGGTGTTAGTGGCCATTGCCATTAGATTTACCCGAGTGATTGAGCTTTTGTTGGTCATTAAAAAACAAACAAACATGGGTTATATATTTAATTTGAAATTCGATGAAAACGATTTTTTTAAACGCAACTAACACTCTCTAATTCTACTACTAGTAAACAACATTTATTTGTACACCACGGGGCTTAAACCCTCACCACTTGGAAAGACAAAGCCTTATCCAACACAATGAGAATGACTAGTTGAGGGTAATTAATAAAGTTACTAGAAATGATGAATTGGTGAAAAAATTAAACGTAACCACATAGTTATTTTTTTCAAAGTTAGCAAATACAAGTTATTATAGGAATATTAAGTTAAATGATAAACGAATCATAAAAAAAACCCTTAAAGCATGAGGTGTCACAATCTCAACGAACTTAATTGACATTGTTCACCTAATGGCATTTTAATACGTATAAAAAAATTTTGTATGGTAAACTATCCCGAGTATTGTTACAGTAGCGATACCATAATGCCACCGTACCAAATCCAAAACCAACCGAAAAACTTCGGTATTAACACCGGTATTCATTTTTATAGTTTTTGATTTTCATAAAAGTCAATTTCGGTACCCTATCAATATAGTACCAAACTGAACCGACACCGATTTAACATTAGTGGTGGTGCTCGTATTCATTTTATTGGTTTTTAATATATGTAAAACAAGATATTTATTTACTAATAGCTAAATAAACAAAGTTTATATATATATAGGATAAGGATCATGTGAGAAGTAGTAGGCTAAATGAGAAACTTGAGAAGCATAGGGGACCACACATTTCCCTAAGCAAAAAAATACAAAAAAATGCAAAAAAAAAGGTGAAAAAATGCAAAATTTTTTTTTTTTTGAAAAATCGCAGCTTTTTCTTTAAGAATTATTTTTTAAAAAAAATTTTTTTTTTTGGATTTATACACATGTGTATATTGTTAATCTTTTAACTATACATATATGTATATTGTCAATTATACATATATGTATATACATGTTTAAAATTGAAAAATAAGTGTTATTTAGGGTTTAACATTAGTATTTAGGGTTTAGCATTAGGGTTTAGGGTTTAGCTTTATGGTTTAGGGTTTAGCTTTAGGGTTTAACATTAGGGTTTAGCATTAGGGTTTAGCAATAGTATTTAGGGTTTAGCATTAGGGTTTAGCTTTTGGGTTTAGTATTAGGGTTTAGCTTTTGGGTTTAGCTTTAACTTTTAGGTTTAGCTTTATCTTTAGGGTTTGTATTAGGGTTTAGCATTAAGGGTATAGCTTTAGTGTTTAGTTTTAGCTTTTGGGTTTAGCATTATGGTTTAGCTTTAGGGTTTAGAATTAGGGTTTAGCTTTAGGGTTTAGCTTTAGGGTTTAGCATTAGGGTTTAGCTTTAGGGTTTAGCTTTAGGGTTTAGAGTTTAGGGTTTAGCATTAAGGTTTAGCTTTAGTGTTTATGGTTTAAGATTAACAATATACACATTTTTTCAATTTTAAACATGTATATACATATATGTATAATTGACACTATACATATATGTATAGTTAAAAGATTAACAATATACACATGTGTATAAATCCAAAAAAAATTTAAAAAAAAAAAAATTTTAATCCTTAAAGAAAAAGCTGCGATTTTTCAAAAAAAATAAAATAAATAAATAAAATTTTGCATTTTTTCACATTTTTTTGCATTTTTTTTCTTAGGGAAAATGTGTGGTCCAGATTGCTTCTCAAGTTTCTCAAATAGGGTGGACTTCTCTTAGGATCCCTACCCTATATATATATAAATGAGATGAATTTGGGCTACTTGGCACTTGTATTTGGCCATCTTGGCTGATGTGGCAATTCACTTTAGGAGGGAAATCACAAATGCTTCTACAATGCACGATTTTAACAACAAAGTGGCGGGATCCGAATGCATTTGGCTCACCCATGTTTTCAAATGTATCATATATATTCCTTTTAACGCTTTGTTCTTTCTCATAACTTCACTTTTTCACAAACCCTAATTACGAATCATCCCCTGCTTCATTCTTCTTTGCAGATTCAGGTAAACCACAAAGATGGATTCGAATCTCATGTATTCTTTTGTCTCTGTTATTGATATGGTTCAGTTTTCTGACCCATCTTTATTTGATGAGAAACCCTAATTCTTCTTCATCTCCTCTCAACATATGTCAGGATTGACAAATCTTTGTTCAATTCTCCATTATATTCTTTTAAGAAGCACCAAAATGGGCATAAATTGTGATATCCACAACCATATGTTATCCAATTGATACAGGTATGTCTAAACCCTCTGATCCATTCCGTTTTCTCCCTCTAAACCCTATCTGTGCATACGCATTTTCTTCAGCAAAGCAACAATGGTGTCTCAAGTTAGCTTTTTTATAATCGATTATGTAGATTTGATGTCGCAATTTCAGTTGAAAGTAATGTTTTGAACATTTTCAACTCCTTCTGCTGCCATCTCTAAGGATCAAAACCCTATTTTCAACTCCTCCTTGAATCAAAAATTTCAAGTATAATCATCATTTTATTTCATTCGGAATGTTCTGCAAAGGTAAGCATTAGGTTCGTTTTTTTATTTCTTGAATTAGGGCTTCATTTTCATATAATTAGATTCTTCGTTTCGTTTATGTTACATATATATGTGTCTTAATTGCCAGGCTATGAGCAAATGTAAGGGTTTTGAAGAACATGAAATTAGGGTTTAGTACTCATTAGTACTGATTTGGATATGGAGTTAATTTTAAATCAATCCAGTAATTCAATCCCTTGAATGTTGAAAATATAATACTTTAATACTTTAATCTTCTCTGTTATCGCCTTATGTATGATGAAGTGGATATATAATAACCAGGAACTAAATTGATCTCTATTCGATTCACTGCTGTATATTCTTCTCATCACCATTTTGTTACGTTAATCAACTCATGTGTGCTCTTATGTTTGATACCAGATCTGATGCCAGTGATTAATATCCGCTTGAGTAACCCAATTTGAGTCTGATCTTTTTTCGTTAACGATTCAGGTAAACTTTCCGTATTTGGGTTTTCTGCAATGCTAATCATCTAAATTAATTTGCTATTTTTATGATTTAGCATTGCGTAAGTTAGTATAATTTGTTGACAAAGTTTTGTTTTGAGGGATAGTAGTCATAAAATGAGTAATATTCAAGGTTTATGTGTTTTTATTTTGATTCGTTAGGTGTTTATTTTGGACGGTCCGGGGTTTTTGGCTGCAACTATGTTGGACAGAGATATGCTTACGGTTACTGGAAATTGGTACCATGTCGGTTGGGTTTGCTTGGCAAGGTTTGACTTTCCTAATAAGTTTGCTTGATTTACGGGATTGGGTATTAGTGATTTGATTTTCATATTTTAAATTTTGAATTTTGAAGTCAATCATTATTTTAAATTTAAATTTTGAATTACACCATTATTGTGTTTGATTTTAAATTTTAAATTTCGAAGTCAATCATTATTTTAAATTTAAATTTGGAAGTTTGCCATTATTGTGTTTGATTTTAAATTTCGAAGTCAATCATTATTATAAATTTAAATTTGGAAGTAAACCATTAATGTGTTTCACCCGTTTAGTCCATTCCTTTTTCAGTTAACTTAATTCATCTTTAATTTGACAGAATTGATGGAGTGCTCTAAGAAGGTTTCTTTGCTAATTGATTCTTCTCTTCGGCTTACAAGGGATGGCGCTAAGGTAATTAACTTTATAATAAGTTTTTTTTTGTTTGGTTTTGGATTCGTAGCAATGATTCACTATGAAGAATGCTCGATCGCGGAATCCTTTTGAATCTGTTCAACAATGGTAAATTTGTTTGTTATGATTCTTATTTTTTTTTTTTTTTTGGTATCTAGAATACTGTTGATTCATGTCTGGATTTAAAAGGATTAGGGGAAATTATCACATTAGAATTCAAGTTTTAGCTTCTTTTCCAGCTTGTGAACTGTTTGTTTGAAGCTTTAGTGTGAATTAGAGCTTTGGCTATCCATTTAGATCATATGATTTACGTTTTGTTCATGATTTACCATGTTATGAATCTGATTTTATTTTTTTTATTTTTTGTGAGTAATCGATACGCCCAATCGCCACTAAATGGGATCCACTAAAATAAAATGTTTCATGGTCAAATTGCATAGTCGATTGTTGATTGTCTTGTGTTTTTAAAACCATAAGTTGAATGAATTTTTACATGATTAAATTGGCTGAAACTTCGGAACACCTTCTTGTCAACTGTGATTTGGCCAGGTCCGTGTGGTGGGATGTTATTGCCTGGTTGGACGTCCCAGCTCCGAGCAGTTTCATCAACGTTGCTCAAATGTTGGGTCACTATACCAGTTTGGGTGTGAATTATAAAAAGAAGAGGATGATTTAAGCCATATTTCTGCGGGTTTTGTGGAGAATCTGGAACACTCGCAATGATAAGGTTTTCCACAAAAAGCATAGCTCGGCGCTTCAATCATGTAGGGGGTCAAGAATGATGGTTTTTGGTAGACTCAGTAAATTTACCTTAGACCATTGGTATGTATCAGTGACAGTCTCTGATGGCAATGAAGTTGCTGATGTGTAGGAAGGCCTTTAATCAATGATGGTGATGCACGATTGACTGTGATGAAACTGAACCCTAAATCACTTGCGATGATGAGATTGGTTTCATGATGTTAATTTCTTCTTTTGTTTTGATCTTCTATGTTGTTTTCCCTTTCAGATGAATCTCCTGCCTTTGGAAACTGATGTCGTGCATTAGGTAAGCAATCTTTATTACTAATTCTTTTTTTTAAGGTTTATTCTATGTCCTTTCATTAGTTGAAATTTTTGTTTATCGTTGATTTGTTGGCCTATTAGGTTTTTGGTCATCTTATCTTAGGTTCCCAGTCAAGGTTAGTATACATATTTTGTTTGTATATTTGACTATTTGAGTTTTGATTCAAAAGAAGGAGGGGGTGCAAGAAACAATTGGGCCAATGGATATCATCAGGTTAGGAACTACCTTCATGTGACCAGCATTATTTTCTTTTAATTATTTAATAACGAACTATTATCGTAATCCCAAAAGGCTTCATCACCGAATGATAACATCAAGTCGTTATCAAAACAAACTTAATCTGAATTTTTAGTAGATCACATCATGTACAGACAACTTTATATTCACCAATATTTTTGTGATCTTTACAGCAAGAAAGTTGATCAAACATACAATGTGTTTCCTAATCATAATGAGATAAGTGACGTGGTGGTCCAGCCATACAAACTCTTTTGACTCTGAAACGACTTACACTTAACGCTGATTGTGTTGTTCTGGATAACACTGCATTAAATATCGTTCCCTGGTCGTTTCATCACTGCGATTCTGTACCCATATCTATGAGAGTTGAGGTAACAAATATATAATTTTTGTTATTTGCTTGAATCACTTATGATATTCCAAAAAGTTTATTTTTTCATGATCTCTATATTTTCTTGATAAATAGGCCGGGCACCATCCGATTAAAAGATCCACACAAACAGAGTGATTGCCGGTTGTAGCGCTATTCTCTGCAGTTTGCACCATTTATCCAGGAGATCTTCATTTTAAGGCGGTGGATTTGAGATTTATATAAAGGTACGTGATTCTTATAATTTTTTTTATTCACCTCTTATGTATGAAGATTGTAAATAGACCACTATTATGACCATATGTATGTAATGTGGTTTTGATATGTGGACATGTAGATTCACTTACGGTTGATGGGTTGGATTTTGGGTTTAATGGGTTGGGTAGGGTTGACAACGTACCCTTTTTATGGATATCGCGTCGTTTATTTCTTTTAACTATTTATTTATTTTCAGGCCTCCCATTGCAATCGATTTTTTTTTTGTAATTGTGTGTATGAATTATGCAGCTGATTTGTTGGAAGTGGTTAAGTGTATACGTCGTTCTTTTGTCTTTCTGAAGTGTATTTCCCTAACCATTTATTCAGATGTATTTTCTTAGAAATAGTTCTTTTATAAAGGCTCAACTAATTGTTTTGCTAATGCTTTCTAAAGAAACTTGGCTCACAACCTAAGGGTTGTGAAGTTCCACTGATACTATTTGGCTAGAGATGGGATTGGGAAGATGGTTGGGTAATGGTTTAAAACAGTGTCAGCTTGAAACGGATTGGGTGGACTTGGACTTAAAATATGGTAATGTCATTCTATATTTTTAGTTATATAATGAAGTAAGATTTTTGTACTTGGTTTTTAATGTTATTGGATAATCATTAATGTGTAAACAGATGTCAACGACAGTGAAAATCATGTTTCCGTCGGAACCACGCATGTTAATTAAATTGTAAAATTATATTTTTTGAATGAAGATATTTTAACGTTTATAAAATCATAATATTTTTGTTAACGGTGTCAGTGTCATGTGCTTTGGGAAGGATGATTTAGTGGTTGCTGAAAAGTTGTTTAGGAATGCTCCTGTTAAATGTGTGGTTGCGTGGACTACTATGGTTATGGGTTACATGAAGTCTAAAAAGGTTGATTTGGCGGAGAAGATGTTTGACGGAATGCCTGAGAGAAATCTTGTGACCCATCAAGTGCGGCTGGTTACGTTCAACTCGCTAACGTGTATGCAGCCATGAGGAAATGGGACGGGGTATCTATAGTTAGAAGATCAATGAAAGAGAATAAATTCGTTAAATATCTGGGGTATAGTTGGATTGAAGTAATGAATCGTGTGCATGAGTTTCGATCAGGTGATAGAATCCACCCTGAACTGGTATTGATTCATGAAAAACTGAATAAATTGGAGACGAAGATGAAAGTGGCTGGGTATATTCCTGTACTTGAATTTGTGTTACATGATGTCGGTGATCACCAAAAGGAGAAGTTGTTATGGCATAGTGAGAAACTGGCGATTGCATATGGTTTGATTAAAAGTTCTAGAAAAATGCAAAATATATGAATGTACGATGATTTAAAAGATTCTTTTACACATTACAAATACATGTTAGGTGGCTTTCAATTCTTTTAATTTGTTTTTATTGAAAAATTTTGAATCAAAGATTCAAAGATAGAGGTATTGTTGAATAAT
The DNA here is from genome assembly GCA_030545235.1 of Helianthus tuberosus. NCBI lineage: Eukaryota > Viridiplantae > Streptophyta > Magnoliopsida > Asterales > Asteraceae > Helianthus > Helianthus tuberosus. The sequence continues at coordinate 104,094,834 of CM060407.1, forward strand.
TGAGATGTTATATCTTATCAAATGAATGAAAATCGTGGGAAATGGGCTGAAGTAAACTGCCATTTATTTGAGCAATCCAACAGTTGCGGCGGTGACAAAGAATACGTTTCCGGCCACCCTTTTTTTCCGTTGAAGTTCTGGTCAACTTCTGCTTCTGGTAAGTTCATCTTAACTTGCATGATTTTTTTCGAGTATAATGGTCTATTTGGATATGATTGAGGCTATATTTGTTGTTTGATAAACTGATGAGTATCGTCATGTTTGTAGCAACTTTGTTCTACAGTGTGGCTGTTCGAAACCCTGGTGCGTTTCTAATCTTGAGGTGGTTTTAAAGTCTTCATCGGGTATTAACTTTTAACCTATTATAGACTTTGTATAATCTTGAGGTGACGTGGATTGATTCGGTTTTATATCTATGTATAACTTTGATTTTAAATGTGTCATCGTCTCATGTAGATCCCTTCAAATACAAGTATTTTTATTTTGATTATAGTATTCTTTCGATGAAATTGTTGCCTCCTACGGTTCATAGAAGCATTTAATAAGACACCAATAGTTTTTTTTTATCACCAAGTTGTTTGTGACGTAATGTTAATACTGGATTTCATGGCCACCAGGTGACATTTTATATATGTGGGGAAATACCAGTATCTTTTAGACATAATGGGCATCAATTCCAATTCCTTTAGACTTGACATTGATGATTTTATTAATGAGTTTGCAGAAAAGAGTTTAATTATTTTTATTTATACAGAGCTGACCAACCTATTGATGATTTATCATATCTCCTTGCACCCAAATACATTTTTTTATAATATTTGTTAATTTTTTATTCTAATTATGTTGTTACAGAAGTTGGGTCTTAATTCTTTTGTAGTAATCCATACTTAAATCGTCTAATACTTTGCGTGTAACCTAACTTTTAAACATTTTGACTGCAACCGATTTATTGAGACTATTTTATGGGAGTAAATCACCACTTCCTTGGAAAGGGGATGTCGTAACCCAAAAAACCGTCACCAGTTACTGCAACACTAACACACATGAAAGTCACCAGAGTAAGTGAAAAAAAACTATTCATTCATTTGGTATATACAGTTTTATAAATTTTAATAAGTGGCCTTATTTGTTAACTGGCAAAGTTATTATCATCCATCTAATGATATATTGGAGGTGATCCAGCTTACCATTTTTAGGTGATCTGAAAGATCAACCTACAACTGTAGCCTATAATGACGAGGAATGAAATTCTTATTGTAATATGTTTGTATCATGAGGATGACGTAGCAGTAGCTGAATGTTTGAGTATAATGCAGATTTTGCTGGACGAGTGTATGTCGATTCTCGGGGTTGAGAAGTTGAGTATTAAGGAAGTGCAGAAGATTGAGTGGAAAATCCTGGATGAGAAGATGAAGAAGTGGATACAGCCGGTTAAAGTTGTGGTTAAAGTTCTTTTGTTTGGGGAGAAACAGTTGTGTGAACAGGTTTTTAGTGGGTCTGAATTGATTAAAGATATTAGTTTTGTTGAGACTGCGAAAGGGTGTGTGATGCAGCTTTTGGATTTCGGAGACTGCAAAAGGGTGTGTGATGCAGCTTTTGGGCAGAGATCTTCGGAGAAATTGTTTCGGATTCTTGACATGTATGATGTTGCAGATGTTTTACCTGATTTTGAAATGTTTTTTACTGATGAGTCTGGTGAGTCGGTTTGCAATGAAGTGAAGGTTGTTTTAATACCAGAATGAGATGCTCATATCAAGGTAATCTCGAAACTTTTATGGTAGTTTTTACGTTATTTGAGTTGCTATAATATTTTGTTGTAGGTAACTTGATACTGTTTTTAGACTCAAGAGGTGTTAAAACAGATGGATTGGGTTCGGACGAAAATAGTAATTTTTATGTGCAGTTCAAAATGTGTCGGGTCAGGTGCTAATCATGACCCGTTCTTTAGAAAGATGGGTTGACTTAGATAACTTTTGTTTAGTAAATATGTTGATTTGGGTCTATTCAAATTATACAATATATCAACATGGGTCACTTTTACTTGGAATGGGTCCAAATGGGCCAGCACCACCCACTGCCACCACCTACTTATCTAAGGTTCTAAGCCACCACAACTGCCATCACAGTTACCTGCACCCCTGCTAACCTGCTGTCAACTCTACCTATCGATCACCACTAGCCGCCATACAAAAACATATAAAGCGGGAGAACCCTTTTTTATACCTTTTTCTAAAACCTATTATTATACTTTTTTTTTCTTCTAAAATGAGCTCATTTTGTTCGTAATTCTTTTGGTCCAAACCAAAACGGTACTTTTTAAAACGACCATTTTGACCCATATGGTTCGTGTCTCAAGTTATTCATGTAAAGTAGATTTCACAAATCATGTAATAACATCATAGTATTCTCATGAATGTGCGCATTATTATCGAATCTTTTCAGGCTGAACAATGGAGCAACTGATACGATTACTTCTTCTTGACAATTGGTTCAACCATGGAAACACCTTTTGTAGAAAGTTTTTTCTCCGCAAGTATTGTAAGGCTAAAGAAGTAGATCCTCGGTGCAGTACCCGCTCTCTTTTTACTTTTTAGTTGTTTTTTTTTAATTTTATTTGCATGTTTGCTTTAATACATGTCTTCTTGCAATTTTGGTTCTTGCTGATAATCAACAATTAGAAGATCATGGGTATATAGGATAAAAGTGAGGTGATCAAAGTTAGTGATAACGTGATCGAATTTCTCTCACTTGATGATGGGGTTGCAATGCCCTTGGTCACTCTTGGTGACAAGGGTTGCAATTAGTACACCGAGGTATGTACGCGCTGGCCCATCCACACTCTTTGTCAATGAGAGATTATAATGATTTTTTATTTTGTTTTCTTTACCTTTTTTACAAAAATGGCAGCTTTAGTTTATATGGCATTTAAAATAAACCATTGATGTTATAAAGTAATTTGTTAAGATGCTTGATTGGTAGCTTTTTAATTCCTGTCACATCAATAAAATGTGAATAAAATAGTCTTACATCATTAGTGTTGTACTTTGCATACGATATGGGCAGTTAATAAGGGGTGAATAGGTTATTTTGTTTTACCTTGAGATGATTAGTTTTTTTATTAACTGGTATGGAAATGATTCTTCTAGATTGGCCATTAGACCCTGATGCATTTATCATATAATTTATAATTAGCCGTTTTGCACATGCAGTAAAGTTAGTGACCCTGATGCATTTATTGTTACTAGGTGAACTAGGTACTGGAGGATCATCCACTCCATCTATGGTTGGTGCTATAAAAAATCGGCAAAAAATATGACCCCCAAAAGTCATTAGATACATGGAAAAGGTGGGTTATTAGAGGCAAACACAACACGTGAAGCACACTTCAAACTATAGAGCAATTTTGCAGGAGAACACTGGCAAATATATAAAGGTGTCATCTACATTTGCATCATGTACCAATCAAAAAAAGGTATTCCTAACTTTCGTGAGTTGTAGGTTCTAGATAGGTTTGACTAACTTTCATGCCTCATGTTTCATAATGTAATGTACTTGGTGCTTTTTATGTGACTACCTTACCTATGATTCAATGTTTCAGATTGTGTCAATTATGTGGGCATCCAAGAAGCAACATATCTCATTTTAAGGATTCTTGTGAGTGGTGTACTTCAACTACACAACACCTTCTAAAGAGGCTGAAGTTCAAGAAGATTATGATGAATTGCTTGATATCTTTGATGAAGCTGATGTCACCAAGGAGATGTCCAAAATGAGATGTCATAAAAAGTCGTGGGTGATAGTTTTGTTATTACCGTTCTTCGTTGCAAATTATTTCATCTACACATGTCAATTAGTGTAAAAAATAACATAAATCAATAAAACATTTGTAAAAACATATTTTTATGTCATAAATCTATTAATTCAAATTAAATTTCCTACCCGCGAAGTTCGCGGGTGATAACCTAGTATATATATATATATATATATAGGGGATGGTTCAAATGAAAACCACTTTTATTGTGAAAACTCGAAAACTAACTAAAAAAAGCCTAAAAAAACACACAATTTTTTTTTTTTTCAATTTTTTTTTATAAATTTCGCTGGTTTTTATATATGAAAAAAAAAATTTCAAAAGAAAAAAAAAAATTTTTTTTGGTTGTACTGCACATGTGTAGTACACTAATACGGAAAGCCTAAACCACTTAACCCACCCCCCACCGACACCCCCCAAAAACCTAAACCCCCCACCCCCACCCCCCAAAAACCTAAATTCACCCTCCCACCAAAAGCCTAACCCCCACCCCCCAAAAACCTAAACCCCCCCCCACCCCCACCCTCCCGAAAACCTAAAACTAAACCCTAAACATAAACCCGAAAAAAACCTAAACCCCCCCACCCCCACCCCCTAAAAACCTAAACCCCCCTCCCCCCCACACCCAAAAACCTAATCCTAATCCTAAACCTCCAAAAAAACTAACCCTAAAAGCTAAACTAGACTCAAAAAGCTAATTTTAAGCATGTAATGCAATTGTAGTACATGTTATATTGCACATGTGCACTACTATAATAATAGTATTAAAAACAAGACGACACCATAAATCTTTTTTTATGTGATAAAAAATATGCTCGAATATACTTGAATGAAAGATACAAAAATTTGTGATCTTATGGTGCCATTTTTGTTTTAAAATGATAACGTATGGAGAAATGGGAAATGTTTGAAAAATTATATTTTTTTTTTCCAATTTTACCCCTCCTTCATTAAAAGTCTCCCCCCTCCTTTTTAGTGGTTTTTTATTAGTTTTCGAGTTTTCACAATAACTAGTGGTTTTAATTTGAACCTTGCCCTATATATATATATAGTGGAGGGTTCAAATGAGAAGAATTTTTTTTAAGAAGAAAAAAGAAGAAGTTTCAACCAATAAGAATGCTTCATTTTACTTCATTTAACATTTGCATTTAATTTTGATATAAGGGTATATTGGTAAACTTACATAAATCATTAATTTGTATTCTTCCCCTTTAATAACTAACTAAATTAAATTTGTAACTCCTTTTCAAAATATATACTTTTTCCAAATTAAAAAAAAAAACAACTTACTTTAAAGTGTAGAATAAATTACTAGTTGTGTAGGATAAATTACGAGTTGTGTATGATATATTTCGAGGTGTGTAGGATAAATTTCGACTGTGTAGGATAAAATTCTATAATGTGTAGGGTATATGTAGGAAAATTTTGATATGTGTAGGTTTTTTAGAATATATGTAGGATAATTAATGATTAGTTGACTAATTAATTAAAGAGAAAAAAGTTAATGATATGAGTTATAAATGAAATAGTCTTTTACTAATATGCTCTTTCTTCTTTTTCTTCTCACATTAAAATTGTTCTCAAATGAACCTTCCCATATATATATATATATATATATATATATATATATATATATATATCTTCTACTATAATAAAGCAAACTAAAAAAAGCTGAGTTGTCACAATTCTAGCATTCATGTCCTATATGTCAATCTCACAAGGCCCCCATTTAATTTCATCCTATGTGTAATTTTCTGAGATTTTTTTTTTTTTATAAAACTGATGTATCAGTCCTGTTGCAACTGCAAAGAGACAAATCTCTGGGTAGTTTGCAAAACTCCTTCACCTCATCCAAGAATTCAAAATTTAAAACCCCCACTCTCTTCACACCCAGATCAACTCACATAACCCCCACTCTCTTCACACCCATTCACATCATAATCTCATCTGGGTTTTGATATTAAAACATGTACGGAAGAGATTTGTGGGACAGGCCGTTGGAGATTAACAACGCGGATTCAGCCACCGACGATGACCGGAGCTGGAATCTGATGATAGCAGTATATTACCCGGTTATGATATTCCGAATCCTTTATAATCCTTTTAATTCGATATTTTTCATTTTATTCTTCTTCAACACACAAAAACCTAACATCCACACACACCGTGGTTTTCATCCAAGCCAATCTTCTACATCAGAAACCCTAAACCACGTCGCTATGTCTCTCTCGATCCATCCTCAGGATCATCCTTACCAACCATGAACTTGTAGTTTTAATAAAGATTATGTTGTCGATTCATCTGATTTAAGGTACGCTTCATATCAATTCATCTTTAAAATATCGTTTTTCCCCAATTACGCTTGAACCCTAATATCCCATTCGGCCTCTGTCGATTTCAATTCTTGGTTTGAAACACTGACTATTTTTTTCATGATTTGAACCGACAATGAAAACCCTAAAGGTTTTAGAGTTTCTAATCAGGTGTTTTTTCAGACTGGTTATTGGAATCTGATAGCATTAGAGTTTCGATTGACAATTTTATGTTTAATATTTTGCGTTTATGATGTTATTTTGAAACAAGGTCTCTTTCAAATAATAATATGCCAGCGATCCTACTAAGCTAAGGTCTGATATCTTCAGTTATTCTCTGATTTGATTCATTGTTATTTAGATTTAATCCTGAATCAGTTGTTGCTTTGTGTTTCAAAATATAAAGTTTATTATATTTTTATGTGTAGCGAATGTTATAAATCTTTTGCTTTAAGAATATGAAATTCATATGGATGGTTTAAATGTTTAATATGGTTACATGTGTAGGAAATGTTGATGTTACTATCAATTTTGAAAACAAAATTTAGTTTCAAAAGAGGTTTGGGGTTTAATAAGAGGTATGTATTCGTTCTCTTCATATATTTAAAACTTATGAATGACGATTTTTAGGTCAAACCGTAACCAAACCATTAGTAGCGCTTTTTGTACATCGAAAACCGAAGTTGTGTAGATTTCCACCATCAATGTGTCTGAAATCCTTCCCTTCACGAACCCTAAATCAGGTTGTATAACCTCAAGGAGCATTCAGGTTATGAGAAATTTTGTCTCCATTCAAACTTTAGTATTCGAAAACCCAAATCGGATCCAAAATATGAAGACGCAACTGATCTTTGTAAGTTTTTGTTGATTAGTTTTACATGAAATAGAAAAGTCTATTGTTATTTTGTTAATTCTAGGGTTTAAAAATGGATAAGTTTTGCTATTTATTGATGTTCATGTGTGGTGTGTTCTAAACCTTGGTTCTTTTGTAAGGTTTGAGGATGTATGGGTTTTGGAAAGACACATAAGATGCACCTTTTGATATGGCAACTTTTTGTATAGAAATCATAGTCACTGCTGTTCAAATATTTAGCAACCTAACTCGAAACTGATTACCTTTTTCATTATTGGATACTTAAGATTTTTATTTTCTCTTTTTAAGGTAGGCAAGCTTTGAGAAAATTATAAAGAAGGGGATTACCTGTTTATATTGATGGGGTGGGACGGGATTAAACAATCTTACTGTTAATTTTAAAATAGATTATATTTTTTATGTGGTGTTGGTGATCAACACTGATTGATCATCAATCGTATAACATACTCAACTTCCATGCTTTAAATCTTGATTTGGGCAACCTGGCTTAAAGAGATTTCTAGTGATTTTGACTTTTTTTCGAGTCAATTTTGGTGAGGTCGACTCATTGCTTTGGTATTTTTTATGTGTAAATGGATGAATATGTGGTCCACAGCTTATAGAGAATGAGAATCAAGATAAAAAGTGGGGATAAGGTAGAAGATGACGAATCATAGAAACTGTTATGGCCTAACAAAGGCCGATTATCAAAGAAGTCCGAAACTAAGCACATAAAAGTGCAACTTACTCAAGTTTTGGAGCCTTAACTGGAAATGTCACGAACTCTACTTCAGCATTATGCAGAATTTTACCTGGTAATTTCAATCCTGTTATGATACCTAAAATGTACAATGTTTAGTGCTTTTGTAGGGTATTTGCTCATTTTGATGTAAATCCTTTGCAGGCTATAATGGAAGATTCTTTCGTTATGAAATTTGAAAAGGCGAAATTTGTTGCGGAGATAGTCTTAGGCGGGTTGAAGATATAGTCCTACAAGTTATTAGTTCTCAGGTAGTAACAAAAACTTGAGTTATTGAACCTTTTAATTTTCAAGGCAAAAGTGCGTGTTGAAACTGCTCCTGGTAAGTTATGTGTGCTCATTTTTCATTAATTAACTCTTTTGTTTTTTTTTTCAAATAATCTAATGCATCTTTTGGTGGATGGGGCTGATGAAAATTTTCTCTGAATCAGGTATAAAACATTATGCTTTTTTTAGTGTTTATGTTGTCAACTTGCAAAACATGATAATACTAAGTTTACATCATATATATTGTCAAAGTTCACATGAATAAACTAAGTTTCAAGGGTAGGTTGAAATACACGAGTGAATGGGGTAGTAATAGATACATGTAGAGGTGGTAGATTGACCCATTGAATTTTGATTGTCTTTTTTCGGGTTGTTCTCTACTTTTAATAAGTTAAATGGGTAATATTACATATATATCTAACACTGAAAGGCCCGAAAGTTAAACTACAACATGAACGCTTTTTTAATCGACATTGGAATTGTGATTCAACCCATGTGGTATATTAGTCAATAACCTATATAGACATTGGAATTGTGATTCAACCCATGTGGTATATTGGTCACTAACCTATATATATGTGTGTGATACGGTTGCAGTTCTTTTGTATGTATTTCTTTGTATATATGTATTTGACATAGATTTATGAATTATGTCGTTTTCTTTCGTAACATAACAATATTAAAAAAATGCAATATTAAACTTTGAATAGTTAGTATTTTTTAATCTATAAATATATTATTTTCCCACACATCGTACATGATAAATAAAATTTTACATTAGTGGTTTACGTCATTTAAATAGCATAACCCGGGAAGCTCCCGGGTGATAACCTAGTATATTATATGACAATTTTGTTTTGTTTTGTTTTGGTTCGATTCGCTTGATAACATATAACTTGTTTTACGTAGAAAAAACTATGTAACTCTTGTTAATTGGAAACACAAAAACTCCTTGTGAAGTCCTCCTATATTGCCTAATAGCATTGGTGAATCCCTCTCAACTAAATGGTGAGAGCTCAAACTGCGTTATAGGTATTTTGTGAATTTTAGTTGGTGTATATTTAGAGTGTGTTAATGTGTATCTCCGTTCTAAAAGAAGAAGATAGATATCTTAGCATTGCGATCCAAGAGACACGTCTTCTCTGAATTCTTCCCTTATCAAATAAATAGTGCATCTCCTTTGAACATTTTTATGCGTATTTTTCAATCTTATAGAAAACACCAGACGACAAAACGCAACATGAATGCATATTTGTAATCACACTCGGAGCAATTTTTACACACCGAAGCAATTTTTACACACTCAACTTCAACTTATTACCACTTTGGTCTCACCAAGTTTTTTAGGGTCAATCATGTGTCAATTTATTGCTAAAGGGGTTGAAAAATTATCTAGATATATGCAATAATTATTTCTTAGATATCTAAAATAGAGCGGTGACTCTATAAACATTACAACGTTAAGGTATTAGGTCATGTGTTGTGAGTTAACTAAAAAGTGTACAACGTTCTGACACATCACCGTTACATAGATAATAAGCTTTAACTAGCTCGTCTTTTAATTATCACGTTGTGGTTTAACTAAACTTGAAACAAAAGAACAAAAATAACAAAAATAGAGTGATTGGTTGATTTGGAGTGGACCCCATCTCAATGGGTCATCATGCTCGTTAAGGGGGTAACGCCTCCCCTTTTAGTGCCCCTTTAACAATCACGTTTTGGTGATTAACTAAAATAGCATATTCTGTGCACTTATCAAGTCAACCATGCAAAGAGGAAAAGATTGAAGTTTGAAAGCGTATGTTTTTACTCAATACATCTTGTAGATTCTACCCTTTTATAGATACTCTACGTATAATAAGATACAGGGACACCTACTAGCATTCAAGATAGAGGTGAAAAGGTTGTGCTTCAGCTAAACAAGCTACTTCCATGTGGCACTGACACTAAACCTTAAAGGAGTCTTAAATATGTGGGAATATGTGGTCCAATCACATTGTAACACATGTTGTTAAGTAAATGTATTTAAGAGTCCTTGAATATTAGTCCCCATAAGATATTTCCTTTTCAAGCTTAATTGGTTTGCATATTGCCACTTGCATGGTCACATGTTGTTCCAACACTAGAGCACTCTTCTTAGTCATGGGTATATTCTCCTTGACATGGCAACATCACCATGAGAACATATCAATTTCCTGATGTAGTGAATGTGGGTGTCTTGAATAACTCATCCTCAGAGCTATCGATATTAATATTGCCTAGGTAAACTCTTGTCTTTCACTCTTTTTTATTTAGGCCAAATAAAACTTGACAAATTTGAGTACATCATTAAGAACCTAAGTTATATAGTTTTAACACAATCTTGTACAACAACACATTTACAGGTTACTCGTGGTTGATCTAGGTCCTTGGAAATTGTGAATGGTGTGTGACACTATGAGCTTTAAATTTTGAGTTTAAATTAATTTCCAGAGGAAATGGGGTAGTCCATTTGACAGGTCTTCTTTATCGAGTAGTAGGTAGTAACACAAAAAGGACAACGTACATGTTAGTTACGCAATACTATGTTATGCTTGGAGATCACTCAAATGACTGGAAAGTCAGATTGGTAGCCACCATTTACCGCTAGGCTTCATATGAGGTGGAGAAATGTTTTGATATTGTCAAGAAAGAGTTATAAATTTTGAGGTAATTTATTTTGCTAAAGTCTCCTTGTAACGGAGTGTGCAGATGGTAATAGGGGGGGGGGGGGGTTGCGGTGTTGTTTGCAAGGTATAAAAAACCGTTGAAGACTTTTTCATGAGGTTGTTAAGGAGCGTTTAAACGAAATGGTCAGGGCATAACCCTAGGTGAAAGATTGTGAAACCATCAAGAACATTTGGGTTGGCAAAAAAAAAAAAAAAAGACCCCGGACAGGGTATACCCAAAATCATGGAAGACTTTTTCACGAGGTCATTAAGGAGTGTTTTAAACACAAATGGTCAAGGCATAACCTTATGTGGAAGATTGTGAAACCATCAACAAGATCTGGGGGTGGCAAAAAAAAAAAAAAAAAAAAAAAAACTGACCCCAAACGGGAAACCCAACGAGTATAGGATTGGTTTTGAAAGTTTTTATGGAAATGAGATGAGGTAATTCCTGGCCTGATTACCTGAAACGAAATACCCATTTAGCCGAACTATATACCCAAATCATATAACTGATTTATATTTATTATTATTTTTTCCCCTTAACCCCTTGTCTATTAGTGCCTAGTAGGTTCATTATGTGGAAAACTATACATATTTTTTTTTTGTAATATGTATTTAATAATATTGCCCTATATACTAAAAACCAAAGTTAGGGGTGAAAGCACCTCCCGAATTTGGCCATGCCACTTTGTGTTTAACATGTTTGGTCCTGATTTTTTGTTTAAATTTAAGCCCTGGATGTTCTGTGGGTTTGTCATATGCGGTCCCTTCGTCGTTTGACTTAAATGTCTTTGCTTTAAAGTGAGACATGTTTTCACTTTTTACGCTTCGCTTTATCTCTATCTCTCTCTCTCTCCTCCTGGGATTTTTTTGTCGTTTGAAGTTCTGGCTTTATCTTCGGTTGTTTCTCTCTTTTCTTACACGCTTATCAAGTATGCCTGGTTGCTTTTGGTCGGCAATTGCTCTTTCTTACGCTTCTCTATTTGGTGTTGGTTCGTGGTTTGAAGGTTTTTTCTTCTCTCTCTTCCAATTGTGGTCGCTGCCAAAGCGGGTGACGGTAATTTACTGAGCTTAGGTAGGCCTTTACTTATTTTTGGTTCGTATTTATGGTTATTGCATACGTATTATCTGTGTTTGTACTTGCCTTAACTACTTATGGTTGCTAGATTGTCTTTTTTGTGGGTTTAACGTTAAAAAGTTAAAACGTGTCTAATTTTGGGCTTTTTTAACGTTAAAAGGCAACGTGTCGTTTTTGGGTTTTTTGCATGGTGTCATCTTTGCTTTCTTTCATGTTTCCGGTTATAGATCCTCGGGTTTGATATGTAAAAGTATGTTGAACTAGCTTTATACATTTAGTGATTGGGGTTTTTGAATGCTAGATCATCAATTGTGAAAATTTCTATGAAGGTCAAACCATTATGATCCGAGATTTGTTGTTTGATACTTTCATTTGTTTGCATGCGTTGAAATTTTAGGATTTCTTAGGATTGAGACCCTCAACCTCTGCTTTGATTACCTAGATGCTACTGTTGGTGGTGTTTTCCTTTTGCCTTCATGCTACTGCCATTGTGCTTATTTCTTATGTAGCTTTAAAATGTGGACTATGATGATCATCGACTCATGGCTATGAAGTTTTAAATTTCTCTTTGCCTTTATGCAGCTATTGTTTATTTCATATGTAGCTTGAAAATGTGGCCAATGAGGATCATTGATTTATGGCTTTAAAGTTTTAAATTGCAGCCACTTGGTGATTTGATGCTTTAAAGGTCATTGTTAGTGTTGTCATGGTCTTTATTAGATAGATGGGTTCAAAACGTGGGTAGTGATGTTCATTAACCTATGGCATTATAGCCATGAGTCTTGAGCTCATTTGTTGTTGTTAAATATGGCATTGATGATCGGTTGAGTCATGGTTATGAAACTTTAAACTATAGGCATGAGTCTTGAGTCCATCTGCTATGATTTGATACCTTAAAGGTCATTGTTGGTGCTGTTATGGTCCTTAGATGATAGATGGGTTAAAAATGTGGGATTGATGTTCATTATGCTATGGCATTTTAGTAATGAGTCTTGAGTCAATTTGTTGTTGTTAAATGTGGGCAATGATGATCGTTGATTTATAGCAATGCAACATTAAATTGCAGGATGAGTTTTGATCCCATCTGCTATGGAATTAAGTGTGATTGTTGTTATGCTTCCTGTTTTGAGGCCATTGTGATAGGTATTATTAATGTTGCAATATAAATTGATATGATCGTAGAATATGCACCCATGGCAGATATACCTTAGTATATTGTATCTTGATAACCCATTAATTGTGACTGTTTATGTGGTATCTGTTTTAGGATGTTATATATGGGCTTCATTACACTTCTAAAAGCCTATGTCAGGTTGAAAGGTATTGGTTTATTGGCATGCCTAAGTTTGTTGTTAAAGAAATGCATGGGAAACATGATGAAGATGTTGATTCCCATTTTTATCGCTCATTGTAATTTTTTTTTTTTTTGCATTTCCCTAAACGATAGGTATGGATTGATGAACTTGTTAGGATCTGAGTTTCTTATGATTGTGTTTTTGTTTGATAATTATGAATATGAATGAGTATAAGTGCAACGGAATTAAAATGGAAACAAACTTTCAACGCACAATCAAATGGAAGAATTGCTTTCAACATACATGTTTGTTCATGAAATTGAATGATTATATTTATTACAATGATTCAATTACACTTGCATGCATGCAATTCAATCTCCCCCTCAGCCTGAGCTCACACTGGTTTGTTCGTACATAATGACTTGTGAAGAAAGAGCTAATAGAACAGTACAGGGTACTGTTCTATTTATAGAACTGAACAAACCACTGTGGCATCTTTGTTGACGTCACCATGAAAGTGACATCTAACCTCCTAACAACCTGTAACCACTGACCTATACAACTACTGCTATTACAAACTACTGATTAACAATAAATACAAAGACAAGCTAAACTACTGCTTCTCATTCCACTGTTATACTCCTAGCAGTGCTTTGTGTCTTCAGCAGTACTTGAACCATGACAGTAGATTGAGCATCAGTGCTTGCACTTCAACAATCTTTAGACTTAATCAGTTGTTGAAGATCAGCAGTTGTTGTAGACGGACAGTAGATAGAGGTCATAAGTTGTTAGGCCACTTTCAAAGGGAAAGAACTGTTGCAATCAACTGCTTATTGTGAACCCACTGATCTGATCCAGTTTTGGCTTTATCAACTGTTCCTTTGGTAGGGTTCAATCCCAACAATCTCCCCTTGAACAGATGATGCCAAAACTCTTCATTATTCTTGGATTTTTATTGCCTCATCAAATATTCCCTAACTTGTCCTTTGAATTGTAATTCAAAGTCCATGGAACTTGTGTCATCCTCATCCCTGCATAGTGGAAGCTCAAGTAGATCCTGTAGATCTTCAACACCCAGGCCAAGTGCTTGTTCCCTTGATATATGCTTCACCTCACCATTCGATTTGAGCAGAGTCAATACATGGGTCTGTTTATCAGATTTCCACTTTAGTATTTTTGAATCCAATGGGTTTCTTGGGAGAGTCTTTATTGTTGATGAGTTTGGAGATTGTGGCCTGGTAATGACAACTTGGGCAGTGTCTTGAGATTGAGTAGAACTTTGTTTTTCTGCCATAAGTTTCTGAAGAACCATCTTCATGATATACTCTTCTGAAACTTGGTCTTCTTTTGATATTGGTGCTGTATCCATCTGCTTTTGTTTCATTCTTTGATAAAGGATGGCAACAGGTGGAACAGTGGGTTTCCTGATGGGTAACTTTTGTGGCTTGACTGGAACCACTGCTTCAGGGTAATCAGGCTTTTGAGGAGCAGTGGGATCCCTTTTTCTCAACTCTTCCAACTTTTTATAAGTGGCCAACACTTTATCCTCTGACCACCTTGTCACTTGGTTCCTTGACCCATAATCAACTGTTATTAGCTCTTCTTTCATTCTCTTCAGCTGCAAAGTTCTTTCTGGTACATTTTTCTTATTTTTAGACCAGATTGGAGGAGTCTGCTTTACCTTGTTTTTGATCATATCTTGAATTCTGGCTGTTTCTTTTTCTGCCATGTACTTCTTGTAAGCCATGATATATTCAAGATAGTCTTTCCTCATACTTTCATCATCTCTTTCAGATAGTTTTTGACAAAGGTCTTTTGAGAACTGTTCTAAGGTTCTGAACTTAGTGAGCAGGTATTGCAGATTTCTCTGAATCTCTTTATCAGACTTTACCTCTGTATCTCTTTTAAATATGTCTTCTGCTTGTTGAGCTTTTATTTTGACATACTCATCAATGTTTCTTGGGAAAGGATAACCTTGGATGGAAGGAAGTTTCCTTTTTGCAGGTTCATCTTCAGAGTAAAAAGACTTTATCTCCTCTTTGACTGCAGGAAGATCCAATGGGTATTGCAATCCCACTGGAACAATAACAGTGTTTGTATTCAGAACTTGAGCTGATGATAATGGAACAGGGTTTGGGATAGTGACAAGGGACAGTGGTTGTGTGGATGTTTGAGTTGAGGAGATATCATCTTCCAATACAACATTGGTTACCCTTCTCCTTTTATGCTTAGGAGAGGTTGGTGGTGTTTTTGTGGGTTGAGTAGTGGTGATTGAAGTGGTTGGGTGTTTGACTAACAGTTGTTGAAACAACTGGTGTTTCAACCACTGTTGTCATTACAACAGTTGATGTGTCAACCATTGTCTTCTGCTTTTTGGCAGGTGGTGTTGGTGGTGGCGAGGATGTTTTTGGTGGGGCAGTGGATTAAGTGTGAATGGTGGTAGTGGTGGCAGTTGTTGGGTTAACATCTGTTGAAACAACTGAAGTATCAACAACTGTTGATACAACAGGTGTCTTAACATCTGTTGGTTTGGAAGATTGATGAGAGGAGCTTTTGGGAGGTAGAGGAGTGTGTTTTGTGGATTTGGGAGGTGTGATTTTGGGTTGCCTTACTTTTCTAGTAGGCCTTCTTTTAGGCTTAGGATTTTCCTGATCATCCTTTGGCTCATAAGTACCCTGTTCTTCCATCTCCATTAAAACTTTCTTCTCCTGATCAAACCTTTTGGCCCCTTTTATCTCCAAAGTCTCTTTTATGCCTCCTTTTGCTGCATCAAGAGCATTTTGAGACACATCAACCTTTTTCTAACCATCTGGCTTAGGGGTTTCCACAGTCAACTTAGACCTTGGATCTGGTTTGATGTATAGACCATCTTCATATCCCTTCTTCTTTTTCTCCCCCTTTTTGGCATTATCATGAGGTTTGTCAACAAAAATGATGGAAGGAGGAGCAGTGCCAGTGGTTTGCAACAGATGGGCCTTAATTGCCTTGATGTCTGCTTGTGTATCCATGAACCTAGTTTCCATCATATTTCTGATCTTTTGAACTTGAATTTCATGTTGCTGATCAGCATATTGTCTTTGTTGAATTCCAGAGCTCAGCAGGGGATGTAGCAGCTGTTGCAGATGAAGCAGAGGTTGCAACAGGTGGTGTAGCTTTTTGAGCTTGTAACAACTGTTGCAGCATGTTTTTGATATCTGCAACAGAGTTATCAAGTTTATCAACCCTCTCCATCAATTCTCTGTATTTTAAACCATCACCCAAGTTAACGGGATCATCTAATTTCCCACCAGAGGTGGTTGTATCAGTGGTTGACTTAGGGAAAGATTCCAAAAAATCATCCACTGATGCCCCTTTTTCTTGGTACTGGGGACTTCTTTCTTCTGCAGAGGTTACCAATCTAAGCTCACCAGTGAATACAGGATATACACCAGTGGTTAGGAAGGTTCCCAAAGAAGAAATTGCCTTCAAGGGAGTCTGACTTATGAAACTACTATCCAAGTGTAAACCAGTGGGTAGCACTTGTAGTAGCTGCTCCACTTGAACTACTGACAGGAATTACTTGTAATTCCTGCAGTGTAGCCTCCTCAACTATTGGTGGGTTAGCAGAGATTGAAACACCAGACTCAGTCACTTGTTGTGGCATATTCTCATTAATAGGTGATTGAGAAGAACTGATTTATGTCTGGGCCAGATCAACTGCATCCAATAGAGGTAGTATGGTTGGTGGAATTTGTGCAGTGAGGATAGGGGTGGAAAGAGAATTTGCCCCGGGAGGAGGGCTGTGGATGATGGAATTAAGTGATTCCAGAGCATCATAATGTGGTGTCCATGTTCTTACAACCTGATCTTTTTTAGAAGAAGCAGGAGGAGTTTTAGATTCAGGTTGAGGTCTCTCTTCCAACTGCTGTGAGGAAGTAGCAGCAGTGGTTAGTGGTGACTTTTGTGTTGTCACAGGTATAACCTCTGGGACCTCATCTTCCAGAGTTACCTTTTTGGTAGGTTTGGGGTGCTTTTGAATATTTTTCTTTTTAGGTCTTTTGGTGGTTTTAGGTGTGGGTTTCACAGCAGTGGTTGTGCTGCTGTGATCACCTTGAGTAGTAGGCTCAACAGCAGGATCATGAGGAGCAGTGGTTGCTGCTAAAGTCTGCTTAGGAACCTCTGTTTGTGGTTTGGAAGATTTTGACAGCCTTGTGAAAGTTTCAGAGGTTAGGCTATTTATTGGAAAAGGATTTCCTTGGATAAGCACATGAGCATTATCCTTTGAAAATTTCTTTTGAAAATAGTAACTTAAAAATCTTGGAAATAATAAAAATGATTTTTTATTAACATTTTTGACAAGATCATTAAAGATCTCCTGGGAATAGTTAAAATTTTCTTCATTAAGTATAGCATAACCCAGGTATTGGATCTTCAATGGAATTTCATTGAAAGCAGTGGTTTTGTTTGACACACGCATTAGGAGGGTATGAAATAAAAACCTTGTGGCAGGTGGAAAACTGCCCTTTTGTAAATTATCTTTTTTTCATTTCTTCTTCATACCCTCTCTCAATGAAATCGGTTTGATACTCTATTTTTTGGAAAGAAGTTTTACCTGTAAGATCATCGAGTTCAAAGACCTCCGAAATGGTTTGAGGTGTGATGGTGACTGAAATACCCTTTATTGATGAAGTAATTGCTAAGGGCTTTTTGTCCTTAGTTTCAAGTTTGCCATTTTTCCAGAATTCTTGTTGGGTATCCAGGTAAATCGGAGCATCATAGGTCAACAAAGTTTTGTACTTTAAAGACGACAGAGCATCAATTGCAGAGTTGAAGGTTGTGGTATGACTTGGTTTTTCAAGTAAGCCCAAATAATTATGAGGAGTTTTGAATGGAAGAGCCATGAGTGAACGAAGATGATTAAGAACGAATGAAGAAGATGAGTGATTTGAGAGAGACTGCTTTTAGAAAGGAATTTTGAATTCGATTCAACAGTGAAAGCCCTATTTGGGGTTTTGATTAGGGTTTTATAGGTGGAAAAAGTGAATGCTGACGTGACAGCGGTTACAAAAGATCTGACCGCTATGTACTGTCCACGTGCCAACCTCTAATGAGTAATGGAAGACAGTTGTTTAGGAAACCACTGATGGAGCAATATCAGTGGTTTGCAACGGTTAGAATGAAGACAGTGGCTGACTTTCACTATCAGTGGATAGCATATCAGTGGTTAAAAACACTGTGGTTTGACAACAGTGATTAACAAGGAAATGTGAGAACAGAGGTTGACTTTCAGCAGTGGATAATAGTAACAGAACAGATGTTTGAACCAAAAACAGTGGTTATGGCAGACTTTTAAGGATTAATGAAAATTTTCATTTTTAGCTATTTTTAAGGATGAATTTTTGATTTTCTGAAAACATTTTAATGCTTTTTATTCACAAAACAACAGGATTTTGCCTGTTATTCCATGTTAAGCATGCCAATCCTTGAGATCAAGCTTTCAAAGGTAGATGTGTCTAATGCTTTTGTTAGCACATCTGGCAGCTGATCCTTGGTATGAACATGATGCAGAGAAATCAAACCTTTTTCATAGCAATCCCTCACAAAGTGATATCTGATGTCATTGTGTTTGGTGGTTGAATGTGAAACTGGATTTTTGATGATATTTTCTGCTGCCTGACTGTCCAACATGAGAGGTGTCTTTAGGGCAGTGATACCAAAATCCAGCAATTGATTTTGAAGCCATAACAGTTGGGCTATGCAGCTTGCAGCAGCTATATACTCTGCTTCAGCAGTGGATGTTGAAACAGCTGCTTGCTTTTTACTTTGCCAAGATACTAAGCAATCACCTAGAAATTGGCACCCTCCTGATGTGGACTTCCTTGTTGCATTACACCCAGCAAAGTCACTATCTGTGAAACGTGAAAGCTTAATATTCCCATTAGCATGGTACTAGATACCAAGTGTGGGAGCACTTTTTATGTATCTGAGTATCCTTTTCACAGCTATTAGGTTAGACTTTCTAGGGGCTGATTGGGATCTTGCACAAACACATGTTGCAAACATGATGTCTGGCCTAGATGCAGTTAGGTACAATAAAGATAAAATCATGCTTCCATATAGTGTTTGATCCACCAAATCATCCTTTTCATCAGTCATGACTAGCTTGGTGGTTGCCATGGGTGTACTACATGGTTTACAATCATTCATCTCAAATTTGTTTAAAAGTTCTTTAGCATATTTGCTTTGATGAATGAATATTCCATTTTGCAGTTGTTTCACTTGGAGACCAAGGAAACACTGTAGTTATAACAACTCTAAACCGACACCCTCATAAATTTTCCGACACCCTAATATATTTTAAAATATCCCAATATGTCCTAAAATACACCCCATACGTGAAAACGGGCCCCGAATACCTTAAATATTATTAAAATTAATTAAAAATTAAGTTTTTAGGGTTGAGGCGGGCTACGTAGCCCTTGGGCTAAACCTTACGCGGGCCGCGTGAAGGTGAAAGCTGGCTGAACCCTGGGCCGCCACGTGGCCCAACACATGTCGAGACTACTAGCTGATCCGGATCGCCTATGCCGTTGACCAGAGTTGACGCGGGCCGCGTAGGCCTTTGCCTACTCTTACGCGGGCCGCGTAAAAGTCGAATTCAGGCCCTATAAATTGATTTGCTCGGATCTTCAGTCAGTTCGTCCCAAATCTTTCTTTCTCACTCGAAATCTTAATAGTAAAAGCAATACTCGGGTATTATACCCCCCTAAATAACGAAGTTCTGCTCCGTTGTAAGTATCATAACCCCTGGATACGTATTAGATACTCTGCCCGATTGATCTAGGGTTCCGTAACGGCTGTCGTGGTTCTGCCCGACGTAGTCGTTGGAATGCCGTCTCGGGGAGGGTATTACTAATGTTAAAATGGGTTATTATACTAACACGTATGCTTTTGTGTAAATTATAGATAAGTCTCAGGAAACCCTAAAGGATAATCTAAGACAGCAATGTGAGTTTATCCTCTTTTTGTAAACCTTTTTGTAAATTGTTTTTACAAAACCTCACACAATTAATTATATATTAAGCAGTTATTGAGTATTTGTAAGAATACAATTATCATGAGTATGTTGGGGTTTTGTATACAAAATTTGTTACCACCTGGTCAAGGAGTAACATTTCCACAAGTCGGATCTGACAGTACCATGGATGTTAATTGATATGACTTGGAAACAAATATAATTGCGAGACCGCCCTCAATACTGTACTATGGTTTTTATTTAAACTTGATTAAATTGGGATTCACTCACCAGTATTTTCCACTGACAAATGTTTTTAAAACGCGTTTCAGGTAACAAAATGTGAAAGCCAAATAGAAGCCAGCTGGACAGCACTGAAGGCTTGGAAAAGTGGCAGTAAAGTTACCTAAAAAGAAATAGCTGTTTTTATTAAATAAAGATAGGATTTACTCCTATGAAAATGTGTGTACGGCAAACTCGGGATTTATTCCCATGTGTTTAATATTATGAAAATGTGGTATTTTACTCTGATTAAATATTTCCTAACTACGGTCCTGATGAAAATTCCGCTGCCAAATTAGACAATACCAGATACCACCGAAACTGGCTCGCGGCCGCCCGTTCCCGTAGGGGGGACGGGGGTTGCGACAGAAGGTGGTATCAGAGCTATGCCACTGATTCAGCCACAGAAGTGTTCTGCTGACATCAAAATTCAAATTGTTAGGAAATAAATTACGGAACTACGTGCACAATTGTATGTCTTGTTATGTGTTATTTGACTACTTGTTAGTTTACAGTATGAGTGACCAAGGACCATCTGACGCGTATCATCAATTGTCTGGTTCGCCTAGAAGCGAAGGTGCCTCTTCTCAGCCTGCCCTCTCAGGGTACTCTGCTGATACGGAAGAAGGAATATTCGTATTTAAGGCTCAATCTGAAGAGCCATTTCCTCAGAAAAAGAGGGGATGGTTCAGTCGAGGAGCACATGAGCGTAGGAAGCGTATGAAAAAGTTACAAGACCAGAGAGTACTAGCAGCAGCCAAAAGAGAAACCGATGCCTATGCCCAGGATATGATTAATAGGGGTATAGCCAACATTCACATCTTAGCAACTACCGCAGCTGACCCTAACCTGGAGCAAATGATAGCACCCCAACCACAACCACCAATTCCTGACCAACCAATGGAAGTAGAAAACCCTGAAAATCAAGTAGAAAGGCATGATTTCAACCCGGAGGAAATACCTAGGGTACCTGCACCAACCCCTTAGACCCAAATTACGACCCCTGGTGGGACGATAATAGGGACTATGTGCAACGTTACCCGATACATGAAGACATGCCCATGCCAAACATAAGAGCTTACCCAGGTTTGGATCCTTTAGATCCCTATG
Organism: Helianthus tuberosus; assembly: GCA_030545235.1. Classification (NCBI taxonomy): domain Eukaryota; kingdom Viridiplantae; phylum Streptophyta; class Magnoliopsida; order Asterales; family Asteraceae; genus Helianthus; species Helianthus tuberosus. Next base: position 104,116,286 of record CM060407.1, read on the forward strand.
ACCACGATGTATTCATTAGGGAGATTTTAGAGAATCCTTACCAATTCCAAGCACCTACACCTCCGTACCAGGAACCCGCACCCCAGATTCCAAACCCAGTCCTAGAACCTGCACCCCCAATGAGTGCAGAAAACGTACAAGAACTTAGGACATTTGGTGAGGAAATTTTAGAAAGCAGTGAAAGAATGCGACAGGTGGGAGAGTGACTCGTCTGGAAGTATGACGAGCGCAATATGGATTTTTGGATGAATCCATATCCATGAATGTGATGGTGGAAACAGTAGTAATAATAATAATAAAATAATATAATATGTGTGAATGTGTATGAAAAAAAAAACTACGGATGCCTATTGTTAGTAGTGTAACTTTAAATTTCAGTCGGTATTGTAATTTTAATTTCAGTACTGGTGTGTAATAGATGCATAGTATATGAATACAGTAAAGTCGCAATGATCGATGCTTTTGACCAAAATGCGTGTCATGTGATTGGCTATATTAAATATTATTTTGTGATATTAATACGTGGTAACTGTTTAAAATTCAGATGACCGACGAAGGAAATCAAGGAAATCTGAATAACGATAACCAGAGTAACATTAACTTGGTTAATGAGAATCCAAGCATCAATAACAATGGAAACCAACTGGATAATAGTGCCATCCAACACATAGTGGCACAAGGAATCATAGATGCGATGCCATTTATTCTTCAAACGGTTCAGGAAGCGAATAATAAAAGTAAACATAGCAGTAAGCGACCGATTGAACCAGAACACAGCGTGAACAATGGACCCGTACTTCAAGTGCCCATTCCCAAAAGAAGAAGAACCATGCCTTATGGTTGTTCTTTTAAAGAATTCTGGTCCTGCAAACCAATAGAATTCTCGGGCAATGAAGGACCCATTGCAGCTCTACGCTGGATAGAAAAGACTGAGGCTGTTTTAAAAATAAGCAAGTGTGCTGAAGAAGACAAGATAATGTTTGCTTCTAATTTATTTAAAAATTCAGCCTTAGAATGATGGAACACTATCCTCCAGTCAAGAGGAAGTGATAGGGTATACAACATGGAATGGGAGGAATTTAAAAATATGGTAGAAATGAAATTCTGCCCTCCCAATGAAAAGGAACAGATAGCAAATAAGTTTCTGAACTTAAGAATGACCGGGGTAGATAGTAAGGGTTATACTACCACATTATTCGAATATGCTAGAATAGTACCAACTCTTGCATCACCTGAACCAGTATTAATCTCCCGTTACATCTGGGGGTTAATTGGAGAAATTAGACATGTAGTCAAGGCAGCTAGACCTCAAACTATAGAAGAAGCTGTAGAACTAGCAAACACCTTGACAGATGAATTAATCCGTACTAGGGAAGAAGACCAGAGGAGAAACCTAGCTCAAAGGTTTACTCAAGAATTCCGTTCTGGGAATTCCAACCGTAAGAATATAGGTTCTACCTCTGCACCATACTGCAAGACTTGCAAGAAGAAGCATTCGGGAAAATGCTTCGCTCACTGCAACTTCTGTAAGTTACCAGGACACAAGGAAGAAGATTGCAGGAGAAAATACAGTAATGAACTATGCTTCAATTGTGGAGAAAAAGGTCACATCAAGCCAAATTGTCCAAAATTGGCCCCAGCTACAAACAACAAGAACACTAAAAATGCTAGAGCATTCATTCTAACTGCAGATGAAGCCAAGATGATTCCGGACGTCATAACCGGTACGTTTTTAGTTAATGATGTTTTTGCTAAAGTATTATTTGACTCTGGTGCAAACCAAAGTTTTATTAATACTTCATTTTGCAAACTTCTTAATCAACCATTAACTAAACTCTCACAAGAATGTCTAGTCGAGACAACAAATGGAGAAACGGTTGGGATTTCTGAAATCTTGCAGGGAGCAAGAATAGAATTTTTAAACCAAAAGTATATTGCAAATTTGTACCCAATGAATCTGGCAGGATTTGATATTGTATTAGGAATAGATTGGTTAATAGCCAATAAAGCTAATATTTTATGTGATCAAAAGTCAATTCAAGTAAATTCACCAAAGGGTGAAAAGATCACAATTAAAGGTGATAAACCATCTAGATCCACAAAATTCATCTCTGTGATGAAAACTGCAAGCTACATAAGAAAAGGATCTATAGTGTATTTGATTTCTATAATCACTAACACTAAAGGAAAAGAACTAAAAGACATTCTAGTAGTGTCTCAGTTTTAAGATGTATTTCCAGAAGAATTACCAGGACTACCACCAGACAGAGAAGTTGAATTCAGAATTCATCTACTGCCAGGAACAACACCAATTGCCAAAGCACCCTACCGTTTGGCACCCGCCGAAATGTAGGAACTGAAGAAACAATTAGACGAATTGTTGGAAAAAGGATTCATACAGCCAAGCTCGTCGCCATGGGGAGCACCAATTTTATTCGTTAAAAAGAAGGACGGATCAATGCGTATGTGCATTGACTACCGTGAATTGAACAAGGTCACAATTAAGAATCGGTACCCATTACCCAGGATTGATGATCTGTTCGATCAACTTCAAGGAGCTCGATTTTTCTCTAAAATCGATTTAAGGTCAGGATATCATCAATTAAAGGTACATGAAGAGGATGTTCCTAAGACCGCGTTTAGAACAAGGTATGGTCATTATGAATTTACTGTCATGCCATTTGGTTTAACCAATGCCCCAGCCGCATTTATGGACATGATGAACCGGATATGTAAGCCATATTTGGATAAATTCATAATTGTCTTTATAGATGATATTCTAATTTACTCTAAAAATAAAGAGGAACATGCAAAGCATTTGCACGCACTTTTAAGTTTATTAAGAAAGGAAAAGCTCTATGCTAAGTTTTCAAAGTGCGAGTTTTGGTTAGAGCAGGTACAGTTTCTTGGACATTTAGTTAATCATGAAGGAATTCACATAGATCCAACAAAGATCGAGGCGATTACCAAATGGAAGACCCCTGAATCACCAACCGAGGTTAGAAGTTTCTTAGGATTAGCTGGTTATTATAGAAGATTTATTCAAGATTTTTCTAGAATAGCCATTCCTTTAACTAAGTTAACCTGTAAATCCATTAAGTTTGAATGAGGACCAAAACAAGAAGAAGCTTTTAGAATTCTTAAACAAAGACTAACCCATACACCCATACTAGCGTTACCAGAAGGAACTGAAGACTTTGTAGTCCATTGTGACGCTTCCAAACTAGGTTATGGATGTGTGTTGATGCAACACCAAAAGGTTATAGCTTACGCATCTAGACAACTTAAGACTCATGAAGAGAATTATTCAACCCATGATCTAGAATTAGGAGCTATAATTTTTGCCCTTAAGATTTGGAGACATTACCTTTATGGTAGTAAGTTTACCATCTTCACTGATCATAAAAGTTCAAGATATGTTTTCTGGAAAAAAGAATTGAATATGAGACAAAGACGCTGGATGGAGATGCTTAGTGATTATGATTGTGATATCCAGTATCATGAAGGAAAAGCAAATGTAGTTGCTGATGCTTTAAGCCGAAAGTATCATGAAAAGCCAAAAAGGGGTACGTTCTCTTAAATTAAATCTACAAGTAGATTTAAATGATCAAATAAGAAAAGCACAAGAATCAGTAATCAAGGAGGATACTGAAAAATTAAAAGGTATGATTAAAGAATTAGAACAAGGAATAAATGGAATTTGGAGATTCCATGAAAAGAGAATGTGGATACCTAAATTAGGAAATCTACGCCATCGTATATTAGAAGAAGCCCATAAGTCTAAGTATACGATGCATCCAGGAAGCGATAAAATGTACCAGGATTTAAGAAAGAATTTTTGGTGGATAGGAATGAAAAAGGACATAGCAACCTATGTTTCTAAATGTTTAACCTGTTCACAAGTTAAAGCTGAACATCAGAAACCCTCGGGTTTGTTACAACAGTTAGAAATGCCAGTGTGGAAATGGGAATTGATAACAATGGATTTTGTTACAAAATTACCCAAAACAAAGAAAGGTAATGATACAATCTGGGTGATTGTAGATAGGCTAACCAAGTCAGCTCATTTCCTACCAATGAAAGAAACTTTCAGTATGGAACAGCTAGCTAAATTATATGTAAATGACATTGTTTCTTTACATGGAATACCTTTATCAATTGTTTCTGATAGGGATAGCCGTTTTACCTCTCACTTTTGGTCAAGTTTCCAAAAAGCCATGGGAACCAAGTTAGATCTAAGCACCGCTTAACATCCTCAAACGGACAGACAAAGCGAAAGGACAATTCAGACGATGGAAGACATGCTTAGAGCTTGTGTAATTGATTTCGGAGGTAATTGGGACGATCGCTTACCCTTAATAGAATTTTCTTATAATAATAGTTATCACACAAGTATCAACGCTGCACCATTCGAAGCACATTGGGAAGAAATTGGGGAGAAGCAACTATCTGGACCTGAGATAGTACAGGAAACAACCGACAAGATCATTCAAGTTAAGGAACGACTAAAAACAGCACGTGATCGACAGAAGAGCTATGCTGATAACCGACGCAAACCATTGGAATTTCAAGTAGGAGATAAAGTGTTGTTGAAAGTCTCTCCTTGGAAAGGAGTGGTAAGATTCATCAAATGAGGAAAGCTAAGTCCCAGGTATATTGGACCTTTTAAGATTATTAGAAGAATAGGACCTGTAGCCTATCAGCTACAATTGCCAGAGGAAATGGCAGGAATACATGATGTATTTAATGTATCTAATCTCAAGAAATGCTTAGCTGATGAATCACTAATGGTACCTCTTAAGGATATAGAGGTAAATGAACAACTCAAATTCATAGAAAGGCCTTTACAGATTGAAGACAGGAAAGTCAAGAACCTCAAGCATAAAAGATTAGTTCTGGTCAAAGTGAAATGGGACCCCAAAAGAGGACCTGAGTACACATGGGAGCTTGAATCTGAAATGCAAAGGAAATATCCGCACTTGTTCCAATAGATCTCGAGGACGAGCTCTAAAACAAGGTGGGGAGGATATAACAACTCTAAACCGACACCCTCATAAATTTTCCGACACCCTAATATATTTTAAAATATCCCAATATGTCCTAAAATACACCCCATATGTGAAAACGGGCCCCAAATACCTTAAATATTATTAAAATGAATTAAAAATGAAGTTTTTAGGGTTGAGGCGGGCCGCGTAGCCCTTGGGCTAAACCTTACGCGGGCCGCGTGAAGGTGAAAGCTGGCTGAACCCTGGGCCGCCACGTGGCCCAACACATGTCAAGCCTACTAGCTGATCCGGATCGCCTATGTCGTTGACCAGAGTTGACGCGGGCCACGTAGGCCTTTGCCTACTCTTACGCGGGCTGCGTAAAAGTCGAATTCAGGCCCTATAAATTGATTTGCTCGGATCTTCAGTCAATTCGTCCCAAATCTTTCTTTCTCACTCGAAATCTTAATAGTAGAAGCAATACTCGGGTATTATACCCCCCTAAATAACGAAGTTCTGCTCCGTTGTAAGTATCATAACCCCTGGATACGTATTAGATATTCTGCCCGATTGATCTAGGGTTCCGTAGGTCGTTGGAATGCCGTCTCGGGGAGGGTATTACTAATGTTAAAATGGGTTATTATACTAACACGTATGCTTTTGTGTAAATTATAGATAATTCTCAGGAAACCCTAAAGGATAATCTAAGACAACAATGTGAGTTTATCCTCTTTTTGTAAATTGTTTTTACAAAACCTCACACAATTAATTATATACTAAGCAGTTATTGAGTATTTGTAAGAATACAATTATCATGAGTATGTTGGGGTTTTGTAAACAAAATTTGTTACCACCTGGTCAAGGAGTAACATTTCCACAAGTCGGGTTTGACAGTACCATGGATGTTAATTGATATGACTTGGAAACAAATATAATTCCGAGACCACCCTCAATACTGTACAATGGTTTTTATTTAAACTTGATTAAATTGGGATTCACTCACCAGTATTTCCCACAGACAAATGTTTTTAAAACGCGTTTCAGGTAACAAAATGTGAAAGCCAAATAGAAGCCAGCTGGACAACACTGAAGGCTTGGAAAAGTGGCAGTAAAGTTACCTAAAAAGAAACAGCTGTTTTTATTAAATAAAAATAGGATTTATTCCTATGAAAATGTGTGTACGGAAAACTCGGGATTTGTTCCCATGTGTTTAATATTATGAAAATGTGGTATTTTACTCTGATTAAATATTTCCTAACTACGGTCCTGATGAAAATTCCGCTGCCAAATTAGACAATACAAGATACCACCGAAACTGGCTCGCGGCCGCCCGTTCTTGTAGGGGGGACGGGGGTTGCGACAGTAGTTCACCCATTGCACTCATTTCAAACTCTGCTGTCATGAGTTGTCTAAACTCTTCACACATTTTAGAACATGTGCTTCCAAAAATGATGTCATACACATAAATCTGGACAATCATCAAGTCTTTCCCTCTCCATTTTAAAAACAGTGTTTTGTCTATTTTACCTCTTGTGAAACCAATAGAGAGAAGAAAGGTGGAAAGAGTTTCATACCAGGCTCTAGGTGCTTGTTTCAAGCCATACAAAGCTTTGTTTAGCTTGTAGACATGATTTGGATTAAATGGATCCTGAAAACCAGGAGGTTGATAAACATATACCTCTTCTTGAATCTTACCATAGAGGAAAGCACATTTGATATCCATTTGAAACACCTTTATGTTGTGGTTGACAGCAAAGGCCAGGAACAGTCTGATAGCTTCCAATCTTGCTATAGGGGCAAAAGTTTCATCATAGTCAATGCCCTCTTCCTGTCTGAAACCTTGAACCACTAGCCTTGCTTTATTCTTGACAAAAATGGTGTATCCTACACGATGCACAAAACAATTTTACACAGAATACGAAACTATGAGAATCTAGAAGACATGTACTTAGAACCTTTGGGAACCCAGGTCCAAACTCGTAAAGGTTGTTACTTAGGAACTACATTTGTTAACTCAAGAAAACACCATTAACCTGACATATATGCCATTTCAGTTAACCAAACAGAAAGTACTCAAATTTCTTTTGTTGAAATCTTCACTTTTGCTTCTAGCGAGTAGATGTTTGCATCTCTACTCCCCCTAATGGTAGTTGCATCACGTAAATTTTCTTCGCTGAGAGCGAACACACATTTGATTCGATACTTGGTCATTTCTTCATTCTAGCAAACACTCATTGTTTCATTACTTGGAAACTTATATGTTACGCATGCACCATTTGCTACGCATGTGGTTTCGTTTCGAATAAACGCTTCATTGAAATTCGAATATTATTTTGCTAAATCTAATTGCTGATTTGTGATTTGAATTACCTACATCATTGTAACTGTTGGCTCTTTTGTTATCAAGTCAACACACTGTCACGAGACTTCTTTTCTTTCAAGTCACACTCATGGTTTATCTTCGCAACCATGCTGAGATTCCCTTGTTGATACATACGTTTATTGTCGGGCTACGCTGAAACCAGGTTCAATTGCTTAAACTTATCCATTTCGCATGTTCATTTTGAGACGCTACATGATGTATTGAGAGCATCATATTCAAATATTCTGGCAAAGGTTCTTTTGTTTCGAGTCGTAGTGGACTTGATTGGTCTATGACTCCACTAAATCGTTTGTTGGTTTCGATACCTTACGGTGATACTTTCACAAAATTGAAGCTTGCGCTAATTTGGTTACTCACTTCATACACGGATTTAAATTATTTATTTATTTACTAGCTCTAAATCCGTCTTGTTTATCACAATTAAAGCGGCCTCAACACAGTTGTGTGCTAAGACAATGGTACATAGATTCATTTCATATCGCTATGAACCTCCTAACGATTCTTTCGTTGCCGATCGAATGCCTTGCTGTACTTAATACTTTTTCATCTTCGATCAAGAACAGTGGTTCATCGATGTTCCGTATTCAACTAAAAACTCTATGACATTGTGTAAATCAGATCTTCAGATTATTTCAGTACCTTGAGGTGTCCTCACAAACTTGTAGCTTGTGCTAACCAATACAATCATTTCACACAAAACTACATATACTTTTGTTTGACTGGTTATTTAGACATTCCTGATGCAACTACGAATCAAGACAATGATACACCCGATTCGCTTACATTTCATTCGGTGTATCTTCGAAATTCAAGAATGTCAACATACTAATCCTTACCGGTTATTTATTCGAAAGTTGACAGATCGTTTTCATATTCAAGTTATTGATTTTGAGTTCATATAGCGGATGCTATGGTTTGTGAAAACTCGTTTGCACACTGTGACCGATTGTTTGAGAATCATGTTGGTCAAAACTCCTCTTTTGTGGAACCCCTGTTAACTGGATTACGTTAGACTATACATCTATACATCTCGTGTCCTTGACGTCAAAAGCTAGAACACATACCCTTTTGACCATTGAGTTATTGTTGTTAAAATACACCCTTGAATTCACCCGATGTGAATAAGATTTGATTCGGTTTTGGGTAGTTATCTACCTCAGTACTATTCATATACATACATGCATGATGTAACCATAAGGAGTTAAGGTAGTACAAATTTCGAGGACGAAATTTTCTTAACAGGGGGAGAATGTGACAACTGACAAATTTGCATGTATCCGTACAATTAATTAATATTGATTTATGCTTAATAACTGTGCTTAATTACAACTGATGATATAAACTGTTTTCTGATTTCTGTATCATACATACATGTGCATCACATTTCATACTGTCACACCATTTATCACATACAAACTTTAGTGACATACATGATGCACAAAGCGCCGTTAGCACAGTTAGCGGATAACTCAGAAATATACTGACAATGCCAGTACATAGACAGACAATGTTTTGAGGCCCAGCATGAGCCAGAGACAAGGTACTACACCAGTATGGAGTGTAGGGAAGTAAGGACCATAAAACTGCGTCACTAAGTGATAGTTTAGGTGCTGGAAGGTGCCTAAAACCCACTCAAAGTGCAGAATTCTGCATTATTCATCAAATTCGCATCCTTACCCGTATGACCAAGCCGGCCAGGAATCACCCTAACTCGGCCTGTCAGCGGTTTAGAACGGTCATCCCGGTCTAACCCGAAATCAGGTGTCTTGCGGGTAGAATCCAGATCCAGGACTAGTGCATCACTAATATTGAGTGGAAGACTAGAACTGATCCGATTCGTACCGCTTTTGAGGGTAAAAGAAGGAGAAAACTTGGGTTTATTTCTTTCAACTCTTTTATCCTTAGAAAAGTTTAGATCTAGGTGAAGTTGTTGTGAAATTCTGTGGAAATCATTCAGATCTGAGTTATTCTTGGTGGAATGAGGTCAAGCTTGAAGTTCATGAGAACTTCATGATGACGTCACCCGAGAATACCTCAAATCTTGATGATTTCATGGTTAAAAGTTGAGATTTGAAAGATAGAAAGGTGTAGAATTGTGTAGTGATCAAGAATGTACAAGAATTAGAGCAAGATCTTACCTGGATTGAGAGAAATCTGAGAAAAGGTGAAGAATGCGTGCGGGTCGGACGTCACTTGCCAAAAGTGGAAAGTTTGGAGAGTGACCCGTGTATTTATAGGATGCTAAAAGGGGAAAGGGTAATCCGTGCGGATTGCACGTTACCCGGATTGGTTATCCGTCCGGATTGGTAATCCGTGCGGATGGTCAATCCGTGCGGATTGACTATCCGTCCGGATGGACAATCCGTCCGGATGACGCTGGAATGGTGCGCTCAGTGCGACGATTCTTCGACGTTTCGGTTTCTATTGCGAATGATTCGATAGGGTTTCCTAGTCAAATTACTTTTAGTCCCAACTACTTCGTATATGATACGGTTCGATTCAGAATTCGGGTTCGGGTTCGATTACCTTCGAGTTAGACTTCGAGTTCGATTGAGTTCGCTTGATTTCCATAGTAAACATAAATAAACATGCACAGGTAACATGTAAGGCACACACACACGTATAACGACAAGTAATAGACATAGCTCGAGTTACGATTTGATGTCGATTCGATTAGTATAGCTCGATTATTTGTTGATTAACTTTATCGCATTGTTACTCCCTATCATTCACAGTTGTAGGTCGATTGAAATACGATCAACATGATTCGATTATTATATTGTACGACACTTACTCCACATAATATAAATAAAATAAAAACATTTCTACGAGTCAAGTCGCGCGAAATCGGTCGTTGACTTTGACCTTGACTTTGACTTCCACTTATGAAAACACGGGGTGTTACAGCCTCCCCTTGTTTAGAGAATTTCATCCCGAAATTAAGCTGAAAGCCGTAACAAAGTCGTGAATCACGTGTGAGAGTTCTGCGTTTGGACCGATTTTGACTCGTGTAACGTGCGGAATCCGTGCACGATCGTGACCAAACACAATCGCAACGGAGTTGAAACTGGGACCTACAAGTGGTATCTAAGCAGGTTCTCGATTGCACAGATCAAACGCACTAGATTCGTACAGGAATGATCAGATTCAGAGCCAAATTCACACAGATTTGTCAAAATTTCTTCACTTTTCAACTATTTCACGTTTCTAACTGAAAAACGTCAAGTTAGACAAGATTTTATGGTTAAAATCGGCTAAAATTTGGATATGTTGTGCGAATATACATGATCTAAAAGCCTACAAATTTTCAAAACTTAATCCCAAGCCGTTTGAGAGAAATCTGAGTTTTTGTGGTTCGCTTATCTAATTAAACAACTGTGGGTACTTTGCCTTCATGTCGCTTTCGAGTTCTCAAGTGAACTCCGCGCCTCGTTTACCTTCCCATCGGACTTTCACAATAGGAATGTGTGAGCGCCTGAGCTGCTTGGTTTGGCGATCCATGATTTCGACAGGCTTTTCCACGAAGTGTAATGTTTCGTTCACTTGCAAATCGTCTAGAGAGACATGTAAATCGTGGTCGGCAATGCACTTTCGGAGGTTTGACAAGTGGAAAGTCGGGTGGACATTGCTAAGTTCCTCCGGTAATTCGAGTCTGTAGGCGACTTTTCCGATCCTTTCCAGAATCTTAAAAGGTCCAACATATCGAGGCGCGAGTTTTCCCTTCTTGCCGAATCGGACTACACCCTTCCAAGGCGATACCTTTAGGAGTACGTAGTCACCAACGCCAAATTCACGGGGCTTGCGCTTTTTATCGGCGTAAACTTTCTGTCGATCCCGAGCTTTCGCTAGGTTGTCTCGAATCTGGAAAATTTTGTCTGTCGTTTCTTGTAGTAGCTCCGGGCCGGTTAATTGCGTGTGACCGATCTCGTGCCACACAATAGGCGATCGACATCTTCTTCCATATAACGCCTCGAAAGGTGCCATCTGAATGCTGGCCTGGTAGCTGTTGTTATACGAGAATTCGACTAACGGCAGGTGTTTATCCCAATTACCACCGAAGTCTAAAACACACGAACAGAGCATGTCTTCAAGAGTATGAATCGTTCTTTCAGTCTGACCGTCGGTTTGTGGGTGGAAAGCGGTACTTAGATTTAGCGTTGTACCGAGTGCCATTTGAAACGTTTCCCACAATCGTGACGTAAATCGAGCATCACGGTTAGAGATGATATCACGAGGCGTCCCATGTCTACAGATGATCTCGTCGGTGTAGATTCGGGCTAATCGTTCCACCTTGTAGTCTTCTCGTATTGGCAGAAAGTGAGCTGATTTAGTCAAACGGTCAACAACAACCCAAATGCTGTCGTGACCTGATGACGTGGTTGGAAGCTTGGTTACGAAATCCATGGCTATGCTCTCCCATTTCCACATAGGAATTTGTGGTTGTTCGAGCAAGCCAGAGGGTCTTTGATGTTCAGCCTTGATTCTAGCACAGGTTAGGCATTTTCCGACGTAGAGGGCGATATCCCTTTTCATACCCGGCCACCAGTACCTATAGCGAAGATCCTGGTACATCTTGTCAGCTCCGGGATGAATGGAATAGCGGGATTTATGGGCTTCATCCATGATAATCTGTCATAAATCGGTTCGCTCGGGAATCCAAATCCGGTCTAAAAAGTGGAATATCCCGTTTGATTTGCTTACCAGCTGGGCTCCATCGTGGTAGATTCGTTCCTTCTTCAGAGTGCGTTCGTTGAAACACGCATGCTGGGCGTCACGGATGAGAGTTTCGAGATTGTGCTGGGCTTGAACATTACGGGTGCTAAGCAGATAGCTCCGCCTGCTAAGTGCATCGGCAACAACATTTGCTTTGCCTGGGTGATAACGAATCTCACAGTCGTAATCGTTGAGAAGTTCTACCTATCGGCGTTGATGCATATTTAGTTCCCTCTGATTAAAGATGTGTTGTAGGCTCCTATGATCGGTGAAGATCGTACACTTGGTACCATACAGGTAGTTTCGCCAAATCTTTAATGCAAAAACAACCGCGCCTAGCTCGAGGTCATGGGTTGTATAGTTCTTCTCGTGGATTTTGAGCTGTCGAGATGCGTAAGCTATGACCTTGTCCCGTTGCATGAGAACACAACCAAGACCAAGGTTGGAAGCATCACAGTAGACAATGAAATCATTGTTTCCGTCGGGTAGTGTGAGAACAGGAGCATTGCAAAGCATGTGCTTGAGGGTTCGAAAGGCAGACTCTTGTTTAGTTCCCCAAACAAAAGGCTGGTCCTTATGTGTAAGAGAGGTAAGTGGTACAGCAATCTTCGAGAATCCTTGGATAAATCGTCGATAATAGCCCGCTAGTCCGAGAAAAGAACGGACTTCTGACGGATTCTTAGGCGTAACCCAGCTCTTGACAGCTTCAATCTTCGCAGGATCGACGTGAATACCCTGACTATTTACAATGTGACCCAGAAACTGAACCTCCCCCAACCAAAATTCGCACTTGGAGAATTTGGCGTAGAGTTGGTTCCCCTGGAGTAACTCGAGAACCAAACGTAGATGTTGCGCGTGTTTGGCTCTCGACTTGGAATAGATCAAGACATCGTCGATGAACACGATGACAAAACGGTCGAGATATGGTTTACACACGCGATTCATCTGATCCATGAAAACCGCTGGTGCGTTGGTTAGGCCAAAAGGCATGACAACGAATTCATAATGGCCGTAACGGGTTCGAAATGCGGTTTTGGGTATATCCTCTTCTTGTATACGCAGCTGATGATATCCGAAACGTAGATCGATCTTCGAGAAACACGTAGCGCCTTGTAGTTGGTCAAACAAATCATCGATACGGGGTAACGGATAGCGGTTCTTGATAGTTAGCTTATTCAGTTCCCGATAGTCGATGCACATCCTGAACGACCCATCCTTCTTCTTGACGAAAAGGACTGGTGCCCCCAAGGAGAGGTGCTCGGGCGAATGAAGCCTTTCTCAAGTAATTCCTGGAGTTGGGTTGAGAGTTCGCGCATTTCGGACGGCGCGAGTCGATAAGGAGCTCTGGCGGTAGGGTTAGCTCCAGGAATGAGATCAATACGAAAATCAATATCGCGTTTTGGAGGTAGTCCGGGAAGGTCCTCTGGAATAACTTGAGGGAATTCCCGAACCACGGGAAGGTCTTTTACTTCCTTCTTCTCTTTCTTTTCCTTCTCCGCTGCTACAACGTTAGCCAAGAAAGCCCTGTATTCCTTGCGGAGATACTTGCTGGCTTGTAGGCATGACATAAGCTTGAGCCCCTTTGAAGTAGTGTCGCCATAAACACATAATAAATCACCATTTGCGAGCGAAAAATGAATCATCTTGTCGAAGCACACAACTTCGGCATGATTCTCTCGAAGAAAGTCCATGCCTACTATGACATCAAAGCTTCCGAGTTGCATTGGAATAAGGTCGATCGAGAAGATGTGATTGTTAAGCTCAAGAGTACAATCACGGATAACGGAATTAACAGCGACGGTTCTTCCGGTAGCGACTTCAACTTCGAATGCCGAGGAGAGTTTGGAACGTCTACGACTAAGGAGTTTCTCAAATTCGAACGACACAAAGCAATTATCCGCTCCAGTATCAAACAAACATGAAGCATAAATACCATTCACGAGGAACGTACCATTGACCATGTTGTTGTCGGCCTGGGCTTGACGCACGTTAAGATTGAAAGTTCTGGCGCGTGCTGCCTGTTGTTGCTGTTGCTGTTGTTGTTGCTGCTGTGGCTGCTGCTGTTGCGGTTCTTGTTTCACCACCCTGTTCGGGCACATGTTGGCGAAATGATTCGGGTCGCCACACGTGTAGCAGGCTCTGGCCTTGACTGCAGGTGCCGGAGGAGCTTGTTGACCCTGTGGGGCAGTGAGTAGAGCTTGATTGGCAGGAGCTTGACGAATACGGCAGTTGGTGGTAAAGTGGCCGTACACGTTGCAATGAGCACAAAAGCGGCATTGAATAGCAGTCGGGTGGTGGTAGGTGCAAGTAGGGCAGAGCGGGTGCGGCCCAGTATATGCACGCTTCGCAGGCGGTGCATTGGCCACAGGCGCCGCTACTTGACGCTGTTGGGCAGGTACAGTCTGAGCTGGTGTAGCAGTGATCGCACAGTTCTTGTTGTTGGCGCTGTTCTTTCTCTTGTTCTTTCTCTTGTTGCTTGATGAGGTAGGTTCAACAGTTGGTGCAGTAGCGGTAGCTTGATGCAGATGCTTGGAGGTTTTTGTCACACCCCGACCACGTGGAACATACAAAACGTGGCGAAAACATCGGGGAGTGTTGTAACAGAATTAATTGTTTCAAATCCATGGCAATTGAAGTTTCGTTTTATTGATTAAAAGTGTTACAATGTCTTAACAAACAAGGAAATACAACATAATTAACTAGTCTTGCATCTTTTATTGTCACTAAAGCCCAAGTCTGCCTATGTGTATCTTGATCATCTTATGCAACAGCTCCTGAAAAACACATGTGAAAATAGGTACGTCAGCATAAAAATGCCTGTGAGATACATAGGTTTTGTGAAAATAGGTTTCATGACTTATGTTTGAGAAAATGTTTAGTCATGAACCTTGTAATTTGCTTTGTCTTTGTAAATCATTGAAAAAAACAATAAGTTCAGATGATACGTATAAATAAGAGAATAATGCATGGATAAATGAATAACCATGTAAAAATGAGTTTGTATAAGTTAAGTTGTTTGTAAAACAATGTATTGTGAAAAGTATGTTATTTGTATAAAATGTTCTATGTCTCAAACTGAAATGATTTAAATAACACTACGATATGTAATACCATACAAACACTTATATATAGGAAGTACCAGCGGCATATCCACCATGCTTGTATCATATTACACACGCATCGTTACTTAATCACTTACTCAAACCAAACCAACAATGTAAAATGTTCATGTCTAATGTAAATCATGTAATGTATAACTAATGTCAAAAGTGTTTATGTGTCAAATGTAAACCATGTAATATGTAACCAAAAATGATATGTATGGCTAGTGAAAATGCATCAACTAAACCATTGATGAAATGCACAAAACAAAGCATTGAAGTAAAACTTGGTTTAAGTCAAAGTCATGTTTTATGGAAATGCATGATCAATGTAAATCATGTAATATGTAACCGAAATAATCTGTATGGCTAGTGAAATGTATCAACTAAACCATATGCACAAGAACATAGTATTGAAGTAAAACTTGGTTTAAATCAAAGCTATGTTTTGTGTAAATGCATGATCAATGTAAATCATGTAATATGTAACCAAAATAATCTGTATGGCTAGTGAAACGCATCAACTAAACCATATGCACAAGAACATAGTATTGAAGTAAAACTCGGTTTAAATCAACGTTATGTTTTGTGTAAATGCATGCTATACTGATACGAACATCTATGCGGTGTTGTGAAAATGCATACATCCAAGCCTTGAGACTGAGGCGATAAACCCTTAAACCACTTAAAGGTTTATCTAACTTATGTATATCGAATTCGGTCATTCCTTTCATCCCCTTTCCCTGGGATGTCCGGAATGGGAGTTGTCAATTCCTATGGTACCACTACCTACTAACGAACGGCGTAGCTAATGTTAATGAATGTATTGTTCCATTGTAAACAACCCAAATGTCATAACAAAATGTAAGCATGTGATGAAAACGATGTACTAAGTATGCACGCAATGGACATACATAGCATAAAATGTAAATGTAAAACGATGTACTAAGTAATGCACGCAGTGGGCACACCTAGCATGAAATGTAATGTAAAACGATGTACTAAGTAATGCACACAATGGGCACACCTAGCATGAAATGTAATGAAATCATGTACTATAATGTACTAACGAACATAGCATGTATATGATGTGAAAACAGGAAAGCTTGAAAGTAACAAGTAGGCACATGTGTTTCACCCCAAAACAGTTTGGAAAACAGTAAAAGAGGGGTCTATGTACTCACTTGAGAATGCTCAGTAGTCCTTGAGTGACAACCAAACAATGCTAGAGATCACGGAAATCAAACGGCACCTAATATAGGTAACTACATTAATAAACCGGACCTAAATCGGAAGATCGGATAGAATGAGGTTTCGTAAACCAAACGAGTATAGAGACTCGTGTCATATGGTTTATCAAAGCCTACATGCTAAATGAAACCCAACCTAATAGCTTACGACCCATTACGACCCGTTTAGGTAGCTTATGCTACTTTAACGCGTCGTTCGCGTGAAACGCGTTCGGACCGCCTAACTAGTTCTACGACAAGTGTTATATGCCTAAACATGTTACATAATCAGTTATGTGACAAAAGTTTAGGTTACATATGCTTAATTACCAATTATACATGAAAAGGGTATTCTGGTAATTTACCTAAGGCATATAAACTACCTATCATACAACTACTTAAACGATGTGACCATAGGGTATAACCTCGGAAGGTTATTCCCTACCTACTATGGTCACCTAATGTATTTGGTCGGATCCTAATGATCGACCAAACTGGGTCAGGTTTGAAGGTATAGGCGATTTATTAGATCGCCTACCCTACGACCCTAGTCAACGTGGTAATCAGTGGGCATAGTCCCAAGGGACTATAACCAACGTGATTACACTCACGTTGCGAAGTTCAAACGAACTTCGCATTGACCATAACTGGTCAATGTAGAAAGTCAAACAAAGTTTGACTTTCAGACTCGAAAGACTCGAAAAGCAATAAAAGAACGCAAGAATACTTACGAAGGGTCCCCGAATGCTAACTTCGATTCAAAAATCTCAGGTATGAAACAATAGTTTCAACTTAGAGTTTCTCAAATCAAAGTTCTTGTGATTTTGAAGCATGGGGGGGTGGGGTATTTATAGTATTCGGTCCACCGTTAAGATCGTTTCATGGAAAACGTGCCTTAATCGTAACCGTACAAGTGTTGGAACCTTATGGTGACTAGAAAATGGTTCTTATCAGCTGACTAGACAAATGAGAATGTGTGGTGGTGGATCAAACAGCTGCAATCTGCTGTTAGAAACATTTAACCTGGTCAGAAGGTCTGACGCGGGCCGCCTGAGGATGTTAAGATCCTGAGGCGGGCCGCCTAGGAGTCACAGATCAGAACAAAGTTTCAGAAATGTCAGTTTCAGTCCCTGCACGTGTTTAAGCCCATTTCCGGCACTTCTAAGGCCCGTAAAGCCAACTTTAAGGCCCTAAAATGATGCCTAAACATTGTGGACATGAAACATGCTCAAAAATATGCCGGATGTTGGTTCGTTTGGTCGTACGAACGCGATGTTCGCTTAATTACGACGAAATGCGCATAAGCGCGAAAAACGATCCAAATGACGCAACGAATGGATTTTTGGCAAGCCAAACACTAAAGCATAATATAGTCATGCTTACATAAATTTTTGGATGTCCGAATGTATTCAGAACGTAAGTTATGCGCGAAAATGCAAACTTGTGCACTTTTTGACATTTTTAGTCCCTGAATGACCCAAAAGTTTATTTTAGCACACCAAACCCCTCAAAGCCTATTTCTAAGCTATGTAAAGGATATTTAAGGTGTGTTTAACTTATGGTCATGTTCCGGAATGTTCGTTACAGTTCAAATTGACATACTTTCGCAGTTTGTCAAGTTTAGTCCCTGTAAGCGAATTAACTTGATTTTGCCATACCAAAGCCTTCAAAACTTATTTCTAAGTTATGTAAAGGTTATTTAAGGTATGTTAAGCCTATTTCACTATTCCGGAGTGTTCGTTGCATTAAACTGGTTATATTTACGCATCGGTGCGCGTATAACCTTCCAGAAAGCGATTTAGAGTTTGAAATTGAACAAGAATTGATATGTGCAAATGATACACATATTTTTTACAAATCCCAAGTATGAAATATAATATTTCATTGGTTTGGTATTTGTTTGATGGCCGTGGAGGCACAGGTGTTACAGTTTTATCCCACACCCCAGCCTTAACCCTTTTGTCATTGATTTCAGCGGCTAGCAGATAGGTTTCCTCGATCGTGGTAGTCTTAGCCGCTTGCACGAAATCAGCAACGCAGTCGGGCAAAGCTCGGATGTACTTCTTGATGGTCATCTCAGGAGTGTTGACCTGGTCGGGACAGATAATGCTGAGCTGTTTGAAGCGAGCGGTGAGACCAGCATTGTCTCCATCCTTCTGGTGTATGTGCCAAAATTCATCTTCAAGCTTTTGACGTTCGTGAGGAGGGCAGAATTCCTCTAGCATGACTTCCTTGAGTTCATCCCACGACAGACCGTAGGCTGCATCATTCCCTCGCTTGTTCCTCTCGGCCGTCCACCAGTCTAGAGCACGGGACTGAAAGACGCCGGTAGCGTTCAGAGTTCGAAGGTCATCAGGGCAACCACTTTGTCGTAGAGTAACCTCGATAGAGTCAAACCAGTGGAATAGTGCAGTAGGACCTCATTCGCCTGTGAATTCTTTCGGCCCACATGACTTGAATTGCTTAAAACTGAAGGGCCTCGCGTTGGCCTTGGGAGCTTTGATTCTCGATTCCTCGGATGATTTGCTAGCATTCTCATACACATCACTCACGGCTTTAGCTACACTTTTCGCGATGATGGAAGCAAGGCGTCTGTCCCTCTTTTCTTGACGAGAGAGTGGATGACGAGATCCAGACGACATTTTCTGCAATAGACATCGCCACGGAACTCAACACATGTATTCGGATCTCACCTCACACGTCTACTACTACTAAAGTTCAGTAACACGTACCATGTAAACGCATACAGTCCCAAAATCACAGAATTACACAAAATCACATAAACACATAGGGCACATAGTCACAATATTCCTAAACACGTAAGCACAATAGCAAGAAACACATACGCCTTAGTCACTAGAGGCATTCAGAAAACAGAAACCTAGTATTCAGAGTTTGCGAGTGTTCGAACGTAGTGTAGTGCGAGCGATTCGTTAATGATGTGTTGTGTGGGTAGCCAAGGCCAAAAGCATTAGATTGAAACCGGTAGTACCTCAAAACGTTAACAAATAAGCATAAAACACGTAATTCACATAAAAGCGACGAAAACTTGAAACACATAAAATCGAGAATAGATTTTCTGCGGCTATTTAGACTTCGACTAACCAAAGTGGTTCGACTATTCACAAGGATTCTGTGTGCACAATTACCTTCAGGACTATGCCTTTGCCTCGATTCTTGGGCGTTGGCGCAATTCCCATTGGTTATATTGTGTCTTCAGATCGTTGGAGTCCATCGAAACTTTGGTGGGAGTTTTGTATAAAAGCAGGACAAGTCGTCAAGGTTAGGGTTTCACCCCTATCTTACAACTTCGTCCTTGTTCTTAATAAAATTGAGGAGATTATTCATCAAAATATGGATTTCACTCCTAATTTGGTATGATTCTCCTTGTTTGTAGCTAAAACGCAAGCTGTCCAGGCAACTTTAGTCGAGAGTTTGTGGTTTTCACACCTATTCTCGGCCTCATTACCCGTTCATAACTTGAAAATTCGAGTGCGGTGATAGAGTAGGTAAATGAAAATAGTGAGGAATAAGCTCGTACACTATCCAGTAGGGATGTACTCGAGTCGGTCTGCTGGTTCTTAACTATAGACTAGGTCTCTAAGACTTTGACCCGGACTAGGTCAAGTCTTACCTAATTCCCTATAGTTATGGCTCTGATACCAATCTGTCACACCCCAACCGATAGCGGAATCATCGGGGCGTGGCACTGAGCGAAACAGATTGTCCAGAAGTTTCCATAACAACTATCATTACCATTCAATTAAAGCAATACGTCCCATACCGTATCTCAAATAGTTAAATAATTATTACAGACAAGCATCAAGACAAGTATTCTGTTCCGACAACTCAGATTTAAACATAGCTAATTTATTTGTTGGTTTCTAGGACTCCAGTTCCTAGCTTCAAGTTCATCACAGCACAAAGAGCATAAAAGCAACCTAAGCACCTGTCACATACGTTAAAATAAAGTCAATACATAAAATGTAAAGGTGAGCATACAAGTTTGATAATAACATATAGAGTTCGAATTCGTTTACGCATAACCAGCACGTACACATAGTGAAATGAAGCACGTTAGTTATCGACATAGATCCATCGATACCAATGACTGCGGATTGACTGCCCGAGGCAGTTCGCAATACATGATTACCACCGTAATCCATGCAAGTAAAGGATCCTTAACAACCCCCGTGTGAACGGGTGCTGAGTCCAAACTATAGTACTATCGTTGCTAAGGCAGGTAGACAACATTCCATGTGTAAACATAACAAACAAGCATTCATAAGCCACGTATAACATGCGTAAATGGTTTAGCGTTAAAATAGCTTGAGTAGTGTGATAGTTGTAGTTTGAATATTCGTAACGTATGTAACACCCAAAAGTGCTAAAAGTAAAAAGGGTTCGAGTATACTCACAGCGATTATGGATTGAAGGGAGCGCTTTTCAGCGAGTACGGTTAGCCTGAATAGATTCGATAACGTAACGATGAGTGGCGCGCAAAACAGTACAAGGTGAGAGCGGGTAGGATAGCTGATCGTGCGGATCAACTTATCCGTGCGAGTAAGTTATCCGTGCGAGTAAACTATCCGTGCGAGTGGTAATCCACCCGGATAAACTATCTGTGCGAGTAACTATCCGTACGGATGGTAATCCGTGCGGATGGTAATCTGTTCGGATTAGTCACTCGTGCGGATTGTTTATCCGTGCGGAAAAGTAGTCCGTGTGGATTACTATTCGAGTGGATTGTTTCTTCCTCAGAATGTGTTTGTGTATGATGGCTTGTGCTTTGAAGTTTTCGTTGTAGCATTTAGAAAACATCTAAGTATCTCTATCCTTCAAGCCGGTCGCGCGAACAACAATCCGTCCGGATGGTAGTCCGTGCGGGCACAACCTTAAAGGTGAGTCACTCGGTGAAGTCCGTCCGGATGGTAATCCGTGCGGACAATGGTAATCCGTCCGGACAGTCTGTTCGCGCGGACAAGACAATCCGTTCGGATAGTCTGTCCGTGCGGACAACTTGGCCGTGCGGATGAACATTGTTTGGAATTGTTAAGGTCTTAGTATCTCATGATCCGAAGAGTAATCCATTCAGAGGTCGTCCGTCCGGATTGTTCATTCGTCGATACTCAAACCTCGCTTTGAATGAGGGTCCCAAGTGTAGCTCGTCCGGGTGACAACCCGTCCGGATTGTCTGTCCGTGCGGACAACTTGTCCGTGCGGACAGCTTGTCCGTGCGGACAACTCACTCGTGCGGACAACTTCCTCGTCCTGGTTGTTCCGTCCGGCTAACCTTGGTTGCCTTTGTCGTTCTATCGAGACGTTCTGACTTCGTGGCAACCATTTGGAATCGCATCCTTACCCGTATGACCAAGCCGGCCAGGAATCACCCTAACTCGGCCTGTCAGCGGTTTAGAACGGTCATCCCGGTCTAACCCGAAATCAGGTGTCTTGCGGGTAGAATCCAGATCCAGGACTAGTGCATCACTAATATTGAGTGGAAGACTAGAACTGATCCGATTCGTACCGCTTTTGAGGGTAAAAGAAGGAGAAAACTTGGGTTTATTTCTTTCAACTCTTTTATCCTTAGAAAAGTTTAGATCTAGGTGAAGTTGCTATGAAATTCTGTGGAAATCGTTCAGATCTGAGTTATTCTTGGTGGATTGAGGTCAAGCTTGAAGTTCATGAGAACTTCATGATGACGTCACCCGAGAATACTCAAATCTTGATGATTTCATGGTTAAAAGTTGAGATTTGAAAGATAGAAAGGTGTAGAATTGTGTAGTGATCAAGAATGTACAAGAATTAGAGCAAGATCTTACCTGGATTGAGAGAAATCTGAGAAAAGGTGAAGAATGCGTGCGGGTCGGACGTCACTTGCCAAAAGTGGAAAGTTTGGAGAGTGACCCGTGTATTTATAGGACGCTAAAAGGGGAAAGGGTAATCCGTTCGGATTGCACGTTACCCGGATTGCTTATCCGTCCGGATTGGTAATCCGTGCGGATGGTCAATCCGTGCGGATTGACTGTCCGTCCGGATGGACAATCCGTCCGGATGACGCTGGAATGGTGCGCTCGGTGCGACGATTCTTCGACGTTTCGGTTTCTATTGCGAACGATTTGATAGGGTTTCCTAGTTAAATTACTTTTAGTCCCAACTACTTCGTATATGATATGGTTCGATTCGGAATTCGGGTTCGGGTTCGATTACCTTCGAGTTAGACTTCGAGTTCGATTGAGTTCGCTTGATTTCCATAGTAAACATAAATAAACATGCACAGGTAACATGTAAGGCACACACACACGTATAACGACAAGTAATATACATAGCTCGAGTTACGATTTGATGTCGATTCGATTAGTATAGCTCGATTATTTGTTGATTAACTTTATCGCATTGTTACTCCCTATCATTCACAGTCGTAGGTCGATTGAAATACGATCAACATGATTCGATTATTATAATGTACGACACTTACTCCACATAATATAAATAAAATAAAAACATTTCTACGAGTCAAGTCGCGCGAAATCGGTCGTTGACTTTGACCTTGACTTTGACTTCCACTTATGAAAACACGGGGTGTTACAATATGTTGATGATTGCTTGTTGATTCTTGGTAATATGATGATTGATCATCATATTTGTTAGAGTATGATTAAAAACGTTGTTTAACAAGTTAGGAGATGCTTATGGGTTTACATGAAATAATCATCAACTTGATCAAACATGAACTTGAAAGTGAAATGATTTTCTTGTAAAGTAACAAACCAAGTGAACTAGTAAACTTGTAAACCCAAAACTTGTGAATGATTTTCTAAAGAAACCAAGTTTAAAAAGATGATTTTTGAAGGATCATGATTTTTATTAAACCTACACTATTTTAGTGACAAAATAAGTGTAGAAATACTTTGGAAACAAGAAGATGTGATAAATAAACATTTTTGTAAATTATGTTTACAAGTTGTAAACACCAAATCTTTTCAAGAATGAGATTTTAAAAGAAGTAAACACACTTTGGAGGGTAACTAAACCCACTAAATACTTTACCAAGTTACTACACATTTTTGTGAAGAATGAAGTTCATGTCATTATGTAAAATATATAGTTTTTGCACTTGGTAAGTGTAATATGGATTAGTGATTTGTTGTTGATTGTTTGAATGATTTTCGAAAAGAAAATGATATGCTAAATAGCATGGACACCTTCATTTACAAAGGAAACTGTGGCGAAATTTTCTAAAAAATTCCAACACTTAGAAAATATTTTCTAACAAGTGTTTACAAGTGAATTTTTAACTTTGTTTTTTTCAATATAAACTTTGCCATAGGATTTGTTACAAAAATACAAAGTATTGGAGGTTGGTTTTTTGTAAATAAAAATGGATAAATATATATTTAGAATGTATATTTTATATTAAGACACTTGTGTGAATATTTGTATACTTTGTGGAGTAGTTATATTATTTTAGGGTAAAATAATATAACTTAACAAATACCATGAAATTTACAACTCCAAAATAATATAAAAAATCACAAGGAATAAATATTTAAGTTACACGCCTAATATTGTGAAGCCAAACACAAAAACGTAACTTACAAAATATTCCGGGAAATACTCTTACAAATATATTTTTGGTAAATACTATTTTGGATATGAAAGTATGAAAGTATGATTTTTACCAAGTTATATCATATTTTTGGGACAAGAGAGAATGTATTATTATTTAGGAAAGTAAAAATATTTATACTTGGGTTTATTAAGAATTATAGTATTTTTGGGAAAAATATATATTTTCTTGAAATGTATGGTTTTGAATAAAAATAAGGTTTATATATATATTTCTAAGTAAGACTTAAAGATATATATATTCTTTTAGATTAACACACCAGAATACGACGCCACTACATGGGTAGATATACAAATACAAGAATACGGATAAACATGTATGAAATACCCCATCCTTGGGAAGGAAATACGAATACTTGAGAAGTATTATTACAAAAATATTGTTTAGCAATTATTCCAAAGATTAAAGTTAAAATAATTATTCCTTTAACAAGTGATTATAATTCGGAATAATGTTGAAGACTTAAAGGAAACGTAACTCAGAACGTAAATACTAAGACTAAGACAAGGCACGACCCGTTCGTCTAATAGACATTAGCAAATTGTAGGTAGTCATGTTTGCTGAAGGGATTTGAGTTACGATACTGAAGACGCAATACTGTGAGTTCATGTCCCCCTTTTCTTTTAACTGTTTTCAGTTTTATACTCGGTGGTGAAATACATGTTACAATTATTACAAACGTTTATTACATGGTATGATTAGCTTAAGGAAGGTTGTACTTCTAGATCATGTGAGTGGTGGGTACGACACTTAAGGCCATTAATCCTCGTCGTAGGACCGAGGGACATGAGTGATAGATCTATTCGGGTGTAGCGAGCCCCATTCCTAAGTCCGCTGAATGGACCATGAGGTGACTATGTCTTATTGACGAAATCTGCTAGGTTTGAGTCTTTCAGCATCACTTCACACATATCATTGGCTTTGCAACCCAGTGGTGATCTCTTTTTCCTTATTGCTACATACCAGGGACTTACATACATACTTACAACGTTTCAAAGGTTTATACATACACACAAACGAACACATGAACTCGTTCAACTTTTGTTGATTTTTTTCAAACTACATGTATTTCAGGGAAATTGTAAAGTGGATCTGGCGGGCGTTGGAAGTTTTTATGCTGCGTTAAGAATAAAGATGTCATCCATGGTCTTTGAGTTTGGTTAGTGTGTCTTATTCTTGGACGAGACACGTCTTCCAAACCTTGGTGTTATTCAATAACTTTTGACGAGTCCTTAATGAACTCATAAACTATTTGTACGATTTGTAAAAATTTAATTCGAAGTCTACGTTTTAAAATGATGTTGTTATGTTTTAAACTTATTTAATGGATGACAAACCTATGGTTTTATCATATAGTTGATGTTATGGTTGAATGCAATGATATTAAGAAAGTCACACCGTAATCACGCTTCCGCAAAAGTCAGGGTGTGACAGCTTGGTATCAGAGCTTCGATCGTAGTGAACTAGGATTCTTTCTTGAGTCTAGACTACGATCATTAGGGCTATCACGAAAATGTTTCACGTCATGTTTTCATTGCATACACAAAACGTCCAGATCCAGGGAACAAACATTTTTACAAACAAGTCACAAATCACATTTCAAAGAATTTGTTTATAGTTCAGTCTTAGAGACCGAGGGAGGATCAGTCTTAGAGACTGAGGGAGGATCAGTCTTAGAGACTGGGGAAAATTGAGTCTTAGAGACTGGGAAAATTGAGTCTTAGAGACTGGGAAAATTGAGTCTGAGAGACTGGGAAATTCAGTTTGGGAAACTGGGAAGCTTAGTCTGAGAGACTAGGGAGTTCAGTCTGAGAGACTAGGAGGCTTAGTCTGAGAGACTAGGAAGGATAGAAAGTTTCTTGAAGAATAATGTGAATACATGGTTACATGATGGCTTGTCTTTGTTTGCAATATACTAAATGATTACTATGGATATACATGCTATGACTGTTATGTACCGGCACACATGTCACTTTATTTGGAAAGCAAGTTATCAGACATTGATAACCTTACGGCCACCGTCACAGATAATGAGATTGCAACTGCGCCGGAGATATTTACGTCAGACACTGAGAGTGATCCTGATATGCTGACCAAGGACGAGGACGACTTTCAACAATCCGCGCTACCAGATTTTGGTGATGATTTACCCTTGCTGATGGCTTCTCTGACAAGAATCCTCCTGTCACTCTTGTTTCAATCCATGACCACTTCATCATTGGTCATCCCGATGGTGAACACACCATGGCTATGATCCTCGACAATGCGCCTCCTGTGGACATTCCTTCCGAAGGCTGGCTACTCAAAGAATAATTGATAATGACGTTGACATGATTATTGAAGGTCCTACTGATAACACCCATGATGATGGAAAGTTAGACGAGAACGTTGTTACTAATTTCACTTTTTGAGACCCCTGTTAACAAGCTATCCTCTGATTCTAGCATGCATTTGATTTCAGACTCCTTTGAGTCTGTGACATCTGCAGCCTTACAGGCAGCCGGATTACAGCTTTCAACTACTGACGCAGACGACGATGACGACGTTGTGATTGCTGCACTATCACCTGCTCGGGGCACCACACCGTTACACGACACAGAGCCTGTTCCTGAGCTAGCTTCTGCACCTTTTAGGGCAGCCTGATGATGTGCCTAATGGTCTTGAGCCGATTCCTGATCCTAACCATGTTTTGTTTTGGCTTACCAGACAATGCATCCCTTATACCTAACCCAGTACCTGTACCTGATGATTTTCTCTTTTGATTGAGACATTTGTTTTTGCATCCGCAGCCGCTGATGTTGCTCCTCTTCCCCTATGGAGACCGACGTCCATTGCACTGGCATGCCTATCGCTTTCTTTTAGGACTTACCCGCACCCCGGAAAGATACTCCAGGTCAGCACCCGTGTAACGATCCCTATTGTTTCTGCAGCATTCTCTACAACCCCACATGCCGCACCGTTTGCTACATTCACATCTACATCGCTGGACGAGCCATTTCGATGGTTCCTATAATACACTATGCTAATTTTAGACCCTTACCATCCCTCACATTATGGAGGCTACACACGGGATGAGTGCTCCGGTAACATCAGCTACAGTTTAAGGATATAAGTCGCAGAGTTTTGGAGCTTGAGCTGACACCACGTCCTCCACCCTGTCTAGTGCCAGTATACTTTGATCCTCCACATTTATCAAGGATTCCTTTTGCACTCTCACCTGCTGCTATTACACTTTTCCCAGGTTTTTGATGCTCGTTTCTTTACGGTCGAGCGGCAGATCAGATAATTACTTCGACGTATATACAAGCCCGAGGAGGAGGTTCACGCATGTTAACAGTTTACTTTTCTTTCCTCCTCCACCTCAGTCACCAGTATAGTGGTTTCTGGATTATGCGGATTGCATTACATTTGGGTAAAGACACTAATGATAAGCCGGGATTGTGGAGACTTTTGAAGACCACATCGGATTTTGATACACTAATATACTTAATGGACAAGGGTAGGGTGACCATGTGTCCCTGTTGATGTGATACATTTTGGAAGACAATACAATTGTGGTCAAGGAATAATGAGAGCCCAGTCATCATTAAAACATGCGACAATACTTTGTGGCCAATGACCAACGAAAGCTCAGTTGGTATGTCTTCGTTAAGCACGTTATTGGTCTATATGTGCGTGCTATAATTATAATGCTACCTGCTTACTTGCTATGCTCTCATTAAACATAATGACCAAATTACTTGGTTGTGCTATTATTATGCTATTGCTTGAATGATTGGTATGATAACCTATTATGTGTATGTACAAATGACCTCTAAACAACTATATGCACTCCCTGAACAATAAGACCTGGCCTAACTGATCTTCTTCTCAGAAGATGTTGATACAAGGGAACGTCGATACTAACAACCCTCTGCCGACAACAGCAGAGTCATAACTACAAGGGCGCATCTCGCAGGCCATCGCACAGCTCGAGGCCCTTCGCTCCAAACACGGCAGAGGTACCTCAGGAAATAATCCACCCAACGGCTGCA
The DNA here is from genome assembly GCA_030545235.1 of Helianthus tuberosus. NCBI lineage: Eukaryota > Viridiplantae > Streptophyta > Magnoliopsida > Asterales > Asteraceae > Helianthus > Helianthus tuberosus. The sequence goes on from CM060407.1 coordinate 104,144,364, forward strand.
CCTACAAGCAGTTCTTGGACCACAAACCTCGAGAATTCGATGGCACTGGGGGTGCCTTAGCCTTCGTGCGCTGGGTTGAGAAGACGAATTCTGTTTTACGGCTGAGCAAATGTGCCCCAGAACATCAGGTCGCGTACGTAGCTAGACTATTTGTAGATGGGGCTCTGTCATGGTGGAACTTTCATGTTCAGGCAATGGGCGAGACTGCTGCGAATGCTTTGACGTGGGACGAACTGAAAGAACTGATGCGTAAAAGATATTGCTCTAGGGCAGAAGTCCAGAAGTTGGAAACTGAATTGTGGAACTTGAAAATGGAAGGTCCAAAGATAGCCGAGTATGTGCAGAAATTTGGCGAATTATCACAAGTTGCTTTGCGTTTGGTGGAACCAGAATCTAGGAAGATCGAAATTTTCATTGGGGGACTGGCACCTCAGATTCTAAGCCTGGTAACAACATCTAAGCCTTCAACAATCATCGAAGCTATCGACATGAGCGTGGCACTCACTGAAGAAGCGGTTAGACTAGGAGAATTTTCCACACCGGTAGAGGAAAAGGAGACTCCTGTAGAGTCGTCTGGGGATAACAAGAGAAAGCTTGCAAGTTTCAAGAAGGTTACTCGGGCGAATAACAAAAAGAAGGCCAAAAAGGGAAAAGATTACATGGGTATCCTACCTAAGTGCGACAATTGTCTACGTTATCATGTCGGGCGATATAAATATGGAAAATGTGATAGTTGTGGTAAGAGGGGGCATCCTAAGGAAACTTGTAGGCAAGACACTGAACGTAGAAATGGAGGCCAAGATGGCAGCGCGAATCACGTAGAAAACAACGGCAACGACAAAGGCAGGACGAGTGACAAACAAAAACGTGCTCAAGGGTGTCTTAACTGTGGGAGCAAGAAGCATTTCAGAAAATATTGCCCTAAGAAGAATCAGGCACAAGGATAAAAGCTCAGTAGCAGAGCTAGGGGAGCACACCAGGAATTTAAGCGTGGATATCGGTACGTCCCATATTACTCAACGTTATGCATCTGTGCTGCCAGATACTGTTGCAAATTTTAAGCTTCGCATCTCTTGAGTTTGAGAGTATACTTGGTTTAGTAAAAAGTAAGTTAGATAACCCGCACTCGATAGAACTAGCTAGTGGGAAGCTAGTGGAAGTCAACGAAGTATTTGGAAACAACAAGACAGAACCCGGAACGCGTGAGTTTACGCTTGATCTACTGCCAGCAGAGTTGGGGAGCTTCGATGAGGTAGATGGATGGATTGGTTGTCAAGCGATCGAGCGGAGATTGATATCCGCAACCCAATGACAAACGAAGAAACGATCGTGACTCATGAATCAGGATACGCCTCTACAAATTACTAATTGCTTGAAGGCACGAACGTTGTTGCGTAAAGGATACGTTGTTTTCTTGGCTCATGTCGGGGACAAGGGAGCCAAAGAACCCGAACTCGAAGATACCCCTTTGATAAGAGAATATCCTGAAGACTTCCCCAAAGACTTACCAGAATTATCTCCTCAACGACAAGCCGAATCTTGCATCGATTTGATTCCAGGCGTCACGCCTGCAATCAATGCACCCTAATGGCTTACACCTTCGGAAATGCAAGGATTGTCAGTGTAAACTCAGAAATTGATAGAGAAGGAAGATAACAGACCAAGTTTCCCGTTTTGGGTAACCCCAGTTCAGCTCGTCAAGAAGAAGGACGATGATTTTCAAATGAGCATCAACTACCAGGAGCCGAACTAGCTAACCAACAAGAGTCCGTAACTCTTGCTGAGGATTAACGAACTTCTCACTTAACTAACTGTGAGGATCCAACTACTACTACACAACTGATCGATGATCAAGTGTCATTAGCTGTGAATTCATGAAGAAAGTATACCGGAGAAATTGTGGGACAATAACTTGTTTTTAGACGTACACAAAAATGGTGTATCCTACACGATGCACAAAACAATTTTACACAGAATACGAAACTCTGAGAATCTAGAAGACATGTACTTAGAACCTTTGGGAACCCAGGTCCAAACTCGTAAAGGTTGTTACTTAGGAACCACATTTGTTAACTGAAGCAAACACCATTAACCATACATATATGCCATTTTAGTTAACCAAACAGAAAGTACTCAAATTTCTTTTTTTTAAATCTTCACTTTTGCTTCTAGCGAGTAGATGTTTGCATCTCTACTCCCCCTTAATGGTAGTTGCATCAAGTAAATTTTCTTCGCTGAGAGCGAACACACATTTGATTCGATACTTGGTCATTTCTTCATTCTAGCAAACACTCATTGTTTCATTACTTGGAAACTTATATGTTACGCATGCACCATTTTCTACGCATGTGGTTTCGTTTCGAATAAACGCTTCATTGAAATTCGAATATTATTTTGCTAAATCTAATTGCTGATTTGTGATTTGAATGACCTACATCATTGTAACTGTTGGCTCTTTTGTTATCAAGTCAACACACTGTCACGAGACTTCTTTTCTTTCAAGTCACACTCATGGTTTATCTTCGCAACCATGCTGAGATTCCCTTGTTGATACATACGTTTATTGTCGGGCTACGCTGAAACTAGGTTCAATTGCTTAAACTTATCCATTTCGCATGTTCGTTTTGAGACGCTACATGATGTATTGCGAGCATCATATTCAAATATTCTGGAAAAGGTTCTTTTGTTTCGAGTCGTAGTGGACTTGATTGGTCTACGACTCCACTAAATCGTTTGTTGGTTTCGATACCTTACGGTGATACTTTCACAAAATTGAAGCTTGCGCTAATTTGGTTACTCACTTCAGACACGGATTTAAATTGTTTATTTATTTACTAGCTCTAAATCCGTCTTGTTTATCACAATTAAAGCGGCCTCAACACAGTTGTTTGCTAAGACAATGGTACATAGATTCATTTCATATCGCAATGAACCTCCTAACGATTCTTTCGTTGCCGATCGAATGCCTTGCGGTACTTAATACTTTTTCATCTTCGATCAAGAACAGTGGTTCATCGATGTTCCGTATTCAACTAAAAACTCTATGACATTGTGTAAATCAGATCTTCAGATTGTTTCAGTACACTTACATTTGGTTTCAAACACGGTGAACTTGTTCAGTCACCACTACTATTAAATTATGTCGTTACGACACCTTGAGGTGTCCTCACAAACTTGTAGCTTGTGCTAATCATGGTCAATCATTTCACACAAAACTACATATACTTTTGTTTGACTGGTTATTTAGACATTCCTGATGCAACTACAAATCAAGACAATGATACACCCGATTCGCTTACATTTCATTCGGTGTATCTTCGAAATTCAAGAATGTCAACACACTAATCCTTACCGGTTATTTATTTGAAAGTTGACAGATCATTTTCATATTCAAGTTATTGATTTTGAGTTCATATAGCGGATGCTATGGTTTGTGAAAACTCGTTTGCACACTGTGACCGATTGTTTGAGAATCCTGTTGGTCAAAACTCCTCTTTTGTGGAACCCCTGTTAACTGGATTACGTTAGACTATACATCTATACATCTCATGTCCTTGACGTCAAAAGCTAGAACACATACCCTTTTGACCATTGAGTTATTGTTGTTAAAATACATCCTTGAATTCACCCGATGTGAATAAGAATTGATTCGGTTTTGGGTAGTTATCTACCTCAGTACTATTCATATACATACACGCATGATGTAACCATAAGGAGTTAAGGTAGTACAAATTTCGAGGATGAAATTTTCTTAACAGGGGGAGAATGTGACAACTGACAAATTTGCATGTATCCGTACAATTAATTAATATTGATTTATGCTTAATAACTGTGCTTAATTACAACTGATGATATAAACTGTTTTCTGATTTCTGTATCATACATACATGTGCATCACATTTCATACTGTCACACCATTTATCACATACAAACTTTAGTGACATACATGATGCACAAAGCGTCGTTAGCACAGTTAGCGGATAACTCAGAAATATACTGACAATGTCAGTACATAGACAGACAATGATTTGAGGCCCAGTATGAGCCAGAGACAAGGTACTACACCAGTATGGAGTGTAGGGAAGTAAGGACCATAAAACTGCGTCACTAGGTGATAGTTTAGGTGCCAGAAAGTGCCTAAAACCCACTCAAAGTGCAGAATTCTGCATTATTCATCAAAATTCAGCATGTTAACATGCTAGTAATATGCAAAAATATGGCAAAATGGTCCTGTATGCTTTCCTAAGTGTCGGGAATTAAAAGTGTCACAAGGGGTTACATAAAAGACACTATACGGTATAACTTAGCACTTTAACGGAACGGTATCTAACTGGACATTACCTGGAACACTAGAATATTGCAAAAAGCATTGTTTTTGTTTTTTCTAAGCTAGTATTGGTTCCTGAACACTTTAACTTATTACATAATGCAAGTAAAACTTAAAACACTAACTTTTACATTTTACCTTCCACTAATTACCCTCATTTACTAACAAATTGCAATTAACCCCCCTTGTAAGTTTACGACTCAAATGTGTGGCCCCACCCAAGATTTGTAAATCTTCCAAAATCCCTAAGTAATCTTCTATTAGATCTTGATTAGATGTGCTTGTACTTGGGGGAACAAGAGAACCAATGGACAATAGGGTTTGGAGCATTATAAGTAAACATAACCACCTACACTTCAACTCACCACAACTTCTCCTCTCCCTCACTTAAAGCACGACCGAACACCCCTCTTTGCACATCATCCTTTTCGATTTTCATTCATCCAATCCAAGGTTGTTACAAGGTGCATAAAGTGATTTAGAAGGTGTGGAACTCACGGAACTTGAAGGACCTCTCTTGTGTGCTATTATCCACTCCATTTTCACTTGTGTTCTTCCCTAGCTTCAAGCTAGTAGTAAGACTTCTTTGATCCTTGTTTATTTCACATTCTTAGTGGTTAAAAGATATATCTTGATGAAATCATATGAACACTAAAAGAACATAAACTTGAATCATGAAACATAAGCTAACATAAAGATGAAAAATAGATAGAATGATGTTATTTTGAATATGTTGATGATTGCTTGTTGATTCTTGGTAATATGATGATTGATCATCATATGGAACTTGTTAGAGTATGATTAAAAACATGGTTTAACAAGTTAGGAGATGCTTATGGGTTTACATGAAATAATCATCTTCTTGATCAAACATGAACTTGAAAGTGAAATGATTTTCTTGTAAAGTAACAAACCAAGTGATCTAGTAAACTTGTAAACCCAAGACTTGTGAATGATTTTTCTAAAGAAACCAAGTTTAAAAAGATGATTTTTGAAGGATCATGATTTTTATTAAACCTACACTATTTTAGTGACAAAATAAGTGTAGAAATACTTTGGAAACAAGAAGATGTGATAAATAAACATTTTTGTGAATTATGTTTACAAGTTGTAAACACCAAATCTTTTCAAGAATGAGATTTTAAAAGAAGTAAACACACTTTGGAGGGTAACTAAACCCACTAAATACTTTACCAAGTTACTACACATTTTTGTGAAGAAACAAGTTCATGTCATTATGTAAAATATATAGTTTTTGCACTTGGTAAGTTTAATATGGATTAGTGATTTGTTATTGATTGTCTGAATGATTTTCTAAAAGAAAATAATATGCTAAATAACATGGACACCTTCATTTACAAAGGAAACTATGGCAAAATTTTCTAAAAAATTCCAACACTTAGAAAATATTTTCTAACAACTGTTTACAAGTGAATTTTTAACTTTGTTTTTCAATATAAACTTTGCCATAGGTTTTGTTACAAAAATACAAAGTATTGGAGGTTGGCTTTTGTAAATAAAAATGGATAAATATATATTTAGAATGTATATTTTATATTAAGACACTTGTGTGAATATTTGTATACTTTGTGGAATAGTTATATTATTTTAGGGTAAAATAATATAACTTAACAAATACCATGAAATTTACAACTCCAAAATAATACCAAAAATCACAAGGAATAAATATTTAAGTTACACGCCTAATATTGTGAAGCCAAACACAAAAACGTAACTTACAAAATATTCCGGGAAATACTCTTACAAATATATTTTTGGTAAATACTATTTTGGATATGAAAGCATGAAAGTATGATTTTTACCAAGTTATATCATATTTTTGGGACAAGAGAGAATGTATTATTATTTGGGAAAGTAAAAATATTTATACTTGGGTTTAATAAGAAATATAGTATTTTTCGGAAAAATATATATTTTCTTGGAATGTATGGTTTTGAATAAAAATAAGGTTTATATATATATATATATATATATATATATATATATATATATATATATATATATATATATATATATTTCTAAGTAAGACTTAAAGATATATATATATTCTTTTGGATTAACACACCGGAATACGACGCCACTACATGGCTAGATATACAAATACAAGAATACGGATAAACATGTATGAAATACCCCATCCTTGGGAAGGAAATACGAATACGAATACTTGAGAAGTATTATTACAAAAATATTGTTTAACAATTATTCCAAAGATTAAAGTTAAAATAATTATTCCTTTAACAAGTGATTATAACTCGGAATAATGTTGAAGACTTAAAGGAAACGTAACTCAGAACGCAAATACTAAGACTAAGACAAGGCACGACCCGTTCGTCTAATAGACATTAGCACATTGTAGGTAGTCATGTTAGCTGAAGGGATTTGAGTTACGATACTGAAGACGCAATACTGTGAGTTCATGTCCCCCGTTTCTTTTAACTGTTTTCAGTTTTATACTCGGGGGTGAAATACATGTTACAATTATTACAAACGTTTATTACATGGTATGATTAGCTTAAGGAGGGTTTTACTTCTAGATCATGTGAGTGGTGGGTACGACACTTAAGGCCATTAATCCTCGTCGTAGGACCGAGAGACATGAGTGATAGATCTATTCGGGTGTAGCGAGCCCCACTCCTGAGTCCGCTGAATGGACCATGAGGTGACTATGTCTTATTGACGAAATCTGCTAGGTTTGAGTCTTCCGGCATCACTTCACACATATCATTGGCTTTGCAACCCAGTGGTGATCTCTTTTTCCTTATTGTTACATACCAGGGACTTACATACATACTTACAACGTTTCAAAGGTTTATACATACACACAAACGAACACATGAACTCGCACAACTTTTGTTGATTTTTTTTCAAACTACATCTATTTCAGGGAGATTGTAAAGTGGATCTGGCATGTGTTGGAAGTTTTTATGCTGCGTTAAGAATAAAGATGTCATCCATGGTCTTTGAGTTTGGTTAGTGTGTCTTATTCCTGGACGAGACACGTCTTCCAAACCTTGGTGTTATTCAATAACTTTTGACGTGTCCTTAATGAACTCATAAACAATTTGTACGTTTTGTAAAACTTGAATTCGAAGTCTACGTTTTAAACGATGTTGTTATGTTTTAAACTTATTTAATGGATGACAAACCTATGGTTTTATCATATAGTTGATGTTATGGTTGAATGCAATGATATTAAGAAAGTCGCACCGTAATCATGCTTCCGCAAAAGTCAGGGTGTGACATCTTGTGAGAACCCCTTCACTGATGTTGCCAATGATTTGGTCAGGTGGATGAGACTTCAAGAAGATCAGATCTCCTTTGTATGGAACAATGACATTTAAGGGTGAGGGCTGCAGATGTGAATGATCTGAGCTAACAACTGTTGGTGACTTTGATGATCCAACAGTGTCTTGAAATGGAGGTGGAGGAATAGGTGGAATTGGTGTGGAAACATGTTGACTTTTATCCACTGTTAGAGGACTTTTATCAACAGTGTTTGATGATGTGGAAGTAGGGGTTAAAGGGCTACTTTGGTCAACCACTGTTAAGGTAGCAGTGGTTGAGCTTTGACAGCTATTTTGAACATCTGTTGCTCTAGCAATGGATTTGAATGTTTGTTGTGGGAGGATCACTTCATACCCATTGTCTGATGGAGTAGTTTGAGATGGACCTGCACTGTTAGTCTTGACAGAAACATTTTCAAACGTAAATTTATCAAGATCAAACAAATCTGCAGGGTTTGCAGGGATTTTCATTGAAGAAAGTTCATGGAACTTTACATTCAAAGTCACTTCCACTGTTTTGGTCCTTGTGTTAAACACTTTGTAGGCCTTAGCAGTGGTTGAGTATCCCAAATGATATCCACTGTCTACTTTGGTTGCAAATTTGAAATTGAGTCTTTTAAATTCAAAATGAAGCATGGGCAGCCAAATACTTTAAAGTATGAGATCAGTGGTTTGATTTCATACAACAGTTCATAGGCTGTCTTTTGATGCCTGGGGTTGATTAAAACTCTGTTCTAGACATAGCAAGCAGTGTTTACTGCCTCTGCCGAGAAAGTTAATGGCAAACCTGAATCAGCAAGCATGGTTCTGGCAGCCTCTATCAATGTCCTGTTCTTTCTTTCAACAACCCCATTTTGCTCTGGTGTCCTTGGAATGTTGTACTGCCTTACAATTCCATTTGACACACAAAACTCATCCAACTCCCTATTTCTGAACTCTGTGCCATTGTCACTCCTGAAGACTTTTACTGGCAAGTCAAACTGCTTTTCAACCTGTTTAACAAAGTCTTGCAGAATGCCTGCAGTCTCATCTTTGGAATGTAAGAAATAAGTCCATGTAAACCTAGAAAAGTCATCTACAATTGTTTTAGTAAAAAAATACCGAAGCAATTAAGTGATCAAATTAGTTAAGTGAGGTAGTGTGCTAAGAAAGTGTGTTGAAAATATGCTGATTAAGTTGATTGTAAAAACAGTTTCCAGGATACGGCTCAGGATATTGAGCTGTATCTACGATCAAACTATGAGCAAAAAGTAAAGGGGGTGACACGAGATATATGAGGAAAGCCCTTGATCAATCTAGATCGCCGGCATAAAACCTCGGGAGCTGACAATCGCAGCTGCCTTGTTCTTCTTATTGCTTTAAACGTCAGGATACAGTGCAGGATATTGATCAGATCGCTAAGTGTTACAATGCTTTTTGTGAAAGTGTAAGTTGCGAGAGAGAAAAGTGTTAGAAAGCAGTGAGTGTAGTTGTGATGTCCTATTCGATCTGACTTATCCACCTATTTATAGCTAGTGAACGAAAACAAAATCTCCTATAAGTATGGGATGCCTTCGAATATTCTTTAATGCCGTTGGAGACCAGGTAAAGCGGGTTCAACGTCCTTCTTTGAACAACTTAGAGCGAGTCTTCAGGAGAAAAGGTCCTCGTGGACGTTGCAAGCTTGGACTCATATTCCTGCACGTAATCCGTTAGTGATTCTCAGGATATCATCCAGGATGTTACCAATATCCTGAACGAGTATTCTGAGCATGAACATATATCATGAAACTAAGATACAACTTAAGATATTACCCAGGATATGGGCTCAGAATTTCACCCATAACAACAATCACCAAACAATATCTTTTCGTTTTAAGACTCATGACTTTAACTGGGCCAAATAGATCCATGTGCAACATTTGCAAGCACTTGGTTGTTTTGGACTTTTCAATGGACTTAAATGAGCTTTTATGTTGTTTTCCTTTTAAGCAGGAAACACAATGCTCAGGACATGTGAAAAGTTTTTGAGGAAGACCTCTTACTAAACCCTGTTTTGACAAAGCAGTGATTGTCTTGAGATTTGTGTGCCCCAATCTCCTGTGCCAAAGTTCTGTCTGTTTGTTAGAGGCAGTTGAGAACAGACAGGCATCAGTCATGGGGCTCTCTTTTGACAAATCAACTACATAAACATTGCCACTCCTTTGAGCAAAAAGTTGGGTTTTTCCATTTTTTATTATTTCTTCAATCATTTTAACTATTACTGGTCCAACAATCCTACAACAATCCTTAGTGAAGAATGAGCCATAGCCCTTATCACTCATTTGTGAGACACTATGGAGGTTGAATTTTAGATTGTCTATTAGATTGACATTTTCAAACTTAACATTTCCAGATTGTACTGTACCAGATCCCATAACCTTCCCTTTACTATTATTACCAAAAGATATATCACCCCCTCCATGAGTTTTGAATTCTTTGAGTAGGGCTCTACATCCATTCATGTGCCTGGAGCCTCCACTATCTACATACCAAAGACTATCTAAGCATGCAGAAGCTCCCTGTACATCAAGTAAATAATTAGTTCAGGGGGGTCTCCAAAGCCAATAAGGCTTTGGATGGGGTCTCAACAATGTCTGTGTTATGTTCAGGTGGATGGACAGTGGTTAGCTCAGGAGTTTGGACAGTTTTGGAACTGTTTCTCTCTAACCACTGCTGGGGGTCCTGCCCTATCATCTGCTAGTACCCAAAGGGATTCCTATTCACTCTTGGTTTAGAAGGCTTTTTGTAAGCCTCATAAACATGTGGGACCCTTGGGTATGGTGGTTGACCTTTACCTCTTCGGTATTGGTTTGCAGGGGGTGCATCAGTCACCTGAACTTCTCTTTTAACAGAGGTTTGGTTCCGCTGTTTTGTAACAGCTGTTTGAACTGGCACAAACAGTGGTTGGTTCTTGACAGATGATTTTGATGAACTCATTGGTGTTTTTGACATGTACTCTTCCTTTTTTACCTCAAAGGATTTCAGGTACACACACTGCTGAGTAGAATGGTTTGTTTTACCATAGATGGTGCAGCTGCTTGAAGGCACAACATTACTTGTTTTGCTAAGATCATAAGCTTTTAAATGAAAACAATCTTTGGTCAGATGATTTTTCTTTTCACAAAAGTCACAAAACAAGTTTTTAATCTTTTCTCTTTTCTTCCTCTTTTCAAACTCCTTTGCAACAGAGTTTTGAACCACTGTTGGGATGTCCTTAAGAGGAATAACCTTGGCCTTAGGAACTTTGACACCATCTATACTTGTAAAGTCCATTGGTTTGAAATTTTCAAGGATGTCACACTCATCAGATCATGTGGATTTGAATTGGTATTTCTCAATCTCCTCAAAGGTTGAGGACCCCACAGATCTTTCCAAAGTGATCTTGTTACCAAGTTTATTAGTTATTTTAACCTCTTGGCCATCCTTGTTTGTGGGTATGATTTCAACAGAGGTTTGAACAGATTCATTTGCAACAGTATTTTTAATTTGATCATGTTTTCTAAAACCTACACCAAATTTTACATTGCTTTTGATCTGTTTTTCAAGCATAACTTCATAACCTTTGCAGGATTCCACCCATTTTTCACAAGTGATTTGGGTGGATTCCAACTCCTTTTTGCAGGCTTGATATTTTTCAATCATAATCTGGAGTTGGTCCTTGGTTATGCTATGCTCTTGTTTAAGACTGTAGATTTCATTATCTTTTGATTTTTAATTCTTTTAAAGACTTTTCAAATTAGACTTCATCATTTAACACTCTATCCCTAAGGTTTTCATTCACCTCTTTGATGTTAGCAAATGCTATGATGCATTTTTCTGAACAAAGGTTTTTAAGAACCTGAGATGATACCTTAGCTGCAACCATCATGGCACAATCACAAACATGCTCTTTCTCATCAGCCACCTTCTCTTCCTTTTCACCATGTTTCTTCTCTTCTTCTTCAGACCAGGGGTCAGACAGTGGTTCAATCAGGGGTTCTGAATTTTCTCCCAACAGTATTTCACCAGCAACAGCAGTAACCACTGCTTCAGCAATTTCATCCACTGTTTCAACACTTGACTGTCCTTCTTCAGCTTCCAGCCCTTCTAGTATTGACTCTAATGCTACAAAACAGAATTCATCACTAGAAACAGCATCATTAGCATATAGAGCAAAATTTTCATCTCCTAATTCATCAGGTAAGCTGCTCCAGTCAACAAAGCCTTGTGTGAAGAAGCTTTGCTGATCTGGTTAAACCACTGTTGGTGCAGCTTGTGGAGGTGCAACTGGTTGCACCTGAACATGAGGGATATGGGCTTGGACATACTGAATTTGAGGAACAGTGGTTTGTACATACTGCACAGGAACAGGGGTTCCAGGGTTTGCATAGTGTCACACCCCAACCGATGGCGGAAACATCGGGGCGTGGCACTGAGCGAAACAGATTGTCCAGAAGTTTCCATAACAACTATATTTACCAAATATTTAAAGCAACACGTCCCATTCCATGTCATAAATGATAATACAATTATTACAGAAAAGATCTAGTCAAATTGTTCTGTTCCGACAACTCAGGTTTTCATTACAGACAATTGTTTATTGTTGACCTCGGTCTTTCCTAGCCTCGATTTCACAGCAAAGAAAGCAAATAAGCATCCTAAGCACCTGTCACATACGTTAAAGTAAAAGTCAATACACATAGTGTAAAGGTGAGCATACAAGTTTGATAATAGCATATAGAGTTCGAAATTGTTAAGCATAACCAGCACGTACACAGTGTAAAATGAGGCATGTTAGTTATCGACATGAACCTATCCATACCAATGACTGCGGGTTGACTGCCCAAGGCAGTTCGCGATACACACTCACCACTGTGAGCCATGTAGGTAATTATCCTTAACAACCCCTGAGTGAACAGGTGCTAAGTCCAAACTATAGTACTATCGTTGCTAAGGCAGGTAGACAGCATTCCATGTGTAAACATAAAAAACAAGCATTCATTAAGTCACGTATAACATGCGTTAACGGTTAGCGTTTAAAGTATTGCGTAGTGTGTTTGATGCGATTTTGTATAAGTAACGTATGGAACACCCAAAATTGCGTAAAGCAAAAAGGGATTCGAGTATACTCACAACAGTTAATGGATTGAAGGGAGCGCTAGAGAGTAGGGTTAGCCTGAACAGATTGATAGCATAACGATAAGCGACGTGTAGAACGATACAGAGTGCAAGTGGGTAGGACAGCAGTTCGGTCGGATGGTAGTCTGATCGGACAGCACATCGTTCGAGTGACAGTCCGTTTAGACGGTCGTCCGGTCGGATGACCGTTCGAGTGGATTGTTACTTCCTTTGGGAAGGATGTGTTTGGGTATGATGGCTTGACTTTTGAAGTTTTCGTTGTAGTATTTTGAAAATATTGAAGTATCTCTACCTTTCAGGTCGATCAATCGAATGACCGTTCGATCGGGCGACAGTCCGGTAGGTTGGGCACTTCAGCAAGAACAAGTTCTCAGCAGGTTGTCACTCGATCGGACGGTTGTTCGATCGGGTGGCATCCCTTGTGCATTGAACATGTTGAAAATTGTTTAAGTGTTGAAGTTTTGAAACATCACATAGTCGGATGGTCAGTCGATTGAGTGGTAACTCGATCGGACGGCAATCCGTTCGGTGTTCCCAAAACTCTTGAGGGCTGATTTGAAAATAAATTGTAGGGCCAAGGTGTAAGTCGATCGGATGACCGGTCGTTCGGATGGCTGTTCGATCGGACAGCAGTCCGATCGGACGACACTCCGTCCTGGTCGACCTGTTCGTCTTACACTTGGTTGTTTTGATTGTTTGTCATTTTATCGAGACGCTTCGATAACGTATTAAGCAACAGGAACCTCGTCAATACTTGGTACCCCTGATCGGACAGGAATCACCCAAATCCAACCAGTTAACTGTTCGAGACGGTGTTCCATGTTTAACCCGAAATCAGTAGTCTTGTGGATAGAATCCAGATCTTGAACTAACACAACCACAAGAATGAGTAGTAAGTCGGCACAAGCTTCGATTCTATCGGTTTTGAAGGCATTGTGTGTTAAAGAGTTGAAAGAAAGTTGGAAAACCATCTTTCAATCCTGTTCATTGTGAATATGTTTAGATCTATGAAAGATCTTTGTTTATTTATGTGGAAATCGGTTAGATCTAAGTGGTTCTTGGTGGATTGAGGCCAAAACATGAAGTTCTCAAGAACACATGATGACGTCATCCTAGAACACCTTGAATCTTGATGATTTCACGGTTAAAAGTTAAGATTCAAAAGATAAAAAGGTGTAGGAGTGCGTGTAGATTAAGGAAGTACAAGATTTAGGATGAGATCTTACCGGAATCGTGAGAAATCTGAAGAAAAGTGGGGAAGATGAGCTGGTCGGAGGAGAGTTGCCAAAAGTGGAAAGTATGATGGTGACAGGGGGTATTTATAGGGTTTCCCAAAAAAGGAAGGGGCTGGCCGATCGGGTGGCAGCCCGGTCGAACAGTTGGCCGATCGAGCGGCAGCTCGATCGTATGGCTGGTCGATCGGCTGGTCACCTGTTTGATCAGTCGCTTGGTTCGAGTGTTCGGTGCGACGAGTTTTGACGTTTCGATTGCGATTGCGAGCGTTGCGATGCGTTAGAGTTTCCTAGTCAAATTAATTTTAATCCCAACTACTATATCAACATACAAGCATCCTTATTTCATATTCGTTTACCGTTTGCGATTCGATTGCGATTGAGTTCGATTGTGTTTCGATTGATTACCACACATAACATAAATAAACATGCACAAGTAACACATAAGGCACACACACACGTATAACAATAACCAAAATGCGTAAATTGGAGTTGCGAGTGCGATTGCGATAGCGATAAAGCGATTAAACATGCGATAAACAACGACTACTATGCGATTATTAACAGATACTCCACATAATACAACTAAAGCGGTAACAAAATAGGCTAATTACAAGTCAAAGAAGTCAAAACAGGAATTAAGCAAGGAGAGACAGATCGCAATTAGCAATCTTTTCTTCCTTTGACTTCAATCTTGACTTTGACTTTCGAAACACGGGGTGTTACAGCCTCCCCTAGTTGAGGGAATTTCGTCCTGAAATTAGGCCGAAGCCGTAACAAAAAACTGTGGGTACTTCGCTTTCGAGTTCCCAATTGAACTCTGCGCCTCGTTTGCCTTCCCATCGGACTTTCACGATAGGAATGCGCAAGCGTCTGAGCTGCTTGGTTTGGCGGTCCATGATTTCGATAGGCTTTTCTACGAAGTGTAGTGTTTCGTTTACTTGGAGGTCATCGAGAGGTACAATTAAATCATGCTCGGCCAGGCACTTTCGGAGGTTTGACACATGGAAAGTCGGGTGGACATTACTAAGTTCCTCCGGTAGTTCAAGTCTGTAGGTGACTTTTCCGATCCTTTCCAGAATCTTAAAAGGTCCAACATATCGAGGCGCTAGTTTCCCTTTCTTGCCGAATCTGACCACACCCTTCCAAGGTGATACCTTTAGGAGTACGTAGTCGCCAACGTCAAATTCAAGGAGCTTGCGTCGTCTATCGGCGTAACTTTTCTGACGACTCCGAGCTTTCAGCAAGTTGTCTCTTATTTGGAGGACTTTGTCAGTCGTTTCTTGCAATAGCTCGGGACCGGTTAGTTGCGAGTGACCGATCTCGTGCCATACAATTGACGATCGACATTTTCTTCCGTATAAACCCTCAAATGGTGCCATTTGAATGCTGGTATGATAGCTGTTGTTGTACGAGAATTCGACTAACGGAAGGTATGCATCCCAATTACCACCGAAATCTATAACACACGAACGGAGCATGTCTTCAAGAGTACGGATCGTTCTCTCAGTCTGACCATCGGTTTGAGGGTGGAATGCAGTACTTAGATTAAGCATTGTACCGAGAGCAGCTTGAAATGTTTCCCATAGTCGCGAGGTAAACCGAGCGTCACGGTCAGAGATGATGTCGCGAGGCGTCCCATGTCGACAAATGATCTCACTGGTGTAGATTCGGGCAAATCGTTCTACCTTGTAGTCTTCCCGTATTGGCCAAAAGTGGGCTGATTTGGTCAAACGGTTAACAACAACCCAGATGCTGTCGTGACCTGATGGCGCGCGCGAGAGCTTTGTTATGAAGTCCATAGCTATACTCTCCCACTTCCACATAGGGATCGGGGGTTGTTCGAGTAAGCCAGAGGGTCTTTGGTGTTCAGCCTTGACCTTCGAGCAAGTCAGGCACTTTCCAACGTAGAGGGCGATATCTCTTTTCATGCCCGGCCACCAGTACTTGTAGCGAAGATCGTGGTACATTTTATCGGCACCGGGATGAATGGAATATCGGGATTTGTGGGCTTCGTCCATCAATATCGGTCGCAAATTGGTCCGTTTAGGGATCTAAATTCGGTCCAGGTAGTGGAATATCCCATTCGACTTATTCACAAGCTGAGCTCCATCGTGGTAGATTCTTTCCTTATCCAAGGTGCGCTCGTTGAAACAAGCATGCTGGGCTTCGCGGATGAGGGTTTTGAGATCGAATTGGGCTCGGGTATCACGAATGCTAAGCAACTAACTCCGTCTGCTGAGAGCGTCGACAACGACATTTGCTTTGCCAGGGTGATAACGAATCTCACAGTCATAATTGTTGAGAAATTCTACCCATCGGCGTTGACGCATATTAAGTTCCTTCTGGTCAAAGATATGTTGTAGGCTCCTATGATCGGTGAAGATCGTACACTTCGTACCATACAGGTAGTGCCGCCAGCTCTTTAATGTAAAAACAACTGCGCCTAGCTCGAGATCATGGGTTGTATAGTTCTTTTCATGGATTTTGAGCTGACGAGATGCGTAGGCAATGACCTTGTCCAGTTGCATGAGAACGCAACCAAGACCAAGGTTGGAAGCATCACAATAGACAATAAAGTAGTCGTTTCCGTCGGGCAATGAGAGAACAGGAGCATTGCAAAGCATGCGCTTGAGGGTTTGGAAAGCAGACTCTTGTTCGGTTCCCCAAGCAAAAGGCTTGTCTTTATGCGTGAGAGCGGTAAGCGGCACATCGATCTTTGAGAATCCTTCCAAAAATCGTCGATAATAGCCCGCTAGTCCGAGAAAAGAACGGACTTCAGACGGGTTCTTCGGTGTAATCCAACTCTTAACGGCTTCAATCTTCGTGGGATCGACGTGAATACCTCGACTATTTACAATGTGACCGAGGAATTGAACCTCCTCCAGCCATAATTCTCACTTGGAGAACTTGGCATAGAGTCGATTCCCTTGGAGTAGCTCGAGAACCAAACGTAGATGTTGCGCGTGTTCGGCTTTCGACTTGGAATAGATCAAGACAACGTCGATAAACATGATGACTAAATGGTCGAGATAAGGTTTACACACGCGATTCATTAGATCCATGAAAACCGCGGGTGCGTTGGTTAAACCAAAAGGCATAACAACGAACTCATAGTGGCCGTATCGAGTGCAAAAAGCGGTTTTGGGTATATCCTCCTCTTGGATGCGCAGCTGGTGATAGCCTGAGCGTAGATCGATCTTGGAGAAACACGTAGTACCTTGTAGCTGATCAAACAAATCATCAATGCGAGGCAGGGGATAGCGATTCTTGATAGTTAACTTATTCAATTCCCGATAGTCGATGCACATCCTGAACGACCCATCCTTCTTTTTGACGAAAAGGACTGGCGCGCCCCAAGGAGAGGTGCTCGGGCGAATGAAGCCTTTCTCAAGTAATTCCTGAAGCTGACTTGAGAGTTCACGCATTTCGGACGGTGCAAGTCGGTAAGGAGCTTTGGCAACAGGGTTGGCTCCAGGAATGAGGTCGATACGAAAGTCAATATCGCGACTTGGCGGTAGTCCGGGAAGATCCTCAGGAAAAACGTTAGGAAATTCTCAAACCACTAGGACATCATTTACACCAGGTCGTCCTTTCTTTTCCTTCTCCGCTACTACAATGTTAGCCAAGAAAGCTCTGTATTCCTTGCGGAGATACTTGCTAGCTTGGACACATGACATGAGCTTGAGACCTTTCGAAGCAGTTTCGCCATAAACACACAATAGATCACCATTCGCGAGCGAGAATCGAATCATCCTATCGAAGCACACAACTTAGGCATGGTTTTCGCGAAGAAAATCCATGCCTACTATGACATCAAAACTTCCGAGTTGCATCGGAATAAGGTCGATTGGGAAGATGTGATTGTTGAGTCAAGAGTACAATCACGAAGAACAGAATTAACGGCGACCGTTCTTCTGGTGGCGACTTCAACATCGAACGTCGAGGGGAGATGGGAGTACTTACGGCTAAGGAGCTTCTCGAATTCAAATGACACAAAGCAATTATCGGCTCAAGTATCAAACAAACACGAAGCATAAATACCATTCACAAGGAACGTACCATTGACCACGTTGTTGTCAGCCTGGGCTTGGCGCACATTGATGTTGAAAGTTCTGGCGCGGGCGGCTTGTTGCTGTTGAGGCTGCTGCTGCTGGTGAGGCTGTTGCTGCTGGTGTTGCTGAGGCTCTTACTTCACAACCCTGTTCGGGCACATGTTCGCAAAGTGGTTGGGATCACCACATGCGAAGCAAACTCGGGCATTGACCGCGGGTGCCTGAGCCGCTTGTTGGCCTTGTGGGGCTGGGAGCAGAGCTTGATGGGCAGTGGCTTGAGCTGGTGCTTGTCGGGGACTAGTACGGCAATTTGTAGTGAAGTGGCCGTACATATTGCAGTGAGCGCAAAAACGGCAAGCTAGACCCACCGGGTGATGGTAAGAGCATGTCGGGCAGGCAAGGTGAGGGCCTGTGTATGCATGCTTTGCAGGCGGTGCATAGGAAACTGGTGCTGGGCGGTGGTGCGATTGCTGCTGTGCTAGTACGACTTAAAGTGGAGTAGTAGTGGTAGTGACAGCACAGTTCTTGTTGCTGGAGCTGCTATTGTTGTTCTTCTTCTTGAGACGTGAGGACTTTGACGATTGAGCGGTGGCGGTTTCGGCGGTTGGTGCTGTGGTGACTTGATGCTGATTCTTTGGAGTTTTATCCCAAAAATCAGCTTTTACTCGCTTGTCCTTGATTTCGGTGGCAACCAAGTAAGTTTCTTCGATTGTTGCTGGCTTTGCGGCATGCACAAAATCTGCAACACAGTCGGGTAGAGCTCGTATGTACTTCTTGATCGTCATGTCGGGCGTCTTCACTTGATCGGGACAGATGATGCTGAGCTGCTTAAAGCGAGTAGTCAGGGCAGCGTTGTCACCTTCTTTCTGCTTAATGTGCCAGAACTCATCCTCCAGCTTCTGGCGCTCATGGGGAGGGCAGAACTCTTCGAGCATAACGTTCTTCAACTCGTCCTATGACAGACCATTAGCTGCATCATTTCCGCGCTTGTTCCTTTCGGTCATCCACCAGTCTAGAGCGCGAGACTGGAAGACGATGGTCGCGTTCAGTGTGCGGAGATTATCAGGACATCCGCTCTCTCGCAGGGTGACTTCGATTGAGTCAAACCATTGAAACAAAGCCGTAGGGCCTTTTTCGCCGGTGAACTCTTTCGGTCCACATGCCTTGAACTGTTTGAAGCTGAAAGCAGCTTTGGGAGTCTCGGTCCTGGATTCTTCAGATGATTTGCTCATGTTTTCATACAGTTCACTGACGACTTGGGGCACAACCTTTGCCATTTGCTTAGTAATCATGGCAGCGAGGCATTTGTCTGCTTGCTTTCGGCGAGCATCTCGGGTAGCGCGAGATCCAGATGACGACATTTTCTACAACAGACATCGCCACAGGACTCAACACAATATAATCGAATCTCACCTCACACGCCTAATACTACTAAAACTCATGAACACGTACAACCACGTAAGCACATAGGCACATAATCACAGATTCACATAAGCACAGAAGCACATAAGCACGTAAGGCACATAAACACAGAAGCACATAAGCACGTAACTTGTCTAGATGCACACAGAGGCGGTCATAATACAGAAACCTATCATTCAAAGTTCGTGATCGTTCGAGAAGAGCGTTCGCGCATAGCATAGCGAGTAGTATAGTATAAGCGAATAATATAGCAAGCAACATAGCGTACAGTGGTTCCTCATGGTAGTAGCGATTTGTCAGCATTTTGAGGTAGATAAGCAATGCGGGTCGTGTGTGTCGATCAAAGTGAAAGCGAAAATCGAATAAGTCTCCAAAAATTAAAACACATAAGCAGGTAAATACACATACAAACACATAAAATCGATGAATCATCAGAGTCAGTAGTTGCGGGCTCAGAATCGAAATACAAAAAAATCGAGAAATAGATCGTCTGCGGCTATTTAGACATTGACTAACCAAAGTGATTCGACTATTCACAAGGACCTGTTGTACACACTTTGACTTTCAGGACTGTGCTTTTGCCTCGAGTCTTGGGCTCGGCACGCATCCTTTCGGTCATGTCGTGACTTTTAAGTCGTTGGAGTCCGTCGAGACTTCGGTGAGAGTTTTGTAAAAACCAAGAAAAGGTCGGAACAAGTCGTCAAGGTTAGGGTTTCACCCCTGTCTTAACAACTTCATTCATGTTTTGATGAAATAAAAAAGGATTATGCGTCAAAGTATGGATTTCACTCCTATTTCGACGCAATTTCTCGTGTTTATAGGTAAAAATATGGGTTGAACAAGCAATTTAGTCGAGAGTTTACGGTTTTCACACCTCATCTCAACTTAATCGCTCATTCATATTTGAAAATTCGAGTGCAGTGATAGTGTAGCGTAGGCGAGAATAGCGAGAAATAGCAGTAAGCTCGTACATAATCCCTACTGGTCATGCACGAATTGGTCTGTTGGTTCCTAACTATAGACTAGGTCTCTAAGACATCGACCCGTACTAGGTCGTGTCTTGCCTAATTCCCTATAGTTATGGCTCTGATACCAATCTGTCACACCCCAACCGATGGCGGAAACATCGGGGCGTGGCACTGAGCGAAACAGATTGTCCAGAAGTTTCCATAACAACTATATTTACCAAATATTTAAAGCAACAGGTCCCATTCCATGTCATAAATGATAATACAATTATTACAGAAAAGATCTAGTCAAATTGTTGTGTTCCGACAACTCAGGTTTTCATTACAGACAATTGTTTATTATTGACCTAGGTCTTTCCTAGCCTCGATTTCACAGCAAAGAAAGCAAATAAGCATCCTAAGCACCTGTCACATACGTTAAATTAAAAGTCAATACACATAGTGTAAAGGTGAGCATACAAGTTTGATAATAGCATATAGAGTTCGAAATTGTTACGCATAACCAGCACGTACACAGTGTAAAATGAGGCATGTTAGTTATCGACATGAACCTATCCATACCAATGACTGCGGGTTGACTGCCCAAGGCAGTTCGTGATACACCCTCACCACTGTGAGCCATGTAGGTAATTGTCCTCAACAACCCCTGAGTGAATAGGTACTGAGTCTAAACTATAGTACTATCGTGGCTAAGGCAGGTAGACAACATTCCATGTGTAAACATAACAAACAAGCATTCATTAAGTCACGTATAACATACGATAACGGTTAGCGTTTAAAGTATTGCGTAGTGTGTTCGATGTGATTTTGTATAAGTAACGTACGTAACACACAAAAGTGCGTAAAGCAAAAAGGGATTCGAGTATACTCACAGCGGTTGATGGATTAAAGGGAGCGCTAGAGAGTAGGGTTAGCCTGAACAGATTGATAGCATAACGATAAGCGACGCGTAGAACGATACAGAGTGCAAGTGGGTAGGACAACAGTTTGATCGGATGGTAGTCCGATCGGACAGCACGTCGTTCGAGTGACAGTCCGTTCGGACGGTCGTCCGGTCGGATGACCGTTCGAGTGGATTGTTACTTCCTTTAGGAAGGATGTGTTTGGGTATGATGGCTTGACTTTTGAAGTTTTCATTGTAGTATTTTGAAAATATTGAAGTATCTCTACCTTTCAGGTCGATCGATCGAACGACCGTTCGATCGGGCGACGGTCCGGTAGGTTGGGCACTTCAGCGAGAACAAATTCTCAGCAGGTTGTCACTCGATCGGACGGTTGTTCGATCGGGTGGCATCCCTTGTGCATTGAACATGTTGAAAATTGTTTAAGTGTTGAAGTTTCAAAACATCACATAGTCGGAAGGTCGGTCGATTTAGTGGTAACTCGATCGGACGGCAATCCGTTCGGTGTTCCCAAAACTCTTGAGGGCTGATTTGAAAATAAATTGTTGGGCCAAGGTGTAAGTCCGATTGGACGACACTCCGTCCTGGTCGACCTGTTCATCTTACACTTGGTTGTTTTGATTGTTTTTCGTTTTATCGAGACGTTTCGATAACGTATTAAGCAACAGGAACCTCGTCAATACTTGGTACCCCTGATCGGACAGGAATCACCCAAATCCAACCAGTTAACTGTTCGAGACGGTGTTCCATGTTTAACCCAAAATCGGTAGTCTCGTGGATAGAATCCAGATCTTGAACTAACACAACCACAAGAATGAGTGGTAAGTCGGCACAAGCTCCGATTCTATCGGTTTTGAAGGCATTGAGTGTAAAAGAGTTGAAAGAAAGATGGAAAACCGTCTTTCAATCCTATTCATTGTGAATATGTTTAGATCTATGAAAGATCTCTGTTTGTTTATGTGGAAATCGGTTAGATCTAAGTTGTTCTTGGTGGATTGAGGCCAAAACATGAAGTTCTCAAGAACACATGATGACGTCATCCTAGAACACCTTGAATCTTGATGATTTCACGGTTAAAAGCTAAGATTCAAAAGATAAAAAGGTGTAGGAGTGCGTGTAGATTAAGGAAGTACAAGATTTACGATGAGATCTTACCGGAATCGCGAGAAATCTGAAGAAAAGTGGGGAAGATGAGCTGGTCGGAGGAGAGTTGCCAAAGGTGGAAAGTATGATGGTGACAGGGGGTATTTATAGGGTTTCCAAAAAAAGGAAGGCGCTGGCCGATCGGGTGGCAGCCCGGTCGAACAGTTGGCCGATCGAGCGGCAGCTCGATCGAACGGCTAGTCGATCGGCTGGTCACCTGATCGATCAGTCGCTTGGTTCAAGTGTTCGGTGCGACGAGTTTTGCCATATTGATTGCGATTGCGAGCGTTACGATGCGTTAGAGTTTCCTAGTCAAATTACTTTTAATCCCAACTAATATATCAACATACAAGCATCCTTATTTCATATTCGTTTAGCGTTTGCGATTTGATTGCGATTTCGATTGCGTTTCGATTGATTACCACGCATAACATAAATAAACATGCACAAGTAACACATAAGGCACACACACACGTATAACAATAACCAAAATGCGTAAATTCGAGTTGCGAGTGCGATAGCGATAAAGAGATTAAACATGCGATAAACAGCAACTACTATGCGATTATTAATAGATACTCCACATAATACAACTAAAGCGATAACAAAATAGGCTAATTACAAGTCAAAGAAGTCAAAACAGGAATTAAGCAAGGAGAGACAGATCGCAATTAGCAATCTTTTCTTCCTTTGACTTCAATCTTGACTTTGACTTTGACTTTCGAAACACGGGGTGTTACACATAGTGAGCAGTGTTTACATGGGTAGCAGGGGTATAATGGGAATACTGCACAGTGCTTTGGTTAGTTTGTGGTCTTGAACTAGGGTGAGTGATAATTGGTCCACTGGTTTGACTCCTACATTCCCTAGCAAAGTGACCTAACCTGTTGCACTTGTAGCATTTGTTTTTTGACTTATCCAACCCTACTTTTAGATTCCCATGCAACCCTGGGAATTTTCTTCGTGTCCTTTTGTAAAACTTGCTGGTTCTAATACTCAGGAGTGCAAGTTGATGTAATATGTCCATTTCCTCTAAGTCAGTTGGATCAAAATGCTGAAGGTTATTGAGTTCAAAGCATAGATTGTCATAGTTCTGGCTTTCTTCATTTGCTGTGAAAGCATAATTGGATAAGTGAGGATCAGAGTTGAAGTTTCCACCCGCAGTTGTGTCAATAAAGTGATCATAACTCTGATCCTTACTACTGCCAGACTCTTCCTGACCCAAAAGAGCTGTGTTGCCGAATGAGTAGTCATCTGCAACTTTTCCAGACTCTTGCAACTTCTTTTTCTGGTTTAACTCCCTTTCATAGGTCAGAAGTCTACCATGAAGTTGGGTCAGGGTCAGATCTTTGAACCCAACTGAATTTCTGGTCACAAAAGCAATTGTATCCCATTTTTCAGGCAGTGATCTAAGAAACCTGCTATTTTGTGTTGAATTAGCAAATTCAACATTAACAAGTCCTAGCTCACTAATGAGACAACTGAATCTCTCAAACTGTTGTGTTAGTGATTCACCCTTAATGTGACAAAAGGTTTCATACTGTTGATTCAAAATTTCCCTATTATTTTCAATCACTTCTTCAGTCCCCCCCAAACTGTTCCTTCAGTGCATCCCACAATTCCTTGGCACTGTTACAGTGTAACAGCCCAGCATAAATTTCATTTGGTAGTGTGGATGCAACGATGCTGAATGTCTTGGCATCTAGTTCAATTTTCTGAAAATCCGGGTCTGTATAGTTCTCAATTTTCTTAGGAACAAAAACCTTTAGATCCTCAGCACTCGGCACCATTGGAACATGTGGTCCAAAGATAACCGACTTCCAACATCCGGTATTCTGTTGAGCAAGGATGAGACCCATCATTCTCTGCCAGATGTTGTATTCAGATCTCTTCAACAAGGGTGGTTTGAAGAGTGAGCCGATGTTATTGTTAACATCCTGTGATTGTGACATCATCCTGGTTGTTTTACAGGTACTGGATAATCAACTTTGTTTGTGATTACACCTTACTCTGTTTTTCAACAAAACGAACAATTATAAGTATCAACGATTCTGAGCTGAACTTTTACGTCAAAATGATTGTTAGATCAAATTTGACTGTCCTTGCCCTGATACCAATTGTTAGGATCTGAGTTTCTTATGATTGTGTTTTTATTTGATAATTATGAATATGAATGAGTATAAGTGCAGCGGAATTAAAATGGAAACCAACTTTCAACACACAGTTAAATGGAAGAATTGCTTTCAACATACATGTTTGTTCATGAAATTGAATGATTATATTTATTACAATAATTCAATTACACTTGCATGCATGCAATACAATCTCCCCCTCAGCCTGAGCTCACACTGGTTTGTTCGTACAGAATGACTTGTGAAGAAAGAGCTAATAGAACAGTACAGGGTACTGTTCTATTTATAGAACTGAACAAACCACTGTGGCATCTTTGCTGACGTCACCATGAAAGTGACATCTAACCTCCTAACAACCTGTAACCACTGACCTATACAACTACTGCTATTACAAACTACTGATTAACAATAAATACAAAGAGAAGCTAAACTACGGCTTCTCATTCCACTGTTATACTCCTAGCAGTGCTTTGTGTCTTCAGCAGTACTTGAACCATGACAGTAGATTGAGCATCAGTGCTTGCACTTCAACAGTCTTTAGACTTAATCAGTTGTTGAAGATCAACAGTTGTTGTAGACGGACAGTAGATAGAGGTCATCAGTTGTTAGGCCACTTTCAAGGGGAAAGAACTGTTGCAATCAACTGCTTATTGTGAACCCACTGATCTGATCCAGTTTTGGCTTTATCAATTGTTCCTTTGGTAGGGTTCAATCCCAACAGAACTGAAAATGCAACGTTAATGGGGTTTGAGGAATCCATATACGTTGAAGGCCAGTTTAACCTCTATTATTAGTTGCAACTAGAGTTTGGCTGTTGTATATAGATAGTGATTTGCTTTATCTATGTCACACCCGCTCGTAGCAGAAGCGCGAGGTGTGATTATGAAAGGTTTTCATAGCATTCGATAGTGTAAACATCTACATGATTTAAATAAACAACGATGTCAAATATATTTAATACTTGAAATAATAATACAAAATCAAGGTATCTTGTTTCCAAACACAACACAAGTGTTTCGAGTTTCACAAACTATGTTTAAACCAAAATATAGTTTTCAACAACGAAGCTTTGACACCTATATCTCGCACGAGGACGAAATATATGGGGCAAACCCTCTCAAAATGGCATCGTCTCTTGAAATCCTTGCTTTGTCGTCCAAAATCATGCATCATTTCCTTATTTCCCTGAAATACAACCGCCATCGTCGGAAGTGCGGTGAGCTGCGGTGAACGGAGGTTTAGGTAGGTTGTCGGAGAGGTTAAGTGTGTAAGGGGAGTGTGTGGAAATGATGGGGTTAAGAAAGGAAGGGGAAATTGATATGGTTAAGTAATAGAAGATGAAATTACCCTTATGCCCTTGTACCGTTAGTGTGTAATGGTAGAAATTATGGTGCTAGAAAGATGGGTCCAACATTGATTATTTTGAAAATGAGGGGGGGGGGGGGTGTAAAGTTGATCGATGTTAAAAATAGGATGTAAAGTTGACTCTGAGTATTAACAACATGGCGTAAAACTATAGTTTACTCATCTAAAATACATGTTTCACATCCAAGATGTCTTCCCCCTCTCGGTAGAAAAACTCCTCTCTACCTAATGAATGTTCGTTAAGATATCTTATCAAGTTGGAGACTTGAGTCTAGCCAAATGTCTACAACTCCAAGCTTAAACGTGTCTACACCTTTTTAGCATAGTTGTTGACATGTTGTGATTGTCTCCATCTAACAGAAATGTCTCTTTTTACTTTTACAAAAAAATATACAATTTAATTAAACAAGAAAATTAACAACCACATCTAATTTATATTTTACCTTGCTAATTATTTTGCCACCGTTAGTTCAAACCCAAGTGTTTATTTAACACGGTATTCACACGTAAAGACAAATTTTAAATATTTTATCCAACAAACATGATGACCCATAGATTAAATCTTTATATTTATCAAACTAAAACACAAAACTATTTTATCCAACAAACATGATGACCCAAAGATTAAATCTTTATATTTATCTAACTAAAAATATTTATATTTATCAAATTAAATCACAAAACTTATTTATTGCATCAGCAAATAGAATTTCCTTTTTTTAAGATTCTAGTCTTCAGTCACATATGATATATACCATCCTTCCTACTTCACTTCCCTCCTCCAAACCCTTTGGAACCCATATCCATTATTCTCAATTCTCAAATATCAAAAACACCATTTAACTGGGATTATCATATCATGGAATCTAAACTGATAAATCTCAACAACAAGAACAATTTATTCTTGGGTTATCGCGACTCGTTTTCTTCTAGAGAATCGGATATCGAGATGATCTCCATCGACTCACTATCTTCCTACACCAGCCTCAAGGACCTTCTCCGCGCTACGTCTACTCCGTCACCCGTTGATTCTCCAACGAGACTCAGACGAATTCATAGTTGGCGAGAGATTCCGATCAAAGATCCGTTGTTGCAGCATGCTGCATGGGCATACCTTCAGCCGATGACTTCAGAGCCTGATTCCCATGACCGCTCTTGCTTTTGGAAATTGAAGGATTGTATTTGTGGGTTTTTTGTGAGGGGTTGAGTGGATGCTGGAAGACGATGGCCGGATCGAGTCATCGGTTTATTCGGTTAGGTTTTAGCTGACTTTTTGAAGCTTCGGTTGATATATATACAAATATTTTTTTACTTTTTTTGTTTTGTATATAGTTTTTATTTTGGACTTTTGAATTTTGGAATACTTTTTCATAAATCTATATACACCTGTTTATTATTATCATGTATTATAATTAAATGGCTTATAGTTTAATGATATTAAGATGTGATGAAAAACTGTTAATCCTTATGTGATTCAGGGTTTTAGTTTCATTGCGGATGGAAAAACAAAAAAAAAAAGTGTAAATTTAGGAGTAAGATTAGTGGGTGTCTGAGGTGGACTTAAAGTGTTAGTAGGGGTAGCACGTGCTACCCCTCAACCCCGTCTACGTAGTGTAAAAATATCCTTTAACTCCATTTCCGTAGTGTAAAAATACCACTCAACTTCGTTTCCGTTATACAAAGGATACCTCTGATCCTAAAAAAAAAAAAATAGGATACCTCTAACCTTTTGAGCTAGTTCCGCCACTGTATGTGGGTCAGCCGTTAGAAAAAGAAAATGCTAAAAAAAAATATTCTTATCAAGTATCTTCTTTCTTGACTTTAACAGCAATGGTGCTAAATCGCTTGATGATTATGCAAGATTATAGATATGGTGATTTCATATAAATTAAAAAGTATACGCTTTCACTTTTGCATTAGTTCATCTTAGAATTGCTTTCTATAAAGTAAAAAAGTTGCTTTTGAGAATACTGGAGATGAGTGACACTTGACAAGTCTTTGTTTCGGCAACAAACTCTAACGTCGTGAGTTTTATTTGGATGAAACAAACGAGATTGATTATTGATTATATATTATATATTATGAGGGGTTGATGTTTAATTAGGTATATGTATTGCTTAGATTCGAAAATGATGGTCGTGTATGGTGACAATATATAACTTCATACGACAAATATAATTGGGTTTTTATGTTCTCATTTCTAACTTGTTTTTTTTAAGTAAACGACTTGTGTTTTGAGTAACTTGTTTAACTAAGTGGTTCATGTCCGGATTGTATTGAAATAAAACCGGCTGGTTCGTGTCTCTGTGATATATCCATTTAATATTAGAAATTTAGAGTTAAAAGAAATTAATAAGTTCAACTTGTCAACTTGTTTACAACATGGTTACAACTCGTTAACTCATTTGTAATCTTGAATATGCTTAACCAATTTAGAATATAAGTGACCAATTTTAAGTGTATATGGGCTAAATTTAGTTCTACTACATGAATAAATACGACCGTAGCAATGACGGACTCATAAATTATTTGTTGGGGGTGCGGATGAGGGGTTCTAACCACATTTTCAAGGGATGTGGTCGGGTTTTTTTCTAAAATATACACTATTTTTTTTTTTACAATGGGTACGCCCGCCCACCTAAAACATCAAGTAGGCCCGCCCCTGGACCGTAGTCGAGTTGTTTATTTTTAGCTCGTCTAACCTACACGAGTGATACATGATCATTCCTCGAAGGTTTCATTCTATTCTAAAAGCTAATAAATGTAGTGGTTGGTGAATGGTGAATATACGAGTATAGTCAATATCGTCATCTTGACTGAATTTGGCTTATGTGTCGCCTTGTGATTAAAAAAAAAAGCTCAAGAGTTTCGCATGCTTTTGAGACCCCACAAAACCTATCGTTGTTGTTCTTGTACGATGATTTGGTAAAATAATTGAAGAAACACGGTACTAATTTTACGTTTATTAGTTGGGTTTATGTTTCAAACGTGAGGGTTAATCTTCTTAATTCTTCCTGAGCTTGAATGCGATCCTTCCTGCAAAACAGTAACACACCGTTAAGCTCGTTAAGATGGGAATATGCGGGTTTCCCTCTTAACCACTCTCCGGCGTGAGAATAAGTAACTGCTTTGAGAAAAATGTGTGTGTTAAGAGTAAAAGAGTAGAGAGCAGAATGTTCAACCTGTGTATGAAGGTACCTATTTATAGCCGGAGTGGTGTAAATGGAGATGGGCTGGTGGGCCTTGGGCCTTGGGCCTGAAGGCGACGACAAGGAATATCCGGTGTGTCTCTCTGGTGACGACCGGTAGTGTCTTCTAGAAGATCCTCGGTGCTGGCGCACCTTGATTGGAGCCAAGTGTCAAGGTTGTTGTCCCTGTCGACCTTCTGAAATCAGCAGATGAGTGGAGATCATGGGACAGTTGTCGCAGCCCCCTGATTGGTGCCACGTAGGCGTCCTTGTGTACCTTTTGTCTCCTGCACGATTGTTAATCGTGGAGCACGATAGAGTACCGCCTGATGGACGCTGATTGGCTTGCACTTCTGCCACTCGTACCTTTGGTACTTCCTGAAATGGTCCTGCGCCGTAACTCTCGCGCGACCTTTGGTGTGTGTCCAACTAGCCGGCGCAAGGCGTAGGAGTTGAGGGCTCTTATTCAGGATACTAAGTGTGAAACTGATGTTATATCTTGTTTGGGCCTCGTGCGGGGCTTATGTTTTACCTAAGTAGCCCGCGCGGGGTCTGCATATTAATCAGCTTAATGAGTAAGGAGTATGGTCCAGCACGCGACTTGATTGGTCTGCGCGAATTTTTGGGACCATACCCCTTCAAGTCCCCCTAGTCCAGTGCTACTTCCATGCGCGTAGTAAATGGTTGGAGCTCTAGACTTAGAAAAAAGAAAGTGTGTTGGCTTTAAAAGCATTTTGATAGGTCTTGGTAGCCGGCGCGCGCGTAAGTGTTGACATTTAATACGGCGCGGCTATCGGTCGTACTTTAGTAATAACTATTGCTTTCGAGGATAAGCGCGCAAGCTTATTAAATAATGTTGTATGCAGCGCAGTCCTTGTTAACTACTGCATGAAGTTTTGTTACTAGTTTGGGCGGGAAAGTCCTCGAATTTTGAATTCTGACAAGTTTGGGCAAATGTCGTTGATGGCGACGGTTGAGTTGACTGCTGACACGGCGGTCATCATGCTGTCACTGACGGTTCGCCTTTCTATCAGGCGAGTGAGGCCCACGCGTACGTGGTAACCGTCACCCCGAGAATCCCGCCTTACGTGGCGGTTGCTGATTGGTTACGCGCGCGGTGAACTCGGCACGTTTACCCATCGCATTAAATGCGATGGGTATATATATCCGATTATAGAGAGAGAAGTGCACATCCTTTCCTTTGCACTTTCTTCTTCTCTCTCTGATCTTCAAATCTCCTTCAAATCTTCAAGAATTTCTTGAGTCGTCTGCAAGTTTTCCAGAAATCCGAAGATCATCATCTGACTTTTGTATTCTTTATACACATAGCTGAAGAAGAATCGGTTCAGGTTGAAGAAGGTCCACTCCCGGTTCTTAAGTTGGATCAAGGGTTGATTGAGCAAATCGTTAGAGGGTATCAGTTTGCTGCAGAATGGGATGCCTGTTACCCTCATCAAGGCCAGACGGCTGCTGATGCACCGCCAGGATATATAACGTTGTTTTCCGATTTCTTCCTGGAAGGTAACTTCCGGTTGCCGGCGACTAACTTTATGGCATCCATTCTGCACTACTATGGCTTCCACATATCACAGATGAGCCCGGCAGGAATGGTTAGGGTTACACATTTTGAGTTTCTTTGTCGATCATAAGGGATGGAGCCGACTGTTGAGAAGTTTCGGGCCTTCTACTAGTTGATAAGACATATCGGTTTCTACTCCATCGGAAACCGGGGCGCTGCGAACAAGATCTTGATAAGCCCTCCAAAGAGCTTCCATGATTGGAAGATGAAGTTTTTCTTCATCAGGGAGGAGGTGATGCCGATCACGATGATTTTTTTTTAATCGGACAAGATTGAGAAGGAGGAACTCCCTATCCCAAAAGGGGCTGACTGGTACATGCGCTTACTGGCTACACCTAACCGGATTTTTGGTGAGCAGGTGTTAGTTGCCGCGGGCATGAGTGACAAATGGCCAGAGCGCAGCGAAGAAGTTCCTGTCTTGATGTTTAATGGCGAAGGTATGTCTTGTGACTTTCTCCTTTCTTTTAGTATACACGCGTTTGACTGTTATTGTTTGTTACAACTGCACAACTTTACTAGGCTGCATTCCCCACTTTTGGTGGGTTGATGGGTGTGCGCCCACTACAAGCTGGAGAGGCTTACTGGTACGAACAAATCAAGGGCCACTTCCTCTATCCGCCAGCGGGAGTCTTTGCCAATCCTCCTACCGCGACTGAAGGTGCGCAACTTCCCAAACCGAGACCTTTATGCGACATGACTTCTGCTGGGAATGAGATCTTGTTCCTTTCCAGCGAGGAGTCCATAGGCTCGTCGCAAGAAGAGTTGAGCTCATGGTCTAACATATTTGCAGGTGTGTTGCGCGATCTGGGGATAGACCCAGAGGAGAGACCAAAGAAGGCTCCTGCGAAGAAGAAGACTAAGAAGGTGACCGTAGATACTGGCGCGACTAGTAAGAAAGGCGAAAGTAGCCGCGCGACTGTTGCAGCTTCTGAGAAAGGTACTCTTCGATTTCGACAGAGTAACCTTGAAGATTATGTCATTACAAGTGATTCATTAGAAGGTTTGTCCCGTATAGGTGAGAGAAAGAAGATCAGCGCGGCTGGGTCTAAGAGCTCTGGGAGCGCGGGATCCAGGGCCCCTGAAGCCGGCACGACTCCATCCTCTGTCCCTGAGGAAGGGGAAGAAGAAGTTGAGGAAGAGAAGGCTGTGAAGTTAGTGACTAGGAAAAGGTCACGAGAGGAAACTGCTGTTGGGGCCGAACCGGCGCAGAAAACTGCTGTTGGCCCAGTGATAGGGAAGCAGAGTAAGCTGCGCTCCCTATACAAGTTTTCGCCAGGTTAGTGTTATGAGCCTCTTCCTCTTATGTTTATTTCCTTAACAAAATTCCTAACATTTTTTCTTTTGCAGAAGCTTTGAAGAAAAACACCGAGAAGATTAAGGATCCCGAGCTGGATAAGCCGAAGGAGCCGGCGCCCAAGAAGAACAAGTTTGTCATAGGTCCTCCTAAGCCCATCGAGAAGGAGGCTGAGAGGATAGTTGAGGTGTCACACCCGCTCATAGCGGAAGCGCGAGGTGTGATCTGATCGGTTCTCATTGCATAACAATATAAGTGAACATACTAAATGAATAAAAACAAGCTCCAGTGCCATTGTCATAATTGTTTCAAAAGAACGCAACATAAGTTGAATGTATTGGTTACAAACCATCAAATGAAAATAAGTTGTCATCGTTTTATACATCAAAATGTAAGTCTTAAAATGTCAAGGCTTTGACCACTATATCACCGCAAAGAGACGGTATATAACGGGCAAACCCTTCAAATGGTGGCATGGAGTCTTGATACTTGCTTTCCTTGACTGAAATGTCTGCATGGTCCACTAATTTCCTGAAATACATGTTAAGTTTGAGAACATCAACAAAAGTTGGCGAGTTCATGCAGTTTAGTTGTATGAGATGTATCTGTAAAATGTGAGTTGTATAAAATGTATCCGTAAAATGTGAGTTGTATAAAATGTATCCATAAAATGTGAGTTGTATAAAATGTATCCATAAAATGTGAATTGTATAAAATGTATCTGTATGTAATGATGTAGTATGTAAAGCGTCAATGAAATCGTTGATCATTAATGTTTCGCGAGGACATTAATATGTGTGACGAAATAGGAAGCAATCCAAACCTAGACGATTTTCGTGTTGACTACTATCGACTGGGACACAAACGCACTCTTCTGTATGGGTCCACGACCAAGAGTGGGGCTTGCTAAAACCCATTAGATCTAACCCTCTATACCTAGGTCCAAACTGGATTAATGGTGCTTAGATGTATGACCCTAATCGCACATGATCTAAAGTGTTTCATTCCATGACTTATCATACTATAAACATGTATTTTCCCCGATAGTTGTAAAGTTGTAAAACATTTAAAATGAATAGGGGACATGAACTCACAGAATCACGTCCGTGAATAGAAGTAACTATGATCTCACGTGCGATCGTCCTGAATAGTGTTGCGACCTACAAATGTTCTTATATTTGTTAGACACTTCGGTCTTTATAGATGACTTGAGTACAAGTCTTGTGTCTTAAATATGTGTAAGACTTGTATGTCTTTATTGTTCGTTGAACTGTGTATTAGATGAATAAATTGTTAAACTGTTATATATATATTTCACCAAATATATATATATGTAATCTTGTATCTTGTGAGTTGTATCATCGGGTCTTGTCTTCTTGATTTCGTGCCTTGTATAAGTAAATTGTATAATTGTATTTTTATCAATTATATGTCATTGGGCTTAGCCCAAGAATTCATGTTATTGGGCTTAAATAGTATTGGGCCTAAATAGTATTGGGCCTAAATAGTATTGGGCCTAAATAGTATTGGGCCCAAATGTTATTGGGGTTGATGTTATTGGGCCTTGGCCCATATGTTTGGTTTTGGGCTTAGCCCATGAGTCTTGATATTGGGCTTAGCCCATGAGTCTTGATATTGGGCTTAGCCCATGTATTTATGTTAAGCCCAATTAGGATGATAAGCCCATTTGTATAAAATAAGCCCATTTGTATAAAATAAGCCCTTTTGTATAAAATAAGCCCATATGTAAAATATATTCTTTTATTTTTATAAAAGTTACTAAATATAGGCTTTTTAAAAAGAATACATAATAGTTTTTATAAGTTTTAAAACATCCGGATATTGTTGTCGGTGATTTGTATGTATTCGTGTCGAAAGATCGCCTAAACGTCTTAGTAACTCCTCGGAATGGCGATATGTTCATAGGTTCGTCCGTCGTCCGTTTTGACCATAAGTTGTGTCTGAAAGCTCGGAATGTCCGTAAGTGTGTTTTAAGGCGTGTTTACATGTAGTCTTGTAAGACTTTAGTCAAAAAGTACATTGTGTTTATTTGTACCATTGTATTCAAGTTCCTAGTTATAATACATATAACTAATACAAACAAATAACACATAGCACTTAAGTTGTTAAGTTAACTAAATATATATTTTCTTAAAAATATATATTTATACCAAACTTTGCTTTTATAAAAACTATTCTTTAAAATCTTTTTAATCTAATATAGATTTTGTCAAAAATAATAGTTTTCATAACTTATGATTTTTAAGAAAATTTGGCCATATTTCATTAGAAATATGGACTTTGCCATGTTTAATAAAACATAACTTTTTCTTTTCAAAATCACCAACAAATTTCTCATAATATTCTTAACAAAAATGTTGGTGCATGCGTCTTGTATCGAGTCTTGTTTGTTTATAGACAGATCAGGGTGCTTTGTACAAGATAATATGAGATTTTAGGAAGTGATAAAGGTGATTTCGCTTGTAGATGGTGATTTCGCTTGAAAGAGGCTGGTCAGATTCAAGCGAAATCAACATGTTGAGATTTCGCTTGAACTGACACTTTGACACATTCAAGCAAAATTCATTGCCTATATATACCATTCAAGCGGATTCAGTTGTAACTTTCTTGTTTCCGGTAGCGAAGCTCTGCCAAAGTGTTCTCAGATTTGTAATCGATCTTAAATCAATATACGAACAGTTTAAAGTGTGAATCTTGCTAAATTGAACTTGATACTTGTGTTTCTACCACTCGTATTGAGATAAACTCTTCTGAACGACTCATTCGGGTCTGAAAACGATCCTACAAGTGGTATCAGAGCTCAGGAGGAAGAGTTCATACCAATTCAGCCACAAAATCTGTTTTCTACACCTTCTTTTCACAATTAAACAATATTTCACGGTTAAAATGGGTTGATTTTCAAACATATTGTGCGCAACAGTGTTTTTACAAACCCTAGAAAGTTTCAGAACAAAATTCGACCATTTTCTTGATCAATTGGACAAAAAATCAGATAGAAAGTTGACATTATGATGATTTCGCTTGAATAGTTCTGGTTGATTTCGCTTGAGTGTGTACTTTGTACTGATTTCGCTTGAAAATTGATGCTGATTTCGCTTGAGTGTGTACTTTGTACTGATTTCTCTTGAAAATTGGTTTTGATTTCGCTTGAGAGTGTACTTTGGATTGATTTCGTTTGAGAATTGGAGTTGTTTTCGCTTGAACAGGATTTCGCTTGAGAAATTCTGTGATTTCGCTTGAGATCATATTTTGTATCAGATTCCGCTTGAACAGGGTTATCTTGGTTAGACTGTGATTTTGCTTGAGATTGACAGATTGTGAACTTGTGAAAACTGAAACATGGAGAGCGAGTTTTATAACGCGTTTGCTAGTCCGATATCAATTACTCAAAACACAATGCTTGAAAATGAAACTCGAACAACTCAAAAACCGCCTAAGCTTTTGGATATTGATGATTTTAGTGGATGGGCTGAACGATTTGGTAACTGGGTTGAAGCTTATCATTTAGATGCATGGGAACATACGGAAGTGCAATATTTTAGACCAGTTGGTAGCGATCGAGAGAAAATACCAGTTAGAGATTTGAGTGCTGAGGAGAAAAAGAAATACAAAGATGAAAAGTTGATGGTTAGTTTGTTGCAGCAGGCGATTAAAGAAGACATCTTGATTTTACTTCAACACAATGGAACTGCACATTCGATATGTACAGAATTAGAAGCAAAGTTTCTTGGTAATGATGACATGCTTAAGAACAAAAAGTCGTTGATGAAGAAAGAATTTGATTTGTTTCGAGGTTTAAGAAATGAAAGCACTAAACAGATCAATGAAAGATACTGCAATTTATTGAAAAACATGAACAGATTGAGTATCAGAAAGGATAAAGATGAGTTGATTGAAAAGTTAGCTGATGCGTTGCCACATGATGAGTGGGGCACGTATCTTATGATGTTGAAAAACAAACCGGGTTTTAATGATCTAACATTGAGTGATTTTATTAAACAGCTTGAAGCTCAAGAAATGGA
Organism: Helianthus tuberosus; assembly: GCA_030545235.1. Classification (NCBI taxonomy): domain Eukaryota; kingdom Viridiplantae; phylum Streptophyta; class Magnoliopsida; order Asterales; family Asteraceae; genus Helianthus; species Helianthus tuberosus. The sequence continues at coordinate 104,180,461 of CM060407.1, forward strand.
GCAACGAAAGATAGCGAGAATGAAGAATAATGATGGAGAGCAAGACATTGGTTTGTACTACAAAAGTGGTGTTAATGACAAAACCAAGTTTTCACCAAAAGTTGAAACTGCATTCAATACAACGGGATCTTCTGAAAAGCCATCTCAAGGATCAAGTAACAAGATGGGATTTTCTTCATTTCCAACATTTGATCCACACTTTTCTACAACAAAAAGCGGCAAAGTACTTCAATGCAACATTGCTTTAAACCTTGAAAATGATCAGAATTATACCGAGGAAGTTGCTAAAAGCCACATGTCTTTGTTGGTGACTGTGCTTGAATCCTATGGAGGATTAGTTGCAGGAAGGATCAGAAATCCAATGCTAACAAAAGAGGATTACGATCAAATTGATGCTGAGGAGATGGAATTGATGGATATAAAATGGTGCATGGCTAGTGTATTGAGACGAGCTGAAAAGTTCAAAGAAATTACAGGAAGAGATGATTTTCGCGATGCACATGTCTCAGCTTTAGGATTTGATAAATCTAAAGTTACTTGTTTTCGATGCAGGGAAAAAGGACATTTCAAGAGGGAGTGCACAAATCGAGAAGCAAGTGGAGCTCAAAATCCTTTTGGAAACAATGATTACTATCGAAAAGCGTTATATCATCAAGTTGCTCAACAGCCACATCAACAACAACAGCCACAAACAGCTCATGGTAGGAAAGAAATTGAAGATTCAAAGAGAGCATGTCTTGGTAATCAAGAAAATGGAAAAGGTTTCAGTTGGGATAAATACATTCCAACAAATGGTAAAGTATGTGTGGCAGAACAAGAAGATGAAAAATTGGCAGAAGGTTTTAGTTGGAACGATTATTGCCCAGACAAAGAATTCCTGAAGAAAGGATTTGTTGCTCAGGTTATCAATGATTATACTGATGATTATTGGGCAGAAAAAGTCAGAAAACGTTTAAATGGTGAAGCTGAGAAAAAGAAAGTAGTTGCAGAAGAAGTTCAAGTGAAAGAAGTTAAAGAAGTTCCAGCATTTGAAATCAAAACAGATGATGAGGTAGTCAAGGTTGCTGGAAAGTGTATAAATTATGATTCTCTGATAATGCAGAACAATGAATTGTTGCACAACATAAAAAGGCTGAAAGAATCATATGATACTTTGAACAGAGAGATGAATAAGTACAACGAGTCAAGTAGTGAACAAGCTGTAGCAATGAATACACTCAAAGGAGCTTACATGAGACAGCTTGACGATGTCAACTACTACACAGAGAAGTGTGCTGAGCTTGAATTGAAGTTGGCAACACAAAGAATTGAAACTGAAAGAGTTAACAATTTATTAAAAAGTTACTCATGTTCTACTTTTGTTGTTGACAGGATTTATCCCATAGTGGAAAAATTGAAGACATTTGAAGAAGAGAAGACTTCGGAAGATGAAAAGTCTGTGACAAAAGAAGATGATGAAGTGAATATATCTGGTAAGAAATCAAGTGTGGTTTATAACAAATGTCCGCCTCCTGTTGAAAATGCATATTCTCCACGAAATGCTAATTCTGAAAGAGTCAAAAAGGCAACGAACTTACAGTGGGAGTCTAAGTCGTCAGATAATTTGCCAGAAAGTATGGATGTCACTTTCACGTCATCCGATACTGATCATGAGTCCGAGTTAATAAAAAAGGTGGTCGATCAGGTGTTGGATAAGGATGAAACAGGGGAGTCAATGTCGGAGTCCAAACCAGAGTCAAAGTCTGAGTCCAAATCATCAAAGTCAACAGTCAAACATGACAAACGGGTTTATGATAATAAGTTTTTGTTATCAAAATCTAATTTGAATGAAGAACCAGTCAAAGTAGCTTATACTTTGAAAGATTCTGACAAATTATATTCTGATGAGATTTTTCCAATAAGAGGTGTTAAACTGGATATGATTAAAAAGGTTTTCAAACTGACAGAAATTAATATTTCTAAAATAAAGGATGCAAATCTTTCTGAAAAACCTAAACCTTACACCTCAAGATATCAACAACATTTAAACAAGAAAAAGGGTTACAGTTGTGGTTCAGGTTTCCAAAAGAAACCAAACCATAATGGTAATTTCAAAAAGAATGGACTAGGTTTTATTCCATCGAAAAACTATAAAAATGAGAAAACATATAAACCAAAAACTGTTTTTGTTTCAGGAACAAGTGCTGAGAAAAAACAAAAGAGTTCATTCTGGAAGGAGACAAACAAATAATTTCTTGCCAAAAAGCAAGAAGAAATGAAGAAAAGCGTTGCTCAAAAGAAGATAGAGATGAGAACCTGTTTTCAATGTAAAACAGCTGGTCACATTGCCAGAAATTGTCCAAAGACAATACAGAAAAAACAGGAAGTTTCTGGTAAACTGAAAGAAAAAGTTGTTGAGAAAACTGAACTTAAAACCAGGAAATTTACAGGTTTTGAAAATTCAACTTTTGAAGTTGGTGAATGTTCAAGGAATGTTTTAAAAAGAAAAGAAAATCTGAAAAATCAGAAATGGGTGGTTAAGGGTTCAAGAAGTAGTTCTGGTGATGAATCTGATTCCACAAAATCAGAGGAGTCAAAAGTTGTTATGAAAGAAAAGAATTCAGTTCCGGCTGTGGATGATGCAAACTTTCCACCACTGCGGGCTGAAAATTTTAAAAAGAAAGTTGGAAAAGTCGAAATCTCAAATCAATTCTATTCTGAAAAGAAAGAATTTGATGTTGAGAAAGTGTTTAATGGAAATGTTAAAAAAATATTTGGTAAAATGGTTGATGGGAAGGTAAAAGGGGTGAAAGAATTTTATGAAACAAAAAGAAATGTTCAAACTCCTGAAGAAGTTGAGAAGGTTACACCTAAAGCTGGTCAGGCTTGGGTGTCTGTATTCTTTACTTAAAATCCTGACTTGCCGGAGCTCCCAAGTTGGTAATCGCGGAGCATGAATCGGCATCTTTCATTGTTTATGAAAATTGTTTTTGTAGAAGTGTGACTTGCCGGAACTCCCAGGTTGGTAAGTGAGGAGTAGGAATCGGCATTCTGAAAATTCAACCTACAAATGGTATTGGTTGGTAAGCCATGTGGTTGAAAAAGAGTTTGTGATACAAAGATTAATCAAGGTCATTAGGTTGAACTTGATTGAACTATTCTTCAAGTGGTAAATCAGGGACATTAAGTTGTATCTGATTTCCTACAAGTGATTGAAAAACAATATGTTGAGTTTATCCCCTAACCTACAAGAGGTTTTTGTAAAATCAACAAAACTTATTTTCCGGAAAAACCATTTGATTAAAACAAACTTAAGTGTTTTGAAATCAATGGGAAAAGTTGTGAGGGGGAGTTCTGATTGTTCAAGCCAAGTGAATGGAGAATTGAAGTGATTCTCATCATGTTGTCACATTTCTTGTACAGCTTGTTTTCAAATTTTCCTAGAAAATCAAAATTGAGACATATTTTGATTTTAGGGGGAGTAAAAATTTTAAAAAATTTGAAAATTTGAAAATGTCAAAAACATTGAAAAATGAAAAAATGAGTTTTGTTGTAAAAAGAGGAAATGATAGTAGATCAGTGAGACTGTCACAGCATGCTAAAGAAATGAAGAGATAAAATGTGATAAACGAACTTACTAAAGATGTGACGGTAGGCTCAGCTAGACTAGTAGATTTGCGAGAACGATACAAACCTAAATGAAAAAGCCTAGTTCTAGTGGGAAACATGGTCGAAAGCATAGTACTTAGTTTTGTCCTTCTTGATTGTGTGCCTACTCAGTAATCGCTGATTGTCGAAAGACATAAAACTGGTTAAGTTTGTGAACTTTCACAACTTTGCTGAAAAGTCGCTGTGATTGTGCATTTTATTTTGCAAAGAGTTAAACTTGTTTTATTTCTTTATTTTGTTTAAGCATTGGACATCCTGTGCGTATACGTGAGTATCGACCTGGATGTTAGTGCCTAAATGTTCTGCTTTATTTTCTTTGGTGTTTCGTTTAAGCTTTGGATCACCTCTGCGTATAAGTGAGTATCGATCTGGTGGTTAAAGCCTAAACAACTTCAACTTGTTTTATTTTTCTTACTTTGTTTAAACATTGGACTTTCTCTGCGTATCGAAAGATCGACCTGATTGTTAATGTTTAAACATTCTGCTTTGTTTTCGCACAAATCACAGTTGATAAAATTTTAAAGGAATTACTTGAGTCAGTGTATTGCATGATGAGGGGATATGCTGAGATTGTGGGGTCCATAAGAATTTAGTGCAAAATTAATATACCTTAACGTATCGGTAAGCATTTCGAAAGTTTTTAGATTGAGTTTAAGTGGACAACAATATCGTCAATCTACGTGAATCGTTTAGAACTGAAAATGTTTAAAGCTTAACGGTGTTGGTGATTTGTCTCAAAAACTGATATGATCTTCTTATACAAACTCACAAAAATATTGTCTGTAAATATTTCTTTACTGTATTTTATTACTTTCAAAAATCCAAAAAGATTTTAGTGTGTTTTAGCATAATTTTTTTGAAAAATACTAAAAGATTTTCGACAACTGATGTTGGAGAGCTGATTTTCAAAATTCCAAGTGCTAAACTTAATGAACATACGGTTTGGGAAAAAATGTATAAAGAAGTTGTATTTTCAAGAGGTTATCAAAGATTAAAATCATTTTTTATGGTACCTGCAAGTGGTTTCTAAAATTGCAAAATTTTAAATTTGTGAAACTTATTTTTGGGTAGAGCTATGCAGGTAAGACAGGTTCCGATATCTGAGTTAGATGAGTGCCAGGTTATGATCTAAGAACCTGTGGAAAATGAATTCCAGACTGCGATCCCAGCTTAGTGAGAGGGGGAGTCTGAGGACATCAAGAGAGAGTCTGAAGATAGTAGATATGGATTTGAATTCTGAAGATACTTGTTGAAACAGCTTAGAGCTAGGTTGCGATTCTGGAAGAAAGAGAAAGAGATTGATTGTGGATGCTTACAATGGAGAATATTTGAAGAGAGTGAGCAGACTGATAAAGACTGAAGGTTTGACAATCGAAGACTCGACACTGAAGACTCGTCAACATTCGAGGGGGAGTCTGTTGGTGCATGCGTCTGTCGACTTCGTCTTGTATCGAGTCTTGTTTGTTTATAGACATATCAGGGTGCTTTGTACAAGATAATATGAGATTTTAGGAAGTGATAAAGGTGATTTTGCTTGTAGATGGTGATTTCGCTTGAAAGAGGCTGGTCAGTTTCAAGCGAAATCAACATGTTGAGATTTCGCTTGAACTGACACTTTGACACATTCAAGCGAAATTCATTGCCTATATATACCATTCAAGCGGATTCAGTTGTAACTTTCTTGTTTCCGGTAGCGAAGCTCTGCCGAAGTGTTCTCAGATTTGTAATCGATCTTAAATCAATATACGAACAGTTTAAAGTGTGAATCTTGCTAAATTGAACTTGATACTTGTGTTTCCGCCACTCGTATTGAGATAAACTCTTCTGAACGACTCATTCGGGTCTGAAAACGATCCTACAAAAAACATATGAGATTTATAACATAAACTTAACAAGATGAACTCTTAATCATGTAGGGTTTTGGTATGATCTTTACATATGTTTACTAGTTCAAAAATCATACTTTGCTTCTAGTTTTATCAAACTTTTATACAAAACCCATCTTGTATGCTTCTTTGTACAAAATATTGTAAAAGCATTATTTTTAGTTAAAAACTTTATATACTTTAACAATACCAAATATCATGATCATCCATTAAACCTTATGTTTAACAAAAACCCTTTTAACACTTTCATGTACACTTGTTAGATCATGTTTTTAAACATCATCTAACAAGTTATTTGTAGGATATTCATCAATACTAGATCAAATATGCAAGAAATAAGCTTTAAATCACAACTTAAACAATCTTATATATCATGATTTTTATTATGCTTCTTTGTATTTTCATCTTATTTTGTATGATTGTTTTAGTTATAACTTGTTCTTTAAACAATAAAAACATAAATAAGTATGAAAAAGGGATTTAGAAGGCTCACTTCTAGCTCTTGGCTAGGGATGATCTAGGTGAAAATGAAAAGCAAAGAAGATGAAGATTTGATGGTTGAAAGCTCTTGGATGGATGAGAAAGCTTGCTTCAACTTGTGTATGCCTTAGATCTTCTCAAGTTCCATGAAAATGCATCTTGATCATCAAGAAAGTGGCTTGAAAATGAAGATGGGGGAGGGGTGTTCTTGACCGAAAATGGGGGTGAAAGATGAGAGCTTTTGTGTTGTGAAAATGGTGGTGTAATATGTGAGAAATGTGCTAGAAACTAATGTTTCACAAAGTGTTATCAATCATCATTTTCACCACTTGCAAATGGAAAGTAAATATCTAGATATTTGTGGTAACAAGTTGAAAAAGTGGGTCCCACAAGGGGGGGTTGTAACCGTGAATGGGGGGAGGGGGGTTCCCTTGTTTTTGCTTCTTGATTTCCTTAGTAAAATGTGTTAGAACCTTAAGGAAGTTGTTTAGGAAACCTATAAGTATAAGTGTTTAAAGGGTGTTAAATGATCATTACTAGACCATAATGATCCAATTAACACTAGATGACCATTAAAAAAAAGATTTGATATTTTTCGGATATTCGTTTCGAATTGTTTCGGTTAGATGTTATTTGAACGCTAAGTTGTGTAACTTGTGTGAATTGATGTAGTTATTGGTTTGGATGATACCCGAATGTATCCTCACATGAATTATATGTTAAATAACATTTTTACATGTCGTAAAAATATTAGAAAGCTGATTTCTGCAGAATTTTTGCGGAAAAGTGTTGAAATCATCGCTTTTAGTGCTTTTCGGGCAATTTTTAGTGTTATCGGACTTCGGAAAGGTTTTAAATCAAACCCTTGCATTCATAGTTAGGGTTAAATATATATTAGATGTTGGACTTTCGTCTGAGTCCTAAAGATGTCGTTTAGATGATTTCTGCGGATCCTGCGTTTTCGTCAGAATACTAGTTTACTAGGTGCTTTTCTAGTAGTTTCGATGCATTGTTTAAACTGTTTCAAATGTACTTAATAAAAATGAATCATATGCATCCTAAGTAAGTATTGCATGAGTATTCTAAGTGTATGTCACGAAATACGCAGTTCGGGTGTTCAAAATGCATAAAAATGTAGCTAAAATGAGTATTTTAAGTGTAAGAAAGTTACCGTAAAGTGGCAGTTGTCACATGAGGAGCCTGCGGGCAATGTGATTCCGGAGAAGGAAAAAGTGAAGGAGACCGAGACTGCTGCTACCACTGAGCAAGACAAGGCGCAGGGTCCGGAGGTCGTGCACATCACAGGGCTTGACCAACCCTTGAAGAGAAAAGAGCCGGAAATTGTTAAGCCCACTGAAGCTGCGCAGCATGACGCCCCCACCCAAACTGTAGAAGTAACATCCGTTGCTGGGGGTCTGCTGCCACCGTACCAGAGCAGACAATGCATAAAGTCACTTCTGTTGTTGCAGCTGGTACTGGTGCTGGAGGGTTAGGCGCAGGTGGCCAGAAAGGTGACGGAAAAAAGACGGCAAGGCCATGATCTCCTATAGGTGCGGATGACACCTTAGGGGATATCTATTACAAGTCTTATACTGAAGAACGTGGCAAAGCTCCGCACCAGCCTGTTTGGGGTTTGAAGCAGAAGGACACGTTTGTTGAGTTTGGAGCTTGCCGGGATTGGTTCCTAGGTTCTTTTCCTCCTGGACAAGTGAACAGGCAGAGAGCGCGCAACCATGAAGGTTTGTATCGCGCGTATGTTATTGGAGAAGCCAACGCTCGCTCTGCCAACCACCAAATTGTGCGTGAGTGGCGCACAATGTATAAAGAGCGAGCTGATTGGGAGAAGTACCGGGAACGCTTGGTGAAACAGGTCCAGGATTTTGAGCAGTTGAAAATTAAATTTGCTGAAGAGAAGACCTCCTTTGAGGCGGAGAAGAAAGCAGAAGAGTGGGGGCACGAGGGGTTGAAGAACAAGCTCCAAGCTGCTGAAGAGCTGTTGTCGAAGGAGCGCGCAGAGTGGAAGAAGGTATGTGAAAAGGATAACCAACGCATGTATGCTGCGCGTTCCAAAATTACCGACCTCGAGGCTGAAATCGCCACTCTGAAAGGGAAGGTTGAGGAAGCTCAAGCAGATAAAGAGCGTGTTGAGGTTCAATAGTTAGCTCTTTTCTTCTTGTATTGCTTTATTTGTCGAAATATTTCTAACTTCTTATTTCAACATTTGCAGGTTGAGTTGAATGCACGTATGGTGAACAAGGATAAGGATCTGGCTGCAAAGGATGTGGAGATTGCAGAGTTGAAGCGTCAATTGTTTGAGGCCCACGATAAGAATGAATCGTTAGAGATAGATCTTGAGGCTGAAAGGGTAAAGGCTGACACTGTCGAAGAGGCGAAGAAAGTGGCCAGAATAATTACGTTGAGGCCCAAACAATCGTGGACATGCTTGTTTCTGAATCCGAGTGGATGCGCAACAAAGGGGTGGCTGCGGTGAGTTTCTCCTCCTTTGCTTTCGGTTTTTGCTTATTGTTGACTTGAATTCATAATTTCCTTGTTTTGTATAGATTGGCAACTCCATATTAAATGCCACTGAGCTGGACCAAGCGGTTGCAGCTTTAACAGATGTCGTGCGTGCTATCGAGCATCGTAATGGTTATCTAGAGTGTGCTCAGCACGTTGAAGAGGCTCTTAGGCAGCACTTTGGCACTTGTCATTGCTCGGTGTCTGATGCAGCTGACTCCATGCTCTCTCGAGCTAAAGAAGTTTATGACCATCTTTCATTACCTGTTATGGAGCTTGTCATAGATGCGTTAAAGCATGATGATTGGGGTACACGGTTGAAGTCCATTATTGATCCTCCAGAGACTGTGGAGTTATCAGATGAGGAGGGAGCTGGCGGTGATGGCGATGGTGATGGTGATGGTGACGGCTATGAATAGATGGTAGCATTTATAAGCTTTTGCCTTGTAATGTTTTTCATTTTTAACTTCTGTAAACGTTGCGCGGTTGTGCCTTTTGAATGGGATATTAAGTTTGCCTTTTATTCTGTCAAGTTACAATTATTGCATTGTTGTTAGAAACTTTGTTTAAGTTAGCGCGAATAAATGTAAGTGTGGCTCGTTTATAAGTATTATTGCCCGCTCTCGCGCTTTGTTCGCGGAGGACCTTGGAGACTTAACTCAAGAGCTCGTAATTTACTGGAGTGTTTTCGTGCTAATCAAAAGTTTAACATGCATTTGTAACGTAGAAGACATAGGATGACACATCATAAAACGTAGCCGATGTTTGCATTAATTGAAAAGAAAAGGCGCATGGCCATCATACATTACTGAAAAAGAAAAAAGGCTCGTGGCCAACATAGATAATTTAAAAGGCGCATGGCCAACATAACAAATCAAAAAGGCGTGTGGCCGAGAACTATGCTGTGAGGGTAATCACATGTAGCATTTGCGCAATTGCTGTGCGTTCCATGTGCGTGGGATGATGTGGCCATCTAAAGTGCGTAGTTTGTATGCCCCTTTTCCCAGTACTTATGAACCAAGTATGGGCCTTCCCATTTTGGTGCTAGTTTTCTAGGGAGCTCGACATTAGAGGCTTTGTTGTCCCCGAACACATATTCTCCTGGAGTATATATACAGATGTGCACCCTCGCATTGTAGTATGCTCCAGCTTGGTCTTGTACTTGGCCTCTTTGATTCGCGCGATCTCACGCCTCTCTTCGAGTAGTTCCAAGTCTAAACGGCGCTCTGCCTCGTCATCCATCTTGTTGACTGCTGATATGCGCGGCGAGGGGAGTCCTATTTATGCTGGGATAACCGCCTCTGAGCCGTAAACAAGGCTAAAGGGGGTTTCGCCATTGCTTGTTTTTGGCATGGTTCGATGAGCCCACAAAATGCTAGGAAGCTCATTAACCCAGCCTCTTCTTTTGGTGCCCAGATGGGCCTTTATCCCTTCAACAATGCTTCCGTTGACACTTTCTACTTGGTCGTTGCCCTGAGGGTGCGCAACGGATGAGAAAGTGCGCTCAATGTTCAGTTCCTTCATCCAAATGATCTTTAGAGGCGAAATTGATGCCATTATCAGTCACGATCTTGAGTGGGAGGCCAAACCTCCAAATGATGTGCTCCCAGATGAATTTACGCACCATCATTGCGGAGGTTGAAGCAAGGGCCTTTGCCTCCACCCACTTGGTGAAGTAGTCAACAACAACAACTATGAACTTTACAGCGCCTGGGCTTCAGGGAATGGTCCCACCATGTCAATCCCCCACTGTTGGAAGGGCCAAGCTGTTGATACAGGAATCAGATCATTCTTTGGGCGCAGGGTCTTCGGCGCGTACCTCTGACAGGCATCACATTTGCGCAACTCTTTTAAGGCGTCGACGTGCATCCCTGGCCAATAGTAGCCTGAGCTCATTATCTTTGCTATGACTATGCGCGGGCCGCATGAATGCCGCAAATGCCTTCATGTATTTCCATGTTCAAATAACTTGCATCTTGGGGATCTACGCATCGTACTAGTAGGCCTAAAATGCATCTTCTGTAAAGAATGCCCCCACTCATTTCATAGAACAACGCCTTGTTTTGGATCTTTCTCGCCTCCGCCTTATTTTCTGGGAGAATTCCCTCTTGCAGATACTGAATGATAGGGGTCATCCACGAAGGTGGCCCTACCTCAATAACATTCACCTGGCGCAGCACGACTGACAGGTTTTTCAAAACTTCAAATCTTACATCTTTAGCGAGGTGTTGAAATGCTATTGAAGCAAGCTTTCTTAGCGTGTCAGCGGGCTTGTTTTTTGATCGGTTGATATGAAAAACCTTGTATGATTTGAACTTTTGGAGTAGCTCTTTTGCTTGTTCTAAGTATAAAGCCATGACCTCGCCCTTTGCATCGTACAACCCGTTGATTTGACTCGCGATCAGGAGAGAGTCGACATGCGCTCGTAAATTTTGTGCCCCCATCTTGATGGCTAGGCGCAAGCCTGCCAAAAACACTTCATATTCTGCCTCATGTTTGGTATTTTTGAAATCTAACTTGATGGCGTAGGTGAACTCATGTTTCTCCGGGCTGACCAGGAACAAACCAGCTCCTGCGCCGTCTTCGTTTGAGGCTCCATCGGTGAATAACAGCCATAATTCATCCGATGTATCTTTGATGGGAGCATCCACTGCTTCATATTCTTTGATCTTGTCTTCTGGGACTTCAGTGATGAAGTCTGCTAATACTTGGCCTTTGATAGCTGGGCGCGGCCTGTACAAAATGTTGTGGCCCCCCAGTTCGATTGCCCATTTCGCCAAACGGCCTGATGTCTCTAGTTTTTGCAAAATAGTGCCTATATGGAAGTTAGTGAGTACAGTGATTACATGCTAAGTGAAATACCTGCGCAGCCTCCTGGAGGCGTGTAGTAGCGCGAGCACTAACTTCTCCATGGATGAATAACGTGCTTCTGGATCCGTGAGCACCCTACTAACATAGTAGATTGGAGTTTGAACTCCATCTCTTTCCACTAACAATACCGACCCAATTTCCTTGTCTGAAGAGGACAAGTACAAAATGAGTGGTTCCTTCTCGAATGGCGCGGTTAAAGTAGGAAGCTTGATCAAGCACTCTTTCATCTGTTGGAAGGCTGCTTCCACTTCTGGCATCCATGTAAAGTCTTGCTTTTTCACGCAGTTGCGCAATGTACTGATGAAAGGATAAGACTTTGCTGCGTGATTTGACAAAAAACGATTAAGCGCGGCTAAGCGGCCGGCTAATCTTTTCATTTCTTTAATCTTGTGCAGTGTTGGCATCTGCTCAATGGCTTGAACTTTTCGGGGTTGACTTTAAAACCGGCGTTTGTAACCACAAAGCCTAGAAACTTGCCCTCCTCCATTCCAAAAGAACATTTCGCTGGGTTCAGCTTCATGTTCACACTCCTTAGAGAATTAAACGCCTTCTCTATGTCTTTCAGCAATTGGTCCTCTTCGGGACTTTTGATCAAGAGATCGTCAATGTATACTTCGATATGCTTTCCAATGTCATCAGCAAATATTTTGTCATTCAATCGTTGGTATGTTGCGCCAGCATTTTTTAGCCCGAAGGGCATCTTTGTGTAACAGAAGATTCCAATGTCAGTGCGGAAGGCTGTTTTATCTTCGTCTTCCAGCTTCATTTGAAATTGGTGATATCCCTTGTAACAATCTAAAAAGCATTTCCACCTGAATGGTGCGAGAGAGTCTATCTTCTTATCGATCTCAGGCAATGAATAACAATCTTTGGGACATGCCTTATTGAGATCTGTGTAGTCAACACACATGCGCCATCCTCTTGTAGACTTCTCGACCATTACAGGGTTTGCAACCCAACTTTGGTAGCGCACCTCCCTCAGTATACCTGCCTTCAGCAGCTCACAAACTTGTTCATTCATGGCTTTTGTTTTGTCTGATCCTAGGCTGCACTTTCTCTGAACCTTGGGCTCAACAGATGGGTAAGTATTCAAGAAATGTTCAGTGATATCGCGCAGGACACCCATCATGTAAGACGGGGTCCAGGCGAAGATGTCAATATTTCGGAACAGTAATTGGTTGAGGTGCGTCCTGATACTTGGTGAGATTGCATGGCCAATCGTCACCGTTTGCTCGGGGTACTTGCGGTTCAAGACCCATTTTTCTGGTTAGGTTGATGAGACCTTAGTTGCTTTGACTGGGCGCGCATCTTCTGTCGCCATCACTTCCTTCTTTGAGTAGATAATCGCCACCCCTGTTTCAGTATGGAAGCCAATGGCTGAATGGGGCGTGGAGGTTACCATGTTCATCTCTCCCTGAGTTTCTCTTCCAATTAGAACGTCATGCCTTGACTTGACTGGCATCACCATGAAGTTGACGTTTGTAGTTCTTGAATGCTTCCCGTCAGACAGCGTGACGGGGAAGCTGATCTGGCCCAATGGGAAGATTGTCTCGTTGCAAAATCCCGATAGAGGATAGTCAACTGGCTCAAGGCGCGCTTTGTCTTCTGGATCAAACTGGTTGAAACATTGCTCATAGATAATGTCAGTTGTGCTTCCTGCATCGATGAAGACGTACTCTGTTTCATAGTGGCCTATGATGCCTGTAATGACAACGGGGTGCGTGGCGCGTGGTCCCCCGCGCACTACCAGAAAGATAACTTGTTGCTCTTGCAATGCTGGTTCGAATGGGCGCTTGCCCTTGTTTTGTGTTGGTCCATTGACCATGTGAGTTTCCAGGCTTCTAACCTTCTTCTGGTTTCCATCATCATTCCTTTGAATCTGGCGCGTTTCCCTGCGCACGTTCTTCACCAGATGGCTTAACTTGCCGCTCTTCAAAGCCTTTTCGATCTTTTGCCTTAGACTGATACAGTCATCTGTCAAATGACATGTATTCTTGTGAAAATCGCAGTAGAGATTGCGGTCTTGCCCTTTCTTGTTGGTAATTGGCTTAGGTGCTTTAAAATCGTGGTTCTCCGTCATAAGCACCTCCTTCGGTGTCTTAGTGAGTGGAGTCCAATGTTTCTCTCGATTCTCATTCTTGACGGCCTTGCGGTAGCCGATACGATCGATTGTGTCTCGCGCATCTTCTTTGAAGCGAGGTCTTTCATCATAATCACAGGACTGGCTTGCCTTCCAGCCAGGGTTTCTATTTTTGTTGCACCTTCCATTGTCGCACGAGTTCCCTCTTGAGAAACGATCATCAGTGTAAGAGTTTTTGGTTCCTACCAATGATTCTTCGGTCTGCGTAACGATCTTTGCTGCTGCCATGAGTTTGTCCCATTCTTTGGGCATACCGTCTTTTCCTGTGATAGTTCTGATTAGACTATCACAACGGATGACCTTTTTGAAGTAGGAGCGCATTAAGTCTTCGCTTACACCTCCAATCTCTAAACACTCCTTGTTGAAGCGAGTGATGAAATCTTCTAACCCCTCATTTTCTCTGCGCCAGATGTCTGTTACTTCGGACGTATCGCGCTGATACCATCTCTGCTGGCTGAAATGGGTTACAAATTGATCTCTGAAGTCGACCAATGACTTGATTTTTCCAGATGGGAGGCTGTTGAACCCTGCGTGAGCAGCCCCTGTGAGAGTTTGGATGAACAGATGGCACCACATTGGCATGGTCCATTGTCCTAAAACACCAACGCTTGTAAATACTCGAACATAATCATCAGGGTCAATGAGACCATTGAACTTTCCCACGGTTGGAGGTAGCTTTGCTTTTTCTAGCGGGGCTAGAGCGATGCTTCAAATAAACTTCGAGTGTTCAGTAGCTTCTGCTGGTCTGTAAACAAGGCTGAAATCACACTCTTCTTCTTCGTTGTAGCCGGCGCGCGGCCTTGGTCTGTAAGATTCACGATTTCTTTGCAAACGGTTGAAAACTGGGGAACCTTCATCATCTTGCCAAGTAGGATCATCCTGATCTGTGTCATCCCACTCATTGTTCATGTTGCGCGGCCCTAGCCGGCTATGCAGTGGGCGCCTTTGTTGCACGTTGGATGGATGATCATAGTAAATGCCTGTCTCCCCATATGTATCGCGCATGTCATGCACACTTGGTCTTCTCTGAGGGGGAGGTCTGCTGAACTGCACTTGAAGGTTTTGCTGAGGGGATGCCTAGCGCGCACCCTATGTTGGTCCAGGAGGTGTCATCACTGATGGTTCTGCTTGAAAAATTGCTTGTTGTGCGCTCAATGACTGGTAAGCAGCATTGATGGTAGCAATCTGTTTAGCATACCAGGAGGCTAAGGTTTCGCCCTCTGGTAAGCCTAGTAACGCCGATATGTCTGGAGCTGGGTTTGACGGTCCAGCAACGTTACTCGCTGGGGTACCCGTTTGAGTGATACGTATGATACTCGCGCGGGATCCCACCAGTTTTTGTTGCTTCGCCTTCGACTAACTCGTCAGTAGGATGGGGTTGGACGTGCGAGTTGTCCTCCCCCGCTCCTACTTGAGAGTGTGTACCGAAGCCGAAATCAGGTATTCCTTGACCAACCATGATCAAGAGAACAGAAAAAAAACTCAGAAAAAAGAAGATGAAGTGATTGTAAAAATCGGTGGGCGCCAATGAAGAAACACGGTACTAATTTTAGGTTTATTAGTTGGGTTTATGTTTCAAACATGAGGGTTAATCTTCTTAATTCTTCCTGAGCTTGAATGCGATCATTCCTGCAAAACAGTAACACACCGTTAGGCTCTTAACCTTGTGGTCGTGGGTTTGAGCCCCACGGTGGGCGCCATTGAAGAAACATGGTACTAATTTTAGGTTTATTAGTTGGGTTTATGTTTCAAACATGAGGGTTAATCTTCTTAATTCTTCCTGATCTTGAATGCGATCCTTCCTGTAAAACAGTAACACACCGTTAAGCTCGTTAAGAGGGGAATATGGGGGTTTCCCTCTTAACGACTCTCCCGCGTGAGAACAAGTAACTGCTTTGAGGAAAATAAGTGTGTGTTAAGAGTAAGAGAGTAAAGAGCAGAATGTTCAACCTGTGTATGAAGGTACCTATTTATAACTGGAGTGGTGTAGAAGAAGATGGGCTGATGGGCCTTGGGCCTGAAGGCGACGACAAGGAATATCCGGTCTGTCTCTCTGGTGACGACCGTTAGTGTCTTCTAGAAGATCCTCGGTGTTGGCGCACCTTGATTGGAGCCACGTGTCCAGGTTGTCGTCCATGTCGCCCTTCTGACATCAGCAGGTGAGTGGAGATCATGGGGCAGTTGTCGCCACCCCCTGATTGATGCCACGTAGGCGTCCTTGTGTACCTTTTGTCTCCTGCACAATTGTTAATCGTGGAGCACGATAGAGTACCGCCTGCTGGACGCTGATTGGCTAGCACTTCTTCCACTCGTACCTTTGGTACTTCCTGAAATGGTCCTGCGCCGTAACTCTCGCGCGACCTTTGGTGTGTGTCCAACTAGCCGGCGCAAGGCGTAGGAGTTGAGGACTCTTATTCAGGATACTAAGTGTGAAACTGATGTTATATCTTGTTTGGGCCTAGCGCGGGGCTTATGTTTTACCTAAGTAGCCCGCGCGGGGTCTGCATATTAATCAACTTAATGAGTAAGGAGTATGGTCTAGCGCGCGACCTAATTGGTCTGCGCGACTTTTTGGGACCATACCCCTTCAATAAGTAAATAACATTTGTATATTTTACTTATGTATGCTATTAGAAATTACTCAAAAGTGTATAATGGAATTTTCTAACAAAAATAGTTGTAAAACTTATTTAATCAAAAGTGCAAGTGTGGTTAAAATATTTTTGAAAACAAGCAAAACTAATTTATTCATTTATTTTTTTAATAAGAATAGAAAAATCGTTAGCCTCCCAACTCCAAAAGACGATTTAATTTTCCGCGTTGTTCAAACTGCTAATTTTTGTATTATTCAATCGTTCTAGTTGTTGGATTGTTCTTCAATTGGCCGATTCTACCTTTGATTGTGCCAAAGCGACAATCCTGCCTTCGGTTGGCATTCGATTATGGTATTCGTGTTGTTTGATTGGGAGAGCCATTGAATACAGGGTGGACCATGCTTGAGCTTTGATTCCAGTTTCTGATTAGTTTTGATAAGTTTATTAGTTCGACTCTTGTTTCTTATTAGTTTGATTCATGTTGGAAGTTCGATTTTTCTTGTAAGTCCACATTAGTCATTCTTTTTTTATTGGATTGCTATAGACATGATTTAAATTTTTATTTCAACACAATATCTCATATTCTTGTGAACATGTTGATGTGCATGATGTTTTGAAGATGGATTTGGAGGTGGAACTCATATGGACGATGTGTTAAGAGAAGATGGAATTGAAGAAGGAACACGATACTCTAGCATATAGAGATGAAATATCATATGATAGCATTCAAGTACTTTTAAGTATACCAATTTATAGGGCACTTGCACGTGATGGTGGGAAGCGATACATGCTACTTACTACAAATTTGTCAGAGAATTTTCACAATATACTTAAAAATCTCATTTTAAAGATCTCATTTTTTTACCAATCACAACATGTGTTCAATTTACATTTAATAGATTAGTTTATTGTTTTGATGTGAGGCTTTCTATGGGAACTAGTGCTCAAGATAAAAGAATTCTAATAATAATGTACTTGAAGATGCTTGTTTTTTTACCAATCACAATATGTGTTCAACTTACAGTTAATAGATTGGTTCATTGTTTTGATGTGAGACGTCCTATGGGATCTAGTGCTCAAGTAAAAAAGAATGGACACTAAAGAATGGAAAAAAGACAACATATATGGAATTTGAAGGCAACGTGGTCATAATCAGTATTATGCATAAGGGTGGAGGGGGCATTCTTGGCTCAACCCACAAGTAACCATACCACCATTTAATCATATTGTGCCACCTCATTTAAACTAACTCATCAACCCAATTATACCCATAAGGGAGTGGGCACTCTCCTAGCTCAACACACTACTACCATCTAATCATCGGCGTAGAGAGCCGACAACCACTGTAACTCGCAATGGCTTAATCTTAGGTTGTGTAATTCGCAAATCTTGAAATTCACCAGTACCCATAGTGCTTGCAATAGTGTACTCGCCCAACGCACTACAACTCGTCTCATGGCTCCTAGTTAGACACCCCTCCTCGTGTATAATGTTCGGAAAACGAATGACATAAAACTAGATGATTGTATCTCTCATTAAAATTCGTAAAGTTTGAATATTTCGTTTTATGATGACTGAGAAACATAATAATGAATTTTTAGTTTTACAACTGTTAAGGTCTCAACGTATTTGACACTTGGCAGATCTTGCTACCCTATAAATGGTTGTGCTTTTCTAACGATGTATGACAAAATAGCTACCAAATGGCAAACTCATCCAAAAAGGGCAAGACTGGCCAAATTTGAAGGTTGAAGTTGTTGGTAACGGCTAGTTTCATTAAAAAATAATTATTATTTTCTTTATAAATAATAACCCTTTATCCCCATTTCAAACCAAATCAACCCAATCTCTATCACTTTTTTATACATTTCTTCAAAATTATATAAAGTTTTAGCCATGGATCCATACAATCAAAACAACCCGAACCCAAACCCAAACCAGAACCCAAATATTTTCTCGGTACCCGGCTACTATCCAACGATCGATCAGAGTTGGTCGGCATCACAATTTTCTTTTTCGGGTTTCCAACAAAGCCCCAATGCTTTTACTTAAATGAACCAAATGTTAATGCGAAACATGTTTAACTCGCAATTTCAATCGCAACCACAACCTTCACATTCACCGCCACCAGTAGGATCGTCTCAATCCGTAGAAGATGAGGTTGAAGAATTTGTGCCGGAAACGCAACCCCAAACCTCCAAACGAAAAAAAAGGAAGCAAATGGTGCGTCTAGCTGTTGATCAAACTTTGAAACCGAAGGCGCAACCTTGGTCAAAAACCGAGGAGGATGCATTAGCTAAGGCGCGGATTAATACGTCAAAATGCCCAATTGTTGGTATGTAAAAATACATAAATTTTAAACTTATTAATAGCCTCTTGGTTGAGTATTAAATAAATGACGAATGATGTCCAAAATTTAAGTAAAGTTTAATCCGTTTTGCTTGATAACTTAAACATCGGCTGTTAATACGACCGTGTCCTAGATATCCACGACTCACTTAATTGCAAGTGGTCACGACCTAAGCGCAGAGTGTAGGCATACACCTGAGAGACGCTGATGCTATCATATATATTTTTATTGAAAATGTGGCGTGTCGGTTAATCATGCATCGATTTTCATCTTCGGTCCCCATATGTATTGACAATCATGTAAAATTGATAAAAAGAAACATTACTTCGTCCCAAGTTATTTATATAATGATATACCAAATGTTATAAAAATGATTTTGAAAATATTTTCAAAATGTGTTGGTTAATTGTATTTACCAGTGAAAGCTGACGTATTTTCAAAAGACTAAGTAAGTTGCGACTCCACGAAAGACCTATTAGTCTCTAGTTTCTTTTTATTACATTCAGTCCACCTGTGGATCTTTTTAAGTACCAATCCGTCTGTATTATATTTTTGAGAGTAAACTGCCATTTTGGTCCCTGAGGTTTAGGCAGTTTTGCCACTTTAGTCCAAATCTCAAACCTTTTGCATCTGTGTCCCTGTGGTTTTAGTTTTGTTGCCATTTTAGTCCAAAAGTTAAATCAGCTCAAATTCCTCAAATTAAATTATGATGTTTTGTCCTTTTCTCAAGGGTAATTTGGTCGTTATAGTATTATTTAAACTCATTACTAATTAAAAATAATTAAAGATGAATAATGTTTGACCCTATAAAAACCCTATCATCTTCCTCAAATGCACCAGTTGCAAATAGCCTAACCCAAACTCTAATTCCTTTGCAGATCATCACCACCACCTCCATTCTCCGGCCACCACCACCAAGCACCACCTTCATCATTCGTGATCAAAATCCCCTCATACGAAGAAGTTATTCAGTCCCAATCACAACCACCTAGACAGTCTCTCTTCAAATCTTCTCAGACCTTCACTCAAGCCTTCATATCCATCAAAAACTTCGAGTTTTACGTTCTGCGTACCCTCATCGTCTTCACAATCGCAGTCAAGGTGACGCTACTAATTGATTTGTGCATTTTGTTTTTTGGTTCTATTTTGTAAAATTAGGGTTTTGTTTGTTTTTTAGGGATACTTCTACACCGTCTGCTCAGGCACGAATCAAACACGAATCAGTTGTTGTTGTTAATAATTAGGATGGGGCTTTTGACGAATCTAGTCTTGATCTGATTCAGTTGTTGTGGTTAATAGTTAGGATGGGGCTCAGGCACGAATCAAACACGAATCTAGTCTTGATCCGATTCAATCCAAGTGACGGCGGAATTCGGCTTCTTCTTTTCGGATTTGATTGGGGAATTGGAGTTAGAGTTGATCGATCGAGGACTGTTGGAACTTTCAGTGTTTGGCAGGTGGTGGTGGGGTATGAGAGGGTGGTGGCTAAAAATGGTGTTGCTGAGATGGATGCAGGTGGTGGTACTGGTGCGAGAGGGTAGTGGCAGATTGTGGTGGGGATGGTGGTGCGAGAGGGGTGCGGCAGGTGGTGGTGCTTGTGGCGGCAGAGAGGAGAGAGGGAGAGAGAGAAAGAGGGAGAGTGGGGGAGAGAGTAATGGGAGAGAGGGGTGAAACGAAGATGATAACAATGGATCTGGGTTTTCAAAGTGGGGAAGAAGAAGGAGGTTGTGATGGGGTGGGGGCCACTCAGTGGCTAATTTGTTAAAATATTAATGGTAATGACCAAATTACCCTTGAGAAAAGGACAAAACATCATATATTAATTTGAGAAATTTTAGCTGATTTAACTTTTGGACTAAAATGGCAACAAAACTGAAACCACAGGGACCCAGATGCAAAAGATTTGAGATTTGGACTAAAGTGGCAAAACTGCCCAAACCTCAGGAACCAAAATGGCAGTTTACTCTATTTTTGAACATTTAAGACACTTGTACTTTGTAATAATTTAATGAGTTAAATGCTTGGTTGGTCCCTGTGGTTTCCAAAAATTGCAGACTTGGTCCTAGTGGTTTACTAATTACACGCGTGGTCCCTGTGGTTTTCAAAAATGCACTCGGTTGGTCCCTAGCCCTAACATCAGTTAAATTTCTCAGTTAACTATGTGTGAAATGACTATATTACCCCTGAAAGCCTAATCATCTTCTTCAACCTCTTACCCCTGAAACCATAGATTCACAATATTGAAACCCTAGAACTAAACCACGCACACATACACAGTGCCCCTGTCTTCTCTCGAGCTCCGGCACAGTGCCCCTGTCTTCTCTCGAGTTCAGTTTGAAGAAGATGATTAGGTTTTCAGGGGTAATATAGTCATTTCACACATAGTTAACTGAGAAATTTAACTGATGTTAGGGCTAGGGACCAACCGAGTGCATTTTTGAAAACCACAGGGACCACGCGTGTAATTAGTAAACCACTAGGACCAAGTCTGCAATTTTTGAAAACCACAGGGACCAACCAAGCATTTAACTCTAATTTAATTTAAAATCTCATATTCTGCTGTGCAATGTGATTACTGATATCAATCGCCACGCATAAACTTCAAGTTCGGGCTCATCAGAAAATCAGGGTGTGACACAGACGGACCCCTCCATGTCTATCTCATGGACTTTAGGGTTTAGTAGGTTTAGGTTTATCTGAATAGTAGTTTAATAAAAAGTAATAATTTAAACTTTTTCGATGTGATTATCTAAGTAGATAATTAATAAATTACCTCTTTAATTTATCAACCTAAATAAAACAATCAAATCATTTATTTATACTTTTGATTAATTTAATTGAGTGTTAATTAAATAATCAAAACTCGTTAATGTTAAATGTATAATTAAATAACTTTTTATTTAATATTCAGAGTAAAATGCACGGATAGTCCCTATGGTTTTGCAAAATAACACCTATAGTCCCCAACTTTTGGAAATTACACCGGTGCTCCCTGTGATTTGACAATTTGTTACTCGGATGGTCCCTGGAGTGGATGACGGTTAATTTTCTCCGTTAAGTGGATGTGAAATGACAAATTCACCCTTTATCTTCTCTAGAAGTCATAATATCGTAATATATTGTTATCAGTTGAAACTACAAGATAAAATCATTAAAAAATGCATGAACAATTCAAACAGTTTTGATAACAAAAGCATCAGCTTATCTTGAAAATCTTCAGCGTATCACAAAGCTTCATACGCGTGCATCACTGTTCGTATCGATCTGAATCTGAGTTTGATCAAATTTTGTTTTAGATCTGTATTTTTTTAATTCTGATCTGAGTTGTTGGTTATTTAAGTGTAGAGTGAAAAGACTAGTGATTAGGATCGATATAAGTGATAGCAGCCGGTTATCATTAAAAGTATTGTGATTTGTTGTTTGTGTAAAGTCTGAGATGATTCATTTCAAAGAGGGGTTGCAGATCTGATTTAGATCTAAAATTACAGTGTTTTTGTTGTCTGGGTTTGAGGAGAAGATAAGTTTTTCGTATAAAGAATATGCAGATCTGAAATATGTTTTTGAAAAAACTGAGTCGTTTAATGCACTGAATCTGAATTGTTGTTTTTTGTTGGAGTCAAAATCGGTTTATTTGTTGTTCTGCAACTAGATCTGAATTAACATCTTACGCGAGAAAGGTGGGGGGTGGGTGGGGTTGTTTTGTTTTTATAGAATAGAGAAGATAAAGGGTAAATTATGTCATTTCACATCGACTTAACGAAGAAAACTAACCGTCATCCACTCCAGGGACTATCCGAGTAACAAACTGTCAAACCATAGGGAGCACCGGTGTAATTTCCAAAAGTTGGGGACTATAGGTGTTATTTTGCAAAACCACAGGGACTATTCGTGCATTTTACTCTAATATTCATCTTTTAATTTATTAGTTGTTATTATTTCTAATAATAACTAGATTAGAACCCCGTTTATTACACGGGCAGAATAAATGTAAATTTATATATTAAATAATAAAATAATATATCTTTAAAAACTTTACACGGATTTAAAAACCTCGTGTATTGTTGTACAGGTTGAATAAATATAATTTTATACATCAAATAATGAAAAAAATACTAAATAATAAATTATTTATATATTAAAAAAACCCCGAGTATTGTACGGGTTGAATAAATCAAATTTTATATATCAAATAATAAAAAAAAGTTATATTTTTGAAAACTCATGTATTACACGGGTTGGATAAATGTAATTTTGTATAGTAATTTATAAAAAAAGTTATATCTTTAAAAATCTCGTGTATTACACGGGTTGAATTTATATATCAAATAATAAAAAAGTTATATTTTAAATACCTCATGTATTACACGGGTTGAATAAATGTAATTTTGTATAGTAAATAATAAAAAAGTTATATCTTTAAAAAACCCCGTGTATTACACGGGTTGAATAAATGTAATTTTCTATAGTACACAATAAAAGTTATATCTTTAAAAAACCCCGTGTAATAGACGAGTTGAGTTCTGGTTAATTTTAGATTTTGATTTCCTGCATTTTCTCTCCTATTAAATAATAATAATTTTTATCTCCTTAAAACTTAAGTCATATTCTTTTTTTTATAAAACATATTTAAAAAATATAATATTTTATTTAAAATAAATATATTTAAAACATATTACTGATTATAAAGAGTTAAATATATTTAAACCATATTACTGATAAGAGTCATACACAATTTGAACATGTTGCTAAATTTAGATGTAAAAGTATAAACGTAAATATTAAAATAAAATCTCTCTACGATATAATAAAACTATCATGTAACCTATTACTAAATCTAAGGAAATATATAATAAAAGTAATAATTTAATATTAATAGTATATTTTCTAAAGAAGTTATTACTATTATATATATCTTAAATAATAATATAATCTAACATGACTCTTTTTATTATCAGTATTTTTAATAATTAACTATATATTAATTTGCAACATTTTGTTGCATTGTTGGTTGTAATTTTGGCATAAATACTTGTATCCTACTTGTTATGTTTAATTTTCAAATGTTGGTGTTTCAAAGTTTTATTATTGGTTTTCTTATTTAATGAAAATTGATACACACATGAATATATGTGCCTATGTATATGTGTAGTTAATTATGTTATAAGAATGAATTTCTCATATTAATATGCAACATTTTGTTGCATTGTTGGTTGTAGTTTTGGCATAAATAGTTGTATCCTACTTGTATACTCTTAAAACGAGAAAAATGGGTACCGGTACCGAATACACCGACCGTAACATAGAGCTCATGTATAATGTTTAGGGGCTGTTTGGTAACTTTTGAATGGTTAAGTGCTGAATTAGTAAGAGGTCTGAACTATTAAATGCTTAAGCAATATGAGGTCTGAACTATTAAGAGACAGTATAATGTTTAACCGTTCAGAGACAAATGTCTGACCAATTCAGATTAGAGGTCTTAACCATTGAGATTCAGTATAATAGTTAATCATTCAGATGCAAATGCCTGAACCATTCAGATGCAAATGTCTGAAACATTCAGACATTTACTCACGAAACAAACAGTATGAATCATTAAGTGTTGAACCAGTAATATGTCTGAATCATTCACTCACGAAACAGCCCCTTAATTATTAGCTAACCCATACCGGCTGAATTTGTAAGCCCCGACCGCAACGCGGCGGGGTCTTACATCTAGTTATATATTAAATGGGTATCTCTTCGTATATCTCATAAATAATTACTTAATTTTAATGGGCTAAAAAATAGATGGCTCCAATGAGTGACATGTGTCCTATAAATGGTTTCTTTTGTTATATAGTACTAGCGGTAAGACCCGTGTGCAAACACGGGTGGTTTCTTAGAAAACCATGTATAACACATATAAATGATGAATATGGTTATATTTATAGACTTATAAATAGATAAGTCAGTCGGTAAATACTTAAAGTTTAGAGTATAAAAATACAAAAATATACAATTTATTAATATTTTGTAAAGGAAATAACATTTGCATTCAAGCATGTTCCTTCTCAAAAAAAACAATATTTTAAATCAACAATCGTTTCAATCCCCTTCAACCTCCACAAAACACTATTTTAACAGTGGTTTTAAACCACCGTTTTAAACCAACAGCGGTTTTAACAACAGTTTTCTCCACAACACTCTGCTTTAACCCAACAGTGGTTTCAAACATCTGTTTCCATCTGTTGACTGATCAACAGATGTATCAACCACTGTTTTACTTTCAAACATCTGTCCACAACAAAACATTATTTTAACACAACAGTGGTTTTAAACCACCATTTTAACCCAACAGCGGTTTCAACAACAGTTTTCTCCAGAACACTCTGCTTTAACCCAACAGTGATTTCAAAAAATTTTCATCCACCTGTTGACCAAAGTCAACAGATGTATCAACCACTGTTTTATTTTCAAACATCTGTCCACGACAACAGAACTTTCATCATTTAAATAGACCTTTGCCAATATTACAAGCTTTTAAACTCTCAAACCTGAATATTCAGTTAATTAATTTAAATAACAAACATGCTTAATGATTTTAACACAACTAATTATTATATAAAATATGAAAGTGTCAAACAGAGGTAACTATATCATAAACAAAGTTTAAAACAACAAACAACGTTCAGTAAAATACAACATAATAATTTCTAATCAATGGGCGAAACAGTAGTCTTGATAAATAATGCTCCTTTCGGACCATTGTAGTTGTCAACATGTTGGAGATATTTCAAAACTTGATTGCTCAGATCAACTTCAACCATATCCCCCCAACTTCAACTTCAACCTTAAATACTTAAAGTTTAGAGTATGAAAAATACAAAAATATACAACTTACAATTCATTCTGTAAACAAAATAACATTTGCATTCAAGCATGTTCCTTCTCCAAAAAACAATATTTTAACTCAACAGTCGTTTCAATCCCCTTCAACCTCCACAAAACACTATTTTAACCCAACAGTGGTTTTAAACCACCATTTTAACCCAACAGTAGTTTCAACCACAATTTTCACCACAACACTCTGCTTTAACCCAACAGTGGTTTCAAACATCTGTTTTCATCCATATGTTGACCAAAGTCAACAGATATATCAACCACTGTTTTATTTTCAAACATGTGTTCACAACAACAGACCTTTCATCATTTAAACAGACATTTGCAAATATTACATGCTTTTAAACACTCAAACTTAAATATTCATTTAATTAATTTAAATAACAAACATAGTTAATAATTTTAACACAACTAATTATATAAAAACTACAAGTGTCTAACAGACGTAACTATAAAATAAACAAAGTTCAAAACAGCAAACAGCATTCAGTAAAATACAGCATAATAATTTCTAATCTATGGGCGAAACAGTAGTCTCGATAAATAAAGCTCCTTTCGGACCGTTGTAGTTGTCAATATGTTGGAGGTATTTCAAAACTTCGTTGTTCAGATCAACTTCAACCATATCCCCCCAAATGCTTGTTATCAGCCACTTGTTGTTTTCAATTATATTAGTCCTTCGGCGCTTATCTGCATAATCAACTACACGAGGATTATTGAAAGCAAACACCTTGATCCAGCCTTCTTCTTCATATCTGAGCAAATCAGCAGTCAGCTCAGCAGACTTTCCAATAACAATCAAATGCAGCCTCTTTGCGATGGTCAAAAAATGCCCTTGGCAAGGATTGACTACGATACTCTCTGGAAAACGAAGCATTCTGAAAGTCTCAGAAAGAACATCGAAAGCAACGATGTTCCCCTCACCTAGTGGATACCAATAATTTGAAACCATGAAATATATGGTTTTATCAGCATAAATTCCTGGAGACCATGAATAACCGCTTGAACCATAATTATTTACGCTACCAAAATTTATTGTTCTCCATGACTCACGACGTCGAGAGTAAATACGAGCAGTAGCCACATTATGGTAACATCTGATGTTCAGCACTTTCAGATCATTGAATTGATCAAAATAAATTCCACCAGTAGCAGAATTTCGATCATGAATATAATTTAAGTAGTCGTCAGACAAAACATTATAGCGCTTGGTAGTTGGATTCCAAAGGATCAACTCACAGCAAATCCCTTCATTACAAACTATACGTAAGAAGGTAGGGTGGACATTGTTAGCAAAACTTAAGGTTTTGCTTTTAACGACATCCAAATTACCAGCAACCACGTCGTCAACGACAAT
The DNA here is from genome assembly GCA_030545235.1 of Helianthus tuberosus. Lineage (NCBI taxonomy): Eukaryota > Viridiplantae > Streptophyta > Magnoliopsida > Asterales > Asteraceae > Helianthus > Helianthus tuberosus. Next base: position 104,207,183 of record CM060407.1, read on the forward strand.
TGACGTGTCTTTAAAGGAGAGTAGTTTCTTTTGTAGTGAATCTCCACTTCGGAGAGCATGCATCATCTCAAATGCATGACTTGACAGTTCCCAATAAAAATTCTTGGAAAGACATTTAAAACGACCAATATCTTCTGCAGAGAGCCTTGTGAAAATTTCGTCAACAATCACTTGAAACCCAATGTTTTCCATTTTGAAGTGAACAAATGCGTGTTTGAAAGCTAAAGAAATTGTAATGATATTGATAAACAAAAAAACTTTTGAAGATGATTGAGTAGATGGATGAAAGCGGTAATGATGAAAGCATCTGCCCAGTGTATTTTATATACCCAATGAACGCGGTTATGACTAAATACATCGTCAGACTAACTTACTGTTAAAGAATATGATGCGACATTGGTTAAGCTTTTAATGCAAAACATTTCAAAAGTGTGTTTCCATGGGAAAAGTATAAAATTAAACACGTTATCATAATATAATTAACCTCTTCATTTACCATAAGACGCCTTTACCATAAGACAGAAGTGAGTGAGTGACATGCATTAATTGCAAAGTACATATCCCCAGGCATTTTGAATTTGAAATTACCGGCAATTTCAAAACATCTGCTAAGGTATACGTTTGCCAAAGGAAACAACTGCTAAATTATACTTTCTTGGAGATGGGCAGTGGTTTGCCCTTTTGAATGTGGGTCAGACCTTTTACATTTGAATATAGAGCAGTGCTTTAAAATTAAATGTATTTTAACTCAGATAAAAGATCTCAGATAAAAAATCGCTTCATTTGCAATCATCATTTAGTCATAACTCAGATAAAAAATCTATTCATTTAAAGACCATCAATACTCTACATAGTAAACAAATGCTTCTACAACTCCAGCAGACAAAGATATTGCGAACATCTGTTAGGCAACAACAGATATTGCTAACAGTAGCAAGTCAAACAGCCGTTAGATTAGCAGAAGATCACCACTAAACAAGTGTTCTCTTTGGGCAGACTTTACCTTTGACAGAGATTTAAAGTAATAGATGCATCAGTATTTACAATTGAGAGGAGGAAATTCTTCGAAAAGCTCTGTTAGGCAACAACAGATGTTGGCAACAGTAGCAAGTCAAACAGCCGTTAGATCAGCAGATGATGATTTCGAGCAGATGTTCACTTTTGGCAAACTTTAACTTTTACATATCTATACACTAACAGAAATTGATTCAACATCAACATAATCTAATTAAACTCAGAGACAATTTCACTTCTACATCAAAAGTACCGATCTGCAATAAACAGATGATATTAAAAATTACATAATAATACTTATGCACCTTAAAATTAGTTAGGCAACAACAGATATTTAGTGCTTTTAGCTTCAACTCCATCGAGTACCGAATTTCTCGATGTATATCTTCGACAATCGCCATGAACTCCACGGAAGTACTGAATGCATCACCATCAGGTTTCTGGAAACCTGGTCTCTCGTGAACAGACCAAGACGCAGTACATGAAAACACTTCTTCAGCCGTTGAAGAGTCGCCCTATCCTCATATACTTAATCCTCAACTTGCTTCATAAAGAGCTGCTTTAAACCATCGGAGCCTGGACAAGTGTATACATTCTATACATCAAAATTCCAAACTTTATGCTTCTTTTAATACAAAAATGGCAGGAAAGAACAAATCTCTAGTAAAATAAAATCTTATCTTACAGCAGTAGCAGATCCTTTCTTGCGTTTAGTAGGAACTACTGTGGGTTCTACATCATCATCATCTGCCAAAGTCAATTATAATCATCATTTAGTCATAAGCAAAAATTATTTTAAATGTACATTTAATAATCTTTCTTTGTGTTTAATTTAACTTTATGCTTCTTTTAATACAAAAAAGGCAGGAAAGAACAAATCTCTAATAAAATAAAATCTTATCTTACAGCAGTAGCAGATCCTTTCTTGCGTTTAGTAGGAACTATTGTGGGTTCTACATCATCATCATCTGCCCAAGTCAATTATAATCATCATTTAGTCATAAGCAAAAAATTATTTTAACTGTACATTTAATAATCTTTCTTTGTGTTTAATTTAACTTTATGCTTCGTTTAATACAAACCTAAAATAACCCGCAAATGATTGTATGAATTTCAAACAACTGTGATTAGACTGAAATATAAAGCGAGAATTAGAGTAGATCACTTCAAAATTCAAAATTCAAAATTAGAGTAGCAAAAAAAACATACTTTAAACGATGTTGGAACAATGATGCTGGAGCCAACCGTAGAACAATCATCATCATCATTTGCTCAGATCATTCACAATCATCATTTAGTCATAACTTAGATAAAAAAATCTTTAGTAAAAATGAAAAACCAAAACAAACATAATCATATATATCACATTACCATCATCAAGGCAAACCACATATCCCCAAAATTTGTTCTGAAAGTGGGTCAGAGAGAGCTTCCGTTTTCTCTTATCCTTTATGAACAAATGTCGAGTATTGAGAAGAAGGGATTTGAGGGAGAGATACATTAGAAATGTGGTTTGAAAAATACATAAGCAGAGAACACGAGAGTGTAAATATGAAGAGTGAAATGAGAATATAAATCACTTTATATAAGAAGATGATTGACAGAAGTGAGTGAGTGACATGCATTAATTGCAAATTACATATCCCCATGCATTTTGAATTTGAAATTACCGGCAATTTCAAAACATCTGCTAAGGTATACAATTGCCAAATGAACCATCTGCTAAGTTATACTTTCTTGTAGATGGGCAGTGGTTTGCCCTTTTGAATGTGGGCCAGACCTTTAATTTGAATACAGAGCAGTGCTTTGAAATTAAATGTTTTTTAAAGTGATTTATATATTCCGGTTTATGATGCAGTAATGACATAAGAAAAGCATTGTTGGACAGCCTCTCTGGTTGACACATCAGCTTTTCTTATGTCATTGGGATTTATCCTTTTATAGAAAGTATAGATAGATAACTAATACTTGGATTCAATTATTCTCTAATAATCACCACCAAACACATATTTTATGTAAATTGTTTAACTATCAAACATTCTCGTATATAGTTGTTTCTTTCGGTGTAACCCTTTAATTGTACATTGGTAGTAGTATTGTCGTTATCATGCATACTAATCCAACAGTCTTCCACTTGCATGAGTCTCGATAATTCATTAACAAATAAAATAGTTAATGTCTAGCTACATCTCACTGCCACCAATAAGGTAATAAGGTATAACGCTCTTGAGAAGTCTACTTTACCAATTCGCAATAGTCATGGTTACTTGTCAATTATCCTTTTAGTATTAGATATCCTATTGAATTTGAAACAATCATCAACTTTTCATTCTCACACACTGTTCAACTATTGTTTCTCGATCAAGATTCAAATTGGTCTAACAAACTTTCAGTTCAAGCACGACCATGCAATTTACATTAGTCTAAATCAACGAGGGGCCCGAGGTGTCATATTCTCACTAGCGCAAGAGAACAAAATCCCATCTTGACTGGATATAGCTCCCACTAAACTTCAAATTAATTCCCAATCATTCCCGTTATTACATTATTACAGCCTGTTCAAGACTAGCGTTTGGCGATTGTCAAAGAACATGTGACAATTGTCAAAATTGCATGTATCCGTACAATAATTAGACAATGAGTAATGCTTTAATGACTGTGCTGATTTAAAGTTTATGACATAAATGTTTTCTCATTATTGTTATCATACATATATGTGCATCATGTACTGCAAAATGTCATATCATTATTGCATGCAACACTTATTGATTCAATTGATGCACGAAACAAAGTTAGCACAGTTATCAGACAAACCAGAGAAATGCTGACGGAGTTCAGTACATAGACAGACATGGTATTGAGACACAGAATGAGCCAGAAACCAAGAGTTACACTAGTATAGTGTGTAGGAAAGTAAGGATCATAAAACTGCCTTCCTAGAGATAGTTTAGGTGCCGGAAAGTGCCCAAAACTCACATAAATTGCTGAATTCAGCAAAATTCAGCTTTTAAACAACTTAACATTATGCAGAATTATGGTTAAATGCTCCAGAATGCTTTCCCAAGTGTCAGGAATCACAACTGTCACAAAAGGTAACATAAAGCACACTAAACTGCGTAGTTTAGCACCCTAACGAACCGGTAACCAACCGAACAACCGGACACTACCCGAAACACCAAATTTTCACTAGAAGCATTGTTTCATCACTTCTGAGCTAGTTATGGTCCCCGAACATCATAACACACTATGTAACAACATAACAACTTATAACCTAACTAAATCACTTAAAATCTAACTAACAAACCTAACTACCATTACAACCTAATCTATACCCCCCTCCTATTTACGGTCACCAAGAGGTGGCCCACTCTTGATTTTATTTCATTATTTAATTTGATATTGTCTATTACTTTATGAACATATTATCCATTAGATAAAATGATGTTGGAAGATTATAAACACTAACCACAAGACTATAAACTTCATTCTCATCACAACACAACACACTCACTCTTCTCCCTCTTCCCCCTCTTGTCTTCGGCCGAGAACACCAAGCACTACCACCACCACTTTCATTTCACTTTCATCCATTTTCTAATCATACAAAGGTGTAAGGAGCTTAACAAAGGAGCTAGGATCCTTTGGAAGTGGAAGGACCTCTCTCATAAGCTATTAAACACCAAATTCATCATCACCTTCATCTTGTGTTCATCCCTAGCCTTGAGCTAGTAGTAAGATCATCTTAATCCCATTTTACATCTTGTTTAGTTGGTTAAAAGATGATACAAGTAACTAATCATGAAGAACACTAAAGATCAAGAACATAATCTTTAACATAAGATTAATAATCATGATGAATCATGTTGTTTAAGTGTTATTATGCTTCTTGATTGTTGATTGTTTGTGTTAATGATGTTAAACATCATATGAACTTGCTAGATGGTGATTAAAGACATAATCTAGCAAGATAAGAGGATGATCTTATGAAAGATCAAGATTATCATCCTTATGTGAAAGCATGAACTTGAAGTATGAAAGGATTTCTTGAATGATGATGATCAAAGTGTAGTATAAGACTTGTAAATATGTGATTTCAAAAATAATTTTCTCAATAAACTAAGTTAAAATGCAAGATTTACATAAACTTGGTTCTTAAAGAAACTAACCACATTTTTAGTGGTTAATCAAGTGTAGAAACATGTATTTAACAAGAAAAATTCAAGAAGAAACATTTTTAGAAAATTATTTTACAAGTTGTAAACATCTAAATCTTCAAGAATGATGTTTTTAAAATTTAAATAAACAACCACACTTTATAGGGTAACTAACCTTACTAAACATACTACCAAGTTACTACAAATTTTTATAAATTTTCAAGGTCATGAAGTTGTGTAAATAGCTTGATTTTGGCACTTGGTAAGTATTGTTTGATTTGTTGTTGGTTGTGATGATTTATAAAAGAAAATGATATGCTTTGAAAGCATGGAAACCTCCATTTTTAAGGGGAAACTATGGCAAAATGTTTCTAGAAATTTAGGACTTAGAAAAATATTTTTAAACAAATATTTACAAGTATATTTGTAACCATGAAGTTTCATATAAAGTTTGCCATAATTTTTATTACAAAAATTACAAAATATTGGAGGTTGGTTTTTGATAATAAAAGTGACTAAATATGTATTTAGGAGAATATATATTTAGATGTCACAATGTGTGTGATTACTTGTACATTATGTGTATTAGTTATATTAATTTTAGGACTTGAAATAATATAACATACCAAAATAGCAAGAAATTATAACACAAAATATTACCAAAATTCCAAGAAATAAATATATAAATTATACCCAAAAATTGGAGAAACCGAACAAGGAATATAACTTACATAAATATTTCGGAATTAAATCCATAAGCATATTTTGGTAAACGGTATTTTGGAAAACAAGAGAATAAACATATGATTTTTACAATTATTACAAAATTATATCATATTTTTGACAAGAAGAAATCATATTATTTTTGGGTAAAGAAAAATATATATGTTTTCTTGATTACTACAAAATATACTATTTTTGGAAAAAAAAAATATATATTTTCTTAAATAAACTTAGAATATATTATTTTTGGGTGAAAAATGGATTTATAAATATTTTCTAAGTTAAACTTGAAAATATATTATTTTTGAGGGTTATATGAAAATATAAATATTTTTGCCAAGAAGAAGTATAGATAAAGTTCTATAAATGATTACTTAAAAATATATATTTTAAGAATATATATTGGTGAATTTTTATTAGAAATGTTATTCCGGAAACATAAATACGAAAATTAAGTATAAGAATACTTAATAAATACAATAAAAATACGTATTCTCGTACGTATAAATTACACCGGAATACGCCACCGATACTTGGCAAAAAATACAAGTGTAAGAATACAAGTATGAATACATCCATCCTTAGGGAAGTTATACATATACAAATACATAAACTTGTCAAGTTAAAATATATTATTTTAACTAATATTTTAAGATCTAATGAATATAATTTAAGTTAAAATATTTATTATTTTAACAAATAATTATACACATTGGAATAATAATAAGACATAAGGAAACGTAACTCAAAGATACTAATTAAGACTAAAAGTCAATGCACTACCTACCCGTCTAATAAACCATAGTACGTTTGTAGGTATCGTGTGAACAAGTAGCCGCTTTGAGTTACATCGGATTCGAGACGCAAGACTGTGAGTTTATGTCCCCCTTTTCTTTTAACTTTTTCAGATTTATAACTTCGGGGGTGAAGTAAATGTTACAAATTGTTTACAAACATTTACATATGGTATGGTTAGCTAAGGAATGAATTGCTAGATCATGTGAGTGGTGGGTACAACGCGTAAGACCATTAATCCTCGTAGTAGGACTGAGGGACATGAGTGATAGATCTATTTGGGTGTTGCGAGCCCACCCACGAGGATCGGGATTTGGCCCATGAGGTGACTATGTCTTCCAGCCGGAAGCCCGGTACAAAATCCGCTAGGATTGAGCCTTCCCGCATCACGTCACACATATTAATGGCCTTGCAAACCATTAATTGATCTGTTTCCTTGTTTGCTTTCATACCGGTTTACAAATACATACATACTTACAATGTTTACAAGGTTTATTCGTGCACACATACAAAACACATAAACTTACTCAACTTTTGTTGATGTTTTCAAACTACATGTATTTAAGGGAACTGAAATGGATCTAGCGGGCGTTGGAAGTTTTCAAGTGTTGTCTGAAATAAAAGATGTCATACTGTGTCGAAGGGTTTGGGTTGTGTATCTTATCCTGGATAAGATACATAGTTCAAAGCCTAGCTTTTATTAGTGTCTTTTGTCAAGTCCTTATGGAACTTTAAACAATTTGGATGGTTATAAATTTGAAGTCTCGGATTTCGGTTAAATAATGATGGTTGTAACATTTTGAAACTTAAATTATGGATGAACATCTTGGTTTATCATATAGTTTCATGATTTCTCGTATTCACTCAAACTCCGTGAAACCCTGATTTGAATACTTCAAATAACTATTGAGATATCATCTAACTATCAGATGTTAATCCTCTGTAAGTTCCATCTGAAGGTAACTAGGAAAAAAAAAACCTTACAAATTAAAGTGCATCTCCTCTCGCTCCCTCATAACCCATCCAACAGAGCAATTGACTTCTTCTTTACGTTCGCGATCTTGAGTCCACGTATCGTGATCTAGTGTGTAGGGTCTTCTTTTCCGATGGTGCTTCTGGGGAGGTCCAGGCGTCTACCCTTATTGATACTAAATCCAAATGTATAACATTAAAAGGGTGTAGCGGCGCAGCTTGTTGACCGTTTATCTGCCACTAGTCTATAATCATCTCTCTTTTAATGAAAATCTGTAGATCAAAATTGAAAAGAGGTATAAAGATTATGTTAATTTATTAAACAAAAAGAAGGATAACGGATATATCAATATTCACTCTCAACAAATTCTAGACCTATTAAGATTTCTTATTATGTACATACACTTAAACTTTTTTTTTTATTTTGCAATATGTGCACCCCCTCACAAAATTTAACTTATCTCTCTCTTTATTATGAAATAAGTTTATCCACGTTTTTTAACGGCCAATGAATAAAAGCCGGCTACTCAGGTAACCTAATGGTAAAAGGCGACTCCTTACGCCCAAGTCCAAACCCACCATCTCCAGTTTCAGGGAAAACTCGTCGCATAAAAACCCATTACAATAAAACTCAGTTGGGATGAGATTCGAACTTAAGACCTGTAGTCTTTAACCCCGAATCTTCACTTTCCTCCAATGTTAGCTGAGTTGCAGCTCATGTCTCATGGGCTGTTTTATCCACACATTGATCCGAACATACTAAAAACTTAAATAACTTGGTAAACATATATTGCTGTCTAATTTTGTTAAAATTCTAACCATAAAACTAAAAAAACATACTTTGCTGTTTAATTTTGATAAAATTCTAACCAAAAAATAACCAACGATTAATCAAAACGAAATTAATATCAAATAAACAATTCAGAAATTGACTAAAAACCGATTTTGATTGTACAATGGCCGCGTGGCCCCCTAGTCGGTGAGAAAGATAATGTTGTTTACTTCACCTTTTCCTCCTTTTATTGATTTCTTTATTTTATTTTAAGTTTATCAAAATGTCCATAGTATATTAAAATATTCAAAGATTTCATTTGAAAAAGACAAAATCCAAAACTTTCAATTAAAAAAATGTCCATATTATATTAAAACCAGTTGATGCCCCGCCCGCGTTGTGGGGCGATGGCCGAATAATTCTCAATCAATTAAAAAAACACTATTATAGTTTTGTTAGGAAAAAAAAACTAAAACGATGACAAAACCGTAGTTCTGAGCTTAGGGCAAAACTGTAGTTTGTCGGGATTAATGAGCGAGTGTTAGGCAGCTCCTTGACATGGAAAAAATTAAATCCAGTCAACCAATTAAAAAAACACTTTTATAGTTTTGCTAAAAAACTAAAACGATAGCAATACTGTAATTTGAACAGAGGGCAAAGTTGTATTTGTTGACTTGGGTAAAATCAATTTGAACCACAGACAAAATTGTAATATAACTTTGCACTAAGGACAAAATCGTAATTTTAAGCTGGGGACAAAACTATATTTTTAATTTGAGCTGGGGCAAAATCAAAATTTTGAACTGAGGGCAAAATCGTAATTTTGAATTGGGGGGCAAAAGCATACTTTTATTTTTAACCGGGCAAAAACATAATTTTGAACCGAAGGCGAAATCATAATTTTTGAAACGGGGCGAAAATGCAAAATCGTCATTTTCAGTTTGGGGCAAAAGCAAAAATTTATTTTGAACTGGGGCCAAAAATGTAATTGTAATCTGGAGATAAAATCATAATTTTGAACCGAGGGCAAAATCGTATTTTTGAGCGAGGGACAAGAACATAATTTTATTTTGAAGTGGAGGCAAAAACCTAATTATTTTTTAAATTAATGACGAAACCGTAATTTTAAAACAAATATAAAACAATAAAATGGTTTGTCGAATAGGGAAGTGTCACGCAGCTGCGTGGCACTATTCCCCTAACTTAGTTTTGTATATGTAGGAAACCCCTAACTTAGTTTTGTATATGTAGGAAATATTCAAAGATTTCATTTGGAAAAGACAAATCCAAAACTTTCAAAATCTTGATGGTTTATTGAACTCCATTTAATTAAGGAAAAATTACAAGTTTTGTCCTTTATCTTTATACCATATTTCAGGCGGTGTCCTTTTCAACGAATGTTGACAGATTTTGCCCTTTATAGGGAATTTTGTTGCATGTATTGTCCTTTAGCCCTAACCTAGTTAGATTTTCTTGTTAAATCTGGTCACATGCAAGTTACACGAGGGTAGTTTAGTCTTTATACATATAAAGGACAATTTTTGTAAATATTGATGGATGTATATATTTTACTCTTTTTATTAATAAATAAAATATTATTTTTGTTATATAAAACCCAATCCATCAAGATTTTTCTCAATCTCATCTATCTTCCATCTCTATTTACAACCCCACCACCTCCACCACACACCACCAACACCACGTCATAGATCCACCCCCATCACCGTTACCCACCCCCGCCATCACACTTGCGAGAGTCCGTAATATATTTATGATGATGTCACAGAAGATGATGAGCTGGATAACTTAGCCGTGGCCACCATCTGTCATCATCCCCGTGGTTTAATTTCCAACTTTTTGGTTGATGTTGGTCAAAGGAAGCATCTTAATTATATGAGGTGAGGAAACACCCAAATAAAATAATCGATTAAAAAAAACCCTATAGATATGTGTACATGTGCATCATGTTTGGAGTGAGGAGAAGCAAAATTAGATGAGGAAGACGGGTATATGAGCCCCATGTACTTTCCTTGGTCAAAATCAAATTGATGGAAAAAAGCAATGGACATTTTCAAGTCGTGGCCTAACCACATACATACAAACATCAATCGGACCGCTGGTAACATCAATCCGTTCTTTGAGGAGTCAAGAGAAGATGTCGTAGGCTCTCTCTCTCTCTTTCCACGAGACGAGTGCTCGATTACCGTCAGTATGAGACTTACGGCCGCCATTGATGATTTACGAGTGATTGGGTTCTGCATTGGTTTGAATTTGGGGGAAAAATTAGGGTTTAAAGGGGGTTATGTTTGGTGGGGGTGGATCTGTGACGTGGGGGTGGTGGTGGCGTGTGGTGGCGGGGGTGGGTGGTGGTGGTGTCTGGTGGCGGGGGTGGGTGGTGGTGTGGTGGAGGTGGTGGGGTTGTAAACAGAGATGGAATAGAGATGAGATTGAGAAAAATCTTGATGGATTGGGTTTTATATAACAAAAATAATATTTTGTTTATTAATAAAAAAGTGTAAAATATATAAATAAAGTAAAAAAGAATAGAAAAATAAAAAGACTAAAATACCCTTGGGTAACCAGATTTAACAAGAAAATCTAACTGGGTTAGGGTTAAAGGACAATACGTGCAACAAAATTCTCTATAAAGGGCAAAACCTGTCAACATTCATTAAAAAGAACACCGCCTGAAATATGGTATAAAGATAAAGGACAAAACTTGTAATTTTTCCTTTAATTAATATGAAAACGATCGTAAAAGTGATATGTGTCAAATTTTAGGTAAATCTAACATGTGTAAATTCTAAAACAGTAATCATAAATGAACTATATACAATACGGATCGTATCTAAAAATTATTTACTTTTTGTATGGTTATACTTTTAGTTTAATTAATTTACTATTTACTTACTTTTTTCAAATACATATTTGAGTTAATTACACAGATGGACCCTGTGGTTTATAGCTAGTTTCGCCTTTGAGTACTAATTTTTTTGTGTATTCCGCGCAAAAGTTTTCTTTTAGTTCAAAACGATCAATATGTAGAATCAGAACAATTTAACAGGTTCAACTTTTATGGTTTCAATTTTGAAACACTTTTGAGTACTAACATCAAACTTAGTTAACTTTTATGTTAAATTTCAATAAAATGACTAAAATACTCTTCCATTTTAAAAGGACCATTTATGTCATTACTCTATTTTTAATTCCAAGGACCATTTGTGTCATTACTATATTTTTAGTTATTAGAGCGAATACGCCATTAAGCTGATTAATATTTTTAATAATTTTCGTTAACTTACAAAAGATTAAATGTGTGATTCTTTTTTTTTTTTTTTGGCGTTCATATGCTGTTGAAAACAGAGTTATATTCGAAAAAGAATATTTCTTTTCAATCGTAATTGATAGCGAGAATTGATACCATTATTAATGCTCTTGCCGTAACATGTCGCGAACTTGCTGCTGTAATATAAATTTAATTAAATACCTTTTTACTATATTTTGATGATTTCTCATTCTAAAATCCTCCTGATATATGAATTATGAACGGTATGAAGAACAATAAATCCAGATACTAATTCATGTTAATCGACTCTGACTCATAACTTTTCAGTTTTCAAATTAAATGAATCGATTTATACAATGAAACGACAGGCGTGTTCGAATTCTAACCGATTGAAAATACAAAATCATTAGCTAACATAAAGATCCAAACAGTTGAATACTAAACTCGAATATCAAATATTAATCAGCTTAATCGCTTATTCCTTCTAATAACTAAAAATAAAGTAATTACATAAATAGTCCTTTGTTGTGAAACAACGACCTACTAGCCTAATAGCAAACAATAAGGGAAAGAGATGTAGGGAGAAAGAGACTGATATTTCATTGATAGATCTGATTACAATAGTGGTATATATAGATGTACAAAACTTGGAGAGAAAGCTAATATATTTTTGGTGTTGATAACCACATTAATAATAAATATATTCATAACACTCCCCCTTGGTTATCAACATAATACGCTTGATGCTACCTCGTTAAAAACCTTGCTAGGAAAACCCGGTAGGACAAAACCATAGCTAAGGGAAAAGGAGTGCAGCGTGTAATGCGCATTAGTTCCCCCTGATACTTCTAGATCCGGTATGTTGCCTCATTAAAAACCTTACTAAGAAAACCCAATGGGACAAAACTTAGTCAAGGGAAAAGAGTGCAACTTAAATAAGTCTCCCCCTCATTTTAACATGTATCCTTTAAGTGACGTGTGTCCATTTTCCTTGAAAGTTGATCAAAGCTTTTGTAGTCAATGATTTGTCGCTCGATCCCTTAATGAGCAATTCTTTATGTTGATCAATGTTGTATAATCTTCTAACAAGACTTTAGGTGCCTCCTTCCAAAAAATATCATATGTCCAGGACTGTGTTTAGTTACATTCCTGCATCTACAAGACTAACCAAACTTGTTTTGATGGGTTAGTAAAATATAATCAAATATCGTTTATACCTGAAATATTTCGTTGAACTCTTTCCAATGTCTCTTCGCTTGACAAAGGTTATATCATGACAATAAGCTCAAGTGAAAGATATTATAACCATACATAGCTAGCAAAACATTTTAATGCACTTATGCATTTAAAGATGGTACTTCTAGAATGAGAATCTCGACTTTGGTAGGAGATGATAATAAGCATTTCTTATAACAAATGACTTAACAACCTTTAACATACTTTAAGGTTCAACTATTCCCAACATCATCTTCTAGATGTACTTGAGGGATTGATAAAATATAATTACATATATACTCGACCTGCAGTTCGAGTAATAATTAGACCGTGCCAAGGTCATTCAAAAATTCTCCCTCTAAAAGCTCGACAGTTTCTCTCGATGATGTTTAGACATCATCACTGTAAACTGCGATTATATTGAACTTTTAAAAGTAGAATGTTGATAAAACATGGCTAATTTAATCAAAGTTATATCCCTCTTTATGCGAATATCTCGAGTTGTACAACACTCGACTCGACTATTTTAGTCCATACATATTTAATCAACTTCATATAGTATGTTCTTGAGGTTTTGACATCAATGCTATTATCAATCCAAGAGGGAATTTGTTCCATCTTATCCAAATATGCATGTGCTTTCACTCTTTAGAAGTTTTGCTACATAAAATTTGCTCATTTAACACATAGATATCTATATCATATGCAAAAAATGTCATGAACAATTGTTTTTATCTCCAAAATCTATATTGTACCATGTGTGTACACTATTTATCGAGATATCACAATCACCCGGTACAAGTTTTCTATGTATGTTTCTTGGTGCACAAGTATTACATTGTTAAGATGTTTCAATTAACCTTTTAAGCACTCAATTGCTTTGGAAACTCATCATGAGTTCCAACATGTAAAATAATCATAACTTATCCAAATTCGAATATGTATAAATGATCACATTTTTCTCGAGAACTTACTTTACTTGACTTACATAATTTGATCCTTCGGGACTTTCATGTAAACTTTCAGTATCAAGTGATACATAACATTCATAAGACGCATATCAATTCTCTCTTTATATTACCAGACTAATAAAATATTGGAAAGCCAATGCATCCACCACTGGAGAATACGTCTCCTCATAATCAATCATAGGTCTTTGCGAAAATTCTTGTGTCACCAATTTTTCCTTATATCGCTCAATTCGATTTTCACATAATTCGCATAAAAGACCCGTTTATATCCAACATATTTTATAACTTCAGTTGTATGGACTGTTGGTCCAGATACTTTCCATGTCATTAGAGAATTCAACTTTGCCTTATTTGCGTCTTTCCATTTTGGCCAATCATTTCTATGTTTATGTTCATAGGCAAATCTCAAATCTTGATCCTTGTCATTTCATCATTTCAAGCGCTATATTATATACAAAAGTATAACGACGTCGATTTTTATTTCGATTCCATACATATCTTAGACATGATACAACTTATCGAGATCTCATTATTTTCAGGTACCTGAGGTTCTTCTTGAACCATCATGTCTATTGTCTCTTCAGGAGACCATTTTAATATAACCTCGACTTGACCATATTAATTAGTTGCTCCAACTTTCGAGGAATTTTATTATTGGAATCGACTAGTCTACCACGCTTCAGACGTGCAATAGACTCATTACAAACATGTGGTGATTGTCCTTCTGGGACACTCATCTTAATTGGAGCATTAGCAGTTGGTATATGTGACATAGTCACCTTTTTAAGGTCAGTGAATGCGTCTGGTACTAGATTCGCTAATCTTTGTAAATGAGTTATTTTTTTGAACTTCTGGTTCACACTTTTAGTTTTAAGGATCAATGATAATTCATACCAACTCATTTCTTTTCCAACTGCTTTTTATCTCCCCCTGATGTTGGAAATGTTAATCCATTTAGATGGATATCAATTAATTGAGCCATAAATAAATATCTCGTGAAAGGCCCTATTCGTTATCATATATTCCCAACCACCTTTTAAGGTCCCATCTTTGTGCGTAGTGGTGGATCATTTTCAACATATACCACACAACCAAAATCTTAGAAGGGACATCTTTGGTTCCTGACCAAAAACCAACTATAATGGGGAGAAACTATTACAACATGTTGGCTTGATGTGAGTTAATGTTATTGCATGTAAAATTGCATGACATGAACTTTTGCTCTCGTAATCATTAACTTTGCAATAAGTTGTAGACGTTTAATGATTGTCTTCAACAAAAAAACACTTATTTTAGTGATCTTAATAACTTGAAAATAAATTTCACAGTTATAACCGAAATAAATATACCAATCTGGAACAATGTACTTGCTATATCATTAGCGAAGCCATAAATCACACAATTCTTAAGTTGGTGTATTCGATAACCATTTAGACGATGCATCGATTTAAAACACTAAATGGTATCATATTGGGATATGCATATCCCTTAATCACTTCCAAAATATTTAGGGACACACACCCTTAATTGGCAAATATATAATTTCCCTTAAGAGCAAATAATACATGCTATTAGCTTGAAAAATCTTCAAGTTCTTTATTATGTTTCACATCATCATTGACTCGGTGTGGTCTAACCAGTCATGCCAATAAAGTAAATAATTATGATCCATAAACTTCTGGTTTAGGATCGTGTATGTATTACTTGCACATATGTAATACAAAATGTAAGATACGAGAATATGTATTCTAACTCCAAAGTTCAAATCATCATGTTATATAATCACTTCTTAGTTTGTCACTTTTGGTGGCCCATCTCATTATTTACATAACCATCATGACAATACTAAATGCTCGATCTCAGCATTACAACTTTCTCAGTTATGTCCATGATCAATATCTTTATAATGATCATTATATACTCACATTCGCTTCAGGAATGGAGTAAAACTAAACAAGCTTCATAGCTTTCCACTATTCACTCAATCACATAGATATAAAATCATTTCAAACTTTTCATATTCACTAAATGATATTACTACTTTATGAGCTTATCTCTTATGTAACAAATGAAAGTTGTTTTTTTTTTCTTACGGCATTTTATAACTTAGATAATAAGATTCAGGGAGTGAGAGAGTATGACACTTCAAATGTCATGTATAACCATATTTGTACTCTTTCATAAGAGTGGCAACATACCACACCTTTGGTTTAGATTGTTCTATCCGATCTATCTATAATAATAAATGATTGCATATAGAGTTTGATTCTATAATAAATGATTGCGTATATAATATAATAGAAGGTGTACATAAATTCAAATTTTATAAATACATGATATTATAGAACAAGTCATAATAAACTTTTATAAAATAAGATTTCTTCATCTCTTATAAGCAAAAAAACAAAGTTAATGTATTATCCTATCACAAGTATAAACGGTGAGAAATATCATATCTCTATCAAGTTACCATGCTCTTTATAACATGGAATCATTTTTCTTTACTCGTAGGTTAAATTAAAAATAATGTCTTTACCACACGTATATTTAACATGTTCACATATTATACAACTTACAATTACAATTACAAATTATTATTAACCAAATGAAGTAAAAATATGAATTATGTGAACCATATTATTTACATGTATCATTGTAAATAATAAAATATGATAACATAAATAAGGTTAGAGATTGTACGTACAAATTCAAACTTAGATTATCTATAAGTAATATAGATATAGATTAGACAATATAATTAAATCTTTCAAGTGTATCAAATATCTTTTATTGTATATGTACCCTATTAACAGTAACTCACCTAAAACTTTGTACATATCCATAACAATCGTGAAAAAAAAAAACAATTAATGTGGAGATAAAAAGATACCCTAAGATATTTTCTACCAAGGCTTAAGAACCAAAAAAAATTATTTTAGCAAATCTTTTAGGGACGTAAACACATATGAGATTGGTTCGTGTGTTTCATAAATCAATTATCTAGAACTAATAAAAACATATCATATAAAATTGATATAAAGCACATGTTTGTGGCAAACTAATGAACATTCTCACGCAAAGTGAAGTGAAACCAAATCAATAGTTAATAGTAAAATCAATATTAGTTTAGACTATATACACACACGGAACAAATTACTTTTTCGATAAGAGTGGATATCCATAAAAAAATTTAAATAATAATTCTAATCAATCGGTAATCGATACAATGAATATGATACAACGACTAAAAGCGATCAGTGGAATAAAGTTTTGTTTGGGTAAGAAAGTCACATGAGCGAACACACAAAGAGTTAATTAAAAAGAAAATTACAATGTTGTTGGTTATTTGATAGATTAATCATTTACAAGTTAAATCAAAAAAAAAAAAATCTCAGTGTATCATTTATAATTCTAATGAGTTAGCCCGATAATGTTATGTGATATACTAATAATATACTAGTATCCTTGACTAATCACTATGTACAAAATATTCAATTATGTGGTTCACATTAATATGTAGTCATAGCTTCCTAAAGTACTAAATGGCACCGACCATCATGGAAACAAAAAGAAAAAAAACAACAGATGAGGATAAATCAATATAGGGAAGAGATTAAAAGTTTATCGTTACTAAATTTAGTTCATCTTCTTTGATGAAATCTACTCTTGCCGAAAACTAGGCAAACCCTTTACTAATTTCAAAGAATTAAATATATGCCTTGGATATACAACAAAATAAGTGATGGTTACCTGAACACCGGATGACTAACCAAAGTAAATGGTGGAGCTTTGTGGAATATCCCAAGGCTTTGTACGTCTGGTATTCATCGGTTGTGTGCATGCTCTCACATTGAAAATCAAAAGACTGGGTTTTAATTGGAACACTTTCGTGCTGATAACGTGTTGTGAAACAACGACCTACTAGCCTAATAGCAAACAATAAGGGAAAGAGATGTAGGGAGAAAGAGACTGATATTTCATTGATAGATCTGATTACAATAGTGGTATATATAGATGTACAAAACTTGGAGAGAAAGCTAATCTATTTTTGGTGTTGATAACCACATTAATAATAAATATATTCATAACATCCTTGAAATTAAAATAGAGTAATGAAATAAAGGGTCCTTTTAAAATGGAAGAGTGTTTTAGTCATTTTACTGAAATTAACATTAAAATTAACTAAGTTTGGTGTTAGTACGCAAATATGTTAGGAAATTGAAACCATTAAACTAAACCTTTTTAAAAAAAATCTATATCTATATATATACTAAACAAAACCATTGGGGGACACTTGTCACCCTATGGTTAATGCCAAATAAGCAGCCATGTCATCATCCACTTGGCATAGCTCATAGGGGAGGATTGAATCTGGCTTCTAACATACGCTACTCTCTCTCTCTCATTCTCTCATAACCCTAATCAAACTCTCTCTCTTCTCTTCTCTGGAGAACACGGCGACCGAACATCAAATAATTTTCCGTCGATCAAGAATCAACGTATTTGAAGATCTAACTCTACTCTCTAATTTGACTATTTCATGATCGATTATAGAATTGATTTGAGGTTTTTTTTTCAGGAAATCAAATCTTCGAGATCAAATCGGCGATTTAGTGAAGAGGTATAATCAATCTTCATTTGATAGTATTTGCTATTTGATGATATGTTTAAGTGAGCTTTTTTGGCTGATTATTGGTTTTTGTTTTGGTTTCCGGCCAGATCTGTGATTCCATATTGCGAGATTCCGCTTTGGCGATTAATCTCTCAAACTCGATTTTGAATCTTTGAATCAACCAAGTTTGTTTTCTCGATTTGGACTCTTCTATACTTTGTTTGATTATTCGTGTTTAATATGTGTTTCATCTTGATTTATATTCTTCTAAAACAGTTTTATCATCTCAATTTCAACGAACCGTAGATATCTTTAACTGTGATTGAATCAAACAGGTAAGTTTGTTATCGACCTGTAATGTTCTACATGCATCTTTCTTTCATGATTTGTGTTTAATGCATGTTTAATCCTGATATCTCACCCTCCTATTTTCATCTTTTAGGTTTTAAACAATGAATATTCAAGAAATTGGTTTTCCATTTACTTATTCTTAAATCTCTAATCGTTAATTTTGGAGTACAAAACCCTTTTTAAAAAGTTCCAAGTAGAATATTTAACGAGAACGTTTCTTTCATTTCAGATCCTGTGAAATCAAGTAAATGATCAAGTTGTACTATAGTAGATATGCAGATGAAGCCAATTAGGCTTCCTGAACCTCCTGGTAGTCCACCGAGAGGTATACCAGAAATCTTCAAAAACGGTGTTTACGGTGTCGTCAAACGCGCTATTATCATCAGTAACGGTTGTCCGGCGTTGGATAATCAGAGCGTCAGTTTAATTTTCTATTATTTGGGTTAATTGACCGTAGTTTTCTTAATCTTTAGGATTTGAAAATGAGTCCGAATAGTTTGAACGAAATGCCTTCGGATTCGACTATGAAAGGTAATGAGTTAAATATGTGCAGATTTATTGTTTTTACTCATTTCTGAATTCCACAGTTCTAGGCTTTGATGGTGATAAGTGGTTGTTGCCTGGTTGAAGTGGAATGGACCATTGACTCAATAACGATATCAGGACGAATATATGCTTATGGTCTTGTAATTGGTTCTTTCTTTCAAATTACTTACTCATTGGTGTATGCTTATTGGTTAAAATTTGACATCGTCAGGTCATGAGAGCAAAAAAGAAAGACACTGGAAAGGTTTACGCCTTAAAGATCATGGATAAAAAATTCATAACAAAAGAGAACAAAACTGCTTATGTGAAGTTAGAGAGGATTGTATTGGATCAGTTGACTCATCCTGGAATAATTCAGCTTCACTTTACATTCCAAGACACTTATTCACTATGTAAGTACATCGTGTTAAAATTTTATGGATTTTGTTAAGTGTTATGAATAGGCTACAATCCCTTTATGTTATTTGTTTTCGTTCGGATATATTCTATTATGATATGTAGATTAACATGTGCATTTGGTTATATATATTGAAGACATGGCACTTGAGTCCTGTGAAGGTAGAGAACTATTTGATCAAATAACCAGGGTAAGTTTGTGTGTGAGTGTATATTTATATATATTTTAAGTATACATAATTATGTCATTAATTCTAGATGTACTTCAGATACATATTGTTATTGCTGTATGCGTACTAATGTTTAATCAAGTCAAACTCACATAACAATTAATATGATCCAAACTTATCGTTTGACTGAGGATGAAGCTCGCTTTTACGCAGCTGAAATCGTGGATGCTCTTGAATACATGCATAATGTGGGTTTGATACATCAAGACATTAAGGTATTTCACATGTCCATTTTTAGTAAAGTTCTTATAACAATATTTTTTCCACCAAATTATTTATTTATTTTGTCTTTGAAATCATTGAAGGAACCCACAAGATATCCGTGGGCCCATACCGGAGCTGAGTATGTCATTGAATCCACCAAAGTGTTTGCCGACAAGTATTTTTAAACATGAAATTTATATAGCCATACAAAGGAATAACAATCTATCTCAGTTTTAGATTATTTGGTTTCTTTCGAGTTTAATTTGTTGTAGCAGTTTTGGGCTTAACATATCTTTAAAGGATTTGTGTCATTTTTTTTTAAAATAGTACCGATGTTGATGTCTTTGTATTTTCTCCTTTATAGATCGATGTTTGTTAATATGGAAAGAATGGCAATGACGGAGCATTCTACAATCCGCAGCCACTGAGAAACCTAAGGTTGATATGTTCGAAGATCCTATGGCGTACGATTTGAGGGTAAACCCTTGCACTTATATTATTTACATTCATTTTGTATATATTTCAGTTGATTTTTGCATTTTATTCATTAGCACTATTTATGTGTAAATAAACCCCAAGGTTTTACTTTTGGGAGTGTCTATCGTAAATTCTACTGATTTCTTTGGGTCTAATATCCATATTGTTGTATTTTATTTGGTGTGCTTTGATTTCTAACGAGTATTTGACTGCAGCTAGAAAGCTGCTAGAGTTTGGTGCTCCACTCCACTTCTTTTAAGGCTCCATGTCTTGAATATGGTATGCTAACATATGATCATTATGAATTATTACAATGAAATTAATTTGGTTATTAATATTTATGTATTTTATTTTTAGGGACCACTGGATAGGTTGTACCTTGACTAATATTTGACCTGTTTATTTGTTCAGGTGTCTTTTACTTTCCCTGCCACAACCGACTATGTAGAAGTAACATGAAAAATCATAAATGCAAAAATCATACGTTTTCTTTCCCACAACAGCAAAGTAACCTCCCTAAACCGGTTTCTGCAGTAACATTCTTCACCGCCCTCCTTTGCCGTTGCTTCATATCAGATTTTCTGCATGAAGGTCCTGTTTCCATGGTTTAGGAGACATCAAAAGTCTTAAATGGGCTTTCTTGATGAAGTGGATATTTAAGCCCAATCCGTGGCAGCTATAGGCAACCATCATCCGCGCTATTCATGGCCAATGTACAAACAATTTTGGAGTTCCATTAAAAAGTAATTCTTCTGGATGTTATAAATAATATTTTCGGTCGAAAAGGAATTGGTAAAAGCTGGAATCACTAATCTGGATAAGCTGGGGTTTGAAAAGAGACACATATCAAAGGAATTTTTATGTGGCTTGTTCAGCGATAACATGGCGGGTCAAACTATGACCAGGGTGGAAGTGGATCTGCATAGGTGGAACGCCCTTCAAAGTTTTATATTATGGCTGGAAACTGTTATTAGGCTGCATCCCATCCAAAAAGGCGAACAATCTGGTAGTTGTGTAGATTTAAACAAAGTTGCGGCAAAGGTTTAGCTGGCAAATAGAGGTATGTTCTTCTATGACGTTTTGTGTAGTATGTGCGGCTTCCGAGAGGAATCATGTGACCATGTCTTCATGTCGTTTATTTGGACCGGAAGTGTTTGGTAGCATGTTTCTATATGGTTGAAAATTCCCATTATGGTTGACTTCGATTCAGTGGGTCAAATCATAAAGCATGTTAATGAGTAGGTTGGCTCCAAAAGATGAAAGAAGGCAGCTCAATGGTGGTTTTTGGCTACTTCTGAAGGTTGTCGTTGACGAGAAACGACAAATAATTTAACGACAAAATGATCCCGGTTCAGAAAATAGTGGAGCATATAAAGGAAGACACTTTCTTTTGGGCGAAACACCAAGCAAAAGCCACGTACCTCGACTGGGATAACGATTTGATTTGAATTTTTCAGTTATGTTGTAATTTAGTTTTTCGGACCTTCTGTATCGGTTTTCAACCGTTTGTTTTATGTTTCAATTTTATATGTTTTCTAAAAAAAACTCGATTCACTTAAGTTACGTTTTTATGAGTTGTAAATCCTTACAGATTTATCCAACGTTGGATTTTAATAAATGTTTATTGTACGATGTTTATTTGCGGTGGATGGATTTGAATCAAAATAATATGTTTTTGGTTGAAGCCCGCGTATTACGCGGGCATTAACCTAGTTAGCACATAAATACGAAACTAGTTATAAACCACAACGTCCATGTGTGTAATTAACTCTACATATTTATTGCCATGGTTATGATGTTTCCCTACTTATAAAAATAGTGTTGAGTTCAAATCATAAAAAAATGTAAGCTTTGGTGGTATCTAGGTGTAAACATTCCTATTAAAAATGGGATAAATTACATTTTTCGTCCTTTATGTTTGTATCAGATTGCAATTGATGCCCTTTAACTTCAATAATTACAGTCACAATCCTTTTTTTTTTTGTAAAACTCGTTGCACTCTAGGTCCTTTAACACTAACCAGGTTAGAATTTTAAGTTAAATGTAGCATGTGCATTGCATGAGGGTATTATTGTCTTTTCATGTTCTAATTCAATAAAACAAAAAAGATTAACAACTTTTAAAACACTTTCACCCCATCCCTCTCTTCAGTTCTCCCTCTCCCTCCTCTCTCTCTATCTAACACCCAATACTACCACCACCACCACCATCAACCACCCACCACCACACACTCTCTCTCACTACCCCCTCCTCCCTTTCACACATTCGTAACTGTGAAGATCTGGAACGTTAGATGATAGCGTATTGCAAAAAAAATTTACAAAGTAACAAAAAATATCATTGATTCCCCTCTTTCAAACCAACACCTCAAACCTCTCACACACCTCACATTCTTCTCTTTCCTCTTATCACCTTTTTCCTTTTTACCCTAAACCCTCAATTTTAAAATCAACAATCTTTCTTTACAAATTCCTTAGTTATTAACCTCTATCTACAAAAATATAAACTTAGTTTTCAGAACACCAAACCAAATTGAAGTTTAGTTTACAAAATAGCATATTGCAAAACAAGGAAAGAGAAATCAAATTGAAACTCAATTTGCAAATGAGCCAGAAAAGAACTGAGTTCGAAACTTAGTTTGCATTGGAGAGCATACATGTACCCAAGAAACAGAGAGAAGGATGCCGGTGGTGGGTGTGTGGTGGTGGTGGATGTGGATGTGCGTCGGTGGTGACTGCGGCTTGCGCGGCAGTGGTGGATGTGCGGTGGAGGTCAAACAAAACGGAGTTGAATAAGGGGAGGATGGGTATAATACCCTCATGTGCCATACACATGCCACATTTAACTTAAGATTTTAACCTGGTTAGTGTTAAAGGATTTAAGTGTAACGAGTTTTACAAAAAAAGGACTATGATTATAATTATTGAAGTTAAAAGGCATCCATTACAATCTAGTACAAACATAAAGGACCAAAAGTGTAATTTACCCTTAAAAATGTTTTGTGAATTATGTTTTCCAATCTAGGAATGTCGCCCATCAATCTATCATGTGTATGTGCATCCCCACACGTATGGATTGCATGCACATGTCCCTTCCTGATTTTGACTTTGGTGGTTTCCCTAATAAGGACACCGCCCCCTAAAGTCTAGTGTGTTTTGGGGAGTGCCTTATTTAGTAAAACTGCCTAGAGTTTGGGAGAGAAGTTTTGTCTATTCCCTCGTCAGAAAGTTGTGTTTGATTGTCTCTGGGCTCCTCAGGCTCAAGATTTCCTAACAATCATCCCCATTGAAGGATTGGGCCAACACATGTCGGCTGTGGAGTACCGGGCAATTCTTAAGTACCGGCTAATGATCCCTCTATTCCCGGTTAATGAGCCATGCCTAGTTTGTTGCAAGGTTTGTTTAGATACTTTCGGTGAGCATGCAGTCCAGTGCAAGGAGTTACATGAGTTTAAATACATGCATGATTTAGTTAGAGATATTCTTTGTGATGTTCTAAAGCGGGCAAGGATTTCGGCCAAAAAGAAGGCTCCGGTAAACTTTCTGACAGATCCGCTCGACGAAAGGTCTTCTCTTCAGCTAGCTAATATTCTTGTGTTTGGGAGGACAGGGGGAAACACGCTTGTGTAGACCAACAAATCCGAACCGAAAAAAACCGAATCAAATCAGAAACTGGTGGGCCGGTTAAATGTTTTTTAAAAACTGAAAGTTGTGGGTCCGTTATGGTTACCAATGTTTCAATAGCCACAATAACCGAACCGAATCAACATGTCGTAAAATCTTTGTTGGATTTTGGACTTTTCACCATGTTTTAATATTTGATATAACAACCCTCCTGAATTTTTCTGACACCTTAATATATATTAAAATATTCCTATATGTCCTAAAATACACCCCGTATGTGAAAACCGAGCCCAAAATACGATATAACATTAAAAATTAATTAAAAACAAAGTTTTATCATCGCTCGCGGAGCGCATAAGCCACCCCCTTGAGCTACGCGGGCCGCGACAACTCCAATCTCAGGCGAGTTCCCAGGCCGCCACGTGTCGTCATCGTGTCGGAGCTATGGTGATGACCCGGACAAGCTAGGCCCTACCACCCCTATTACGCGGGCCGCGTAAGATGGCCCTTTGGTCTACGCGGGCCGCGAGAAACCTGAAATCAGCTCCTATAAATTTGGAGCTCGGGCCTTCAGTCGAAACTCGCTCACGATCTTTTCTTTCTCTCAAATTCTGATAGTAGGCATAATTATCGGGTATAATACCCCCCTAATTAACGAAGTTATGCCCCGATGTAAGTATCATAACCCCGGTTACGTATTAGATACGCTGCCCGATTGATCTAGGGTTCCGTAACGGCTGTCGTGGTTCTGCCCGACGTAGTCGTTGGAATGCCGTCTCGGGGAGGGTATAACTAATGTAAATATAAAGGGTTATTATACTAACGCATGTGCATTGTGTAAATTATAAATAATCACCAGAAAACCCTAGAAGAAATCTAAGACAGCAATGTGAGTAATCTCCTTTTTGTAAACTGTTTTTACAAAACCTTAAATGTTTTACAATGCGATTAAGAAGTGATTGAGTCTTTGTAGTTCTTCAATTACTGCCGGTATGTTAGGGTTTTGTATACAAAATGTGGAGCACGTTACCATTGGACAAAGAGTTAGCCAATGTGTAATATGACCCACCAGTCAGGATTGACAATACTGAATAAGTAATTGTGTAGAAATAAACAATGTGATCGCTCTCAATACTGTTAACGGATAAAACAATTATTGATTAAACTGGGATTCACTCACCAGTATTTCCCACTGACAAAATGTTTTTAAACGCGTTTCAGGTAACAAAATGTGAAAGCCAGAAGCCAACTGGACAGCACTGAAGGCTTGGAAAAGTGGCTATAAAAGTTACCTAAATAAAAGAAGATATTTTATTCAATAAAATAGGGATTTTCCCTATGAAAATGTTTGTAATGAAAACTTGGGTTTTATCCCAATATGTTTAATATTATAAAAGTGTGGTATTTACTCTGATAAACATTTCCTAACTACGGTCCTGATGAAATTTCCGTTGCCAAATTGATAAACAAAATGATACCACCAAAACTGGTCTCGCGGCCGCCCGTTCCCGGGATAGATAGGGGGCGGGGGTTGTGACAGAAGGTGGTATCAGAGCCAAGCCACTGATTCAGCCACATAAGTGTTCTGCTGACACCAATATATTATTCAAATTGTTAGGAAATTAATTATGGAAATACATGCATAATTGTATTTTATTGTTGTGTGTTATTTGACTATTTGTTAGTTTACAGTATGAGTGATCAAGGACCCTCAGACGCGTATCATCAGTTGTTCGATTCACCTAGGAGTGAAGGTACCTCTTCCCAGCCTGCCCTCTCTAGGTATTCAGCTGACCAGGAAGAAGGGATGTTTGTCTTTAAGGCTTAGTCTGAAGAGCCATTCCCTCAGAAAAAGAGAGGATGGTTCATTAAGGGAGCATTCGAGCGTAGGAAAAGAATACGAAAGTTGCAACAGCAGAGAGTCCTAGCAGCCGCTAAGCGAGAGTCAGATGCCCATACACAGGATATGCTTAATATGAGCTTAGCCAATTTTCATATCCTAGCAACAACAGCTGCCTACCCAAACCTGGAACAACTAGTAGCCCCACAGCCCTTACCTTTGTTCCCCACTCAGCCGATGGAGATAGAAAACAACCTAGAAAATCAAGTCCAAATGCATGATTTCAACCCTGAGGAGATACCTAGGATACCAGCCCCTAATCCCTTAGACCCGGATTATGATCCATGGTTCGATGATCATAGGGATTATGTGCCACGCTACCACCTAAACGACGAACCCATGCCAAACTTAGCAGCCTATCCAGGCCTGGACCCTCTAGATCCCTACTACTACGATAACGATGAATACGTTAGGGAGATCTTAGAGAATTCGTACCCTCAGGAGGATCCCATGCCCCAGTACCCAGACCCAGTACCAGCACCTGCACCCCCAATGAGTGCAGAAAATTTGCATGAGCTCTGAACTTTCGGAGAAGAAAGTTTAGAAAGTAGTGAGATGATGAGGCAGGTAGGAGAGCGACTCGTCTGGAAATACGACGAGCGCAATATGGATTACTGGATGAATCCAGATCAGTGAATGTGATAGTGGAGTTGGTAATAATAACAATAATATAATAATATATAATATGTTTGTATGAATATATATATATATATGTATGTGTGTGTGTAATAATAATATATGTTGTAGTATAGACCACTTCGTGGTTAGTGATGCATAATAGTATTGTAATTTTAATTCCAGTCTTAGTGTGTATTTGATGCATACTATAATAGAAAAGAGTAAGTCGCAATGCTCGACGTTTTTTATCAATATGTGTGTTGTGTGATTGTTGCCTAAAATTATTAATTATTTTGTATTAATAAACTGGCAAATGTTTAAGTTTCAGATGGACGACGAAGTAAACCAGGAAAACCAGAATAATGATAACCAGAGTAACATTAACCGGGATAATGAAAACCCGAATAACAAAAATGGAAACCAAGTGGATAACAGTGACATGCAACATATAGTGGCACAATGGATAATAGATGCGATGCCATATATTATCAAAACGGTTAAGGAAGCAGAAAATAAAAGTAAGCATGATAGCAAACAACCCTCTGAACCTGAAAACAGCATGAACAATGGACCCGTACTTCAAGTGCCTATTCCCAAAAGAAGAAGAACCGTGTCTTACGGTTGTTCTTATAAAGAATTCTGGTCTTGTAAGCCAATGGAATTCTCGGGCAATGAAGGGGCCGTTGCATCTCTACGCTGGATAGGAAAGACCGAGGCAGTCTTAAGAATAAGTAAATGCGCAGAAGAGGATAAGATAATGTTTGCTTCCAATCTGTTTAAGAATTCAACACTAGAATGGTGGAACACTATCCTTCAGTCTAGGGGAAGTGATCGAACTTACAATATGGAATGGGAGGAGTTTAAAAACATGGTAGAAAGGAAATTCTGCCCTCCTAATGAAAAGGAACAGATAGCAAACAAATTTCTAAACCTTAGGATGATTGGGGTAGATAGTAAGGGTTATACTACATTATTCTTTGAATATGCCCGAATAGTACCAACCCTTGCTTCACCTGAACCAGTTTTAATCTCCCGTTACATCTGGGGATTAATTGGAGAGATTAGGCATGTAGTCAAGGCAGCTAGACCTCAAACCATAGAAGAAGCAGTAGAACTAGCAAACACCTTGACAGATGAATTAGTCCGTACACGAGAAGAGGATCAAAGGAGGAACCTAACCCAGAAGCTTACCCAAGAATTCCGTTCCGAAAATTCTAACCGTGGGAGAAATGTAGGTTCTACCTCCACACCTTACTGTAAGTATTGCAAAAAGAAGCATTCAGGAAGATGCTCCATATACTGTAACTTTTGCAAAATATCTGGACACAAGGAGGAAGACTGCAGGAAGAAGCCTAACAACAGGATATGCTACAACTGCGGAGAACAAGGTCATATCAAGCCTAACTGTCCAAAGCTAGCTCCAGCTACGAATACCAAGAATACTAAAAATGCTAGAGCATTTGTTCTGACTGCAGAAGAAGCAAAGATGATCCCAGATGTGATCACCGGTACGTTTTTAGTTAATGATGTTTTTGCTAAAGTATTATTTGACTCTGGTGCGAACCAAAGTTTTATTAATACTTCATTTTGCAAACTTCTAAATCAATCATTAACTAAACTCTTACAAGAATGTCTAGTAGAGACAACAAATGGGGAAACTTTTAAGATTTCTGAAATCTTGCAGGGAGCAAAAACAGAAATTTTAAATCAGAAATATATTGCAAACCTTTACCCAAAGAATCTGGCAGAATTTGATGTTGTGTTAGGAATAGATTGGTTAATAGCCAATAAAGGCAGTATTTTATGTGATCAAAAGTCAATTCAAGTAAATTCACCAAGGGGTGAAAAGATCACAATTAAAGGAAATAAAACCTCTAAATTCACAAAGTTCATCTCTGTGATGAAAATGGCAAGTTATATAAGAAAAAGATCATTAGTGTATTTGATTTCTATAATCACTAACACTAAAGGAAAAGAATTAAAGGATATTCCAGTAATATCCCAGTTTTCAGATGCATTTCCAGAAGAGCTACCAGGGCAACCTCCAGACAGGGAAGTTGAATTCAGAATCCACTTAATACCAGGAACCGCACCAATTGCCAAAGCACCTTACCGTTTGGCACCGACAGAAATGCAGGAACTGAAGAAACAATTAGATGAATTATTGGAGAAGGGATTCAATAGCCAAGATCATCGCCATGTGGAGCACCGATTTTATTCGTTAAAAAGAAGGACGGATCAATGCGTATGTGCATTGACTACCGTGAATTGAACAAAGTCACGATTAAGAATCGGTATCCATTACCAAGAATCGATGATATGTTTGATCAATTGCAAGGAACACGATTTTTCTCTAAAATCGATTTAAGGTCAAGATATCATCAATTAAATGTACAGGAAGATGACATTCCTAAGACCGCTTTCAGAACAAGGTATGGCCATTATGAATTTACTGTCATGCCATTTGGGTTAACCAATGCCCCAGCTGCATTCATGGACATGATGAACCGAATATGTAAGCCATATTTGGATAAATTCATAATTGTCTTTATAGATGATAATCTTATTTATTCTAAAAGCAAGGAAGATGATGCAGCCCATCTGCACGCACTTCTAAGTTTACTGAGAAAAGAAAAGCTTTATGCTAAGTTTTTGAAGTGTGATTTTTGGTTAGAACAGGTACAATTTCTTGGACATTTAGTCAATCATAAAGGAATTCATGTAGATCCCATCAAGATCGAGGCGATTACCAAGTGGAAAACCCCTAAGTCACCAACGGAGGTTAGAAGTTTCTTAGGATTGGCTGGTTATTACAGAAGGTTTATTCGAGAGTTTTCTAGAATAGCCATTTCCTTAACTAAGTTAACCTGTAAATCTGTTAAGTTTGAATGGGTACCAAAACAAGAAGAAGCCTTTAGAATTCTTAAGCAAAGATTAACCCACGCACCCATACTAGCGTTACCAAAAGGAACTGAAGACTTTGTAGTCTATTGCGACGCTTCTAAATTAGGTTATGGATGTGTGTTAATGCAACGTTAAAAGGTTATAGCTTACGCTTCTAGACAACTGAAGAATCATGAAGAGAATTATTCAACCCATGATCTAGAGTTAGGAGCTATAATTTTTGCCCTTAAAATTTGGAGACATTACCTTTATGGTAGTAAGTTTACCATATTCCCCGACCATAAGAGTTTAAGGTATGTTTTTGGGCAAAAGGAATTAAATATGAGACAAAGACGCTGGATGGAGATACTTAGCGATTTTGATTGTAATATCCAGTATCATGCAGTAAAGGAAAATGTAGTAGCTGATGCTTTAAGTCGAAAGTATCATGAAAAGCCAAAAAGAGTACGTTCTCTTAAGTTAAATATGCAAATAGATTTAAATGATCAGATTAAAAAGGCACAAGAATCAGTAATCAAGGACGATACTGAGAAGTTAAAAGGAATGATTAAGGAATTAGAACAAGGAACAGATGGAATTTGGAAATTCCATAAGAAAAGAATATGGATACCTAAATTAGGAAACCTACGCCACCGTATATTAGAAGAAGCCCATAAGTCTAAGTATACAATGCATCCTGGAAGTGATAAGATGTATCAGGACTTAAGAAAGAATTTCTGGTGGATATGAATGAAAAAGGATATAGCAGCATATGTTGCAAAATGTTTAACCTGTTCACAAGTCAAAGCTGAACATCAGAAACCCTCAGGTTTATTGCAACAGTTAGAAATGCCTGTATGGAAATGGGAATTGATAACAATGGATTTTGTTACTAAATTACCCAAAACAAGAAAATGTAATGATACAATCTGTGTGATTGTAGACAGACTAACCAAGTCAGCTCATTTCCTACCAATGAAAGATACTTTCAGTATGGAACAGTTAGCTAAATTATATGTAAATGAAATAGTTTCATTACATGGAATTCCTCTATCAATTGTTTCTGACAGAGATAGTCGTTTTACCTCTCATTTTTGGACAAGCTTCCAAAAAGCAATGGGTACCAAGTTGAATCTAAGCACCGCTTATCATCCACAAACGGACGGACAAAGCGAAAGGACAATTCAGACAATGGAAGACATGCTTAGAGCTTGTGTAATTGATTTCAGAGGTAATTGGGATGATCATTTACCATTGATAAAATTTTCTTATAATAACAGTTATCACACAAGTATCAATGCTGCACCATTCGAAGCACTTTATGGACAAAAGTGTCGAACGCTAGTCTGTTGGGCAGAAATTGGAGAAAAGCAACTATCTGGACCCGAGATAGTACATGAAACAACAGACAAAATCATTCAAGTCAAGGAACGACTGAAAGCAGCACGTGATCGACAAAAGAGTTATGCTGATAACAGACGAAAGCCTTTGGAATTTCAAGTAGGAGATAAAGTGTTATTAAAAGTCTCTCCTTGGAAAGGAGTGGTAAGATTCATCAAAAGGGGAAAGCTAAGCCCCAGGTATGTTGGACGTTTTGAGATTATTAGAAAAATAGGACCAGTAGCCTATCAGCTACAACTGCCAGAGGAAATGGTAGGAATACATGATATATTTCATGTATCTAATCTCAAGAAATGCTTAGCTGATGAATCACTAGTAGTACCTCTTAAGGATATAGAGGTAAATGAACAGTTAAAGTTTGTAGAGAAGCCTCTACAGATTGAAGACAAGAAAGTTAAGAACCTCAAGCACAAGAGATTAGTTCTGGTCAAAGTAAAATGAGACTCCAAAAGAGGACCAAAATACACATGGGAGCTTGAACCAGAAATGCAAAGGAAATATCCACACCTATTCCAGTAGATCTCGAGGACGAGCTCTAAAACAAGGTGGGGATGATATAACAACCCTCCTGAATTTTTCTAACACCCTAATATATATTAAAATATTCCTATATGTCATAAAATACACCCCGTATGTGAAAACCGAGCCCAAAATACGATATAACATTAAAAATTAATTAAAAACAAAGTTTTATCATCGCTCGTGGGGCGCGTAAGCCACCCCTTGAGCTATGCGGGCCGCGACAGCTCCAATCTCAGGCGAGTTCCCAGGCCGCCACATATCGTCATCGTGTCGGAGCTATGGTGCTGACCCGGACAAGCTAGGCCCTACCACCCCTATTACGCGGGTCACGTAAGACGACCCTTTGGTCTACGCGGGCCGCGAGAAACCTGAAATCAGCTCCTATAAATTTGGAGCTCGGGCCTTCAGTCGAAACTCGCTCACGATCTTTTCTTTCTCTCAAATTCTGATAGTAGGCATAATTATCGGGTATAATACCCCCCTAATTAACGAAGTTATGCCCCGATGTAAGTATCATAACCCCGGTTACGTATTAGATACGCTGCCCGATTGATCTAGGGTTCCGTAACGGCTGTCGTGGTTCTGCCCGACGTGGTCGTTGGAATGCCGTCTCGGGGAGGGTATAACTAATGTAAATATAAAAGGGTTATTATACTAACGCGTGTGCATTGTGTAAATTATAGATAATCACCAGGAAACCTTAGAAGAAATCTAAGACAGCAATGTGAGTAATCTCCTTTTTGTAAACTGTTTTTACAAAACCTTAAATGTTTTACAATGCGATTAAGCAGTGATCGAGTCTTTGTAGTTCTTCAGTTACTGCCGGTATGTTGGGGTTTTGTATACAAAATGTGGAACAGGTTACCATTGGACAAAGAGTTAGCCAATGTGTAATATGACCCACCAGTCAGGATTGACAATACTGAATGAGTAATTGTGTAGAAATAAACAATGTGATCGCTCTCAATACTGTTAACGGATAAAACTCTTCTTGATTAAACTGGGATTCACTCACCAGTATTTCCCACTGACAAAATGTTTTTAAACGCGTTTCAGGTAACAAAATGTGAAAGCCACTAGAAGCCAGCGGGACAACACTAAAGGCTTGGAAAAGTGGCTATAAAAGTTACCTAAATAAAAGAAGATGTTTTATTCAATAAAATATGGATTTTCCCTATGAAAATGTTTGTAATGAAAACTTGGGTTTTATCCCAATATGTTTAATATTATAAAAGTGTGGTATTTACTCTGATAAACATTTCCTAACTACGGTCCTGATGAAATTTCCGTTGCCAAATTGATAAACAAAACGATACCACCAAAACTGGTCTCGTGGCCGCCCGTTCCCGGGACAGATAGGGGGCGGGGGTTGCGACATTTGATGCTTTTGGTTAAGCGTTTGTTAGAATTTATAGTTATATCATATCATATCATTTTGGTTGAATTTTGTTTGAATTTATTGTTTATATCATATCGTCTTGTTTGAATATTCTGTAATAATTGGTGTTAATATTATAGATTATAGTATTTTTTAATACTATGTAGTACATTAATATATACAAAAAGTGTAATAACAACTTATTTCACGGTAAAAAAAATATTATGTTATTTTTAGCTAGACGTAAATTAACGGTTAACCAACCCATAACCGATCGCTATAACCATCAAAACCTATTAAACATAACCGTCATAACCAATTGGTTATGGTTATGATTATCCATTAACTAACATCACGATTATGGTTTTTGGCCAAAACTGACCTGAACCGACCCATGCACACCCCTACTTACATGGGTGTCCCCTCTTGTTGGACTCAGGGATAATGTGTTTGTTGCTAAACACGAGAAAGCTTGTAGAACTAACACGTGTTTATCTCATTTGCTTTGAAACATTTGGTTCTCTGGCCCCGGAGGCTGTGGAATTCATGAACAGGGTCCAACGGGTCATGAATAGTAATTTCTCGACCCTTAAGAGTCGCTTCGTCTTTAGTAGGATCGGTTTTACAATTCAAAAAAGGGTTATGACACAGCTTATTATCCATTTAGTTTGTAATTTGTTGTTTTTGCATTATGTAAATTTAGTTAATTAGTTCGAAGCTATAAAAAAAGATAGCTTTCGGTTGTGAGTTATGTAAATTCTAACCCACTTACTCGCACGTGTTCATGCAGTTAACGTTTGCCATAATGAATGACGAGGTCCCATAGATTCATGTGTTGTAGTTGTTTTCACAACACCTAACCAACCTAACCACCAATTCGTGTTTGTAGTTGTACACGTAACATTCACTTTTAAACATCATTTTCTATTTTTCTTGTTTCAATCACTAATCTCGTGCCTGTAATTTATTATTCCCTTATAAGCTAATTAGTTTATTTATCATTACAAATTCACATTACATAAGTAAAACATATATAGTTGTACAATTGTAAAGTTATGAACATAATCTCATTGATCATGTGTATCACTATTTGACTAAATTGTTTCATAGTACTTTCTAAATCATTAATCGAAAAGTTAAAGAGAAAAATAGCAAATGTGTGTTTTCTGTTGCTAAAAACGTGTACTAGAAATATACCAAACACTTGCATTTTATAGATGGTTAACCATCACCATATTTAAAGCTTTTGAAGGGGTCCCGCCTTTGTAGTTTGTTTAGGGTCTCCAAAAATATTCTAGGTACATGTTTCATTAGAAATTAATAAACAGAAAAATTGGTACAAGGAATATCAATGAGAACTCGTGTCTGACATGATTCCTTAATAGTAATACACGTCTTCCATGGTACAACAACTTAATCAAGTAGTTGCTGTGCTGTGGATAAACCAACAAGCAAGAAACTTAACCAAAAACGTGTTGTGTTTATATCTATTTCGGTTTTTCTTGATGTGTAGAACAAAGTTACTGAGCTTAGTTTTATAGTCTCATAGAAAGAAGACTACATAAACACTTAACTCTGTTAAATGACAAAATTGAATTGTATTAAGCATCTTTAGACTGATTAAAAACAATACAACTTCTGATATAAATATAAATACATATACATATACATATAGACACAGGAACCATACTTTACAAACTGGTATCACATTTACGTAACGTTTCATTTATTTTCTTACCAGTAATCACGACATGAGCATTGGCCGTGTTCAAAATGGTGATAAATCTTCGAATCTCCGACGACTATTTCTCTGTGACATATCAGCGAAATCTTTTTCATAGCATCGTGACAATCTTCACAAATTCTAACATTTTTTCGAACCAAAACAGGTGTTCCAATCGACATAGAGATCAACCCAAAGCAAACCGCAAGTCTCACACTATGCCAATCTGCTGACTTTGACCTTTTTTTCAAAAAGTCAACTGGCTTGAATTTAAACACATTACCATAAGGATTCTTTAATATTACATCTAAAACATCATATATCAGATGACTATGTTCATGTGATCTATCTTGATCTGTGAACTTAAAGGTTTGACCTTTGACATCGACCATGGTCAACCCAACTGTTTTCATCAACTGTTGACTTTCCATAATAGATTTGACCCGTCTAACATCCTCCCATCTCCCTGTTTCAGCGTACAAGTTTGACAGTAAAACGTACAGCCCCGTGTTATCACGTCCCAGTGGTAAAATCTGCTTAGCAGCAAATTCAGCAAGTTCAACATCCTTGTGTTGTCGACTTGCAGCAAGCAAAGATCCCCATATTCGAGACGTAGGTTCAAGGGGCACTTTGGTAATTAGCTCTTTCGCTTTATTGAGGTCACCAACGCGTGCAAGAAGATCAAGCATACAACCATAATGCTCTATACTCGGATCAATCCCGTATTCACTTTTCATTTTAGTAAAGTAATTCCATCCTTTTTCCACCATGCCCGAAACACTACAAGATGTTAAAACCGAAACAAAAGTGCTCGAATTAGGCTTTATGCCCGTTTTCTTCATCTCAGAGAACAAATTAACTGATATTTCACCATACCCGTGAATCGCATATGCCATAATAATCGTGTTCCATGAAATAACATCCTTCAATAAAATCCCATTGAAAACATCCCGAGCTGAAACAAGATCCCCGCACTTTGAGTACATATACGTCAGTGAATTGAGAACAAACGTATTTGAACAAAAGCCCGATTTAACAACATACCCATGGATTTGCTTTCCTTCCCGTAAAAGGGCTACCTCAGAATACACAGACAATATGGTACTAACCGTCATAGCATCGGGTTTGAAACCATCATTCCACATATCACAAAAGAACTTTAGCGCGTCTCTATATTTACCGTTTTGACCAAGGGCAGAAAGTAGAGTGTTATATGATATTAAATTTCTTTGATGCATTTGATTAAAGATTAGTTTTGCCAATCTCGGTTCTCCACACTTTCCATACATATCTATTAAAGCAGTGTCGAGTACAATGTGAGGAAGAAACCCGACTCTGATTGCATAAGCATGGACGGTTTTACTCCTGAACAACGATCCTATCTGTGAACATGAGGGAAGCAAGTTAATCAGTGATATATTATCGGGTTTGAGACCATTTTCTTGCATCTTCCTGAAGCAAGAAAATGATTCAAACGGTTTACCATTTAACGCATACCCATGAACCATTGTGTTCCAAGCTGCAACATGTATGCAAGAATTCATGTTCAAAACCCTCTCCGCATAACAAAGTCCACCACATTTCCCGTACATGTCAATTAGTGACGTCTGAACCCTTTCATTGCATTCCAATTTGCTTTTAATTACTAGCGCGTGAATTTCCTTCCCTTTGGTCAAAGAACACACGAGAGAACTCGCGTGAAGAGCACTTACAATTGTGAATCTGTCAGGCTGGATTCCGTGTTGTTGCATTTCAAAAACACATTCCAACGAGCTTAACCCATCGTTAACCAAGATATACCCATTAATCATCGAGTTCCACGAAACCAAGTCTCTCACAGGCATTTCATCAAACACCTTCTCCGCGAACTCAAGGCACCCAACCTTTGCATACATTATAATAAGAGAGTTACACACATGCAAATGCAAATCCAAATCCAACCCAACCGTAAACAACTTAGAATGAACCTTTTGCCCCTCAACAAGATCCAAACACCCACCACACGCCTTTACCACAAACGGATATGTAAATTTGTCAGCTCGAACGCCATTGACTGACATTCGATAATACAACTCGAGAGCTTCTTTATAAAACCCATTATTCGTTAACACCCGAATTACAAGATTCCAAACAAAGCTACTTCTCTTATCCATTTCATCGAACAGTTGGAGTGCATTATCAACAGACCCACTTTCCACATACGAAATGAAATGTTCCATCTGTCGAAGTAAACTCGTTTTCTCCATTGATGAATTCGAGTGGAGTTTAGTGTTTTTTACAGTATTTAAAGGCTTCTGCTTGATGGGGTCGTACTGATTGATGAATTCTGCAGCTCTTTTGGCTCGTGTTCTTGGAGTGTTTTCATTAATTATGAAGTTGAAAGATGAACTTAGTGATAATAAGGCTGCCATTTTTGAAGCCTCGAAATCAGATATTGAATTTGAGCTTCATTGGAAACGATTATAGTACCACTGGCGGGATGAAGAAGAAACAGTTGATTGGTTTGGATAAAATATAGAAAACTGAAATTATCCAAATCACCCCCCTTAACTTTTATTGTATTAAATGATTCGAGACACACTCCAACCTCGTTACTAACACAAATCGTTTTTTTTTTTCAAACCCAAACCGGTTTTAACTTTCACAAGTTCCAATAGAACTTGGTTTCGCCCGGGTTTGGTTGGTTTTAAAACCAGTTTCGGTTCGGTTTAGTTTCGGTTCATACACCGGTTCTTACGCGCATATTTAAAAAAAATCGACAAAAAGAAAAAAATCATAAAATATGACGTTTATTATTTTTTATAGTTTTCGAAACAAGAAAATAGAAAAATGAAATACAAAATACATAATTCTAAAAATTACAGTTATTATTTTTGGTGTTTATTCTTTGTCCGAACTATTTGTGTGCATCAATAATTTGCATGTGAGTTCTTTGTCGGATAGGGGATCACTTAGGCCTCTTACACCTCTTCATCATGGATTTTTTCTTCAGTTTCCGTTTGGTCTTCGGTCTTTGATAGTTGTTTGGTGTTGTATACGATCCACGACGTCTAAGTGATGTTTTATGTCACACCCGCTCAGAGGCGGAAACACGAGGTGTGATCGTGATTCATTCTCATTGCATTGAATTAGCAAACATTCTATATGATTAAAATAAACTCCAAATGCATTCATAGTTTCAAGTTTCAAAACATAAGTTAAATAAAGTGTTTACATCACTTCCAAAGGATAACAAGTTTAAAAGTTTACATCACATTTCAAATTCTAAATGATCAAGGATTTATTCCTCATGTCACCGTGAGTAGGCGGGATATGATGATAAATCCTACAAAAGTGGCATGGAGTGTAGACACATGACTTCTTGAAGTAAAGAACCGCAAAGCATTCCACTAATTACCTGAAATACATGTAAGTTTAAAAAATCGTCAACAAAGTTGGTGTTAATTCATGCGGTTAATTTGTATGAAATGTAATAGTTGTATTTGTATGAAAAATGGTATGTAGCTTGTAAAAAATATAAGACGAGATGTAAATAAGATGTAATACATAAGGAAATCGAGATCGCTAATGTTTTGCAAGGACATTAACATGTGTGACGACATAGGAAGCATCCAAACCGAGGCGATTTATACACTGATTACCCTTCGACTGTGACCCAAAAGCACTCTTCCGTGTGGGTCAATGTGGACCAAGAGTGAGGCAGCCAAAACCCGCTAGATCTAACCATTTGTTCCTTGGTCTAAACTTAGATTAATGGTGCTTACATATACCCTATTTGCACATGATCTAGTTCTTATTGTGGCTTTGTGCCTTGCACGAGTAAGATGTGCATGTCCGAGACATGTGTGGGTCGTGCCCATTATAGTCGGGTTTCACCCGTTCGTCGCGTTATCATGAAATTAAATTGTATTTTCTATTTGTAATTATATATATTTTTATTCTCCAAAATCACATGTTTCTTTCTAAATAGCGATCACTGTTTTTCTTCGAATCAATTGCTCGAATGCTTTTCTTCATAGATTACAATCACAATTCCCTTGCAATTTGCTGGTCTATTTCGATTTAGATAACACTCCAAACAAAAACCACAACGGCCCTTGATCTCATTCTTTCTCCCATACTTTCTTGTTTCTAAAATTTCCTGACCACCAATACGAACCACTGTACCAATAAAATTCAATTCTCTTGAATTCAATAAACTTTCAAATCTCTAACCCGTGTATAACCACAACGCGTAATAATCGAAAGCTATAACTTTCTAATTCACACTAAACCCCGAAATCAAAATCCTAGATTTCAAATAGAACCCGGTTCGACTCCTGAACCAAAACTAATTTGCGAATGAAAAATAAAATTGATGAAACCTGATCGCGAATGACTTCCTACGATTCGTTGCCTTGCGATTCCCAATGCCTAGAGCCTGATGCTCTAATACCAATTGTTGGTCCCAATTGATCTTAGATCTCTAGAACATGAATCGAACTTGAATATAAACTGAATGTTTTGTACATGTGATTCTGAATTACAATGAGAAACTAAAACCCTATTTATAAGTAACGAAGAAGTGCGACCGAACATACATGTCTCTTCGCAAAACATCACGTCTTCTTGTCTCTGTGTTGTTGGCGCCATTTAGGATAGATGCGTCTTCAGGAGATGTGTCGCTCCATCTAATGTTGTAGGTTATAATCTTTCAACTTGACACCTTCGGTCCTTGTACTTCATAACTAACTTAATTGCAACTTAAATTATCTATTAACTAATTACATAATAAACCCTTGTACTTTAGGATGTGTAGGGATTAGTAACTTCATGATGAAGGATCAATTATAGCCAATTTCAGCTAAAGGTTTTAATGACAGATCAATATAGGGTTCAGGGTGAATCGGGTGTGTTAATGTGATGCATTTGGAAGGTGAAGGGTGAAACAGAAAGCTAAAAAACACACAAAAAACAGGAGAACAGTGGGCCAGACCCCACGCCTACCAGTTAGCATCTAGACACCACAACCACTCAACTGAGACCTAGTGGTGGACCCAAGAATTATTTGCTGGGGGTGCAGATGAGGCGTTCAACCATATTTTCAAGGGGTGCGGTCGGGTTTTTTGACTAAAATATACACTAAATTTTTATTTCCAAGGGGTGCGCCCGCCCACCGATGACCGTGGGTAGGTTCGCCCCTGCTGAGACCCCGTTTGTGTTTTAGGTCGTTAACGAAAACGTTAAAAATTAAAGAGGGTGGCGGCACTATTCACGCCGGCTACCATCTTTAATTTTAAG
Organism: Helianthus tuberosus; assembly: GCA_030545235.1. Classification (NCBI taxonomy): domain Eukaryota; kingdom Viridiplantae; phylum Streptophyta; class Magnoliopsida; order Asterales; family Asteraceae; genus Helianthus; species Helianthus tuberosus. The sequence continues at coordinate 104,247,229 of CM060407.1, forward strand.
TTTTTTTTACACGCAGCCATTATATATTAATATAGGAAACCAGCAAGTAGCTGGGCAAGATACAACCAGAACAGAAAGAGATTACAATGCTGCAGATAATATTAAGTATAATGTGTTCGCTGCTTGATCTTATTACTTATTTAATTGTAATAAATCATTTGGTAACAAGTTCTGGAAAAGACACAACCACCTACTTCTACCAATGAAAACCATCGGCTATTGTTCAAATCGTTCGAGTGCGCGCAATGTTGTATTACTATTTACAAGGTAATCAGAGACAATTTTATTTATCTTTCTTTTTTGTATATTTCTACAAAGAACCAAAGAGCAATATTTATAAAGCATTAGAGGCCTAAACAAGGAAACGAAATAACCAACTTCTAAGGAAAAAATAATGCCAGCCAATGAGATCCCGAGATTGTAGCAGCCACTAAAAGACCCATGATTTTGGGAATCCTTTTTTTCTCGAATATCTAACACTCCCCCTCAAGTTGTGTAGTGGGATCTCCAATACCCAACTTGGACAAAACAGATTCAAATGCTTTTTCAGCCACAGCTTTTGTCAGGATGTTTGCCAATTGGTCTTCAGATCTAACGAACGGGAGCTCGACCGTGCCTTCTTCAAGTTTTTCTTTTATGAAGTGTCTATCTATCTCAACATGCTTCGTTCGATTGTGCTCCACGGGGTTCTCGGAGATTTAAATCGCGGCTTTATTATCACACATTAACCGGGTTGGATATTGGAGAGGAAAACCAATTTCGTTCATTATCTTTCTTAACCAAAGAATCTCCGTGATACCTTTAACGATTCCCCTAAATTCTGATTCAGCACTTGATAAAGACACAACATTCTGCTTCTTACTCCTCCATGTCACTAAATTACCTCTAAGAATAGTAAAATAACCAGCAGTAGATCACATATCATTCGGGTTCCCCGCCCAGTCAGCATCGGTAAAAACCTCAACATCTAGGTTCCCATTTTTCTTAAAGATTATTCCCCTTCCTGTCGTGCCTTTAAGGTATCGAATAATCCTCATCACAGCTTCCATATGATCCTCTTGAGGAAGGTGCATGAATTGGCTAACAACTCCCACGTCATATGCAATGTCGGGTCGTGTGTGAGCCAAGTAAATCAACTTCCCCACCAACCTTTGGTACCTCTCTTTACTCGCTGGTTTGGCTCCTTCAGTTATTTTTAATTTGTGATTTACTACCATAAGAGTACTGTTTGGTTTGCAATCCACCATGCCAACTTCAGCTAGTAAGTCCAATATATATTTTCGTTGAGAGATATAGATCCATTCTTTAGATCTAAGAACCTCAATTCCTAGAAAGTATTTCAACCCCCCAAGGTCTTTCATTTCAAATTCTTTGAAGAGATTTTTTCCGAAGAGAGCTAAATTCTTCCTCATCACTTCCCGTTATAATCATGTCGTCGACATATATTATAAGACAAGTGACCAAATCCCCTCTCCTTTTGTAAAACAAAGTATGATCCCCGTTGCTCTGTTTGTAACCATACCGTTTCATTGCCATTGTGAATCTTCCAAACCAAGCACGCGGAAATTGTTTGAGCCCATATAAAGCCTTTTTTAGTTTACATACCTCCTTTTCTTGAAAATCATCTGAGAACCCAGGTGGGGCTTCCATATACACCTCTTCCTTCAAGTCTCCATGTAAGAAGGCATTCTTTACATCAAATTGATGGAGTGGCCAATCCTGGTTTGCGGCTATCGAAAACAGCACTCTAATAGTATCAATCTTTGTGACTGGGGAAAATGTTTCAGAGTAGTCAATACCGTACGTTTGTGTATACCCTTTGGCGACCAATCTCGCCTTGTGACGCTCAATAGTGTCATCCGATTTATACTTGATATTAAAGACCCATCTACATCCAACTGGTTTATTTCCTGGTGGTAATGTGCACTTCTCCCATGTGTCATTTCGCTTTAATGCTTCCATTTCTGTATTCATTGCCTTATTCCATTCGTCTGTCTCTTTTGCTTCTTGGGCTGTCTTCGGATTCTGTTCATAAAGGAGAGTAGCTGAAAATGCTTTTGCAATTTCAGACATTCCTTCTATGTCGACTCTTACCGGGTATTTATAAGCACGGGAAACATGTTCCGGTGAATACCGGTCCGGAGGAACTCCTCTATTTCTTCTTTGAGGAAGCACAGAGTTTCTCGGTTCTGGTTCAACAGATGGACTTCCTGAAACTTCATGATTAGAAGTATTTTGTGAACTATTATGATGTTGTGAGTTGTTTACCTCGGTTCGAACATTTTCCGATTCACCCATAGTACCGGTGGCATTGATTTCTTGCTGGACATCGGCCTCTGCGGGAAGATCATTGGTTGTGGTAGCTGACTCGTCACCCTCTCTTATGTCGACAGAAGTAGGTTAGGTGGCGCCATCTACCGACTATGTTGGAACCTCCTCAGGACAACTATCATATAGCAACCAATCGAGTGATTCACTCACTCTCTCCCCCTGAATACGAGATTGGTGATCGAAGAAATAATCAGACTCTAAGAAATCACAATCCATGGTGACATGGACTCGACGAGTAACCGGATTGTAACATCAATGGCCCTTTTGATGGACACCATACCCAAGAACGACACACTTCTCGGCACATAGACTAAGTTTGTTTCGATTAGTCTTAGAAATATGAAAAAAGACCGAGCATCCAAAGACCCGATGTGGAAGGGTCATAACGGACGGAATACTCACTTGGGTGGCGAGTACTTGTAATGGAGTTTTATTTCCAAGAATTTGAGTTGGGAGACGATTTGCAAGGTACGTTGATGTCGCAAGAGCTTCGGGCCAAAGCGAGTGAGGGACTTTAGACTCAATGATAATGGCACGAGTTTTCTCAAGCAGCGTACGGTTTTTGCGTTCCGTGGTGCCATTTTGTTGCGGGGTATTAGGACATGTGGTTTGATGGATGAGGCCATTCTCTTTAAAAAATTGTTGCATTGTTTGGTTAACGAACTCGGTTCCGTTATCCGAACGAAGGATTTTTATTTTTCTCCCAAACTGGGTTAAAATCATTTTGAAAAAATCTTCAAAGATCTTTGGGACTTCTGATTTATGTTTCATGAAATATATCCAATTCATTCTTGAGAAATCATCCACAAATAAAACAAAGTATCGAAACTGACTATTAGTGGAATTTGGTGCTGGACCCCAAACATCGGAATGGATTAAAGAGAAAACAGACTCAACCCTTGTATTATTTTGATTAAATAAAACTCTATGATGTTTTGCAAGGATGCAAGTTTCACATTTCTCATGAGTTGAATTATTTGAAAAAAGACTAGGAAACAAAATTTTGAGATAGCCAAAAGAAGGATGACCAAGACGTCGGTGCCATAACCGAAGTTGCCTTTCGGCTATTCCGTGAGCAAGCATGGCATGTCCCTTGTGAACCACTTCATCAACATAGTAGAGACCTCCTCGTTCAGTACCACGCCCAATGATATCCCTCGTACGAATGTCCTGTAAGACACAAAAAGTTTGATACATTAGCACAACACAGTTGAGTTGTTTCGTTACTTGACTAACAGATAGTAACTTTGAGGATAATGAAGGAATGTATAGACAATTCCTTGTTTCCATTTTTTCCGAAAAAGTTATGGATCCCCCCCCCCCCCCCCCCTTGACTTCAAAAACTTCTCCACTAGTTGTCTCAATGTGAGACTTAGTTGGGGAGGATAAATTATCAAAGTCTTTAGGATCATAGGACATAGTATCCGTACCCCCGCAATCAAAAATCCAGTCCATCTTTGTTGATGTCCCAGTATGAGAGTTAGGTCGAACATGGCTTGCTTTAGGCTTGCCATTTATTTCACCAGAACAATCTTGGTTCAAACTTTCACATAACAAAAACTCTAGGGGAAAATATTTAAAGTTAATAATAGAGGGGTTAGAGATGTAATTCTCCAACTCTTTACCTCCTGGTTTATCAGAATTCATCACCATTCCCCTAAAACCTGTGCTGCTTCCTTGTTTTTCTTGTCCCTTCTAGGCCTGTTCTTCGCCACTGCTTGTAGCCTAGGCACCTTTGCCATCAGATTTAAACCGTTGGTTGTTCTTATCTTTATGACCCTCATCCCACCATTCTGGGTAGCCAACTAACCTGAAACATGTCTCTTTGGTATGTTTCTTCATTTTGCAATTAGTGCAATATAGTTTCGACTTATCTTCCTTCTCCTTCGGTTTGAACTTGAATCTTTGTGTAGAGTCTTTGGCTGCCAGTCCCATTCCTATTTCAGTCGAATCACATCAGAAGAAGTCGATTTGAGTATATTGAGTCTGGCCACTTCCCTTCGTATCGCTGCATATGCTGTTTCAACCGAAGGAAGTGGATCTTTTTTCAAAATATCTCTCTTGACTGGTTCTAACTTGTCATCAATTGCGATTAGAAGCTGATAGAGCCTTTGTTCTTGGGTCTTCTTATTGCAAATCTGAATGTCCTCTGGGTCCTTCATAGGGTTCGGATCCCTCCTATCAATGGACATCCAGATATTCTGAAGTTTATTCCATAACTCTTCATGTGTATCGGATCCTTGCTTTAACGAATTAGCTCTCTTATGAAGGTCAAATACCTGCAGCGAATCTGATCCAGATCCATATGTGGTGGCTAACCCATCCCAGAGGGCTTTTGCAGTAGGGTACTGTGAGACGTTATTCACAAGATTGGGTTCAAGATTTTGGATGATCCATGTGAAAACACACTTATCATCTTGTTCCCAAATTGTAAATGATGCCTCGGTTTTAGATCGAGGTGTAGGCTCTCCTGTAATGTGCGAACTTTTCCCCCTTCCCCCAATAGGTTTCTTCATCAAGGTTGCCCATAGGGCATAATTCTCACCACCCAGTTTGATTCCAAGAGACAGATTTTCTGGATTTGTTGTTATTTGCTGCAAGACCATTCCTCAGAAGGGCAGCGATCTTTAATGTCAACTCATCAGGAGCTTGATTGACCACGGCGTTATCTCCAGACATCTTGCAAGAGGATGACTGGAACTTCCAGGATTATACCCGCTCTGATACCATATTCACAAGGTAATCAGAGACAATTTTATTTATCTTTCTTTTTTGTATATTTCTACAAAGAACCAAAGAGCAATATTTATAAAGCATTAGAGGACTAAACAAGGAAACGAAATAACCAACTTCTAAGGAAAAAATAATGCCAGCCAATGAGATCCCGAGATTGTAGCAGCCACTAAAAGACCCATGATTTTGGGAATCCCTTTTTTCTCGAATATCTAACAATTACAGAATGTTATTTTTCATGTTCTTAGTCTTTTTAATAATAAGTTGGATGCCAACAGAACTTTCAAGAAAAGCTTTACTTTAGGGCAACACTGAAAACATCAACACAAGCATTTCGTTTGTCTGTGTATTAAAGTAGTTAATAGTAAATATCCGAAATGATTGTGAGCATCTTTACAATCTGGCCCTTTAGTGGTCGTTGCTTGGCATGTTATTTTGGATTTTTTTTAAGGGGGTGGTTGTGCATGTGTTTCAAGTTGACGGATGTCACACTTGTCCAAGTTAATCTTTATTTTCTTTCACTTTATTTACAAAGAATGGTCACAAAGCCTCTCCACTTTAAATTCGTGTGTTATGTTCTTAGATCTTTAATTTGTAGGATTATGACCTTTGAAATGCCAAATGTGTGTTTTTTAGTGCAGTTTTTATTCTTTAACCATATGGAGATTAAAAGCATTCAGTTACAAGGTTTTATAGATGTTCATTTGTTATTTAGTGGTTTAACTAAAAAAATTAGGTTTATACTTGAAAGATATATCAAGTATAAACTGTACTCTATGTCGAAAGAGTGACATACGGTTGACTATGACCAAAAACTGTAAACATCAAAAACTGTATCCATCAGATTCTTACAGTACAATTGACCATGACCAGTAAGATATATCAACTGTATGTCGCTCTTTCAACTTTCAAGATGTATCAACTTAGGCAATTATGAGAGATATATCAAACAGTACACTAAAAGATATATCAACTGTAAAAAGTAGGTTTATACTGCTGTTATTTAGGTTGTCAGCACACAGATATATCAACTTAATTACGCCTTTTAAATCTTAAATTGTTATTTAGTCGTTTAAACTGTGATGTTATTAAGGTAACTATTGTTACAATCCTTCACAGAACGCTCACCGAACCAACTTCTTCTTTGACAGTAAGCAAGACATGAGCATCGCTCTGTTGAAGGAGATAGCAACCTCTACCCATCGATTCAATCGTCGAAGCATCGAGACGGCTGCCTCGCTTGCCATTGTGGCGTTCACGAGTTTGAAAGCTAAAAACCAATGTGGTAATGTTTTCCCGTTATCTTAAACAACTGAAACACATTTTATCCCACACTTAACAATTTATTTGACTTGTTCAAGTTGTTATACAAGAGTGTCGTTAATACGCTTTAGATGCATTAGGATAACTATAGTATACTAAACTCGGTATTTAATTCCTTCAACAACTGTTTCAATAGGCGAATCTGATGGTTACTATTTCTTTTCTCGTCCGATAGGTTTCATTCTGTTAGTGACCTCAGCTAACTGAAAAACGAAAACGTCAGGATGAGGCAAGTGGCTGGTGGCTTGAATGGGTAATTTTCATAGGCCGCTCAAAACGTGCAGGGTCGTATTGAGCTGGCCGCGCCACTACTTGCCCAGGTTTTTTGTATTTTCTGAATATTTAATGTTGGAACTATATAAACGAGAGCTTTAGCACTGAAATGATAATATATATATATATATATATATATATATATATATTTAAATAGAACGATTTTGGTCGTCGTGAACATATGAGCACAAATAACTCATTTTGACCTGTTTAGCTCGTCAACATATGAGTAAATTATATATTTACCAACTTCAACAGTTAGAATACAACCTAGGTTGTTGATAGCTCGTATAATTTATTAATTTACAAGTAGTTTTAAAATCAAACTAACTGGCCAGAGAAATAAAATAAACACATAATCGGCTAATACAAACTGGTTTCATTGAAACAGGTCTTCAACTCCAGCTCAAAAAGGAAGCATTAATTACAACTAGAGCGAAGCGTCAATTGGAATTCCACGGTAAGCCAAGTCAACCAAAACATTTACACATCCACACAACACAAATACTCACATCAAACGTGCTTTCTTTCTTTCACCTGCAGACCATCCACCGTCGAAAAGGCCCAGCCTCACGAACTAAGACCCAGTTAACAGAAGTTCGTCCTTTTGTCCACCAATACAAGAACGGCGGGTGGGATGGCGGTCAAGAGCTAATTCCTTTTGTACAGATGTTGAAGACCTGCTAACTACACGCTGTACAAGCAATTTTTTGATGGCTGCGTTTATTAACAGCAGCGATATTTAGTTATCGACATAACCAAATCTCGCTGCTGTAACCAAGTGAATATCACGCAACACGCGAACGCTCGAATACCCCTAGTTTAATTCAATAATAATGTGAAAAAAATTGTTAATTAAGTGTTATTTGGCCCGTCTTGTCATCAAAATCTTTCCTAACAGAACAAAAAAATCAAGAAGGTTACTCTGACGAATAAACTAAAAACAAAGAACGCTCACTTCAACTTTTGAGGCCAAATTGCTTTTTCAACATCAACATGTACAAATCAAGAAGCCATCATCTAACTTTACAAATCAAGATTGCTGCATTGCTTTAATGTTTAAATATGCTGCTGCCTCATGACATCCTTTAAACAAAAAAAAAAAAAAATACTCCATATTTCTTCAGTTACTTTTTGAATTATACAAGAACTTTCAAATCTATTTTGTCTATAGAAGAATTCGTATTAACTTTGACTATACAGGTGTGTGGTTGTCTGGGTTGAATAAAATTCCAAAGAAACAACCACCTAAAACTATGTCTGCAACTGTTTTGTGTAGAAACCATAAATCAGCGGTTCAGTTGAGCAAACAGGTCGTCGGGCATGTTTCAGTGTTCCCAGAAGCATGAGCCCGGTTGGTTTTTGGATATCTTTAGCTATAGTGCTCCCCAAAACATTACAAAACTTCGACGAATTGAGCAAATGGCCGGGTCGGTTTGTGGATACTTTAGCTCTAGTGCTGCAAGAAACATTCCAAAATTTAAATCTCCTGTCAATGCAGCAGAAGCAACCATAAACCCATCAGGGCCCTGCAGCGCAAACATTATTAATCAAATGTTAGAGACCAGAAACTGTTTGACTTCCATATCAGTTGACTTTTTTTAGTATACCTGTGTCATGAAAAGCTCCAACATTTTTAACATTAAATTCAACCGTTTCCGAGTATAAATCATCGAATGCGATTCACGTTAGCAAATGGCTCAGGAATGGCTTTTCGGGTAGCCTTAGCAGCCACTTCCGGGCTCCCAAAAACATTCCAAAATCTCAGTGTCTCGTCTCCTGCAGCAGTTGCAACTGTACATCCATCCGGGCTCTGCAAATATATTGGATACAGATCATTGTTAACTGTTGACCATACAAGAAATGTTACAACTTTCTTGTTGGATTTAACTATTTACCTGCGCCATAAAAAGAACTCTCGATGTATGACCAGTAAGCTCGGCCATTTTCACCATTGACGGATACTTCCATAAAGTCAACTGGTTCTGAGTAAAACCATGTGAGCTCAGCAGCTCACGCTCATTTTGGTTCCATAAAAGCGCACACACCTGAGACCCGGTGTCCACTGAGTTCAAGCAAGCACCAGTGTGTGTGTTCCAAAACTTTATACACTTGTCACCACCACCACCACCGGTTGCAAGAAGATTGCCCTGAAATGGACACCAAGCAAGTGCTTTCACCGCAGCTGTGTGATCCTCCAGCCGGTGAAGCCATTGAGTCGGTGAATTAACAGAAGCCACAGATCTGTCCCAAATGTGTAGGAGATTGTCGTTGCCACCGCTAGCCAACTGTTGACCGGAAGCTGACCATTTTAATCCACAAACTTCTTGGTGGTGGCCGGAGTATGTTTCCACTATATGTGCTCTAATTCTGACATCGTTATTTACGATCCGACCATCCATTCCTCCTGTTGTGAGAATGTGGTTGTTCCAATCCATTGATCCGACCCGAGATTGATGACACTCTCTCAACGTTCTCAACTGTTAGAAAAACGATTCATTTAGAAAAAAAGTCATAAAAAACACAAGATCTAATCATAAACGTTCCAAGGACGAGATCAGTACCAATTTATTTGAGGTGGAATCCCAGAGTTGGACTTGGGAATCGTTTAGACCGACTGAGATGTGGCGTCCGTCCGGTGCCCATTTAACACTCGTAACCGGACCCACTTCATCATCGACAGTAACAAGTTCCGACGTGTTACCATCTGCAGCATCCCATAGATACACCGTATTTCCTAGGGCAATCGCGAGAACGTTGCTGCTCCCCCAATCTAACAGATTCAAGTAGTAATCATCTAGAATATCAGGTGCATCCAATGTCTTTTCAGAAGTCTGTAATCAAGCAACACCACACTTTAGCGCGTTAAATAATAACACAAACTTAGATCTAATCACAACAGATCCTACAAAAAATCACCTGAGGGATGTATCTACGGGATTTTACTGGCTTCGCCTGCTGCTGCACCGAAGACCACTCGCTTAGAACCGCATCTGTTGGTGTCGGAGGCTTGTTCCTGAAAGCTAGAATCCTGGTTCTGTTCATGTTGAGGCTGTCCGCCAACTGCTTCCTGTACGCTTCCTTTGCCGGTGAGCTCGCAATCGGATTCTCCTTACCTTTTTTGGACTGTGTTAGCATGTAATGCGCGTAATCAAAATCCATAGCTGATCTGTTCGGTATGAATCTATCCAACTACAAACAAAACCCTAATTCAGTAACCAATTCAATCAAACAAAAAGCCCTAATTATGAAACAGAAATTACGTTTTCTCGAGAACTTTTTCTTTGAAGAATTTGATCTCGCGATTGTGACTTGGGGGCTGGAGAGAAACTTACAGATCCTGCATCCATGATGTTAGTAGAACAGAGATATATGTGTATATATATGTATACTAAAAGATTAAAAAGATGGAAAATTCCTGCAAAAGAGAGGTTAATAAACAATACAAGAAATGAACAGAAATTAGATTAGCGAAACACTAATTAGAGAAAGAAGAAGTAAAGAGGGTGATTAGATCGTTGCAGATTGGAAGAATGTAAGAGCGATTGTGTGATTAACTAGCGAGAATTTGGGGGTTTATATATATATGAAAAACTAGGGTTTTGAATGGGATTTGGGGTTTGTTCCGGCGGTGATGAAATGAAACGGCTAGTAAGTCAAAAGTAGCCGTTGTAAACTTGTTTATGGCAAGGGAAAGAATGAACCGAGCACAGATTACACCCCCTGAATCGGGCACAGATTACATATAAAATGACCAAATTACCCTTTTTGTTAACAGAAAAAATAGATAAAGTTAACCCAATGAACTTGCACTAATTTTAACGTTATTTTACTAATTTTGTGAAAATAACGTTAAAAGCTGAGGACGGTTAATCATGCATCATGTGGTGGTGTTGATAGCTGAAAGACAAAAGGGTACATGCACTAATCGGTCTTTGTCCCGATTGCTGAGTGTTATGTGCCTTATGTCCAAGGCTTGATGCAAAACTACTATCGAGCCGGGGGTCTCACTGGAAGCAGCCTCTCTATTCCTACGGGGGTAGAGGTAAGGCTGTCTACATCTTACCCTCCTCAGACCCTACCTTTGCTTTGCTATTGGTGGGATTTACTGAGTATGATGATGATGATGATGAACCCAATGAACTAAAATGGCAACATTTAAAACTATTTGGACTAAAATGACAACGTTTCAAACTTTTGTACTAAACGGACAAAATGACCCAAACCAAAAAGACTAAATGGATTTTACTATTTTTTTAAACCGCACAACATGGTTGTAAAACAAGGTATACAAGGCCGATGAGACTTTCTACAACTCCACCTAATTACTCGGAATCGATCAAACGCGGTCAACCTTGGCCAGAATCATCTCTAATAAGTCAACTCGGGCCGAGTTTGACTTTAAAAAAATTAAACATAATCTCTATGCCTATTATATCAAAGAATGAATAACATTTTCACGTATTTTATTATAAATATTAGTAAAGTTATATTATTTGACGTATAATTAATTTTTGAAAACTAGTTTCTTTATAATTTAACATGTCTGAGTACTCCCCGAGTACTCTTCGCCTAAGCAGAGTATTCTCAACTCCCTGGTCGACCGAATAGGGAGCCCCTAGCGACTTTTGCAACTATGTATGTATGTGTATATTTATATATATATATATATATATATATATATATAGGGAAAGGTTAACGTACAAAAGTGCTTAACGTACATTACGTACGCGACGAAATTACAACATGCGTGATTAAGTTTACAACGTGCGTGATTATATTTTGAACAATTTTGCCATGCGTGATTATGCACACTTATGCGTGATTATGTACAAAGCATGATTAGGGTTTTAACTTCATAACTTGCGTGATTTTCAAATGAACTAGCGTAATTTTGTCGCGTACGTTATGTACGTTAAGTCGTTTTGTACATTATACTTTCTCTCTCTCTCTCTCTCTCTATATATATATATATATAGGTATGAGATCAGGAGAAAACGCCCTAAAGTGTGAGAACGGATCCTGGCCCAACACGTGGCAGGGGGCGCTAATTGATATGCAGGGGTACGATTGTCCTTTTATACATTCCCTTCTTATTCGCGTTATAATTTTGTTTCAAATTAAAACTCCAAAAATTTTGTGTTAGCTGTTACCTCCTTTGCAAGCTTTCTCAGATCTATGGCGTCTAATGTGTATTCTGTTCGACAAAGTAAATGCGATGACGTTTCCTGTTTTTGTTTCAGCAAATCATGCAACAAATATGGCTTTTTGTTCCTTTTATGTTTGTTTCATTGTTTTTTTTTTAAATCTATATTTTCATAATGTGTTGTATGCTTTTCAATGGCGTTGTTCATGTATCCAATTTATTCGCGTTTTCATTGGTAGTTAAACAATTAGTAAGAACTGATAATTTGAGTTTTCATTATTAATTTTAATTGTCGTTTGTGATCTAGTATATTTCTTATGTTTTTAAGATCATTGGCGTTTTACACCTGATTAGTTTTGAATATTATTTAGTAGTATCTGTAAATATCAGTTATTACTATTTGTTAATTTGTGTAAACATCAGTTATGCATGTGGTATGTGATGCATAAACTTTATCTGAAGGTTGATATGCTTATTTTTACCTTTGGCGTTTTAGGATACACTGTGATTTAAAAATAAATGGCGTTTTGTACCTTGTTACTGTTTTTTTAATTAAGTTTTGTCTTTGTGTAATATATATGTTTTTTATGCATGGTTTTATCGTGTTATACATAGGTTGGTGTTAGGCTATGCAATTCCACCAATTTCAAAGAACGTATTTGTGGTGTTGTGTGGACGGATATTATTATACCTGAAGAGTTTGAATCAGAATGGGAAGTGGTTATCGGAGAATTCAATTTAGCAGATAATGACTAGCTATCTGATATTTTTGCACTCAGGGAATCTTGGATCCATGCATACTATAGAATGGAAGAGCTGTCGGGCCTTATGCGAACGACATCGAGGTTGGAGAACGAGAATCATTTTTTTGGTCAAGTGTGCAATTCAAAAGCTACTCTTGTTGAGTTCATGACTCATTACGAAATTGCAATAGAAGCACAGCGTCACATGCGCCAGAAAAATGATCATGAATCTCGATACAAACGACTCCAGTTGAAGAGTAATTACCAAGTCTGGATACAATAATTCATTTAAACTGTTCAATCTTTTTTTAAACAACAAAACACACACACACACATGGTTGTATTACAAGGTCACCAAGGCCGAGTACTCCCCAAGTAATCGCTCCAAGGTAGGCTACCGAGGAGACTTTCTTCAACTCCACCTAATTACTCAGAATCGATCAAACGCGATCAACTTTGGCCAGAATCATCTCTAGTAAGTCAACTCGGGGTGAGTTTGACTTTAAAAACAGTAAAACATAATCTCTATGCCTATTATATCAAAGAATGAATAACATTTTCACGTATTTTATTATAAATATTAGTAAAGTTATATTATTTGACGTATAATTAATTTCCGAAAACTAATTTCTTTATAATCTAACATGTTTGAGTACTCCCCGAGTACTCTCTGCCTAAGCCGAGTACTCTCAACTCCCCGGTCGACCGACTAGGGAGTGCCTAGCGACTTGCAACCATGTATATATATATATATATATATATATATATATATATATATAGAGAGAGAGAGAGAGGGAGAGAGCCTAACAAGGAACTGGAAAAAGTCCGAATACAACCAAAAAGATAACATTACAATAGATCGATAACATCAAAAACGACCCACTTATCCCAATCCAGTTTAGGGAGTCTCGACCTATGCATCATCCAAACAAACGCCTCCTCTTTAATGTTCTCTGCCATTCTGTTGACCGAGACAAACCTGCCATCGAACACTTTCACGTTACGGGCTTTCCATATACGCCAAAAAGTTGCCAGAGCGACCACATTCACTATCTTCTTCCATTTCTTTGCCCCCGGACTCGAGCTGAAGGTTTTGAAATATCCGAAAATGAGGTTATGTTTGGAGGAAAGGAGACCCGAATCCACCTGAAAACATTCCACCAAACGCTTCTTGCAAAAAGACAAGAAGCAAAAATATGGTTTGAGTCTTTTACTCCAAAGCCACATGTATCACAGAGAAGGTTTGGTAATTGGACGCCACAGGCTGCCAAACCCTATTTAAACGCAACTCTCCCCAACACTGCACGCCATCCTAAATAGTTCGCTTTCAACGTAGCCCAAGCATTCCACTCGAAACAAGTCTCTTCATCCTTCCCCATCCGCTTTTCAGCCAACTCGAATCTGATGCTTTTAACCGAAAAATTAAGCCCTTCCTTATTCTCCCACTTCCACACATCTTGACTGTTATTCAGACGAACCTGATCCAGGGTGTCCACCAGATTGCTAAACTGAGTCTGCTCCTGGTTGGTACGGGGTTCTCGACTCCAATCTCATCTCTAACCCAATTAATATCCCCTAGGACATATCTTCCTAGCAACTGATATATCTTTATAGTTAGCAATACAAAACAACCCTGTGTAGACTTCTTTAAGAGGCCTCGGAGCAGCCCAAACCTCACTCCATAAGCGTGTTTTAGAGTTGTCCCTAATCGATACCCGAAGCCTATCTTTGATCACAATACCTTCATGTGATAATTTATCCTCCAATGACCCGATATCCTTCCAAATAACGTGGAGCGCTTGGTTTACCGGAACCATTATTCGCTGCACTTTTGAGGAATGTATGGCAGAAATTACTTTAGCCCAAAAAGGAGAAGAGTCATCCTAATACCGCCACCACCACTTCAAAATCATCGTGTCGTTAAAATCCTTGATACCCCCAACACCCACCCTTCCAAGCACCTTATGTTTAACAAACTTGTCCCATTTCACCCACCAGATTTTGTGGCCCCGCCTCAACTTTCCCCAAATAAAATATCTTCTGATACTTTCCAACTTTCTTAAAATAGCCTTGGGAGCCTTAAACAAGGACATATAATATGAAGGCAAACTTCTGAGAACCATCTTTGCTAAGGTAACCCTCCCCGCCAAAGAAAGGGACTTAGCTTTCCATGCTGATAATTTTGAATTAAATTTAGCGATAACTGGCTGCCAATGTTTCATTCTTTTCATATTCGCTCCTATGGGAATTCCAAGATACATAAGGGGAAAAGAGCCCAACCCACAATTTAATTTATTCGCCATTTCTTCCACTTCTTCATCCACTACCCCGACTCCGTAAAGTTTACATTTTTGCGGGTTTATTTTCAATCCCGTTAGAAGATGGATGCATCTGAGGAACCTCACAAATGCGAGATACATGACCCATCGTTTGGCATTTTTATCCCTTGGAAGAGCCCCATATCCATTGTCCTCTTCATAAGCATACACACAACCTCCATAGCTATAATAAAAAGATAGGGCGAGAACGGATCTCCTTGTCTCAATCCTCTTTTGAAGGAGAATTCGCCCGTCGGCGACCCATTAATCAAAGCCGACCCGGTTTCCGACCCGAGACACCCTTTTACCCAGTTTTGCCAAATATCTGAGAATCCTACATTCTTCATAGTTTTGATTAGAAATTTCCAGTTCACATTATCATATGCTTTATGAAAATTAACTTTAAAGATCAGTTGGATTTCGTTTTCTTCTTCCAGGAAATCAACTCATTAACTACAAGAGGGTTATCCAAGATGTTCCTGCCCCTACAAACGCAGCCTGTTTGCGGAGATATGATGGAATTCATAATTGGCTTTAGCCGGTTGACTAGTTTTTTTTGCCACAATTTTATATATAGATCCAATTAAAGATATCGGTCTATAGTCAGACAATACCTGGGGGTCTGATATTTTAGCAATGAGGGTGACAAACGAAGCATTACATCCTTTGGATAGTGTACCAGAGCTATAGAATTCCTGCATATATCGCATAACCATAAGCTGAACCGTTCCCCAACAGTGCTTGAAGAACTTAAAGGTGAACCGATCGTGCCTAGGCGCCTTCTCACCGTCACAACTACTAATAGCATATCGCACCTCTTCAGCGGAAAACGGCCAGGAGATAGAGTCAGCTTGCTCTGGGGACAACTTAGGCAGGCCAAAATTGATATATGCGGGCCGCTTCTCAAAGGTCATAGAATAGACTTCTGAAGAATTTTCTGACATCTGAATTTAGCGACGTAGGATCAGAGACCCACTCCCCTTGAACCAAAGACCATTAATACAATTTTTTTGCCATAATGATTTTAACCACCCGGTGGAAAAAGCTCGTGTTTTCGTCACCAAATTTCAGCTAGTTGAGTCGTGCCTTCTGCTGGAGATGAGGTACTCTATGTTGTTCAATTATTTAAAGATTAGATCTTAATTTGACCCTTATTTTTCTGTCTTCGTCAGATAGATAGGAAAATTCAGCTCTCCTCTCTAACAACTCCAAAACCTTAGATATGTTCATGAAATTTTCTTCTTCTATGCACTTAACTTCTGCTCGCCATTCCTTTATATCTGTTATGGTAGCCTTGAGCGCCTTTAGCAACGCCACATCCCCTTTCACATTACCAGCTGATGTGCGTAAAATGCAACATATAAAGTACATCAAATGAGGTATAAAACTAACCATTTTTTAGTACTAATGTTGGAAAAAGTGTGCTTTTGTCTTCCTTTTGTATTTTCAGGATTAAATGAGCGTAAATGAACAAAAGAAGCAAATATGCAGCAAAATCCAACATAATTACAAGAAAAGGAATAAACGTGGCATGCCCGACCCCTCGACATCATCTTCCCAAGCAAAAACAAGTAAACAGAAGGCTGACCACGGCCCCGTGCCCAGCGAACACGGGGGCGTGTTCAGATGTCTGCAGAAAGGACAAAAGCATAGAAGCTTCTATTTCCCGACACGGGGGCGTGCCCAGCTCAACACGGCCGTGGTCAATGCTAAGATTTGCAGAATCTAAGTAAATCTTGATAGTACAGATATGTTTCTACACACGGGGCCGTGCCCAGCGGACACGGGGGCGTGTGGAGCTAATGCAGACAAAATACCATTAATGAAGAAAGAGAAAATGGATGGACACGGGGCTGTGTCCGGGCTTCTGTGCAGGCTATAAGTAGAGGTGCTTGGTTCACTTCAAAGGCATCCCTTGGCAAACCACCTCTCTCCCACTTCACCCACACTCCACCACCATCACAACACCCACATCCACCACCATCATCCATCATACATCTTAGAGTGTGTGTAGTAGTCTCAGGATCCAAGATTGATAGTAAGAGTTCTTGACAATCAAAGGCCATGTTTGCCTAAGTCTCTTACATCACTTGGTGAAGACAAGCATTTAGTGTAATACTTTTGATTTTTAATCTTTTCTCACTTTTTATTTGGTTTTGTATTAATGACTTTAATAACTAGTTTCTTATGTTGAAGGTGAAACTTGCTTATCATTTGTCCATGGTGTCTTGGCATTATTTTACTGTCTATATAAAATAAAAGATTTACTCCATTCATATCTCTACGGTCTATATAGAGATATGTTGGCTACCTGGTCGGGGGTTAAGGGAATGGTTTGGTAAGGTTCTTGCCTTGTTCAGTGTATAGATCCTGCAAGGACCTGGGTCAAGCTTACTAGGACCTCCTTCAATACCCACTGGTATTGGATGGCGGGGGTGCGAATGACTTGATCCCCTCATATGTAAACTACTATTAATACATTAACCCGCCTACTTGGGTTTGTATCCCTGCTGACTCAAACCACTTAGCCGAGGGTAACGTCACCTTCAAAAGAGGGGCCTACCACATTACGCATTAATAACTTAATTATTTATCTTTCAATAATCTAACTCTTTAGGATTGTATCCTTGCTGACTCAAACTACTGGGTTGAGGGTAACGTCACCTTCAAAAGAGGGGCCTACTACTATAACTAAGATAATCTCTTAAAAAGTGTAAAAGTGCGGAAATCATCAAAGGTTACACTAAAGGGCGAGTCGGATCCAAGTGATTCATCTTGTCTATCTGTTTTATTTTTATTTTAATTTTCAACATTTTTAGTTTTTATTTTCATGTTCAAAACTTTTTCTAAACCTTTGACTTGATTAGACGTTGAGGATAAACCGGTATTAAAAGCTCTTGTGTCATTGGACGACCTCGGTATCTTACCAACGCTATACTACGCTCACGATGGGTGCACTTGCCCATATGTGTGTTTAGTGTTAGTAAAATATCGTATTTTATAAATTTAAAACATGACGAAATTGTTAAAAAGGGCTTAAAATATAACTAAAAATATATAACACACTACACGCATCAAGTTTTTGGCGCCGTTGCTAGGGACACAAGGATTTTAAGAAAGCTTAAAATCGACGGCCTAATCAGTTTTTCAAAACCTTTTTAAATTGCACGCACATTTTCTGCATTTTAGTTAGTTTTTGCATTTACAGTAGACTGAACACGGGGCCTTGTTCACTAAACACGGGGCTGTGCTGCACAATTTTTTAACAAACTCCCAGATACTGAGTCTGAACACGGGGTCGTGTTCACTGAACACGCCCCGTGCTGCACAAAACCAGTCACTTTTATTAAAACGCCCAGATACAGGACCTAAACACGGGCCACGGGGCCGTGTCCAGTCTCTGTTTCCGTTTTTGTTTTTGTTTTCTGGTCCCGAGACTCTGTTGTGGTCTGCTGAAGGATTCTTATGGATCAATACTCAGGAGATTACAACTACCACTATGAGGAGGATGATTATAGGGAAGACTATTGCACCATTTGTGGTAACCCTCATTCGGTACAATATTGTGAGCTCTTTGAACCATCCACTTCATACACCTACTATGAGGAGCCCAGGTACGAGCCGTCCACTTCATATACATCCTATGAAGACCCAAGGTATGAACCTTCTCCCTCATACTCTTATTTTGATGAACCAAGGTATGAGCCTTCATACTCATACTTTGAGGAACCAAGATATGAGACTTCACCTTCATATGCTTACTATGAGGAACCATGGCGTGAACAACCCACCTCATATGAGTATTATGAAGAACCAAGTTACGACCCTTATCCATCATATACTTACAATGAGGAACCATGGTATGAACCATCTACCTCATATGAGTATTATGAGGAACCAAGGATCGAACTTCCGACTTCAAGCTTTGAGGATACTTATTCAACTCAATTTGACGAACCACCAACTATTTCACCTGTAGCCGAAAAGATAATAGAACACCTTAAAACTATCGAGCGCTATATAAAAGAAGCCCGCGCAAAGGAAGAGGAATTCCACGCAAGGGAAGAATTAACTCGTAATAAAGAAGAGATAGTTGAAAAGGTAAAAATGGAAGAACAAGTAAGTGAAAAACCGATACATGAGTTAAACAACGAAAAAGGTGAGTCCGACAACGTTAAAATTCAAGAAGAGTCTAATTTTAAAGAAACTAATTTCTTGTCACCTTCTTTCGAAAATCATTGTTTAGTACCCACTCATGCAAACTTTTTAAAAGAGTTAAACACTAACACTAAAATTGATGAAACGGTAAGCATTAAGTTAACAAATGATCAAACTACGCTAATAAAAGAAGATCCATTTGAAATTAACATTACACCGGTTCCATGTTTTTTTTTTCAAAATTCCTTTATTAGTAATATTACAATTGCTAAAGATCTTTGTGTTAATATAATGCCAAATTACATTTTCGAAAAATTAAGTATTGGTGATTTTTCTCCACTTCAAATACCCATTTTTCTATCTAATCGGAAAACAATAAAATCAATAGGGATAGTTGAGGATGTGTTGGTCCAGTCCAATCAATTGGTAATCCCAACCGACTTCGTCATCCTTGATGACGCTCCACTAGTGTTGGGACGACCTTTTGTTAAGACCCATGAAGCTTTGAAAAATAGGAAGTATAACAATTTACCTATTCAATTAGGGGCATTCAAAAAAAGTGTCGATCTTGAGCGTTCAATGAAATATCCATTCAGCAATGATAACCCCCTAATTGAAGATGAAGCTGAACCACCCGATACAAGAGAAGAAATTGACCACTTTGTTGAAGAAGAGGTCGCCATAGAACAAACCTTTGTGGCTCTTGACCGAAACGAGCAATCAAATAAGGAGTCTCCTAAAGACCCACCTCTTGAGCTCAAAGAACTTCCAAAAGGTTTGGAATATGCTTTTCTCGACAAAGATGGTAAATCACCTGTAATTATTTCATCAAAATTAAGTAGTTTAGAAAAAAAAATTAATCAGACTTTTGAAAAAACACAAAAACGCAATCGCTTGGAAGCTTGTAGATATTAAAGGAATAAGTCCTTCCATGTGCATGCACAAAATTTTAATGAATGATGACTACAAATCGGTAATACAACCACAACGTAGAATAAATCCAAATGTCCAAGAAGTGGTTAAAAACGAAGTCATCAAATTACTTGACGCCGGACTCATTTACCCAATCTCCGATAGTCCTTGGGTAAGTCCCGTCCAAGTAGTTCCGAAGAAAGGAGGTATGACGGTAATAACTAACAAGAAAAATGAATTAATACCAACAAGAACCGTTACAGGATGGAGGGTATGTATAGATTATCGTCGATTAAATGAGGCAACAAGGAAAGATCACTTTCCTTTACTTTTTATTGATCAAATGTTAGAAAGATTATCCGGTCACAAATTTTATTGTTTCTTAGATGGTTTTTCAGGTTACTTTCAAATACCGATAGCACCCGAAGACTAAGAAAAGACAACATTTACATGTCCCTACGAAACTTTTGCTTATCGACGCATGCCTTTTGGTCTATGTAATGCCCCCGCAACCTTTCAATGTTGCATGGTGGCCATCTTCCATGACATGATAGAAAAGACAATGGAAGTCTTCATGGATGACTTTTCTATCTTTGGAGACTCATACGACCAATGCCTCGATAACCTTGAACGAATGCTATCCCGATGTGAGGAAACTAACCTCGCCTTAACTGGGAAAAATGCCATTTCATGGTAACGGAGGGAATAGTACTCGGTCACAAAATCTCAAGCGAAGGAATGGAGGTTGATCGAGCAAAAATAGACACTATTTCTCGATTACCACCCCCATCCTCCGTTAGAGCTATCAGAAGTTTCCTAGGGCATGCCGGATTTTATGGGTGATTTATCAAAGACTTTTCAAAAATCTCAAGACCTCTAACAAAATTACTTGAAAAAGATGCCCCTTTCATCTTTGACAAGGATTGCAACCAAGCATTTCTAACACTAAAAGCAATGCTAGTCAATGCACCTATCATGATAGCACCCGATTGGAAATTACCCTTTGAAATCATGTGTGATGCAAGTAACTTTGCAGTTGGAGCTGTCTTGGGACAACGAAAAGATAAGCATTTTCACCCAATTTATTACGCTAGTAAAACACTTAATGATGCACAAGAAAATTACACAACAGAAAAAGAATTACTAGCTGTGGTATTTGCTTTTTATAAATTTCGTTCTTATCTTGTTCTTTCTAAAACGATAGTTTATACAGACCATGCAGCCATTCGATATCTCTTTAAGAAACAGGATGCTAAACCACGTTTGATTCGGTAGATTCTCCTCCTCCAAGAATTCGACATTGAAATAAAAGACAAAAGAGGAGCAGAAAACACTGTGGTAGATCATCTTTCCCTCTTGGAAGACCCAGCTTTGGAAGCAACCAGGGACGAGCTAAACAATGAAAAGTTCCCAACGGAGTCCCTGGAAATGGTGGAATACCGAGAAGAACCATGGTACGCCGACTATGCTAACTACTTAGCTAGTGGTATAGTCGCAAAAGGATGGCCACATCATCAAAGAAAAAAATTCTTTGCTGATGTAAAGCATTATTTTTGGGAAGATCCTTATCTTTTCAAAATGTGTGCCGATCAACTCATCCGTCGATGCGTACATGGAAGTGAAGCAAGAAGAATTCTCCACCATTCTCATGAAGGTCCATACGGAGGACATCATGGTGCCGCTAGTACCGCACGAAAGGTATTTGATTCAGGATTTTATTGGCCAACCATTTACAAAGACGCTCAAAGTCTTATCAAGACATGTGATGCTTGCCAAAGATCAGGTAATATTTCTTCCAAAAACGACATGCCACAAAATGGCATTCTTGTTTGTGAAATTTTTGATGTGCGGGGACTCGATTTTATGGGACCTTTCCCACCGGCACAAGGAAACAAATATATACTTGTGGTAGTAGATTACTTGTCTAAATGGGCCAAGGCCGAAGCACTTCCGACAAATGATGGAAGGGTTGTGGTAAGATTTCTGAAACGCTTATTCTCTCGTTTTGGAACTCCAAAAGCATTAATAAGTGATAGAGGTACCCATTTTTGCAACCATCAACTTGAAATTTTTTTAACAAGGTATGCGGTCTATCACCGGGTCTCAACAGCATATCACCCTCAAACAAATGGGCAAGCCGAAGTGATTAATAGAGGTTTAAAAAGAATACTTGAAAAAACCGTAGGGTTAAATAAAAAATAATGGGCCGATAAATTAGACGATGCTTTAGGGGCTTTTCGAACTGCGTATAAAACAACAATAGGTACAACCCCATATAAGCTTGTCTATGGAAAAAGTTATCATGTGCCAGTAGAAATAACACACAAAGCCTACTGGGCAATTAAAAACGTAAACTTAGACTTAGAAATTGCCGGTAAAAATCGATTTTGTCAATTAAATGAATTAGACGAATTAAGAAATCACGCATACTCTAACTCCGAAATTTATAAGGAAAGAATGAAAAATTTGCATGATAAACACATTAAACCTAATGAATTTCGGGTAGGGGATCAAGTTCTGTTGTTTAATTCACGACTTCGATGATTTCCTGGTAAATTGAAGTCTAGATGGTCAGGACCTTTTTCCATCACCCACATTTTTCCCCACGGTGCAATTGAAATTAAATCTCGGAATGGAATTCCATTCAAAGTCGAAGGCCAACGGCTAAAGCTCTATCAAGGATTTATTGAGGATGAAGAGGAAGAAATCTCACTACAAGCAGCCAAAGAATGAAACGAAGGTTCAAGCATCAACATCATACCTTGTCAGTTACGAACGTCGGGGAAACATCTAAATCAGTAAGATTTCTAAAACCAAGTTTCGGGAAACAAGGGCACTCACACGAGCACTAAAAAAATATATATTTTAATTTTACCCGCCCACGGGGCCGTGTCCAGCGGACACGGGGCCATGTCCGCGCAACTGTCGGGGATAAAACCCCTTTTTCTTACACTTTCTCATTTCAACACGCCCCGTTTCCCCAAGAACTCTCTGGTTCTGGCGAAATTTTCTGCAGATTTCAACGTTCCCCTGACTTCTAACAACTTTAAGGTATGATTCTATCATCATAATTAGTTAGTTTAATCACTTGCATGTCGTTTAACATAAAAAATTTGGGGAAAAATATAGGGTTCTTCAACTTGAACCGAATCAAACCTCAATTTTTTGCTTAGATCTCTTAGTATTAGTATAGATACATGTTATAGGAAGTAAATCAACTTGTATTGTTTGTAGATTTGCCCGATATCTCACAAAAAAACCTCAAACCCTTGTTTTTGAACCAAAAAAGATGAAATTGAAGGGGTAAACGGTTTGTTTTGGGAAAAACGACATTTGGGGTTTCATTTTTGGGGAAAACCGCCCCTACTGGACCAAAAATTTTCAAGTTTTCGGGACCGGGTCGAAAAATGGGATTTTTGGGAAACAGACGCCTGAGCACGGGGTCGAGCTCAGCGAGCACGGGGGCGTGTCCAGCAAATTTCAGGCGAACATGGGGCGTGTCCGCTAAACACGGGGTCGTGTTCAGCTGACTGTTTCAGTTTTCTTTGATAATTTTACTATTTCGTCCTAATTGTTTGGTGTTTTCTTTCAGATGACCAAGAAATTTACCAGATTCAACGCAAGTGAGTTAGCTGCACAAGCGCGATTCGAGGTTCTCAAGACTAGGCCGGAGGAAAATCCCCGACAGGTGTGCATGGACACTCTAGAAGCAATAAACCAAATAGACCGCTTCAACAACATTGTTAGCGGTCCTCTACGAGCAGCTCTGTGCACTCGGCTTCATTCCGTGTATGAATATAACATGGAATTTTATAGCACGTTTGTCTTCAAGACAAGAGCGGATCCGTTTGACAATGAGGGGGTAGAATTCCGTTGTGCAGGGGTTATGTACTCAATCTCAATCGTACAATTTGGGGCAATTGTTGGGTTGTACTCGGAAGAGGATGCTGGAGAGGAAGAGAACACCGGCGGTCTCCGCGAGCTTCCAGAAGATCAACGCCAAGTTGCTTGGGCTCAGATCGGGGAGGGCCACTATAACCCGAGCCGAACTAAGAGCACAATGTTGAGGGACCCTCTCTACCGCTACATCCACAGGGTCCTCAGCTACTCTCTTTGCCAGAGACATGACAGTGGTGGTGTTGTAGGGTTGCGAGATCTGCTAGTCCTCCATTGCATTCACAACCGTATCAACCTCGATGTTCCATACCTGCTACTCCGCAACATGCACTTGAACCAACTTGCAACTCCCCCGACTCCTATCCTTTTTGGAGGGTGGATCTACAGCCTTTTCAAACACTTTGTGCCAAGGATGTCGAGGTCCTTTCAAAAGGGCCATGGTCGGGAAAAGTGGACCTTGTCATATGCCACTCCATGAACTTAATCAACGAAGCGGATGATGGGACGATCAGATTTCAAACAGTTCAAGGGCATGCATGGAACCCTTAAGAAGCTCTCGTCCTATATGCTCCACATATCCGTCCTCCTCCCCAGTACCACTACCAGCACCATGGTGATGCGGGTCAATCCTCCTCTTAAGGAGGTGGTTTTCCTAACTTTCAAAGTTTACATGATTTATTGCAGTAAAACCTCATGTGTACCCGGAACACCTACAACATGGCCAACAACACATACGCCCGAGTCGGAGTTATAGAAAGAAACATCTCCGACATGCAAGATGACATTGGCAACATCCGAGAGTATATGGCGGGCCAGGGGGAATGATGATGATGATGATGAGGACATGGATTGAGCGAGAGGAGTTGGAGGTGGTATTACACGGTTGGAGGTCGTCTCAGGTTAACCCTTTATCTCTCAAAAACAATTTCATGGCCTGCGTGCCACTTGTTGAACAATTTACTTTTCTTAACACTTTTTAATTTCCTGCATTTCTTTTCTTTTTAACTTGTGATGTGGATAATGAAACTTTGGTAAATTAGGATGTTTGTTATTTTGTTTGGTGTGGTATTTATTAGTAAAACAGGTACCTACGAGGCTTGAAACACTAAATATTAGTGCTACTAAAGCCGGGAAAGAAGAACCGAAAGCCGAAACCTGTTTTCAATGATTGCAGTTTGTCCACACGGGGCCTTGCCCAGCCGGCACGCCCCGTGCTCACCGCCCAGACCTGCTGTTTGTTTAATTTCTGCAGACTGCTGTTTAATTTCTGCCCAACACGGGGTCGTGTTCACCAAACACGCCCCCGTGTCCACCTTCTGTAAGTTTTCGTTACAGGCAATCTGACCACGGGGCCGTGCTCATCCGACATGGGGTCGTGTCTAGATGCCCAGTAACATAAAATTTTGCTTTTTAACACCTTTTTACACATTCAGTTAACCTAAAAACTTATTTTTGGGACACATTGAGAGCAATGTGTAATTTAAGTGTGGGGGGATGCTAAAACCTTGAATTTTGCAAAGTCCTAATAACAAGCCTTACACAAAACTCTATTGGAGCCGCTAATCACCCCAAATTTTTTCAAAAAAACTTTTCGTTTTTTTTACTTGTCTTGGTTTAATTTGGGAATAACAAGTTCTAAAAAGGTTATGTTTTTACAAATTTACAACCGATAGAGTCGTGATAAAAAGAACCAACATAAGAAAATTATGAAACGGCATGACAAATCTAGTTAAAATTTGATTATATATACTTGATCACATTAAAAGCAATTCCCACAAAAAGTGAGTTTTGAGCCTTTATTGAGCATACAAATACACATCTTTAGACTAAATGCTCATCTTTCGTTTCTTGTGTGAATAGCCGCTTGGTTTCTTACGACTCTAGAACTTGCCATGACGATACATTCCCGGTCCTTACCAACTTAAACCCAAGTAAGTAAATGATGGAGGCATTAGGACTAACCCTTTTTCTTTTCAACACCATTATTTTTCATTTTTTTATCACCTACCCAAAATCCCCCCTAGTTAACCCCTTTGAGCCTAAACTTTTTCGTTTCTAAACCCACAAAACAAACACCCTTTACCCACCAAAACCTTTTTATTTTTAACCCTTTATTTTAGTAAAAAGCTCAGTATTCATGTGACTTCCTTATAAAAAAAAAAAAATGATGAAGTCTAGCAATAAACAAACAAGTTCCTCAAAAGAAACTTTGTTTGAATAAAAAGTCACAAAAATAAAAAGTTTTACAAAGACCGACGCATTTTACGCCTTTCGCCCTTTTTACTAACCACTAACCCAAAACCACCTACCTTTAACCCAAGCCTAACCTTTCCCCAAGTCCTCTTGATATTTACAAAGGTATATAGTTAAAAAGGAGGAGGATTGATTGCTTGGCAAGGATATGGTAGAAGTAAGTTCCATGCCGGTCTCGAGTGTTTAACAAAAATACATCTTCGGCCGAGTGTTGAGTAATCTCCCGTGAGGTATGTGAACTTGTATATAAATGGAATTTTAAAAAGGCATGTTATGCCCAAATAAGTAATTTTTCTTATGAAATGTTCAAAATAAATCAAAATGAATAGGATTGTAAATAACATAAAAATAAAGCCTAATAACGATCTTGGATTCCCGACACTCAAGACAAGCCCAAAACTTCTCTTCTACCCATTCCATTTGGGAGTGTAAGCCACATTACAAAGAGTTTTGCTTGAGGACAAACAAAGGTTCAAGTGTGGGGGTGTTTGATGTGCGTAAAATGCAACATATAAATTACATCAAATGTGGCATAAAGCTAACCCTTTTTAGTACTAATGTTGGAAAAAGTGTGCTTTTGTCTTCCTTTTGTATTTTCAGGATTAAATGAGCGTAAATGAACAAAAGAAGCAAATATGCAGCAAAATCCAACATAATTACAAGAAAAGGAATAAACGTGGCACACCCGACCCCTCGACAGCATCTTCCCAAGCAAAAAAAAGTAAACAGAAGGCTGACCACGGCCCCGTGCCCAGCGGACACGGGGGCGTGTTCAAATGTCTGCAGAAACGACAAAAGCATATAAGCTTCTATTTCCTGACACGGGGGCATACCCAGCTCAACACAGCCGTGGTCAATGCTAAGATTCGTAGAATCTAAGCAAATCTTGATAGTACAGATACGCTTCTGCACACAGGGCCGTGCCCAGCGGACACGGGGGCGTGTGGAGCTAATGCAGACAAAATACAATTAATGAAGAAAGAGAAAGTGGATGGACACGTGGCCGTGCTCAATGGACACGGGGCCGTGCTCAATGGACACGGGGCCGTGTCCGGACTTCTGTGCATGCTATAAATAGGGGTGCTTGGTTCACTTCAAAGGCATCCCTTGGCAAACCACCTCTCTCCCACTTCACCCACACTCCACCACCATCACAACACCCACATCCACCACCATCATCCATCATCCATCTTAGAGTGTGTGTAGTAGTCTCGGGATCCAAGATTGATAGTAAGAGTTCTTGACAATCAAAGGCCATGTTTTCCTAAGTCTCTTACATCACTTGGTGAAGACAAGCATTTAGTGTATTACTTATGATTTTTAATATTTTCGCACTTTTTATTTGGTTTTGTATTAATGACTTTAATAACTAGTTTCTTATGTTGAAGGTGAAACTTCCTTATCATTTGTCCGTGGTGTCTTGGCATTATTTTACTGTCTATATAAAATAAAAGATTTACACCATTCATATCTCTACGGTCTATATAGAGATATGTTGGCTACCTGGTCGGGGGTTAAGGGAATGGTTTGGTAAGGTTCTTGCCTTGTTCAGTGTATAGATCCTGCAAGGACCTGGGTCAAGCTTACTAGGACCTCCTTCAATACCTACTGGTATTGGATGGCGGGGGTGCGAATGGCTTGATCCCCTCATATGTAAACTACTATTAATACATTAACCCGCCTACTTGGGATTGTATCCCTGCTGACTCAAACCACTTAGCCGAGGGTAACGTCACCTTCAAAAGAGGGGCCTACCACATTACGCATTAATAACTTAATTAATTATCTTTCAATAATCCAACCCTTTAGGATTGTATCCTTGCTGACTCAAACTACTGGGTTGAGGGTAACGTCACCTTCAAAAGAGGGGCCTACTACTATAACTAAGATAATCTCTTAAAAAGTGCAAAAGTACGGAAATCATCAAAGGTTACACTAAAGGCGAGTCGGATCTAAGTGATTCATCTTGTCTATCTGTTTTATTTTTATTTTAATTTTCAGCATTTTTTGTTTTTATTTTCATGTTCAAAACTTTTTCTAAACCTTTGATTTGATTAGAAGTTGAGAATAAACCGGTATTAAAAGCTCTTGTGTCCTTGGAGGATCTCGGTATCTTACCAAAGCTATACTACGCTCACGATGGGTGAACTTGCCTATATGTGTGTTTAGTGTTAGTAAAATATCGTGTTTTATAAATTTAATACTTGACTAAAGTGTTAAAAAGGGCTTAAAATATAACTAAAAATATATAACACACTACACGCATCACCAGCCCCTGCCTGAAAATTAGCGAGCAGAATAGTATCCATCTCAGCTAACCCAATCCAAGAATTAAATAGCTTGAAAGGAACCGGACCAAAATCAAGGGCTGAGCATTTCAAGGCCACAGGTCTATGGTCCGAGTGTTCCCATCTCAATGCCTCAACTGTAGCCCCTGGCTAACTGGACGTAAAACTATCACACACTAGCACTGTTTCCAGTTTGCTAAGCTTTAAGCCATTATCCGACATATACGTAAACAATCCCCCTGACATTTAATATTCAACCAATCCTTCTTATCTTATGAAGTCATTAAACACAAGCGTTGAGGCCGGGTCAAAAATCAAGTTAATACATTCCTCCACATTACGTACCTTATTAAAGTCTCCAAGCATCAGCCAGATACCTAGGCAGGAAGCTTTCAGTTCACTTATTTCTACCCAAAGACGCTTCCTATCTCCTGGCTCTCTAGGGGCGTATACGTTAAGGATGCCTATTTGCCACCCCTTTTATAAAACCGGAAACTTGCAGCATCCACCTGCCTTTTATAACCTTGTCCACCCCCAAAAACTCAGGATCCTAGATCGAAACCATACCCCCTGACCGCCCAATTGAATCCGCCACTTCATAATCCATCAGCCCCTATCCCAAAATCGACTCTAGAACTCCTCCCTTAGATCCACCTGATGCATCTCCTATAAAGCCATGAAAGAAATATTGTTTTTCCGTTTGATGAAACGAACCCAAATAGGCTTTTCGCTCCCAGTCACTCCTCTAATGTTTAACGAGACAAAATTCATTGAGTCAGATTAGTCTCGGATTCCCCTCTTACCAGCTTTCGCACGTGATTGCCAATCCCGTCGAGGTTTATTCACAAGCAATCTCCATACTCTATTGTATCAGCAACCCCCCTGTTCAAAGTATCCACATAGGGCAGATGTGAGTTACTCGTTCCCTGGTTTTCAGATTCAACTTCAGTTGTGTCGTTGTCTTTTTGATTCTTGGTACTAAGCCCCTCCCCCTTTCAGACTGTATTTTCTTAGAGGTCTGCCTGATAATCTCAGCCAAATTAAAAGGGTCTGAATCTTGGGTTGAGTTAAGGTCAGGAGTTCTAAACACCTGGGCCTCCTCAACATTCGCCGATCCCTTATGTTTATTTTTGGGTTTACGGGTCACATAGTCCAGGCCTACTTCCTTGTTAAAGCTCTGACCCACATTAGGAGAAACATACGAATCTCCTTTCTCTCTCACGTGTGTCACATGGGGGGTCCTAACTGCCGTATCCACATGACAATCAAGGCCATCATCTTGGGAATCAGCACCTGTGGGGCTGCATGGAGGCATGTTTCCCATACATGATCCTTCAGTTTTCATCGATTTCTTATCCGAAAACCTTTCATCTTCTACACCATCGTCAGACTGCACATCACGTTGGGTTTCTTCAGGTGAGGGATCCGGCTTGAAAAAATCCAGAAAACTTGGGCACCAGCTTTCATCACATTCCTGTATCCAGAATTTAAACACCTGTCCCCTCCATTTGATTCAGATCCCGGCAGAAATCTATTCACCGGAGTTGACAGGGATCACTATCTTATCTTCTGACAGAATCCCATCCCTAGTTGAAATCACTGACCGGCTAACCAGTCTTCCAAAACGTTCACCAATGCGATTAAGGATATGACTATCCCAAATGCATAACAGGACCCCTATTACATTGATCCAAGCAATCCTATCGAACAACGACGCATTACCTTCCAACACATACATCCTAGAGTACCAGTCCGACCACACCTCGTACTTGGATTGCAAAAGAAATCCTGGCATCCTCTTCCATCATGAATGAGAAGAGTATTTTCATCCCGCCTAAATACCTGACTTCGACCCAAGTGAGCTCGTCAAGCTGTAAGAACTCAACGAGGTTTTCCATCAGGTTCATGTCTTTCACTTCCCCAATCAGAGACCTCATCTCCCAGGTCTTCTTAGCTTCCATCTCGACCAGATGTAGTTCGATCAGAATTCCGTGTTCAT
Organism: Helianthus tuberosus; assembly: GCA_030545235.1. Classification (NCBI taxonomy): domain Eukaryota; kingdom Viridiplantae; phylum Streptophyta; class Magnoliopsida; order Asterales; family Asteraceae; genus Helianthus; species Helianthus tuberosus. The sequence goes on from CM060407.1 coordinate 104,277,603, forward strand.
CTTTATCTCTGTCTTGCGTCAAAACCCCAACTTAGGTTCTGATATACGTCAAATGCAACATATAAACTGTATCAAATAAGGTATAAAAACAACCCTTTTTAGTACTAATGTTGGAAAAAGTGTGTTTCTTTGTTTACTTTTGATTTTCAGGATTAAAAGAACTTAAATGTACAAGAGGAACAAATTAACGCCAAAGTCTAGCATAAATACGAAGGAAGGAAGTTGATACACTATACCGACCCTCCAAGCTTCACCCCAAAGACAAAAACAACGAATCAGAAGTCCAGCACAGGGCCTTGCCTTGTTGGCATGGTCCGTGGCCCTTCAAGATTCCAGATCAGAAGAAGACAAACAGAAGCAGACAAGAAACACGGGGCCGTGTCCCTTGGACACGAGCCATGATCAACTTCCAGATTTGCATATCTGGGATAGTACAGCAAGTACAATGGCCACGAGGCCATACCGTTGACACACGGGGCCGTGTAGTAGATTGATCTGACATACGTATTAAATGAAGACATAGAAGAAGGAAGACACGAGGCCATGCCCGCAGGGCATGGGGGCGTGTGAAGGGCCTGTTTCCAGCTATAAATAGGGGTGCCTGGTTTCACTCAAACTCATCCCTTGACAAACCATTTCTCTCACACCTGCCACCACTCCACCATCATCTTCCACAACAATCATTAGAGTTTAGAGTGTGTAGTATTCTCAGGATCCAAGATTGATTGTAAGAGTCTTTGTCAAACTATGGCCATGCTTGACTAATCTCTTACATCACTTGGTGAAGACCGAGTCTTTTATGTATTACTTTTGATTTCCAATCTTTGGTAAACTCTTTAATTGGGTTTGTATTAATGACTTCAATAAGATTTTTTACATATTGAAAGTGAGTTTTATCCTATCATTCCTTCATGTTTTGTTGATTCACTCATTCGTGTCTTTACGGTCTATATAAAGCACGTAAACTTCTAGAAGGGGGTTAGAAGGGTGGTTTGGGTAAAACGCTTGCCTCGTTCAGTGTATAGATCCTGCGAGGACTTGGTTCAAGCTTATTAGGACTTCCTTTAAGGAAGATAACATCAAATCAAGGGAAGTAAGAATGACTTGAACCCCTTATAAATAAACTACTATTAGAACTTTGAATCGGCCTTGAGGGACTGTATCCCTGCTGACTCAGACCAATATGCCCGAGGGTAGAGTTGCCTCCAAAAGAGGGACATGCCACATTTTGCATTAATAATTCACTTAATTTTCTTTCAATGTTCCGGCCTTGCGGGACTGTATCCCTGCTGACTCTGACCAATATGGCTGAGGGCATTATTGCCTCCAAAAGAGGGACATGCCACATTAACTACGATAATCTCTTAGAAAACCCAAAGTGTGGAAATCATCAAAGGATACATAAAAGATAAACCAAAATCAAGTGAGTCTATCTTGTTTATTTGCTTCTTTTAGTTTATTTTATTCACTTTAATTTACTTGTTAAAACCTTTTTCTAAAAGCTTGGGTCGATTATACGTTGACGATAATCCGGTACTAAAAGCTCTTGTGTCCTTGGACGACCTCGGTATCTTACCATCACTATACTACGTCAACGATGGGTGCACTTACCCTAGCGTGTTGTAGAGAGTAATAATGTTATATCGTGTTTTATTGTTGGTGCATATGTCTGTCGACTTCGTCTTGTATCGAGTCGTGTGTCTAGATAGGATAAACCAGAGCTTAGCAGTCAAGAAAATAGAGTTTTAGAGTAAATTGTCCAGTTCACACGAACTGGCTGATCCAGTTCACACGAAGTGGCCACTTCGTGTGAAGTGGTGAAGTCCAGTTCATGTGAAGTGGGAATCCTATAAATAGCTGAGTTGTGATTTCATTTGTAACTTTTGCAATTCCGGTAGCGAAGCTCTGCCGAGGTATCTCCAGACCGTGTAAAGCTTTCAAATCAATACAAGTGGTATCAGAGCTCAGGAGGAAGAGTTCTACCGATTCAGCTTGTTTTTCACGGATAATTTCTGTTTCTACTCCATTCTTCACATTTTTTCAAAATTAAACTAGATTTTCTGGATAAAATGAATTGATTTTTGCTCATAATAAGCGAAATTATGTTTTAATCATTCTGTGAAAGTTTGAGGCCAAAATTCAAAGTAAAACTTGATCAATTTTATAAAAAACCGACCGATCAGTTCGTATCAGTGCCAAATCGCACGAACAGGACCTTTGATCTCAGATCTACGACTATTCTGTGAACGATTTTGAACGTAAAACACGTCATTGTGATCGGAATTTGATTTAGAGCAAGCCTAGGATATCAATTTTATCAAAAATCAACCGAAAACCATCTCAGATCGTTCGAGATTCACCACTTCGTTTGTAATCATCCCTCAGTTCGTACGTAGTGGGTTCAGGTCGTGTGAAAAGATTTAGTTCGTGTGTAATATAACCAGCTCGTACGGATTGACATCATCAGGTCGTATGGAGTGTCAGTTCGCTTGAAATATAATCAGATCGTTTGAAATATATTTTTCAGCTCATACGAGGTGACCAAGTGGCTTGAATACATCTTTCAGTTCACGTGATACACTTGGTTCACTTAAAATTCATTGAATACTGATCTGCATGTGAAATTGATAATTGTTTTGCACACTGATCAACTTACTTGAAGGTCCAATAGAGATCAATTGAAAGTTAATGTTGCATGTGAATTGATAAGAGATTGTCGACCCAATTAAATCCCATTTAATACATCACATGAATACATGTGATAAGTACCAGTAGCCCATATGATGTGATTCATGTTAATCGGCCCAATCAGCAATTCATTAATATCAAGTTGTCGGCCCAGTGGATTTTTTTGGTCCAATCAAGTTTGGTTATATTATTGAGATTGTCAGTCATTTTCAAAATATTAAAAAGCACATTATTTGGTCGGCCATTGTTTACAAATTTCACGAGGTTCATTGATTGAGGATAACCGAATTGGACAACATTACACTTTGTCGTTTAGTGCATTCAATTGTAGTTCATTAATTGTTGTTTATTCAAAGCCATCTTATTCAAAACATTGAAACTCACACGGATTGGTTCCACTTTGCACGAAGTGAGAAAATTGATTCTAGTTCGCACACTTCCAGTTCGCACGAAGTCAGTTTAATTGATTTTCAGATCAAACGGGTGGTTTCAAGTTTGCACGATTTGGTTAACGTCCAATTCGCGTGGATAGGGACCAGGTCACACGGGTTTTGATTTCTTAACGTCAGTTCGCACAAAGTGTTCGCACAAGATCCTCGTTCGCACTAAGTGGGTTAATTCCAGTTAGTTTGAGTTAAAACCAGATCACTTGATTTTATTTAGTTCGCTTGGAAGTTGGTCAAAACACTTGAAAATTTATTCAGGTAATTTGTTGTCAGTGTGCATGTGAAGACATTTTGAAAATCAAAGTTCATCGTTGAGGTCAACAAGTCAAAACGTTAACCGATCGGACAACACTGTCACCTGATTGTTATTACTGTTGATTTCTGTTGACTCACTCGTTCAAGTACCCGTCCGATTCAAATTGTTTGATAAGTGTTTAAACTAATCATTTTTGTTTGATTGTCTCCAGGTGATTCGAGGTGAATTGTTTACCAGGTCGTTTGAACAATCTGATTTTGTGAATTTCGATACTGAAACATGGATTCTGAGTTCTACAACGCGTTTGCTACGGCTCCAACTACTCCTGTTACCGTTGCTCAGAGTGTGAACATGGAAAATGAAACGGGAACGGAACAGAAACCCCTAAAACTGATGAACATTGAAGATTATTACAGTTGGAAAGAAAAGTTTGAAAACTGGGTTCAAGCACATCATCTAATGTCTTGGGAATGCATTGAAACTAAGTATGTTAGACCTTGTAATAATCTTGGAGTTGTAAAAAATATCTCTGAATTGGCAGATAAAGAGAGAGATATGTACAAGGCATAAAAAATGATGGTCAGTTTACTTCAACAAGCAGTGAAAGAAGACATCTTCATATTACTTCAACATGATGAGAATGCATATTCAATTTGGGAAGCTCTTCGTACAAAGTTCGAGGGAAGTAAGGAGATGATGACCAAGAGTAAAATGTCTCTATTGAAAAAGGAATTTGATTTGTTTTGTTTACAAGTGTGCCGGGTGAAACTACAAAGACGCTCATTGAAAGATATTGTCATGTAGTACGTTCAATGACTCGATTGGAGATTACTAAAGAGCGAGAAGAGTGGGTTGATAAATTAGCAGATGCTTTACCACAAAAAGAATGGGGTACATATCTTATGATCTTGAAGAATACCAGAGAGTATGATAGATTGACAATTGCACAATTCATTGAGAAACTTGAATAACAAGATCTTGAACAACAAAAGATCGCTAGAATGAACAATTCTAGTGGTCAACAAGATATCAAAATGTATTACAAAGGTAATGGTCAAAGTGTTGAAGCAAGTCCAAAGATCCAAACCGCTTTCAGCGCAGAAAACTCATCCTGATCAGTCAATCAAAGTTCATGCAAAACTAGTGGATTTTCTTCATATCCGAGTGTCAATCCGAATGTTTCAACTCCAGTTAACCAGTCTCAAAGCTCAAAAAATGGTCATGGTCATGTGTTACAATGCAACATCGCGTTGCATCTTCAAAACGGTCAAAATTTCTCTGAAGAAGTTGCTAAAGGTCATATGGCATTACTAGTTACTGTGTTGGAATCATACGAGAGTTTGGTTGCGGGAAGGATCGGAAATCCTATGTTGACAAAAGAGGATTACGATCAGATTGATGCTGAGGAAATGGAGCTTATGGATATTAAGTGGTGTTTGGCAAGCGTGTTGAGAAGAGCTGAGAAATTTAAGCAAATTACCGGAATAGATGACTTCCGTGATGCTAACGTTTCTACTTTAGGTTTTGATAAATCTAAAGTTACTTGTTTTCGATGCAAGGAAAAAGGACATTTCAAGAGGGAATGTACCAACCGAGAAGCAGGTGGAGCTCAGAATCCTTTTGGGAACAATGATTATTATCGAAAAGCAATATATCATCAAGTTACTCAACAACCACTTCAACAACAATCGCCACAAATTTCACATGCTAGAAATGCTATTGAAGAACCAAAGAAAGCCTATCTAGTGAATCAAGATGATGAAAGATTGCCAGAAGGTTTTAGCTGGGATAAATATATTCCGGCTGACTCAAAGTTTGGAGCCTTTATTGCACAAATCGTTCAAGAGCCAGAATTGATGAAGGAATGGATGGATGTGTTTGCTGATGATGAGAAAAGTCAAGATGAAGAGTCTGTTTCTTCAAAAAGTTGTTCAGAAAAGATCTCAGTCTGTGATCAATCATTAACTGATAGTAGTGATGATGAAGAAGAAATTCAACAAATTAACATTGGTAAAACTCATCTATCTTCTGAAAGTTTCAAATTTTATTTTGCAGAAAAATTGGAGAAGCTTAAGGAGAAACGAATAACAAGAGAAAAGGAAGAGGTTACTAAATCTTGTCTGAAATGTTTGGAGCCATGCAAACATTGTGAAGAAAAAGATAGGAAGTATAGTGAGCTCAATGAGATGAAAGAAAAATTGTTGTTCGACGTCAAGTATGTAAAAGAGTCGTATGATGTGTCGAACAAAACGGTGAATAGTTTGGAAAAGACAAACTCTGAAAGGGAAGATTCTTTGAAATTGATGAATGTAATATTAATGACTAAGCAAAAGGTCATCAGTCAGTATATTGCAGAGTATGCAGAGTTGAAGAAGGAATTGGAGACTGAAAAGATCGAGAATGAAAGAATTAGAAGATTGTTGCTAAGTTACTCAAGTTCTGATTATTTGATTGATAGAGTTTATCCTACTATTGCAGGTTTTGAAGCCTTTCAGGATAAGAAGTCAGAAGAAATGGATATTGGTAAGAAACAAAGTGCAAATTATAAAAAGTGTCTGCCTCCGATCTGGGAAGGTTATTCTCCCAGAAAACCAAATGAGGAACAAGTAAAAAAGGCAGTCAATATAAAGTTAAAGTCCAAAACAACTGATGAGTTACCAGACAACATTGATGTCACATTCACAACCGACTGACACTGATCATGAGTCTGAGTTAATAAAGAAAGTGGTCGATCAGGTGTTGGATAAGGATGAGGAGTCAGAGTCAAAGTCTGAGTGTGAAACGTCGAGTTCATCAGTCAACAGTTTGAAATCATCGGTCAAAAGGGTTTACAATAAAGAATTTCTGTTATCTAAATCTAATTTGAATGACGAAACATTCGAAGTTACATATACTTTGAATGATTCTGATAAATTATATTCTGATAAAGAATTTCCAATAAGAGGTGTTAAAACTGAAATGATTAATAAGGTTTTCAAACTAACAGAAATTAATATTTCTGAAATAAAAGATGTATATCTTTCTGAAAAACCTAAACAATACACCTCAAGAATTCAACAACGTTTAAACAAGAAAAAGGGTTACAGTTCTGGTTCAGGTTATCGAAAGAAACCAAACCATAACAGTAATTTCAAAAAGAAAGGTTTAGGGTTTATTTCACCTGAAAACCATAAAAATGAGAAAACTTCTAAAACAAAAACAGTATTTGTTTTAGGGTCTAGTTCTGATGAAGAGGAAAAGAGCTCATTTAGAAAGTTGACGAATCAAGAATTCCTTGCTAAGAATCAAGAGAAATTGAAGAATGATGCTTACCAGAAAAAGGAGAAAAGAACTTGTTACAAATGCAAAGTTGTTGGTCACATCGCTTGGAACTGTCCTACGACGACTAACACAAAACAGGGAGTGTCTCCTAAGCTAAAAGAAAAAGTTGTTGATAATGAACCACCAACCGAACAATTCAAAGTTTTCAAAAATTCAAAATTTGAGGTTGGTGAGTGTTCGAAAAGATTTTACAAGAGAAAAGTCAATCTTAACAACCAAACTTGGGTGATTAAGAAAACAGATGTAAAATTTGGCAATGAATCTGATTCCACAAAGTCAGAGGAGCCACATGTTGATCTAAAAAGTGAAACTTCAGTTCCGCCAATGGATGACGCAAACTTTCCACCATTGCGGACTGAAAAGAAAGAATTCGATGTTGAAAAGGCTTTTAATAACAAAGTGAAAAACATATTTGGTAAGATGGTTGATGGAAAGTCCAAAGGGGTAAAGGATTTCTATGAATCCAAAAGGAATGTTTAAAAACCAATTGAAAGTGAACAGGTTGCACCTAAAGCTGGTCAGGCTTGGGTGTCTATATTCTTTGCTTAAAAATCCTGACTTGCCGGAACTCCCAGGTTGGTAATTGGGGAGTAGGAATCGGCATCTTTCTTGAGTATTTCAAAATCTGTTATACTTACAAGTGGTATTGTTGACGAGAACTTACAAGTGGTTAATCAAGGTCATTAAGTTAAACTTGATTTAACTTTCATTCATGTGATAGTTTTACAAGTGATTGAAAAGACAAAGTGATGAACAAATCCCCGATCTTACAAGTGGTTTCAACAAAACTAATTTTCCGGAAAAACCATTTGATTAAAACAAACTTAAGTGTTTTGAAATCATAATGGGAAAATAGTTTGTTGTCAGGGGGAGTTCTAATTGTTTACGCCAAGTGGATGGCGATTTGAAGCAATTCACATCGGTTTGTCAAATTTTCTTTAAATGGTTTTGAATTTTAGGGGGAGTAAGAATTTTCAGAAAATCCAAAAACATTAGAAAATTTGAAAAAGCCAAAAACATGATAAAAATAAAAAATGAGTTTAGTTGTGAAAAAGAGGAAATGATAGTACATCAGTAGACAATCACAGTATGCTAAAGAATTGGAAAGTTAAAATGTGATAAACGGTCTCACTGATGATATGCCAGTAGGTTTTTACATGCTTAGTAGATTGTTTTCGAGATATAAACCTAAATTTCAAATACTTGCTTATCTCATGGGGAACATCTCTCGGATATATGGGTAACCCCCGAAATCTTGTTTGAAGGGCTTTCTATTTCTTACATACTAGGTCTTTGTGCGTGATGATATCTGGGGCATTATACCTGGACTTCTGATTTTGCGGGAGCAATAGCCTAGTCCTCGTATAATACTCTGCACTGCTTTAATCTTAAAGCCCACCCTCAGCATAAAAAATGATGAAACATTGAAAAATGCTAATCATGTGCTGTTGAAAAGAAGATCCCCAAGGGGGACACACCTAAAGACGAGCCATCATCTCTCTGATTTTGCGGAAGCAATAGCCTGAGCTCTCATGGTCTCACATTTACCCATTTACAGATATCATTAGTGTACATTCACCTGTAAGACTGAATATAGGAGTATGGATACGGGAGTATATTCTGAGGTGGGACACGCGAATTGTACATTCACCTGTAAGACTGAATATAGGAGTATGGATACGGGAGTATATTCTGAGGTGGGACACGCGAATAAGTTAAGTCTCTTAAAACATTAATCTCGTATCTCGAAACAGTTGAACTTTGTGTGAAAATTTAAGTGGATCAGTATACTGACAATCTACGTGAATCGTTTAGAACTTAAAATGTTTAAAGCTTAACGGTGTTGGTGATTTGTCTCAAAAACTGATATGATCCTCTTACACAAACTCACAAAAATATTGTTTGTAAATATTTCTTTACTGCTTTTCATTAAAAACAAAATCCAAAAAGATTTTCGGAGTGTTTTAGCATAAAATTTTGAAAATTCAAAAAGATTTTATTTCATCTTATTTTCGACAACTGATGTTGAAAAGCTGATTTTCAAAATTCCAAGTGCTAAGCATGATGAACAAAAGGGTTGGGAGAGTTTGTTTGAATTGAAAAATGATTTTGAAAAGATAAAATGGTTTCAAATTAATGAAATGTCAAAATTTGTGTTTACAAGTGATTCATCAGAGCTCATCAATGTCATATTAGTGAATAATATCTTCAAGTGGATTCTAAATTTATTAAATCTTTACAAATTGAGAAATTTATTTTTGGGTAGAGTATGTGCAGGTATGCAAATAGTGAATTCCAGACTACGATCCCGGAACAACTTAAGGGGGAGTCTTTTAGCCAAGGGGAGCTTGCAGCTTAAGAAAGCCAGGTTGCAGTCCTGGAGGAAGAAGAGAAGAAGATAGAGATGGATAGAAGCTTTCAGTGTCAGATACTTTAGGAAAGAGCACGAGAAGACTGATCAAGACTGAAGACTTAGTGTGCCGAAGACTCGTCAACATCCAAGGGGGAGTTTGTTGGTGCATATGTCTATCGACTTCGTCTTGTATCGAGTCATGTTTCTAGATAGGATAAACCAGAGCTTAGCAGTCAAGAAAATAGAGTTTTAGAGTAAATTGTCCAGTTCACACAAACTGGCTGATCCAGTTCACACGAAGTGGCCACTTCGTGTGAAGTGGTGAAGTCCAGTTCATGTGAAGTTGGAATCCTATAAATAGCTGAGTTGTGATTTCATTTGTAACTTTTGCAATTCCGGTAGCGAAGCTCTGCCGAGGTATCTCCAGACCATGTAAAGCTTTCAAATCAATACAAGAGATAGTTTAACTACTTTCAAGTGCAAATCAAGCTGATTTGAAACCGAAACATCTGATTCCGCCTCTCGTTTTGGTCTAGAATACTTCTGATCGACTCGTTTAGGTCGTTTCTCGATCCTACATTTATAAATGCATAAACGAGTGAAAAGTACCTAAAATATATCAAAAAAATATACACACCCTCGCTCACGTCAAGTTTTTGGTGTCGTTGCCGGGGACACAAGGATTTTAAGAATGCTTAAACTCAACGGCCTAATCATTTTTTTTTTCAAATTTCTGTTCGTTTTTTCTAAAAATTTCACTTACAAAAGCTTAACACGGAGCCGTGCTATACTAACACGAGGCCATGTCCAATCTTCAGTAACTGAAACCACACAAAACTTTTTCTCAGAAGGCTCATACGGGGTCGTGTTTGTTCGATACGGGGCCGTGTAAAAAACGCCCAGTACCGAATAAATCACAGTCCCAGACACGGGGCCGTGTTCATTCAGCACTTGGCCGTGTAAATCTTTTGTTTACATAATTTTTTTTTATTTTCGAGAGACGTAATCTTCTGGGTACTATCCAAACAATGGATTATTACATGGGAGATTACAACTACTACGATGATGGTGATTATAAGGAACCATATTGTACCATATGCGGTGAATCACATTCGGTACAAAATTGTTACCTTTTTCAACCAGCAACCTCATACACAACATATGAAGAACCACAATTTGAGTTTCCAAAATCAAGCTTTGATTGGGACACTCCAGCATTTGAAACGTATGAAACACCACCTATGATCGTACTTGAAGCCGAAAGCCTCATACAAAGTCTTAGGAACCTAGAATTCTTAATCAAGCAATCTTGTGCAAAAGAAGAGACCATTTGTACCAAGGAGGTAATCATAGAAGAGGTAAAACCTCAAGAGCCAACAAAAGAGGAATCACTTGAAGAAAGACCAACACATGAAGATGAAAAATCCAAACTAAGCAATTTAGAAGGTGTTAGGTCCTTAAAGGTTTATACATTAGTTATATTTGTGTTGGCCTAATTGTTTAATTATAATTAAAGGGTTGTATTAGAATGGGCTTGGGGAAACTATTGGGCCTAGGGTTTAGGAGAATGGTGGACTAATCCCCTGCTATAGATAGTAAATGATGTATTAGGGTTAGTGGTTCTTCGGTGGCTTTTGTAATTAACTTGTATTAGACAAGCTTTTGTATGCAAGTTAATCCATTAAATCTTTTCTACTTCATCTTATTTCTTTTGCTTGAATCAAGCTTGGTTGTCTGATTCTACCACCAATCAAGCTTCATGAGATATCGTTAGATCCGGTTTTTGGGACTTACAATTGGTATCAGAGCCTATCAAACCTGTTTCCAGGCTCAGATATGATATCACATTGATTCAGATCGTTGCTGTGTTACTGGTTTGCTGCTGTTTCAGTGATGTTCAAGTTTTCTGCTTGTGTTTTGGTGCTGTTCGAGTCTTCTGCTTGCATTTTGGATCATTTATTCGAATTTCGAACAGATTTTGGATCATAAGTATGAGTTTTGGATAGATTTCAGATCAACTTCATTGAATTTCAGTTAATCTTCATAGGATTTCGGATAATCTTCAATGGATTTCGGATAATTTTCAAAGGATTTCGGATAATCTTCAAAGGATTTCGGATAATCTTCAAGGATTTCGGATAACCTTCAGTTGTTTGGGATCATTTTGGATAAAGTATTGTTCCATATTGACCTGTTACGAATTGCATTTCGGATCAATTACTGTTTCGGATTGTATCTCGGATTGGTTAGATTTTGGATACTGTTCTGAATGGACCATTTCAGATTGGACTGTTTCGATTGGACCTTTACTATTTTGGACTGTTCACTTTTATAATTAAAAATTACTTAATTTCTATTCGGTAAACTTAAAATGATGAACACTAATGGCACTATGACGGCTGCGGATCTTGCGAATGCTACTTTGCCTACCATCCAGACTCAAATTTTGGCGTTGCATCAGGAACTCGATCAGATCATCGGCACGTCCACCAATATTCCAAGGATTTTGTACGGGGACAATTATTTCAAGTGGATATGGTGTTTTGAGCAGTATTGTAAGGCAAAGGAACCTGGGATTTGGAGGTCCATTAGAGATGGACCTCCTACCATCATGTATGCTATGGAAGATGATCCTCTAACTTAGATTCCTAAACCTGAGAATTTGTGGACAAATGATTACCGAAGAATTAAGGATGAGGGTGATAAGGCGATGGCAAATCTCACTATGGCTCTTGGTCCAGACATGTCAATCGTTGTTAGAAACTGCACAAATGCGAAGGAAATTTGGGATGTGCTAAAAAACTTGTATGAGGGCAATGCTGACATGAAGGCAAGCAGGGTGAATATGTTGAATCAGCAGTTTAGTTTGTTTAATCACATTTATGGTGAAACTGTAGAAAATTAGGTTAGAAGATTCGTCAAACTGGTCTCGCAAATGATAAGTGCAAGTATCATAATCACAAATAGTGGGATGAATCGTCAAATTTTGAATTCATTGCCAAAGAGCTAGGATGCTGATGTTTCCATGATCAAGCGTATAAAGAATCTGAATGAAGCTACACTTACTGAGCTGATTGCTACAATCAAGTCGTGTGAGATTGACAATCAGCAAAGAGAGCTTAACCATAAGAATTTGATGATTGCTGCCGGGATGACAAGTTCTAACAATGACTTAATGTCTTAGTTGTCTCAGAGTCATCCCAACATTGTGTTCAGTCCTGTTCATGGAATGCCAAACAACAACCCAAATGTTGTTTTCAGTTCGATAACACAAGCTTAGCTACAAGCTCAAAAGACCAACTATGTGTACGACATGTCTCTACCCAACCCTTCATCATATGAAATATCCCATACTCACCTTCAGCAGAAAACATAGCCTTTCTAACTAAGCAAAATAAAGAAAAATTGGCTTTTGCAGCATCTATGCTTAACAGCTTAAACGCTTTCTTAGCAGGTGATATCTTGCCCTCATCTGTCTTAGTAACTGATATCAATCAAGTGGTCGAAGAAGATATAGAAGAGTTGGATGCATCTTGGAATTTGGCTATGGCGGCATTTTGAGTTGAAAAATTCAGGAAAAGTATGGTCGCCGTCCTGTGTCAAACATTCGCACTGGAAGTTTAAGAGACAAACTAAGATACTACAGATGTTATGATCTGGGACACTTTACAAGGGATTGTAAGAAGGAACCGGTGGGGTATGAGGCTACTCAGGAGGCTGCTGCTCGGAACACTGAGAGATCTATGGTTGCTGTTACACCTGCTCAAACTTCAACAAGTCAGGGAAATACATGAGCAGGAAAGAATTTGATGGCACAAGAACAAAGTGGTTTCAATTGGGCAGATGCTGTAGCGCACATGGAGTCGGTCAAGATTGATGAAGTTGTAGAGGCCAATCATCAATGTTTAACGGCGCAAGTTGAGGAACCTAAATCACTCTCTGAAACGGTAAACTCTCTTCTATGTTCTGAACACTGTAGAAATAAAATTGCACAAATGAGGGTGCATAATTTTGCTTTAATCAGTGATTACAACAGTGCCATGTCAAAGTGCATTAGTCTTTGAGAGAACAACACGATTCTGTATGAAAAGATTGACGCACTAAAGAAGGACATAGCTCAGCTCCACTTGGACGTAAATCAATAGAAATGTTGGGTCCATGATTACAAAAACAGACTTAATGTAAAAACTTTGGAATGTGATTCTGTGAGAGCTGAGCTAGAACTTCTCACTGGTAAGTATCAACGAAATGATTTGAAGTTAAAGAAATTTGATACCTCTAGTGACACTTTTCGTAACCTGTGTAATGTGCAACTGGCTTTCAAAGAAAACAAGGGTAAGGGTTTAAGTTATAAATAGGTTCCACCGCCATATAATCATAATTATTTTAGAATGCCCACTACTGAGCAGGTGTCACACCCCGACCACGTAAAACAACAAATCGTGGCGGAAACGTCGGGGAGTGTTGTAACAGAATTATTGTTTCAAACCATGCATACAAAGAGTTTCATTTTATTAAATATTAAACATTGTCTTAAGGTTAAACAAGCAAGTCAAACATAGTCTATCATCATTATTAAATCACTAAGACCTCGTCCAGTCCTAAGTGAGCATGCATCCTATTCGCAATCAACATTAAGCAACATCACCTGAAACATATGTAAAAACAAAGTCAGCAAAGAAATGCTGGCGAGCACATAGTTTTTGTGTGAGTGTCAGATTCGTGGCTCGTTGAAATATCTCGTACAACTTCGTTAATCGATATTTGAAACCTTGTTTTGTAAAATGTTTGTATTGTAAAATGAATAACCAAGTCAAAACAGATTGGTTATAATTTATAAACCTCGATGCCATGAATCTTAACTCAAAACATTTGTTTAAGTAACCAAATCATAAATCGTTCTCGTAATAAAACTCGTATGGTTTATATAGTTTCGTAAACATCGTTGTGTGACATCGTTTAACTCGTTATCGTTATAGATCATCGTTCATTTGTTTAAATCGTTCAATCGTTTAACATCGTTCTTGTTCAAATCGTTCTCGTTTTAATTGTGAAAACTACTTTTGGTCGTCTCGCTAATAACATTCAAACCTTCGTGACTCGTTCAACTCGTATTAACAAACCACCAAAGGGTAAGTTAACAATCATCAGGTTCAGTCGTTACCCACTTAACCCACACATAACCATGGTGGGGCCATACACTAAGTGACCGTAAATACATATGGGGGAGGGGGTGAAGTGTAATCTTTGATATAAATATGTTATATGTATTCTAAAACGGGTGTTTAACTGGGTACCAGGTATTTTATCTAGCGTTTAAATCCCGATTTATGGCGTTCTAAATTATTTTTATTATTCTATAAAAATAAACTCGCCAAAATATTACTGAAATAAATTTCAGTTGCCAAGACTGGCTGCGTTGTTTGCGTTTTGCAGTAGAAGCACTGTGTCGCGCAGAAACACACGGTACGCGCTTAAACTTGAAAAATAACGTTTTTAAGCGTTTTAATTTATTTTTCAACACGAACCTGATTAAAATAAAATTTTAATCATAACATAAGATTTTAATCATAACAGAATATTTTTGGGATTTAAATATTATCCGGGCGGTCACCAATGTTCGTTTCGCAGTTTTGTCATAATTAGTTCTTTTAGTGCAAATAAACACGTTTTTGCCATACCGAATCCTTCGAAACTTATTTCTAAGTTATGTAAAGGATATTTAAGGTATGTTAAGCTTACGTCACAGTTTCGGAGTGTACGTCGTGTTAAACTGATTGCGTTTACGCACCAGTTTACGTATAACCTTTCAGAAAGCGATTTAAAGCTTGAAATCGGAATCGAATCAAATCGTAAAATTATCAAACACACTAACACATATAATAACACCAAAACACATATAATAACACCAAAGCACATTGTTTTATTGATAAGCAACATTGTTTTACATTGTATGATGATTACAGAGCACAGTTGTCACAGTCTCCCCTACTTTAGGAAATTTCGTTCCGAAATTTTATTTAGAGGAAAATTATGAAAACAAATGCGGATATTTCGTCTTCATCTGGTCCTCACGTTCCCAAGTAAACTCGGGGCCACGTTTGGATTCCCAGCGAACTTTGACCAATCGAATCCGTTTGTTCTTCAACTGTTTGAATGTACGGTCCACTATCTCCACAGGTTTCTCGATAAAGTGCATCGTTTCAACGATTTGAATCTCGTCGAGAGGAATGTGAAGATCAGCATCTGCTAAACACTTTCGCAAATTGGACACGTGAAAAGTCGGATGAATATTTCCAAGCTCTGGAGGTAGCTCTAGTCGATAGGCAACCTTTCCAATTCTTTCAACAATCTTAAATGGTCCAACATATCGTGGTGCAAGTTTTCCTTTCTTTCCAAATCTCACCATTCCTTTCCAAGGCGACACCTTGAGTAGGACATGGTCTCCGATTTGAAACTCTAAGGGCTTACGTCGCAAATCTGCATAACTCTTTTGACGGCTTCTAGCTGTCACAAGATTATCGCGGATTTTCTTGATTTTGTCTGTTGTTTCCAAAATGAGCTCAGATCCAGTAAGCTGAGCTTCACTGATCTCATTCCAACATGCAGGTGAACGACATTTTCAACCGTAGAGAGCTTCGAATGGTGCCATATTAATACTAGCATGATAACTGTTGTTGTAAGGGAACTCGATTAGTGGAAGATGAGAATCCCAATTACCACCAAAGTCTATCATGCATGCTCTAAGCATATCCTCCAAAGTTTGAATCGTCCTTTCAGATTGAGCATCTGTTTGGGGATGATAAGCAGTGCTTAGATTTAGTTGGGTTCCCAAAGCAGATTGCATGGTCTTCCAAAAATGAGATGAAAACCGAGCATCACGATCGGAAATGATATCCAAAGAAACACCATGTCGTGATACAATCTCATCAACATAAATCTTTGCAAGTTTATCAGCAGATAGATCCTCGTGAATCGGTATAAAATGAGCTGATTTCGTTAATCGATTGATAATAACCCAAATAGCATCGTGACCTTTAGATGTACGCGGTAACTTAGTGATGAGATCCATTGAAATGTTCTCCCACTTCCAAACCGGTATCTCTGGTTGTACAAGCAAACCAGAAGGTCGTTGATGTTCGGCCTTGACTTTGAGACAAGTTAGGCACTTCGATACATACAAGGCAACATCCTTCTTCATACCAGGCCACCAGAACTGAGTACGAAGATCCTTGTACATTTTATCAGCACCAGGATGGATAGAATATCGAGACTTGTGAGATTCGTCCATTACCAAGGTGCGAAGATCGTCTTGTTTTGGGATCCATAAACGATCCTTGAAATAAAGCAAACCATCGTCTTTCCTTTCGAGTTTAAGCTCAAGTTGAAGCGGTAGCTCATATTTCAATAAGTTTTTGCTCACACAAGATCGTTGAGCTTGAAGGACACGAGATTGAATATCAGATAGAGTTTGAACAAAATGAAGCTTGACTCGTTCCTTTCGACTAAGCGCATCGGCTACGACATTCGCCTTACCAGGAAGGTAGCGGATCTCGCAATCGTAATTGTTTAAGAGTTCAACCCAACGTCGTTGCCTCATGTTCAGCTCCTTCTGATTGAGAATATGCTGGAGACTTTTGTGGTCTGTGAAAACCACACACTTCGTTCCATAGAGGTAGTTTCTCCAGATTTTAAGTGCGAAAACCACAGCTCCTAATTCAAGATCATGAGTCGTATAGTTCTTCTCGTGAATTTTCAGCTGTCTAGACGCATAAGCTATGACTTTACCTCGTTGCATAAGAACGCAACCAAGTCCTAGATTCGACGCGTCACAATAGACAACAAAATCATCGTTTCCCTCAGGTAGAGATAAAACAGGAGCATCACAGAGCTTCCGTTTCAGCGTTTGGAACGCTTCTTCTTGCTTAGGTCCCCACTCAAAAGGCTTATTTTTCTGAGTCAAAGTAGTGAGTGGAACCGCGATCTTTGAGAAATTAGAAATGAATCGACGATAATAACCAGCAAGACCAAGAAATGATCGAATCTCTGTAGGTGTCATCGATGTATTCCAATCCTTAATAGCAGCTATTTTGCAAGGATCCACATGGATACCCTGCTCATTGACTATATGACCCAAAAACTGAACTTCTCTAAGCCAAAATTCACACTTGGAGAATTTAGCAAAAAGTTGTTCATTCTTTAGGAGTTCCAATGTCAAACGAAGATGTTGCTCGTGATCGGCTCGAGACTTTGAATAAATGAGAATATCGTCGATGAACACAATGATGAACTTATCTAAATAAGGTTTACAAACCCTGTTCATTAAGTCCATGAAGATAGCTGGGGCATTTGTCAAACCAAAAGGCATGACAATGAACTCGTAGTGCCCATATCTCGTACGGAACACAGTTTTGGGAATATCTTCTTCGAGAACACGAAGTTGCTGATACCCAGAGCGTAAATCGATATTGGAAAAGCATGAAGCACCCTGCAGCTGGTCGAAGAGATCATCAATTCTAGGTAGGGGATATCGATTCTTGATGGTAAGCTTATTAAGCTCACGATAATCGATACACATTCGAAAAGATCCATCTTTCTTCTTCACAAAGAGGACAGGAGCTCCCCAAGGCGAAAAGCTCGGACGGATGAATCCTTTATCAGACAACTCTTGAAGCTGTTTCGATAACTCTTGCATCTCCGAAGGTGCAAGATGATAAGGTGCTTTCGCAATTGGGTTGGCATT
This sequence comes from Helianthus tuberosus, assembly GCA_030545235.1. Classification (NCBI taxonomy): domain Eukaryota; kingdom Viridiplantae; phylum Streptophyta; class Magnoliopsida; order Asterales; family Asteraceae; genus Helianthus; species Helianthus tuberosus. The sequence continues at coordinate 104,295,410 of CM060407.1, forward strand.
GGGTACAAGGTCAATATGAAACTCGACTTGACGAACTGGAGGCAAACCATGCAGTTCATCGGAAAACACCTCTGGATAATCCCGAACAATCGGAATATCCTGAATACTCTTGCTCTTACCTTTCTCCTCGGTGACATGTGCCAGGAAAGCAACATATCCTTTTCGCAAATAACTTTGGGCCTTTGTACACGACATAAGCTTCAAACCATCAGATGGTTTTTCGCCACGAACTTCTAGAACATCGCCAGACGGAAGAGGAATACGAACAATCTTATCGAAACAAACCACCTCAGCATGATGTTTGGTTAACCAATCCATCCCCACGATAATATCGAAACTCCCAAGTTGCATCGGTGTGAGGTCAGTGGGAAAAAGATGGTTATCAAGGTTTAATTGACAATCACGAATAACCGAATCGAGAACAAGAGGTTTACCAGTAGCAACTTTGACAGATAAGGGTTTCCTCAGTTTAGTTCTAGGTATCGCAAGCAAAGGTTCAAAAGATAACAAAACAAAACTTCTATCGGCTCCAGAATAAAAAAGAATAGACGTAGGTCGATTGTTAACAAGAAACGTACCATTAACCACCTCGTTGTCAGCCCTCGCTTCGTTAGCATTCAGATTGTATGCTCACCCACGAGCGGGATTCACATTTGCGTTGACATTCACGTTCGGATTCGCATTTGCATTCGCCAACCTTGGACAGTTGTTGCGGAAGTGACCAAACTCTCCACAATTGAAACATGAACCCGATGGGAATCTAGCAGCATTCCCCTGAACTGGAGCTTGATTCTGAACAATCTGATTCTGACCCAAACGACAGATGTTGGCCAGATGCCCAAGCTTACCATACGTTGTGCACTGCCTACAAGCTTGTTGTACAACATGATGACCGTTGCAGCGAGCACAATGAGGTGCGGTACCAGCATATGCTTTCTTCGCAGGCGGTTGAGCTGGTGGGTTCTGAGGGTTCTGAGCAGTAACTGCAAAGTTCTGCGCACCCTTTCGCTTTCTCGACTTCTTCGATGACTCACCTTTCTTACCCTTACCCTTTTCCTTGACAGATTTGGTCGATTTCTTCTTATCACCCTTGCAGGTAAGTTTACCCTTCCTGACTTGCGACTTAGTCAGGGTAGCAGATAACTCAATCACTTGACGAACAGTAGTAGGATTAACGCCAGTCACAATATCCTGTATGGAATCGGGTAACCCATCATTATACCTCTCTATCGCTTTCTCCAACGGGGTAACCATAGTAGGACACAAAAGACTGAGTTCCTTAAATCGATCCGTATACGCACGGTGTTCTCCCACATCTTGTTTCAGATCGTCAAACTCTCGTTCCAAAGCTCGAATTTCATGACGGGGACATAACTCTCTCATCATGAGAGCTCGAAGCTCTTCCCATGTTTGTGCCAATGCCACTTCGGCACCCCTATCGCGCATCACTCCGTTCCACCATGTAAGAGCACGCTTCTCAAACACACTTGATGCAAATTCAACCTTACGCCCATTCGGACATTGCACATGTCTGAATGTGTTCTCAATACTTTCGAACCATTGAAGGAGTGCGGTTGCTCCTTGCGACCCAGAAAACTTTAGCGGCTTAGCAGAATTGAAGTTCTTGAAATTACATTGTGCATTGTTATTATAATTGTTGTTGTATAGCTCGTGGATTTGGGTCACAATGCCTGGAAGCACAGCAGCGATTTGCTGAGAGACAAGGGCTGCGATTTCTTCAGCAGTAAAAGATTGTGCATCACGTCGAGGAGGCATTGTCTAACAAGGAAATATGAGAAACGAGTGAGGTCGACAATTAGGAAAAACAAAAGAGGTATTGAAAATATCGACGAAGCGTAAGGAAGGCGATCATTTGTTCGTTACCTCAAACAAACAAATGACACGCAGTGACTAATCAAAGTAATGAATCAAAATAATGTATCGCGAAGACATGCTCGCCTATAAGTGAACACTCACCCCAAGAGTTCTCAGGTAAGAGTGACTGGTTTGATTATGTGGATTTGTATGAACACTCTAGCCTTAGACAGAAAACTTAGGGTACAGTCATTCACTCTTCCAGTTTGCACGTGTTCACATTATTTAGACCCAAACTTTGACGAGATTTTAAAAACTCATAAGGCACTAAGCCAACAATGAGTCAAACTGGAAGGGTTCCAAAACCTTATAATAGGGGGTTCAAAACCTAGTAATCAATCATCCTAGAACGGATGATTAATTTTCGAAGCAGATTCGGATTTTGTGTTCTCGTTGTGGTTATCACCTATGGGTAGGTGACGGTTTTTTTAAAAATCTAAACGCAAATCAACTTGCGTTGGGGTCCTAGAAAGTTATAGTCTAGGTCAAAACATTACTAATAACCTAATTCCCTATAACCATTGGCTCTGATACCAACTTCTTCTGTCACACCCCGACCACGTAAAACAACAAATCGTGGTGGAAATGTCGGGGAGTGTTGTAACAGAATTATTGTTTCAAACCATGGATACAAAGAGTTTCGTTTTATTAAATATTAAACATTGTCTTAAGGTTAAACAAGCAAGTCAAACATAGTCTATCATCATTATTAAATCACTAAGGCCTCGTCCAGTCCTAAGTGAGCATGCATCCTATTCGCAGTCAACATTAAGCAACATCACGTGAAACATATGTAAAAACAAAGTCAGCAAAGAAATGCTGGCGAGCACATAGTTTTTGTGTGAGTGTCAGATTCGTGGCTCGTTGAAATATCTCGTACAACTTCGTTAATCGATATTTGAAACCTTGTTTTGTAAAATGTTTGTATTGTAAAATGAATAACCAAGTCAAAACAGATTGGTTATAATTTATAAACCTCGATGCCATGAATCTTAACTCAAAACATTTGTTTAAGTAACCAAATCGTAAATCGTTCTCGTAATAAAACTCGTATGGTTTATATAGTTTCGTAAACATCGTTGTGTGACATCGTTTAACTCGTTCTCGTTATAGATCATCGTTCATTTGTTTAAATCGTTCATAATCGTTTAACATTGTTCTTGTTCAAATCGTTCTCGTTTTAATTGTGAAAACTACTTTTGGTCGTCTCGCTAATAACATTCAAACCTTCGTGACTCGTTCATCGTTCAACTCGTATTAACAAACCACCAAAGGGTAAGTTAACAATCATCAGGTTCAGTCGTTACCCACTTAACCCACACATAACCATGGGTGCAATCGGATAACGGGATTTTTCGGATCCTATGGTACCATAACCTAACACTGGTCGGTTCGGCCAAAATTAATGAATGTCATTCTTATGTACTACAAACAACAAGCTCGTTCACATTATCGAAATCGTTATTAGTTTAGTATAAACCATCTTACTCGTTTTGAAACCATCGTTAAAACATCGAAATCGTTTTGATACATATGAATCACCCCAAAACAATCGAAAACAGTAAAAGAGGGGATCTATGTACTCACCTTTGGCTGCGTTTTTATATGTTAACATAATCCCCAAAATTGTTTATTCGTCCTAAATTAAATAAGCATAATTTAATAATCATAAACCCACAAAAATACCGAAGTTTCTCCGATACTTAGAATTTTCACATAGCTTTGAGTTTTCTCGAAAAGTTATTATTTTTTATTATATTGGTGTATTTGTATATATATGCTCAAGCGTAATACACATAATCTTGTCAACACTAGCACATCATCGTACACATATTGCAAAACACATAGCACATTGTAACACATAAAATTTACCCATGAACAACCCATTCTAGTGTATGTCGAAAAACACTTATTTTAGCGATTCGGTGACATTTTTGGGCGTCGGAAGTCACGTATGACCAAACAAACACCAAGTAAACTTAATATAAGTTAAAATACTTATTTTTATATCAAAAATATCAGTTTGGTTACTGATCTAAAACAGTTTTATAAAAATCCTCCGAAATGGCGATTTTTAACCGTTTTACTGCATAGTTTTGCATCAAACGTTACCCAAACCATCCCAAATTGAAACGACTTGAAATTTTAACATAACCCATGTTATTTACTGAATAAAATAATGGTTATACTCATGATAGTGCAGGTCTTAAGTAAAGCACATAAATCATGCAAATTTCACATAATTTACCACTTTTTGAGCTATATGTACAACATGCAAAGCTATCAAGCCTATGTCAAAGTTTCATGCCATTATAACATACCAAATAATGTTATTTTTAGTGTTTATAACCTGTTCAAAAATATTTTTGTCATACAACCATTTTTTATCACTTCTTGAGCTTTAAATCAACATGTATCCTTATGTACAAGTGCCTAAAGCATACTTATCATAACATCATCATTTTATGTTAATATAAATGCATAAAATATGTGATATATTCAGGTTTATTTGCTGATGTACTTGGTCATTTAACATAACATACACAAATCATTAAAACACTTGCATTTTAACTCTTTTTCAAGAACAAGCAACAACTTAAACAAGTACTTAACAACAATCACGTTCAAAACTCATACACATATGTATATATGTGTACGGTCATACACACATATATATATCACCATTTTTTTTTGTATCAAGACCCTTTTATTTTAGATTTCAAGTTTAGTGAAAATCGCAAGATTCAAGATAAACTTCAAATCATCAAGAACAACCAAGAATCAAAAGTATGATTTAAACATAAGTGTTATACCTTCAAGATTCAAGTAGTTGTGGGATGAGATTTTGATGATAGGAGGCTTGGAATCACTTGAAAACACCTTGGAAACACCTTTGTATCTTCACACCACTTGAAACATGCTTGAAAGGGAGTTTGAATGTGATGAACAAAGCTTGAAGATATGAATATGGTGAGAGAGAGAGAGAGAGAGGGAACGGTTGGGAGAGAGGAGAGAGAGTGATGAAGATTGAGTTTGATCTTGCTTGATATGAAGATATAAGTAGGAGATACGGAAAGATTTAGATGGAGCATGCAACTATAAGTGTCATGCAAGATCTAATAGAATATTTTGCAAGATTTAATAAAAATTTGGTGGGGCCATATACATATGGGGGAGGGGGTGAAGTGTAATCTTTGATATAAATATGTTATATGTAGGCTAAAACGGGTGTTTAACTGGGTACCGGGTATTTTATCTAGCGTTTAAATCCCGATTTATGGCGTTCTAAATTGTTTTTATTATTCTATAAAAATAAACTCGCCAAAATATTACTGAAATAAATTTCAGTTGCCAAGACTGGCTGCGTTGTCTGTGTTTTCCAGTAGAAGCACTGTGTCGCGCAGAAACACACGGTACGCGCTTAAACTTGAAAAATAACGTTTTTAAGCGTTTTAATTTATTTTTCAACACGAACCTGATTAAAATAAAATTTTAATCATAACAGAATAATTTTGGGATTTAAATATTATCCGGGCGGTCACCAATGTTCGTTTCGCAGTTTTGTTGTAATTAGTTCTTTTAGTTCAAATAAACACGTTTTTGCCATACCGAATCCTTCGAAACTTATTTCTAAGTTATGTAAAGGATATTTAAGGTATGTTAAGCTTATGTCACAGTTCCGGAGTGTACGTCGCGTTAAACTGATTGCGTTTACGCACCAGTTTGCGTATAACCTTTCAGAAAGCGATTTAAAGCTTGAAATCGGAATCGAATCAAATCGTAAAATTATCAAACACAATAACACATATAATAACACCAAAACACATATAATAACACCAAAGCACATTTTTTTATTGATAAGCAACATTGTTTTACATTGTACGATGATAACAGAGCACAATTGTCACAGCAGGAGATAGAAAACTATGATAAAATGATGTATGGCAAACTAAGTGATTATACTCCATGGGAATCTTTCAAACCAAAGAATGCGAGATCCACTGATTTTCAAAAACCCATGAGTTTTGTTTAAAACATGGTCTTGGATAAAAATTGTTCAAATGAATCAGTTGGTACGTCAGAACAAGAAAAAGAGTCTGTGAAAACGTCAATAGAGGAGCATCAAGAAAATATGCCAAACTCTGATTCTATAGACAATACTAACTGTTTTAGTTCATGTGCAGAGTCAGTGATAGTGGAAGAGATGCCTGAAGTGGATAATGAACCACATTCAAATGATGCTGATAATTTGGGTGTTTCTTTATGTGTTGAACATGATTTTTTATGTTTGGAACTATGTTCAGTCTATGCTTGCTGGGACTATGGGTTTTTCTGACAATATTTCTAATGATGATGCTAAAACTAAAATTTAAATGATGTGGTTGTTAAATCTGATTTTGATGATAATGTTTTACCAGTGGAGTCTGGTCCATCTGCTGATGAATTCGAAACACCTGTTTCGAGAGATTTGAGTGACTCAGACAACTATTCTAGTATGCCTGAGACCTCAACCGATGCCTTAGAACCCTCTGAATGTGATGAAGTTGAAAATATTGTTGTGTCTTATTGTATGAATGAAATAATTGATGAACAAGTTGATAATCAGACTACATATACTAGTACATCAGATAATGAGCATAGTGCTTCTGAAGATTCTGAACAAGCTACAAAGTCTGAATCAGATGATAGCCAAACTATTTTTCACTGCTCATCATCTGACGAATCAGATCTAGCTGATACTAAAAGCTCAGGGACTGAAGAAAAGGTCTCTATGGAAACTAATTCTACAGCTAATCCCAAGAGGGAGGTGTCTGAAGAAAAGGTTTCTATAGAAACTGATTCAGCAGTTGATTCTGTAAGTTCGGTTTCTGAAGAAAAGATTTCTAAAGAAACCAAGTCTACGGAATCATCCCCTCTAAAGAAAAGGCGAACACGTAAAAACAAAAAGAAAAAGTCAAAAATGAAGGAAACCCACCTCAAAAGCTAGCTGAACCTATGTTGAGGGGTAAAATTATCAATACTCAATCTTATGCTGATGATTGTGAGCATGTTACATCTAAGGCTAAACATGAACATATGCAATCATCACCAAGTGGAAAGAAGAGACACAATCAGCTCCCTAGTATAACACAAGCTGAACTGAATGTCTTTTTCTCTAAAAGACAAACTTGTTTCAATTGTGGAATTCCAGGGCACATAGCTAGAAATTGCGTTCATTGTCCTTTCTTGCCTTACTACTCAAGGAACACATATCATCAGGCGGCTACGCATTATCAATCCTATGGAAATCGATTAACTCAAGCCAAGCCCTTTGATGGAGACTGGAATCTGGCAAAGAAACTTAATCAAAAGATTTCAAACACAAAAAATTTTCAAAATCAGTCTGTGAAATCAAAAGTAACATCACTGAAAAATGTTTCAAATAGCACGGATACTAAAATTTGGAAACCGAAAGTTCTTGCTAGATCTCAGTCTCAGTGTTCCCAATCGTCAAACCCAACATCTTCCTCTTAAACCTCAAGTCCTTCTAAAAGTCATATAATCTTTTGCGAGGTCTCATCCACAGACAGTAATGGACAACCCAGATCAACAATGGACTAGGTTCCAGTTTCTAATTAATCCAGCTGTGTGTAGGAACGACTATGGAGGGCTATCGTCAGACTTTGGTTTGTCGGTAGTGGCTGTTCCATACACATGACAAGAGACATTTCCCAGTTGAATGATATAAAAATATTCGATGGTGGCTTTGTCAACTTTGCAGGAGGTGAACTAGAAGAAAAACTATGAAGGGTACAGTAACAAACGGGGTCCTCAGCTTCTCAGATGTCAATTATGTTCCTGAACTCAAACACAGTCTCTTGAGCGTCTCTCAGATGTGCGATAAGGGTGTAGAGGTTCTCTTCACCAAAGGTGGATGCGTCATTTTGAAACCAGGGATTGTTATACCAGAGGAGTGGTTCTTACTTGAAGCAGAACGTCGAGGAAATGCTTACGTGCTTGACATGAACAAAGCTCCCACTGATCAAGTTACATGTTTGTTCTCGTAAATCGCCGAATATGATGCTATATTGTGGCATCGTCGATTGGGTCATCTCAACATGAAGAATCTTAATCGACTGGCCAAAGGTAGATTAGTCAGAACCCTACCAATCAAGGATTTCATGCATGTCAAGAAATGTGAATCATGTGCTCGTGGGAAACAACATCGTATGCCTCACAAGTGCAAGCTCGTGCACACGACCTCTAAAGTTATGGAATTGCTTCATATAGATCTTTTTGGTCTAGTAAATGTGCTGAGTATTGGAGGCAAGGATTACTGTTCGGTTATCAATGACGATTTCTCTCGTTTCACTTAGGTGTTTTTCTTGGAACAAAAGAGTGAGACTACATGTTTGATCAAGAAATTTATCCTTCTCATGGAAAATTGATGTGTGTAAAAGGCAATATATAAATTACATCAATTGAGGCATAAAACTAACCCTTTTTTAGTACTAATTTTGGAAAAAGTGTGCTTTTGTTTTCCTTTTGTATTTTCAGGACTAAATGAGCGTAAATGAACAAAAGGAACAAATATGCAACAAAATCTAACATAAATACAAGAAAAGGAACAAACGTGGCATGCCCGACCCCTCGATAGCATCTTCCCAAGCAAAAACAAGAAAACGGAAGGCTGACCACGGCCTCGTGCCCAGCGGACACGTGGGCGTGGCCATGTGTCTGCAGAAAGGACAAAGCTATAGAAGCTTCTATTCCCGACACGGGGGCGTGCCTAGCTCAACACGGGCCGTGGTCAACGCTAAGATTCGCAAAATCCAAGCAAATCTTGATAGTATAGATACGCTTCTGCACACGGGGCCGTGCCTAGCGGACACGGGGGCGTGTGGAGCTAATGCAGACAAATTACAATTAATGAAGAAAGAGAATAAGGATTGACACGGGGCCGTGCCTAATGGACACGGGGCCGTGTCCGAGCTTCTGTGCAGGCTATAAATAGGGGTTCTTGGTTCACTTCAAAGGCATCCCTTGGCAAACCACCTCTCTAAATTTTTGATTTGATTAGACGTTGAGTATAAACCGGTACTAAAAGCTCTTGTGTCATTGGACGACCTCGGTATCTTACCAACGCTATACTACGCTCACGATGGGTGCACTTACCCATATGTGTGTTTAGTGTTAGTAGAATATCGTGTTTTATAATCTAAAACTTGACTAAAGTGTTAAAAATGGCTTAAAATGTACATAAAAATCTATCACACCTAACGCACATCAAGTTATTTTTGCCCGTTGCCGGGGACGCAAGGATTTTAAGAAAGTTAGGAATCAACGGCCTAATCGTTTTTCTTATTTTTCTGTTTTTTTAGGATTTTTCTTAACTTTTCAGCTTCTGCAGACTGCAGCACGGGGCCATGCCTGGTCGGACACAGGGCCGTGCTCAGCATCCTTACTGGCAGTTTTTATTTCCCGAGTTACAGAGAGCTGAACACGGGGCCGTGTTGGTGCAGCACGGGGCCGTGTCGAACTCCCCAGTAACAGGGATCCGGAAAACAATAATTGTAACCACGATCATGGGGTCGTGTTCAGCTGAGCACGGGGCCGTGTTCAGCTGAGCACGGGGCCGTGGTGAGACTTCTGACCAACAATCTTTTTTGTTTTTATCGCAGGACTTGGAACCCAGGCACCGCACCTGAACTTCCTACGTTGTGCATGAGCTCCAGTTCCAATAAAGACATAAAAGAACCTCTAGACGAACCTGAACGCTTTCCAAGAAAAAAACTTAAAGCTAAAACCCAAGAGAAAGTTTCGGGGGACCCACTTCCAATGGCGGATCAACGTACCCTAATGGATTACCTACGGCCCACGGTAGGTAATCTTGGTGCCGCTATCAATGCACCGAATGTCGATGCCAACAACTTCGAACTTCGGCCGCATTTGATTAAAATGCTCCAAAACTCTGCAACTTTCCATGGGCTTGCAGACGAAGATCCCCATTTACATATTACCAACTTTTTGGAAATATGTGAAACTTTTCGGATCAACGGAGCATCAAATGACGCTATCCGCCTTCGAATGTTTCCATTTTCTCTAAAAGACCGAGCTAAGGCTTGGCTTAACACCCTCCCAGTTGGATCGGTAAACACCTGGGATGAACTAGCCCAAAATTTTTTGTATAAGTATTTCCCTCCTTCGAAAACGGCTAAATTAATGACTGAAATTACTACATACTCACAAGAGGACAGGGAATCCTTATATAAAGCTTGGGAAAGGTTCAAGGAGCTACTAAGAAAGTGTCCCCATTATGGTCTTGCGGTATGGCAACAAGTATCCACTTTCTATAATGGGTTGTTGCCACACACAAGACAGACACTTGACTCTAGCTCCGGGGGACTTCTAGGTACTCGTCGCCCAAATTAAATTTATAATCAAATTGAGGAAATTTCTCAAAATAATTTTGAGTGGCACACTCCCCGAGGCACAA